>CM053783.1:136864752-138064752 GCA_028749045.1 Cupressus sempervirens | reverse complement strand
ATCCACTTTAAACTCCATAGTACAAAACATTGAGACACTTATCGAGCAACATAAAATCACTCTTCATTGGCATAATTAGATACTCGTGTGGTTTGATGATGGAATAGATTATGATGAGGTTGCATCCCCAAACATTAGTAAAGATGATTCGAGAAACATATTTGTGAACCTGAAAATGGCATTAAAGTCCAAACACCAAACCAAAATTGTCAATAAAATGGTGTAAAATTGAGGCAATGTGTGCCAACTGTTGTGATCATTGGTGGATAGTTTTTAACAAACCACCACACAACAATTTGGAAGTGCACTTTATTTTTTGAGAAAATTGTATATAAAGTTTGTGCTCAAGAATAAAGTGAACTATTGGAGCATGAGTCGCAACCAAGGCATAGGATTAGGAGTGCCCTAGGAGAGACCATTTCAAAAGTGCAAGAAAGAGATCACCTATGAACCCCCATTGATGGACACCCCCCCCCCCCCCCCCCCCCTCGCCCCCCCCCCCGCACCTCCAATACAACATCTCGATGTGATTGTAGAGGCTATTAGAGCCATTCAATTATTTATATCTTTATTGGTTTCTCATACTAGGTTAGTGTTTCCTCCTTCTATTGATGATATTGACACAAGTTCATTAGTTGACAACTCACACTTGTTTGTATGCCCCACACTTGTATTTCATGCAAGAGGTGAGGAGGGGTAGGCCAAGCCATGGTCTCCTTGTGTCACGGTAAGTATATACAATTTATTTCATAGCATATTTAATTTAAAATACTTTTATTTATTTGACTTATTTAATAACTTCACACTAACAAGTACATGTTTATGTGATTTAAATTTATAACTGATGACTAAGGAGGAGATGAGACAGGTGGATGAGTCCACACTCTCAATCATTTCATTAGGCCTCAAGATGTCCATGGTATAAATTGTTTTACATAAGCTTATTAATTTTCTAATTTATACTATAATCTATATGGTTTCTCATCTTGTTTTTTTCTTTTAGGCTTCACCTATAGTTGGGGGGCAATGTGAGTGTGTTGACACATGTCACATTGAAAATGGGAATATAATGTCTTTTAAAGAGATTAAATGTAGATTCATACTTTAGCTTGTGTGTGATTAGAAAGAAAATGGAAACATCTTCTTAACCCTAATTTCTAAAAGGAATTATCCAAATCAATTAAGCACAAGAAAGTGTTTAATGCAGAAATAGATCAGGTTATTGAAAATAGGAGAGAGGAGGTTTATATGATCTTCCTATTGTGGGCGAGTATGTGCCTAAATCCTAAAATAGATAAAAGAAAAATACTAACCTTGAATCTAGAAAACGTTGTTTTTTGATGTCTGTATGTAGTTTCTAGAAAATCTACAACCCATTCTACACTAGAAATGTCGAGACAAAGAAAACCCAATAATATTTCACCTATTTGAAGGGAGGTTGACCTTGACCTTGTTAGCAGAGAACAATCTTACCCTAGGGCATAATTGCACCCTAAAAAGTCAACCTTGACCTGTACTACTCTAAAAAAAATTGTTCACAGATCTTACAAGTTCGACAAAAAGGGTATCCAAATTTGCTTTCCAATTTTCTATTCCACACATGTATGTGGAAGAAAAATGGTTTGTTTTCTGGATGGGGGATTTGCCTTAGTCAAACCCTAGTGTGGAATTAACCTGGAAATATAATTGAAATCATAATATGCATAAACAAAGTAAATGGAACTATTCACCTTGCTTATGTGAAAATCCTTGTGGAGGATTTGAATCCTTGAATCCACAAGTACAAATGCTCCAAATGAATGTAGAAGTGTATGTAGGATGTCTCAAATCAATGTAATTAGATCTTCAACACCAATCTTGAATGTATCTTTGCATAGAAGAAGGCTTGGATGAATGTAGATGAAATCTTCAACAAGAGGGCTCCATGAAGATTGAATCCATCAATGGCTAACAATGGATCTTCTTGATGAATTGAATATTTGAACACTTGAATGCTTAAATTCTTGATATAACTTCACTTCATAGAATAATAAATGTGCAAGATAATGGTTAGATGTAGATGTCAAGATGAGGGAAGAAGGCTTCCTTATATAGAGATCTAGGGCACAAACTCCTAGAGAAGGCTGACATAGGAACACTAAATCCCATTTAACCTTAACCCCTAGGAATAGACCTAGATTAAATGTAATTTAAGATTCTACGATTTTTTAACCCAAAATAGCCAACCCAAAAGCGAGAAAAGAAACTTTCTGAAGCTTGAGATCTGAAAACTCCTTGAAATTAAAAATAGGACCTAGGGTTAGGGATGAGGTCAACCCTACCCTTGGTCAAGGTCAAGGTCGAGGTAGACCTTGACCCAGAAGGTTGTACTTGACCTAGAGGCCAAAGTCCTCAATTTCACAGAGTAGTTTGTTAGAAATAGGTTGGAATAGAGATAGAGAAGTAGAATAGGGGGGAAAATAGCCAAATCAATTCAAAGACCTATTCAAGGTGCTTGACATGACCCCAAGCCATTTAATCAGGGGGATAAATGTTCTTAACATGGAAGTATATTCAATTTAAGATGATACATTAAGCCCCCACTTTAGCAAGAGTATGGACCTAATGCAAACTCTTGGTAAAGTAAATCATAATGAAAAGATAATCTTACTAAAATCAAAGGGACAAAGAAATCCTCAAGCCCCCAAAGACTCAAGTCTTCATGAACTCCAAGATCATAATAAGAGAGACATCTCAATAAAAAAGAGAAAAGAAAAAAGTGTGATTATCTCACCCAATGAGAACTTATGTCCCATTGTGAACCACACAAAGAAACTGTGCAACTGGAAAAATAGAATTGAACTGCCTAGTCAATGTGGCTATGCACTAGTTAACCCATTAAGGATTCACCCTCAAAAATATTATATTCTATAAGAGTAAAGACAAAAGAAATCCAATCTTAAGGAAACATTCAACCTTAAGGGATCAACAATATTTGAAACTGGAGGGATCAAGAGATCCTAAAATATAATTCCATGCTTTAAGGATTAGTCACTAATCTAAAAACTGACAAAAGTATCTTGAAAAATTGTGTGTGTGTGTGTGTGTGTGTGTGTGTGTGTGTGTGTGTGTGTGTGTGTGTGTATCAAAAACAGCATGTGTGTAATAAGTGAAAAGAGTGTATGCCCCCATGTTAAAGTCATTGTCAACACTTTAACAAGAGCAATGGCTTTGACAAAAACATAAACAACTCCATTGATTACATTTCTACTACAAGATACCCCCAGACAAAGATAACTCAATGGAAATACCACATATATATATATATAGAGAACACAGAAAGGATCTACCTATTGTGGGGTCAGTATGATCATAAGATAATATATATGATATTATTGCAAATTAATTAACATCATTCCCCAAAGAAAGTAGAACTACGATCACAAAGGAGGAAAGATCACATAAGAAATACAATGAAGAATCTTTTTAGACCATGACCTAGAGACCAAAAATGAATCAGTGGTACTGAGTCATGAATCCAAGTAGAGTACACAAGGAAACATGTACAAACAATAGTACAAGTACAAGATAACATGAAATAGCATATGGAAGAATAGAGAGACATATAAAGGAATAAAACAACAAGTTTGATTCTTTTATCACCTTGTACCAACAAAGCAACAAAGATCATATATAAGAATCTAACAAAATTTAGCAAACATAATACAATAGACAAATACACAAAAGAGGCCACCATGAAGGACTAGCCAATCAAGCATGTTGCCTACTCTCCCCATCTCATTTTTTTATCATTTAGGGAAGGTGGGTAACTCACAAGAGGGACTATATCCAACATAGTAGGAATGATAGCTAGTTCCAAACAAGAATCCTCTTGAGAATCACAATGTTAAATACTAGCTGTAAGTGTTAATTGTGAGGAAAGAATATTAGGTAAATCAATATCAATTTCAATAGTTTCATAGTCATCATTAACATAATTAGTATAATCAAGAGTGTCTTCATCATCTAGATTAATCAAAATAGGGTCTAAGATATGAATAGAATCATTAGAATCAGGTAACTTAACATCATTATTAGTAACAACTTCTTCTAACACATCATGCATAGTTGTATCCAAAGAAGATAGAGATTTTTGAAGAATAGAATTATAAGATCTAGCTTGAGCATGACACTTTTCATGATGTTCATTAGCAGATCAATTATGTTTTTCTTTACTTGAAATTTTTTGAGAACTAGGAGGAAAAATTATAGGATCCTTCAGAAGTTCTATAGAAGGATTAATAGGATTAGTAGTAGATTAACAAGCAACAAAAGGAGCTTGATTAATAGATGTAGAAGCCATAGATAAAGGAGGTATAGAAAGTGTAGGCAAAAGGTATGGTTAACATCCATAGGAGGTAAGCTTAACTCAAGAATCTTCCACTTCTTATAGACTTGATATGAACGAAAAAACATGATGAGATCAAGAAGGACATGAACTATTTAATGAAGGCCAAAAGAAGTCAATGATAGTAGCATCCCTAGGCCTAGAAGTATAGTATAAACTATGATTAACCATCTTCACTTCATAATAATAAATAAACTTAAGACATTTATGAATAGGTGAAGCAATAACATGTATGGCATTTAACCATGGTAAACCAAGCTTGACTTGAAATTGATCAAAAGTAGGAACAAAAAGAAAGGTGTTGTTTACAATCTTTCCACAAAGTTCAACTGGTAAATCGATAGAACCAAATGATGGATAAAGAAAACCATCACAATTTTGAATCTATACATCCTATTTATCATAAAAATTCTTTTGTAATAACATTGACTAAGGAGGGAAGATCAAGAAGACAACCACCAGTAGGTATCTCAATAATCTTAGCATAAATATAAAGGGGACCATTTGGAGATTTTATAGTCTCAAAATCATCAAAGGTAATCAAAAGTTCCCAAGGTCATTTCTTCCTAAGTTGTTGTTGAGATTTAGATTGTGGTTTCAATTTAGGCTTATTTTTTAATTGAGGTTGAGTTGAAACTTGAGATTGAAGTAGAGGTTGAGATTTAGGTGGAGATACATATTGAACCACATGTTCCACTTTATTAACCATATGATTAACTTCATCCATGTTTGAATCATACATAATATCCATAGAAGATGGTTGAGAAATAGTATTACTTTCATGTTTAGGTAAATGATTCTTATAGATTTGTAAATTTTGATTCAGAGGAGAAAAAAAATATTCCTACTACCATCAAAATTATCAAAAAATAAAGCATTAGAATCAATTAAGTCTTGAACCTTATGTTTTAAAGAATAACATTTCCCAGTATCATGACCATTTTGGTGATGATATTGAGAAAAAACTTTCGATAAAAATATTTAGCTGCCATTGTAGCAGGTAAAAGATGATTAATAGGAGGTAAAGTAATAATATTAGCAATTAACAACCTATTTATAATAGAATGTAAAGATTCAGAGAGAGGAGTAAACATATGATTTAATCAAAAAGCAGTAGATGCAGAAGTGGCATTTTGAGATGCAACAATAACTGCATTTTCTTGTTTATATATCTTGACATAGTTGTTAAATTTTTTAACTTTATTTTGATTAGGAAAAACATCACCCTTATCAATAGAAACAAGATCGATTGGAGTGGTGTTCTCAAATTGACTCGCTTATAATTGCTAATGACGAAGCACTGCACAAAGTTGTTGAAAAGAAGTAAACTTATTAAGCAAAATCTTATCTCTAATATCCATTTGCAAATTTAAAATAAAAATACATTGAATATCTATATCAAGAATAGGATAGGAAATCTGAGCATGCAAATGCTTAAATCTACCAATAAATTTAGTCAATTTTTCCTTAGAATTTTGTTTACAATGCATCAAATCAGTCAAAGTCATGTACAAGCCAATGTTGTTTTGAAATTGTTCAATAAAAGCATTATAAAGTTGAGGAAATGAATGAATAGAATAAGGATTCAAAGAAAAAAACCATTGTAAGGCCTTGTCACAAAAAGTTCAAGCAAATAAATTCTCTAAAATCCTACAATCCTAAGAATAATGATTACAAAGGATTTGAAATGTTTTAACATGATGAATAGGGTCTCCCTTACCATTATAATTCTCAAAATGAGGCATATCAACTTGCTAAGGAATAGGAGTATGAATAATATCCTAAGACAAAGGACTTCCCATATCACAAGTAGGGATACTAAACTTGTTTTGAGTCAAAGATGCAAGTTGTTGTTGTAAAGATGACACAATTTGAGCAAAATGATAATTACATAATCATGAGAAGGAATAGGAGAACTAGAAACATTAGTTCTAACACTAGGTAAAGTGTATGAGACTACAATAATAGAAGACACAATTGGACGAACACTAGGAACTATAGTTGACATAGGAGTAGAATAAGTAAAAGGAACATTATGATTAAAAAAATTTGAATTAGGAAGGGACACATGAGGAACACTCATAGGAATAGAGGGAACTGTCATAGTCATCAAAGGAGTATAAGTAGGTACACTAGAAAAAGGAATAGAAGAAGGTTCAACACTAGTGATAGGAGGAAACAACCCTAAATCTTGGGCTTCTTGAGCTAAAGGTTTAACATTGGAATGCACAAGGTGAGTAATACCATGCAAGAGATTAACACCTCGGTTACTATCATGAAGAACTTTCTTAAGAGATTCTATAGCTTAAATAGAATCTTGATTATGGTTTTCTTGAAGAAGCCAATTACCCATTTTATCAAGTTCATTTGAAAGTATTTGGACTTGTTTAGGAGGAACTCTTAAAGAATCATCCTCATAATGAGATGAGTGAGAAGATTTTTTCTCCATAGAGGGTTAGAATAAAAAAGAATCAAAGTTTCATCTAGAATCCTAAGGAAAGGAGAAGAAGACTCAAGCTCAAAGGTACCCATAAGTCTTCGACTATGTCTAACCTTAAGATTAGAAGTAGGAATAGACGTGATAAAGCTCATAAACCAATACAAGGAAAATAAACTAAACTATAAAGCAACAATATTTTTGTATTTTGAAAGAAATTTTATAATTTTTTTGTATTGCTGAATTTAAAATACAAGAGCATAAACTAAATCTAATCTTAATAGAAGAAAAGACCTGATGAAATGAAAGGAAATAACACCACAAAGCACAATAGGGCATCTAATTCCATATAAGAAAAGAAGGTAAGCATGTTGGGTTCACCAAAATGAATAGAAAGAAAATGAAAACCTCTTCTCAACCCTAATTTCCAAAAGGAATGATCCAAATTGATTAAGCACAAGAAAGTTTTCAATGTAGAAATGGATCAAGTGATGAAAAATAGGGAGAAAAGAGGTTTATATGATCTTCCTATTGTGGGGGAGTATGTGCCTAAATCCTAAAATAAATAAAAGATAAATACTAACCTTGAATCTAGAAAATGCTATTTTCTGATGTCTGTATGCAGTTTCTAGAAATCTACAATCTGTTCTACACTAGAAATGTCAAGATGGAGAAAACCTAGAAATATTTTACCTTTTTAAAGGGAGGTCGACCTTGACCCTATTGGCAGGGCACAATTGTACACCAAAAAATTGACCTTGACTTAAACTACTCTAAAACAATTTTTGTTTGTAGATCTCACAAGTTTGATGAAAATGGTATCCAATATGCTCTCCAATTCATTATTCCACACCTGTATCTTCAAGAAAACTGGGTTGTTTGTTGGATGGGGGGTTTGCCTCAGTCAAACCCTAGTTTGGAATTAACCTTGAAATATAATTGAAATTATAATATGAATAGACAAAGTAAATAGAACTATTCACCTTGCTTATGTGGAAATCCTTGTGGAGGATTTGAATCCTTGAATTCACAAGCACAGGTGCTCCAAATGAATGTAGAAATGTATGTAGGATGTCTCAAATCAATGTCATTAGATCTTCAACACCAATCTTGAATGTATCTTTTCATAGAAGAAGGCTTGGATGAATGTAGATGAAAGCTTCAACAAGAGGGCTCCATGGAGATTGAATCCTTCAATGGCTAACAATGGATCTTCTTGTCTCAAATTTAACTTGAACTTGGATATTTGTGTGTATGTTTAATATTTTCATTTAAGTTATTTTAATTGATTCATTTTATGTAGTGGGAGAAGCATTGGATTTGGAAAGCTAGTAAGGGAGCCACTTGGATAACTTAGATCAAATGAAGACCAAAAGAACTTGAAAGGTCTCAAATCAATGTAAATGGGTCATTAGAGTGTAACAAATGTAAATGGAGTCATGAATAGTCTATGTATACAATGTTGGCATGGTGAAGCACATGATCCTACAAGGGTCACTATGTAATTGGATGAGGGTGTGTGGTCTTTGAAAGGTTTAGAGGGATTGAAAGTGTGTGATAAAGACATTCTTGGTCATGCAATGATGTAACAAATGTTGTTATTGTATAATGGGCTCAATTGTGTTTAGTTCTCAATAACATCTATATGAGCCAGGGCATAAGTTAGTAGTGCTTCAATTGTTTTGAAATAACATGAAATATATCCACCAACAAAAGTACTAGAAAATTATAATGGTGAAAAGGATCATACTTTTTGAGATTTTCAACTTGACATCATTATATGTTTCAGTTAGTAGTTAGTCAACAATTAATAGAAAGTTAAGAGACCATAGTCATTTTGAGGTGGGTGTAGATGTTCCATTAACTCAATGGCTAAAACAGGGTTTCCAATAGAGTTCATTGGCACATCCAGAACTAATGGAGAAGATGAATCAATGCCATGATGCATGGTTTGAAAGATATGAAATGCAACACCATTCAACTAATCTCTACTACAAGATTCAACACCAAGCAAGATTGTTGTACCAAATGTAAATAAATTTGAATCTCCCAAAACTGACTGAGGTTATTGTAGAACTTTTCAACATGATCTTGTAGCTTATGATAGTTCCTCCATACCCCTCATGATCTCTAAGCTATAACCCTTCAAAAATCACTACCCAATATTAATTTTGGCACATTGGGTACAGGTTGAGAGAAGATGTTCTATTGACTCAAAAGCCAAGATGGGGTTATCACTAGGGTTCACTCACCCATCCTGAGTTAATAGAGAAGGTGAATTGATGCCATGACACATGGTTTGATATATATGTATTGCAACACAATTGATTTGATCTTCACTATAAAATTTTGCATCAAGCGAGACTATTGTGCCAAATATAGATGAATTTGAATCTCCTAAAAATGAGAGATATTATTGTAGACCTTGGCAACACAGTACTATAGCATCTGACAGTTTTTCCATAGTCCTCAAGAGCTTTGAGCTATGGCCCTTTGAAAATTGATGCCCAATATTGCTTTGCACACCTAGGGACCTATTTCATTTGTTCAAATACCCCTTTCAACACATTTCAAGGCAACATGTATCCCTAGGGGTCCTACGATCTCAAGGGACATATTTCATTTGTTTGAATGGGTTGAAAGGTGTCATAGGATAACCTATGACCATTTTTTATGCAATTCATAATAACATATGTTTCTAGGGATCCTAGGATCCCTAGGGACATATTTCATTTGTTCAAATAGATTGAAAGGGGTCTTAAAATGGCCTATGATCCCTTTTGATGCATTTGATGACAACATGCATATGTTACTAGGGGTTATAAGGCCCGTAGCCACCCATTTTATTTGTTCGAATGGGTCGAAAGGGGTCATAAGATAACATATAACCCCTTTCAACATATTCCATGACAACATGTCCCTAGAGGTCCTAGAATACTTAGGGACCCTAGGATCCCTAGGCACATTTTTTTATTCAAATGGGTCAAAAGAAGTCATAGGATAACATATGACCCCTTTTGACACATTTCATAACAACACATGTTCATAGGGGTCCAAGGAACCCTAGGGACCAATTTTATTTGTTTGAATGGGTTGATATGGTTCATAGGATAACCTATGACACCTTTTGATGCATCTCATGACAATATATCTCCCTAGGAGTCATTAGATCCCTAGGGACCTATTTAATTTATTTGAATGGGCCAAAAGGGGTCATAGGATAATCTATGACTCCTTTCAATGAAATTCATGATAACATATGTCCATAGGGGTGGAAGGACCCCTACGGACCTATTTCATTTGTTCGAATGGGTTAAGGGGTCATATGACAACCTATGACCCCATTCAATGCATTAAATGACAACCTTTTGTTGGAAACTACAAATAGAACAATTGTATGTTTTCATTGATGTTGAAACTTACTATTAAGATAGTTGCTACCTAAATATAGTGCCATATCATTTGATTGATGAAGAGGATTTGAAAAGAAGAGATACCAAGAATACCTAGTGGAAAGGTTGAATTATATAAAACTACAATTAGCACTTAATTAGTTGGCATATTGGTAAGATAATGTGTTATTTAATTATTCCACTAAGTGGAGAAGATAGTTGTGTATAAGTCTAGAAGAGAATATCAAAGGAAGGCCAACTGCATAGGTTCAACAAAGAAATAGAGTAGAAGATTAAGTAACTTATAGTAGAATTTGAGCTATGCTAATATCAGTTGAGTGACAGTTATGACTAAGCAAAATATAGTGTTGACCTAGTATTTGTAAAAGATCAAGAAAAGATAGTATAAGAAAAGAAAGATGGTTTAGTGATGATCGAGTTGTCTATTGATGATCGAGGTCGAGGAACATAGTATTCCCTAAGTATCAGGATTTGATCGTTTGTAAAGGAATTGGGAATCCTAGCCTACACTATTGAATTTTTGGATTTTTTAAAGCATGTTAAAGCATTTGAAGGATTAGTTACTAAGAGGGGAGGGGTGAATTAGGAACCAATAAAACTTAATCTTATTTCACCAATTAATCCTTCATATAATATTTTGATCTAAGTGCATGCATGAAAGAATGGAAGTAAATAAACATTCATAGCAATTTGACACAAAATATGGTGACCCTAAAACCTTCCAAATAGAAAGTAAAACTAGGGTGGGGATGATACCCACAAGATTTAGTACTGTAGTATAAAGTTGGCTTGTTAAGGTTTACAATTGATAACTTCTCATGATCTGCCCTATTAGGAGTAATAAGGACTATGATGTCCACCTTGTTAAAGGATTTATAAAACATACAATTAAGTATGCACTTAGTAAAGAGATTTATCAAAGACTCTTAAGTATACCCTATCAAAGGATTTGACTGATGCACCTATTAGGATGAACCAGTGGCTGATCTCTAATCTACAAGTTTGATTTGCTGGTTGAAATTCCTTGAATTGTAATGATCACCTTGTTGTGATAGATAATACTTTGTTGTCCCTTATACTACTTGTAGCCTTCTTCAATTTACTCTTATGTTGATCATATGCTTACACTTCTTATTCAAAAATGATACAATGCATTACATATATACCAATCCAAATCACAACTCATTGGAGTCAGCTACAATACAAGTTTCACCAAAATCCACAAAGTTAGCCCAACTGTTATAACTCAAGTTTTGAAGACAAACTCAATGATGTTCTGATACTCAACAACCACTATTAACGCTTGGCATCATCTAGCACTTGGTTGACAAAGAGGCATGGTTCATATTGATCACTTCCGAGTAGCTTAAACTCAGTCAATATTGTGTGACTCGATGAACACTGTAAAACTTGGCATATATTGAATCACTCAGTTGACACTCCATGGCTCAGTCAACACTAGATTCACATTGCTAACATTGCTAAATTGGTAGACACTAGAGAACATGGTTAACACTGAGAAACTTGGTTAACACTATGGAACTTAGTTAACACTATGGAACTCAATTAACACTGGACTCTCCATCACTTGCACTAAACAACTCGATAAACACTGCTACACTCGGCATAAATTATACATAGATTTTGAAGCTCTATACCAATTGTATATTGACTAATTATGAGTCAATAATGGAAAAATTGACCTTAATGTCAACAATCTCCCCCTCTGGCATTAGTGAAAAAAATATTTATCATTCAAAAACTAAATATTCAAAATTATAATTTGAAACATTCTTTTATCTCCATTCTGTGTCTACAACTTGGTAACATACTCTGTTTTTCATATTTTTCAGAATTGCTTTTGTAAAGGATGTTTTTCTCTTATCTATACAATACAATACTATTCTCCCATACCTATACCTAGAGTAATACTTGTATATGTGAAAATGCGGCCTATGCTAACACACACACTTCAACATGGTCCTTGTTTGCAAATTCATCCCGAAATGAACATTGGATTGTTCATCCAAAAATTAGCTGGCAAGGTGACCTGTTGCCTTCTATCTAAAGGGATTTTTCTTGTTAGATATCCTCAAATTTGAGGTGTTAAGCAACCAGACCCTCTACGAATGAAGGATTTAAAAGAAAATGTGACTAATCTATATGAGAATGCAGAATAATCTAGAATGGAGTATGCACGTTTAATCTAAGAACATGTAAAAGAAGATTATGCTAAAATGTATGCCTATTATGCCAAATGAGATTAAACTAGAAAATGAATATCTTATGAGAGTAATGAGCTCAAATGAATGCACAATCCAACAACAATTTGATGCAAATTCTCATTCAACCTCCCCAAAATGAAGAGATGAAGGTCTCTTAAATAGACTTTCCTAGAATCCATCAATGGTCGAGATTGATTTCAATCAATGGTCAGGATTGAAGATGAAGTTCAGTCATAAAGGAAGATTCCCAAATTAAAGGGAGTTAACTAACTCAGATCTGAGTGTAAGAGTCAGTCAACTCAGATAGACTTTAGTGTAAAAGCAAGTGATCTGGGTCACTTCTAATTTGATCAGTAGTGAACTGGGAATTTCCTTTTTTGAACTGAAGAGAGATTTTGGTGAGATATTTAATTTAATAAAATGAGATATGCTCTCATAATTACCTTTTCTATTTAATTAAATAATTCTATTTAATTAATTGGAGACATTTTTCTTATTTAATTAAATAACTTCATTTAATTAATTAGGAATGGCTTCCCATTTAATTAAATAACTTTGTTTAATTGATTAGAAGTAAGTTCTCCATTTAATTAAATAATTTTGTTTAATTAATTAAAATAGGCACATTTATTAAATTAAATAAATTTAATTCCATAGTACATTAGCCTTTGGATATAATTTAATTTAATTAAAGTATAAATACTTAGTAATTAAATTAAATATTAATCAATAGGTTTAATGTGACTAATATGAGTAAATACTATAGGAATTAAATAATAAGCATGATGAATGCAGATTAGGGTTTTTTGCATCTAACAATTAAGTCAAGTAGCGAGTAGTCGAATAAGAATTTGCCTAATGGAATAGGACTTTAGGATTGGTCCGAAATAGACCAAAATTGGTATCATGGCAATGAGCCAATTTTAGGGTATTACTATACTCCCCCATACATGTATTCTTTACATATCTTTACATTTAATTCTCCCTCTTTATACATATATTCATCTATACTTTATTTCTCCCCCTTTTGACATAAATGCCAAAGGTGTATATTATATGTTAATACCAAAATGTGACAAGAATTTAGAGTGTACCTTTAGGATTAATTCCATTGTCTTGTCCCAATTTTTGTGTAACACCTTGCTTGCATGTAATGCAATCTAAACTTTTGCTTATAACTCCATCATGTGATCAGCTATGGAGAAGTTATTATCATGGATGAGTGTTTTAGCATGTGCAATGTATGTCTGCAATCCATCCATCTTTCGAAGTTTAATGCTTTGGATTTCTGCAAGTGTGGCCTTGGTCTTGGCTTCTTCCTTCAATAATTCTGCTTGCAAATTTTTATAAATCTAATCTTTGAATAATGAGAAGAATTATAGCTTGGGTCAAGTGACAACTGGTTTGCACTTGCCTTCATGTCTTCATCTATCTTTGATAGTTTACTTTTAATGTCTTGTGTGAAGATAGATATGTCACACAAGTCAAAAAATAATGAAGTGACATTATTTATAGATTTCTCCAATGAAGCAAGAGTAGTAGACAGTTCTACTTGGTTTACTACATTTTTTTGTGCCATGTGTTCCAATACCTTGCTCTCAAATTTTATTTCTACTCGTTGTAGCAACTTATCCTATCCATTCAAGTCTTCATTGAATTTCTGGACAAATTTTGCTAATTGTTCCAAAATAATTTGTGTACTATCAACCTCAATACTTAGTGCATCTACAAATATGTTCTTTACATCTTCAAGAACTTAGTTTTCCTTTCTCTTCTATTCTCTAAGCTTCTTTTGTTTAGCTCTCTTTTGCAATAATTCACCCATGATGTTCATTTAATCAGGATTCAAAGTAGTGACATCCCAATTTAGGATAACTATATCCTCATCTAGATCAATATCTTCTTCTTTACCCTTATCTTTATTTGAAACTTTAGTACTCGGTTGAGATTTGTTCTCAACTATCATTGTACTAGTTATATGTGGAATAGAAACAATAGTAGAAATAGAGGGGATAGCATCAAATGTAGATATGGTAGTGATAGTAGAAATACCTTATTACTACATGATAAAACTTAGATGATGGAAAAAATTGCTGCTCGGTAAATGAAGTGTTGGCTACTTCAGCTAATGAAATATCTAGTTGAACATGTCCTAAACTTGGTTGTGTGCATAGTGGTGTAGTGGTAGTCACAACCAACTAGGTAGAAGATTTCTCAAAGCCAGATTGCACTGAGGATTTTCTCAAAGAATGAGGAAATGAAGCCATTACTACTACTACAATCTTTTCTACATTAGTTTCCTCAATGCTTTGAATCTCTTGAATACTTCCTCCAGTAGCTTCATTTTCTTCCTCCTCATCATCCACATCTACATCATCTATTTCATCATATTTTATTTCCACACCCTCTTCCTCTTCCTCTTCCTTATCACCATCATCACCTTTATCATTAACATGAGCAATAAAATCACTAGGATGATGTAGCTTGTAAGTATTCTTCCATGTTGGTGTATCAACTTTCACAACATATTCAATGTTATTAAGAAGTGTCATGCAAGTGTTCATCTTCAGAGTAAACTTCAATTCATTCTTCCTCAATGTGAGTTTCCTTAGAGTATGTTCAAAGATATCTTTTGTAGTTTTCTTTGCATGCTCCCATCTAGGCTTGACTATTTGCATAAGCTCATTTAGAATTTATTAAGTAAGCTCATTAGGAGAATACTTCTATTTTCCCAATTTGGTCATAATGGTGTCTTTAATCTATCTTTTCTCATCTACATTCCTTGATTCATATTTTAGCAATTTGAAACATGCCATGCTATTTCCTTCTTCCAATTCCTTTAATTTTTTCTAAAAAGTAGGTGCATGCCTTATGAAAATAATTTTCTTAGCATCTTCATCGCCTAAATTTCAATATCTTAGTAGGTTTGGTTATGATAACCTTCCCTTTCTTTCTTATAGGATCTTCTTCCTTAGATTTGGATTCCTCGTCTTCATCCTCTCCATTGTCTTCTTCCACATCATCACCTTTCCCTTCTGTAAGTAGGAGAGTAGATCTTTCTTGCTTTAGTTTTTATATCCTCTTTCCTCCTTTGACAACTACTTGAGGAAGCTTAATTTAAAGTTCTATTCTTGCCTTGGCTTCTTCATTAGTCCCAAGATATGGTTCCTTAGGATCCACAGGCTCATTCAGTAGAGCCTTAATGATATCTCTGGTCTCATCTATGTTAACCTCATACTCCAAAGGCTTAACCCATGCTATTCTAGGCCTGACTGCTTGAATATATACCTTGTCACAATCTACCATAAAACAGATATCATCCTTGTACTCTTCTACAAACTTCATAGGTATCCTATATCTATTTTGTATCTTATTTTTAATTGTTTCAAAGTAGTTGTCCATGATGCTATCAAAATTTTCACCCATTTTTGGTATATACTCATTTATTTGATATAAAATAGGGACATCATTTCTCCATACTACTAATCCTTTAGAAGGGAAGAATTTTCGCACAAAGAAAAATAAACAAGACAAGAATGAACCAAACTTGCATGGATTATTCTTTGAAATTTTGATGCTCTCCATGTTCTTATTGAACCAATTCAACAACAACTTGACAAGGTCAAATAACATGTTATTCTTCACTACTTTGAGAGCCAAATCCATTACTTCACATGAAAAACTTTTGATATGACTGGAGCTATAGATTTTATGAGTAATAATATAGATGCCAAATTTTAGTTCTACATCGGATACATTGCTAATCTTCATTCCTCTGCCATCCCACTTGACAAGAGTTTTCTTATCCAGTTGCACCCAACCTAGGGTTTTGGTCACTTTGGCTTTGTCCAACATTGGAAGAACAGTAATTTTTTGAATCATTTTTAATATGATCAGAATGTGTTGGTCTATTCATAACTTTCCATTGTGAAGTCAACTCAAGATAAATCTTATCCACTTTGACTAAAAGTTCCTTGGCATATGTGAAATATGCATTCAACCCTTAGCTTCTAGATGTTGATGCTCAAGTTTTAGAAAACCTTTCAAACTTAACTCATTCAATGTTTCATTCATCTCATGAGTTATTATCTCTTGGATAGAACACTTATAATATGAATTAATATCATGTATGAGCAATTACTTTGGTGGAATTTTCTATTGAGCACCAATTGGGTATAGCACTTTTATAATTGTCAGACTCAATTTGAAGTTTGGTGCCTTGTAATTGACTCCTTCAGCCAGCATTTTAGACCCCCTTTTGGTTTTTCTACTAGAAGATGCCATGCTTAGTAGGGTTTTGGAAAACTCAAAATTTCTTCAACAACAAACATACAAATCATTCTTGAGCTCTAAAATTTCTCTTCTCAAATAGCCCTAGAAATTTGCAGTAAAATAATGCATTCACTTCTTTCCTTTTAACAAATTTTCTCTTTACAATCACCATTAATGTTTGGTACCATTTTTTTCTTGGTGACAAGTTGTCTTCCACTTGGTTTAGATTTTAATGCTTTTGTAGACATTCATAGCTCGATAAAATCATTATCACTTGGTATCCACATACAATACTTTAGTGTCTTCCAACCTTAATCCATAGGGTCTTATGACCTAACCTAGCTTGGTAAGGTCTATAATTCTATAACCACTCAGTGATCCTTGTGCATCTTAAATGCTGATATGGACTTCTTATTGGTTGGAACTGATGAGAGATGTCTACTTTAGAGTCTCAATTCTAGTTATTCCCATAGGGATTCAAGTAAAGATGCTTGAGTCACCCAACTCTTGAGGGACATTTTCTTCATGACTTGAATATTCATTCCCAGGAATTTTGGTATCCATGACTACTTCATCTTCTTTCTGACATTTTTAGCTTTGGTTTTAATTTCATCTTCAATCCTTCCTATGTTCAAATAGTTCTTGGCAAGATGTCCAAGATTTGTACAAATAAAGCATATTTTAGTGGTATCTCTTTTCCCTATATGATGTTTTACACAATTTTCTCCAATGCGTCCAAATTCACCACAGTAGTGGAATCTACACCATGTGTTGTAGTCCCATCATAATATTACTTTCACAATCTGTTCTGTTGGATATAATATCTCTATTTTGCATTCAGAAGCTTTGTGTCCTTGTTTCTTGCAATTGTGACATTTACCTTCAAACTTAGGTTTCTCCTTGCATTCACTTGCTCTATGACCATGCTTATTGTAGTTATAACACTATCCATTGAATTTTTCTTTACCATTACTCCAAAATGTGTTTGATTTATTACCTATCTTACCACAATGATTGCAAGTAGGCCTTTGATTTTTTTGAACTCCTTGCTTGGATGTTTCACATTTATCTATGTATCCTATTCTAGCTTTTACTTTGTGTCTGTATTGACTTTTCTCATTCAATTGATTAATTCTTTCATTGGTTTTCTTTTCATTTTATAATCTTAGATTCATGAGTTCTTTATTTGCATTAGTGACTTGATCAATGAAGTTTGCTTGCTGAAGGGATAAATGCTGAATTTCATTATTCTTTTCTTCTATCTCTTCTTTGGATTTATCTTTTTCTTGTTAGATTATGGTGACTGATCAAGAAAGTACTATACATACTTCATGTAATTATTAATTATAATCCTAAAGCGATAAAAATACTTGTATAAAAGAGCTTAGGGTTACGGATTGTTTCATAGTGGTGATGTAAAAATTAGTTCTTGTGGTGGAATTGAGCTATAAGGGATTATGGATTGTAATCAGGTTGTAATCACTGGATTGTAATAATGTCAGATTTGTTATTTGGTGGACATAGTCCAAGGATTGGGTGAAGCACATTAAATCTTGGTGTCTTGTGTTCTTTTTTGTGTGATCTATTATTTTCTAATATTGGTTATATTTGCATGTAATTGTTATTTATGTTTGTGGTTTAATCTTAATAAGTGGTATTAGAGCAAGGTTGTTTTTTAGTTATCCTCTACAAGAAAGTCTCATGCTTGAGTGGGAGCGATGGAAGATGAGGGTAAGCTAAGGGTTGACAAGTTTAATGGGTAGAACTTTCAATTCTAGAAGATGCAAATGCAAGACTATCTTTATCAGAAGGATTTATAGAAGCCATTGGAAGGAAAAACCAAGAATCAGGGATCTATGTCAAATGAATAATGGTATCTTTTAGATAGAAAGTCACTTGGAAGCATTCGATTATGCCTAGCACAATCAGTGGCATTTAATATTACAAAAGTAAAGATGACAGAAGAATTGATGTGAACACTAGCAAAACTATATGAAAATCCCTTCGCTTCAAACAAGGTATTTCTCATGAAGCATTTATTTAATATGAAAATGGAAGAAGGTGGATATGTTACAGATCATTTAAATGAGTTTAATACTATTACTAGTCAGTTATCTTTTGTGGGTATCAATTTTGATGAAGAAATTAGGATTCTCTTGATTTTGTGTTCTTTGCCTGAAAGCTAGAATGGCTTGGTAACAACTATGAGTAATTTTGTTCCTGGATCTAGTACCCTAAAATATGATGATGTGATCAATGTTCTTTTGAGTGAAGAAACTTGCAGGAAAACCTCAGGTGGATCTACATCAGGAAGTGCTTTGAATGCACAAGAGAGAGGAAGTAATTCTAAAAATCATGAAAAATCAAGAGGAAAGTCAAAGGGGAAGAGGTCCCAATTGAGAGGACCAAACAACTGTTGGTACTATGGGAAACCAAGGCATAAAAATAAAGATTGTTTGAATCGAAAGAAAAATGAAGGAGATAAACCAGATGGAGACAAGGAGGCAAATGTGGTAAGTAACAAATCCAAAGAGGATGCTTTGCTTTTGTCTTTAGAAAGTGTTGATGATTCATGGGTTTTAGATTTTGGTGCTTCATTTTATGCTCCACCTCATAGAGGTTATTTCATTGATTATGTCCAAGGGGATTTTGGACTTGTTTATTTGGGGGATAATGAACCCTATAAGATTGTTGAAAATTGAAAAATTAGGATTAAGCTACAGAATGGGAATCATTGGCTACTACATGAGGTAAGACATGTTCCAAGGCTAAGTAGGAATTTAATTTCAACAGGGCAACTCAATGATGAGGGTTGTGTAGTTACTTTTAATGATAAAAATTGGAAGGTTTCAAAAGGTTTCCTAGTAGTAGCAAAAGGTGTGAAAGTAGGCACCTTATATCTTTGTACACGTCATATTGTTCCTTATACTTTAATTATTTTAGAGAAAAATGTATCTTCAAGAATAGTTGTTGTAGTTGAGCAGGGAGAACAAATAGTTGTTGTAAATTTTGATATAGTGCTATGGCACAAAAAACTTGGGCACATGAGTGAGAAAGGTATGAAAATACTTCATTCAAAGAATATTATACTAGGTCTAAAATGGGTTAATATGAATTTTTGTGAAAGTTGTGTGTATGGAAAACAAAAGAGAGTGAGTTTTGTGAAGACTGGGAAGGAAAAAAAAAAGGAGAAATTAGAAATTGTTCATACCAATGTATGGGGACCGAATCAAGTATCTTCCCTTGGTGGCTCTCATTATTATTTTACATTCATTGATGATGCAACTAGAAGAGTATGGGTTTATTTCCTTAGACATAAATCTGATGTATTTCAAACTTTTAAGAAATGGAAATGCTTGATTGAAAATGAGACTAGTAAGAAAATAAAATGTCTCAAATTTGATAATGGTGGTGAGTATTGCAGTCATAAATTTGAAGATTATTGCTCCACTAATGGTATTTGTAGGTAGAAAACTATTCCAAGGACTCCATAGGAAAATGGAGCGGCTAAATCCATGAACAAAACTATAATGGAGCATGCAAGGAGCATGAGGTTGCATGTTGGGTTGCCCTTGCACATGTGGGTCAAGGTTGTCAATATTGTTGTATATTTGATTAATAGATCTCCCTCTACTCCTTTGGGTTGTGGTATTCTAGAGGAAGCATGGACTAGTAAGAAGGTGAGTTATTCTTTTCTCAAAACCTTCGGTTGTGAAGCATTTGATCATATAGATTCTAAAACTAGAACAAAGTTTGAAGCTAAGTCAAAGAAATATGTATTTGTTGGATATGGAATTAATGAATTCGGTTATAGGCTTTGGGATTTTGAAAATCATAAAATTGTAAGAAGAAAAGATGTCATATTCAATGAGAAAGTAGTATACAAAGATTTGTTGCAGTAACATGAGAAGAAAGAAGATGATTATGTAGTGCTAGATGATACTTCAAAAGATGATGTTCCAGCCATTCCTCATGATGTGCAACAACCGCAACAACAAATACCACACACACCAGTGAATGCTAGATAGTCAACAAGGCAAATTAGACCTCCAAAAAGATTTTTTCCCTCTTTGTATTCAATTTTATTTACTAATGTTGGTGAATCTAAATGCTATGATGAAGTTGTACAGGTGGATACTAAGACTCAGTGGGAGTATGCAATGAAAGATGAAATGGACTCTTTACTAAAGAATAAGACATGAGATTTATGCAAGCTTTTTATAGGTAAAAGAGCTTTATAGAATAAGTGGGTTTATAGGTTAAAATAAGAGGATGGAGGTAAGAAAATATTTAAAGCTAGGTTAGTTGTAAAAGGAGTTGCACAGAAAAAGGGCATTGATTTTGATAAGATATTTTCTCTTGTTGTTAAAGTGACTTCTATCCATACTATTTTAAGTATTGTGGCTACTAAAGATTTGCATTTAGAGTAGCTTGATGTTAAAACAACCTTAATGGAAATTTGGATGAAGAGATATATATGGCTCAGCCATAGGGATTTGAGGTCAAGGGTAAGGAGAACTTAGTGTGCAAATTGAAGAAAAGTTTATATGTCTTGAAGCAAGCACCTTGGCAATGGTATCTGAAATTTGATAGCTTTGTGCATGAGCATGGATACAATAGGTGTCATTTAGATCAAATTGTTTATTTTAAGAGGTTGGATGATGACAGCTACAATATTTTATATTTATATGTTCGTGATATTCTTGTAGTTGGGTCTAACATGGATCATATTATGGGGTTGAAATGCCAGTTAGCAAATGCATTTTCTATGAAGGATTTGGGGGTAGAAAAAAAAATCTTTGGTATGAAGATTTGTAGAGATAGGAAGAATAGAAAATTGACATTATCTCAGGTTGATTATGTTGAGAAGGTGTTGCAATGTTTCTCTATGGAGAATGTTAAAGCTATCAACACACCTTTACCTAGTCATTTGAAGTTGACTAAGGAGATGTGTCCTAAGACATAAGCAGAGGAGGATAAGATGTCCAAGGTACACTATGCTTTAGCTACAAGAAGCTTGATGTATGCTATGGTATGTACAAGGCAAGATATTTCACATGTAGTGGGAGTCATTAGTAGGTATATGAGTCATCCCAAAACTGAGCATTGGAATGTGGTCAAATGGATTCTTAGATATTTGAGAGGAACATCCAATAAGTGTTTACACTTTGGGGGCTCTCCTTCTAATTTACAGGGCTATGTTGACTCAGATTTGGCAAGGGATATTGATACCAGGTGGAGTACTATAGGTTATGTCTTTACTATTGGTGGGGTAGTCATGAGCTGGGTTTTTAGGTTATAGAAGGTTAATGCTTTATCCACTACAGAGGTAGAGTATGTAGTTGCTACATAGGTAGCCAAGGAGATTATATGGCTTCAATTCTTCTTAGAAGAATTGGGACACCATTAGAAGGATAATTATTTGTTTACAAATAGTTAGAGTGTTATTCATCTTGCAAAGAATTCAGCTCTACATTCAAAGACCAAACACATACAATTGTGATACCATTTCATTCGGTCAGTTTTGGAGGATGGACAGTTAAAGCTAGACAAGATACATACAAATGAAAATCCAGCAAATATGTTTACAAAGGTAGTAACAAGGGAGAAGTTGAACTCCTCTTTAGCTTTAATTGGTCTTCTAGAATAAATACGAATAAAAGAAAAATAGAGTCCAAGGTGATTTGATCTAGTGGGAGCCTCATGGAGTAGCAACATAGGTATAGGATCAGTCTCCAAGTCAAAGATTGTTGTTTAGTGTGAAGCCTAATCAGTCCCCAGGTGGGAGATTGTTAGAGTGTGGTGACTAATCAAGAAATTACTATACATACTTCATAAATACTTTGGGGCTTACAAAAAAAAAAATTGGACCCTATTTTATCAAGATTTTGCGCTGACATATAATTGTTAATTATAACCCTAAAGCAATAAAAATACTTATATAAAAGAGCTTAGGGTTAGGGATTATTTCATAGTGGTGATGTAAAAATTGGTTCTTACAGTGGTATTGAGATGTAAGGGATTATGGATTGTAATCAGGTTGTAATCACTGGATCATAATAATATCAAAATTATTGTTTGGTGGATGTAGCCCAAGGATTGGGTGAAACACATTAAATCTTTATGTCTTGTGTTATTTTCTATGTGATCTATTATTTTCTAATATTGGTTATATTTGCATTTAATTATTATTTTTGTTTGTGGTTTAATCCTAACATTTCTTCCATGACTTCACATAATCTTACTAATTGGATCTCATGTTCTCGTTTTAGCTTTCTAACTTCTTCTTGAAGATTGGAATTCTTTTCTGATAGGTCTTTGACTGCTTCATTAGATTCATCTAAATTTTTTGTAGATAGATATCTTCAATTCTTTCTTTAGTGTAAATATTATCATTCATTTGTACTACAAGATCTTTCCTTCTTTTCAATGATTGAGGGAGTTGCTCCTTTGCTTTCCTTAATTGACCAATGGCTAGTCCAAGATCCAACTTTTCATTGTCGATAGCCTTATCTATCTTGTATACCTTCATTGTCTTTGATCTTTGCTCAAGTTGTTAAATTTCTTCTATGAGAACCACAAAGGTCTCATACTTATTGTTGGAAATATGAGGTAGGAAAGATTACTAAGAGGGGAGGAGTGAATCAGGAACCAATAAAGCCTAATCTTATTTCACCAACTAAACCTTCATATAATATTCTGATCTAATTGCATGCATGATGAATGAAAACAAATAAACATTCATAGAGATTTGACACAAGATATGGTGACCCAAAACCTTCTGAATAGAAAGTAAAACTAGGGTGGGAATGGTACCCACAAGATTTAGTACTATAGTATAAAGTTGGCCTGTTAAAGCTTACAATTGATCACTTTTGATGATCTTCCCAGTTAGGAGCAATAAGGACTGTGAGGTGCACCTTGTTAAAGGATTTACAAAACATACAATAAAGTATGCACTCAGTAAAGAGATTTATCAAAGACTGTTAAGTCTACCCTATTAAAGGATTTGACTGATGCACCTAATAGGATGAACCAGTGGCTAATCTCTAATTTTCTAGTTGAGATTCCTTGAATTGTAATGATCACCTCGTTGTGATAGATAATACTTTGTTGTCCCTTATACTACTTGTAGCCTTCTTCAATTTCCACTTCTTCTCATCATATTCTTACACTTCTTATTTATATATGATAAAATGCATTACATATATACCAATCTGCATCACAACTCACTGGAGTTAGCTACAATACAAGTTTCACCAAAATCCACAAAGTCAGCCCAACTATTGTAACTTGGGTTCTAAAGACAAAATCAAACATGTTTTGATACTCAACAACCACTATCAACACTCAACATCATTTGGAATTTGGTTGATGGAGAAGCTTGGTTCATACTGATCACTTCCCAGTAGCTTGAACTTGGTCAGCATTGTGTGACTTGGTGAAAACTATGAAACTTGACATAAACTGAATCAGTCGATTGACACTCCATGGCTTGATCAACACTAGAATCACATTACTAACACTGTTAGATCAGTAGACACTAGAGAATTTGGTTAATAATAAAAAACTTGGTTAACGCTATAGAACTTAGTTAACACTGGAGTCCCCACCACTTGCACTAAACAACTTGATAGACACTGCTACACTTAACATAAATTGTACATAGGTTTTGAAGCTCGGTAGTAACTATATATTGACTAAGTGTGAGTCACTAATATATAAATTGAGCTTGATGTCAACAAGATGGATAATTGATAATGGTTTCTCACATCACATGACTAGTGATAAAAGTATGTTTGAAACTTTAGAATATTATAAAGGAAGTTGTGCTAATTTTGGTAATGATGCACCATGTTTTGTGAAAGGTAAAGGATCAATAAGATTGACTGATGAGATTAGATGTGATCATTCTTATTGGGTTGAAGGCCTAAATTACAATCTATTAAGTGTTGAATAGTTGAACATTTTAGGTTACAAAGTTGAGTTTCAACACAAGAAGGATAAAACCTATGATGGTTCTAGAGAACTTATTAAAATTGGAGTATAAGCAAAAGGTAACTTGTTCTACCTAGACCTATCTAGTGATACATGCTTGTTTGCACAATATAAAGACATTTGGTTATGGCATAAGAGACTGTGTTAGTTTTGGTAAGCATTAGTAAGATGAACAAAGTAAGAGGATTATCAAGATTCAAGAAACCTAATAATGTATTGAGTAAACAATGTCCATTTGGTAAAATGAAAAAGTATAGTTTCAAGAGAAAGACCTATTCAACTAATGATATATTGTAGTTTATTCATACTAGCCTTTTTGGACCGCATAGTGGAAACACAACACAAAAAAAAGATCTGATACCAAATCACAACTCTTTATTCATAAAATAACTGATTACATGCAATGTGTCAAGCTATAAGGCCTTCCTGGTTATGGCCAAATATAATAATAATTACAATAATAGTTTTGCAAGATCCCTCAAGATCCAATCCAAACACTTATCCCAGAAGTCCAGATTTGCACTTTGGTATAAAAACCCAAGGAAATCTTAACTTGCACTCACAAGACCTCTAAGAAATCTCCTAGTTTTCAAGCCACATCTATTAGCTCTTCAAAGTTTTCATCCTCTTCTCCAAAATGGACCATTATGACCTAAATACTCCACAAGACCCCCTACTTATACCTAACAAAGCCACTTTTCAGTCTAGTGCATTAGAAAGTAAACTAAATCCCTTACATTAAATATATGTTAAGCCACAAGTCAGCTACAACACAAATTAAATACACAAAGTTGGCTAAAACAAGAATTAAATGCCAAAAGTCAGCTCACAAACAACTCAATACCTATAGGAACCAAGACCAGATCGAGTGTTAGGGAAACCAAGCTGAGAATCAGCTAAACCACAAGCATTTCTAGGGTTCCAACGCATGTCAACCATAGTATTTGTTAAGTAACCAACACATGTTGAGTAACCAATACATCTCAAGCACACAGAAGATGATGAGCTCCAACAATGACCGAGCCCCTTCAATGACCAAGCTCCTTGGCCGAAGGTATACCCTTCAGTGACCAAGCACCACTATTTGGTGAATGAGTCCACAACTTCTAGCCAAAATATCCCTAATATGCAGGATTGCAAAAAAATTCTAGAATGCTCCTACATCAAACACCCTAGGTTCTAAAAGATGTTCTCAGTAGCTAGAAGAACATCTTCTAAGATTCAATACATAAATCCCAAATTGGTTCTTCACATACATATCCTCTAAGTCCTCAACTTGTACACTCTTTCCTTTTTTTTTTTTTTTGTTCTTGACATCCATCCTCAGTGTTCCATAGGTCTATTTTCAATGCTGATCTCCAACCCTCTCAGAATCCTTCAACTCAACTCAGCTACCAATAATCAGGTTCCTTCTACCAACTTCTTCATTCTACAAAGGAATTAGGGAATTCTTCCTACCACCTTTCACAATAGTAAACACATTTTTAACACAATCATGCACAACTCTACAATCATACTGCCAAAGTCTACCAAGAAACACATGCCAACTGTTCATGTCCACACTATCACACAACACTTAATCCTTATACTACCCAATTTGAAAATCAATAAGGCACTTATCCCTTACTTCCAAGGCATGCTCACCTTGCAACTAGTCAATCCTATAAAAATAAGGATGTCTCACTCTCTTCAAACCAAGTTTCTGAACCATCTCCTTAGCAACAAGGTTATTAGTGCTAGCACCATCCACAATAACCTTGTAGACTTTACCACCATACTTACAACAACTCTTGAAAAAACTAGTCCTTTGACAACATTCCATTTTCCTCTAACCAATTAGCACTTTTCGAGCTAGTAAACTCTCTCCTTGCTCAAATTGACTATCTTGGACTTCAACCTCATTCACAACAATAGCTCTTCTACCATGAGGACATTCAAAAGATCTATGCCCTTCTTCACCACATCTAAAGAAATTACCTTTGAACTCACCTCTACTTGTGATCCTTTTCTAATCAACAAGTTTTTGTTCACCTTCTGCACTCAATTTAGCTTTTTTTGAGCTATCCTGCTTCTCCTTTCCTCTAGAATTACCTTGACTTTTCCTCTTCAACTTATCTTCTACCTTCAGGGCATACTGATAAGCATCCTCAACTAAAGGAATATTCATCTTACGAACCTCATCCTGAATATTGAATCTCAAACCATTAATTTAATGAGCTACCTTCTCCTTTGATAATTCTCTATGCCTAGACTAAATAGTCAACTTGTAGAGCTCCTCTATATAATCTTTCATAGTCATATCCTTCTATTTTAGATTCTACAACCTTTTAAACAACTCAAGTTCATAATCAATAGAATTCAACTTAGCCTTCAACTTAGTTACCATCAACCTCCATTTATTGATCTTCATTTCACCTTCTTTTTCTATGTCTCTTTACAATTCCTTTCACTAAAGAGCAACATGTCCTTTCAAATTAGTTTGTGCCAACCTCACTCTAAGTGGATCTCCAATATACTCTAACTAAAGTAGTCTTCAAATTCTCCAATCTAATCAACTAGGTATTCAGGAGTCAAAGTACTTGAGAAATTAGAAACCTCCATCTTATCCTTTGGCCTCAACTAAGATCTAGGTCTAGCAAACTGACCAGCCCTAGTTCCAGTAAGTCTCTCCATGCAATTAGTTTTATCCTCACCATTGGATCCAATAATTTCAAAGTCTTTAGAAACTTCCTCATAACCATCTTTAGTACCCACATTCCTAGGTACACCACCTAAAGCACTCACAATCTCAACAATCAAGTCACTCTTCTTCAATGTCATCTCAGATCTAAAACTAGCTTTAACCTCCTCTATCTCAGATATAAAATCTACTTTAACATTTTTTGAGATGCTTTCTTCCATAACATCACTAAGATCATCAATTTCCATAGGGTCCAATCTTCTTGGAGGCATCTTCCAATATTTTTGCAAACCCTAAGCAATAGATCCATAAATCCAGAAGATCATCAACTCCACTAGATCAATATTCTCTTCTAGCCTTCACCCAAGTCCTAGTGCAAATCACCTTAGCTTCAACAATTTGTCTACATATTCAAGAACACCTTCACTTTGATACCACCAAATGCAATGATAATTCAAGGGTACTCCTATTGGAGGTAATATGGATCCCTGAAAAATAACCACATAGCATAAACACAACAACAAAGAAAGATTTGATACCAAACCACAACTCTTTATTCATAAATTAACTAATTACATGCAATGTCCTGAGTTGTGAGGCCTTCCTGGTTATGGCCAAATACAATAACAATTTTGCAAGATCCCTCAACATATAATCCAAACACTAATCCCAGCTAGTCCAGATCTACACTTTGGAAGAAAACTGCAAGGAAATCTTAACTTGTGCTCGCAAGCCCTCCAAGAAATATCCTAGTTTTCAAGCCATAAGCACTAGCTCTTCAAAGTTCACATCCTCTTCTCCAAAATGGATCATCATGACCTAAAGACTCCACAATACCCCCTACTTATACCTAACTAAGCCACAAGTTAGTCTATTACATTAAATATATGTTGAGCCAAAAGTCAGCTACAATACAAATTAAACATCCAAAATCGGTTACAACATGAATTAAATGCCAAAATTTGGCTCATAGAAAACTTGGTACCTACAAGAACCGAGACCAAACTGAGTCTTAGGGAAACCAAGCCAAGCATCAAGCAAACCACAAGCATTTTTGAGCTCCTAATGCATGATGAGCATAGTATCTACTGAGAAACCAACACATACTGAGAAAACAATACATGTCAAGCACACATAAGACATTGAGCTCCAAAAATGACCGAGCCCCTTAAATGACCAAGCTCCTCAGCCAAAACTATACCCTTTAGTGACCGAACATAATTATTTGGTGACTGAGTCCACAACTTCTAGCCAAAATACCCCCAACATGCATGATTGAAAAACAAAACTAGGATGGTCTTGCATCATATAGTGACAAGTATTTTATTCTATTTGTTGATGATTCCTTTAGAATGATGACTATGATGTTTCTTAAAGAAAAATATGGTGCATTTAATTATCTAAGTGGTATATGGAAATAGGTAAAAGCTTGAAGTGTCTAAGATCCAACAAAGGAGGTGAATTAATATTTGATAAATTCAACATATTTTATAATTATAGGGGAATCAAAAGATACATGTCAGCACCCTCCCATAGAATGGTACAACTGAAAGATGAAATAGATCAATCATGGACTATGCTAGGACATTGACAATGGAAAAGAATGTTTCACAAAAGTAATGCAAAGAAGTTGTAAGTATAGTTGTTTATACTTTGAACCATATACAAGTCAAGAAAGGTACAAAGGTTACAAATTTTGAGTTATGGTATAGATATGCACCTAATGTAAATTATTTCAAATTATTTGGAAGCAAATGTTATATACTTGAAATAAAATAGACATGGAAAATTGGATACTGAAAGTGATGAAGGCATATTCCTAGGATATTCTGCTAAAAGAAAAGCATATAAATATTTGAATTCTAACACTAACAAAGCTATGGAAAGTGAAAATATTAGAGTTAATGAATATGTAGCAAAAAAAAAGTTGAATGCAAGAAGGAACCTACAGACTACAAGAATTTTGTATATTTCAATGTATTAGAATTCTTTAGAATAACTGAAAGGGGGGGTGAATCAGTTATTCAAGGTCCAAAATTCCCTATTAATACCTTTTTACTACTTTTAATGAATCCATATACTTAAATCAATCATATAAGCAAGTTACTGTAAATCAATATGCAATGACAAAACATCCAAAATCAACACATGACATAATGATTTATGTGGAAACCCAATTTGAGAAAAACCACCAGTAACATGCTACTTGATTTTCACTCTTCTGAAGTGATGCCCTGTTAAAAGCCTTCCCTATTAAAGGCTTACAACACATTGTTAAATGTGACCTTGTTAGAGGATTTCACCAAACTCTTAGGAATGGGCCTGGTTAAAGGTCTTTAGAACATTCACTTGGAATGTGACCCTATTAAAGGATTTATCTAATGGCTATTAAACCAACCTAAGTCCATAGGATTTAAACTTACTGTTACAATTGCTAGAAAGTAATGATAATGGTCTTTTGATCTGATATGACTTACAACATACTTTGCAGATTTTAGATCACACTTTTAGTTCAATCCTTATGCTTGGCTTTAATCACTTCAGCTCTGACAGCTTGTCTTCCTCTCAGGCTTCGTCTCCTTGAGTCTTTTTACTCATTCTGCAAATTCAATCATCCTTGTGGTCATCTATCCAAAAAAAGTTCTTGTGCCTTCTTCTCCTTAGCACATTCTTTAGCACTTCATGCTTTTATGCTTGACCACCTCTCTTTCCCTCTCTCACTCTCTTTTTCTCCTTGACTTATGTCTTCTTGTATAGTAGTCTGATTTGCCTTTGCTGCTCAATTTTCCCTCTCCAATGTTAGGGTTTCAAAATGGATTAGGTAGGATACAATGTATCTACCCCATTTCTTGTTTTCTTCTAGAAACTTTGCTAGTTGTATCTTTAAAAACTTTCTACATGGTGTTCTATGCCACCAGCTCATCATTCTTATCTTTCTTTTAATCCACAAATTTCTAGATAACAACTTTGTCGGCTTAGATCTGGCGAATCTTTGATTTCCAAAATAATGCAGTAGCTTGGCATTATTTAGTTACTGGTGCTCGGCTCCTCTGTGTTACTCGGCACCTATACCTGCTCGGCACTTGGTTCTGCTCGGCACTTGGTTTTGCTTAGTACTTGGTTTTTTTTGACACTTGGTTCTACTCGGCACTTGGTTCTGCTCGATACTTGGTTCTGTTCGGCACTTGGTTCTACTCGGCACTTGGTTCTGCTCGGCACTTGGTTCTGCTCCACACCTTGATAAACTCTGTGTCAGTCGACATCTGAACTTGCTCGACATCTAAAGTTTACTCGGCATTAACTAAGAATTTTCTCGACTCTTACTAGCTTGCTCAGCTCCTTCTCTCTAATGAACTTAGTTTGAGCTTTACAAAAGACTTAGCTAAAACCTTAAATCTTTGATATGTTTCAGTGTGCCCATTCTTTGTAGTATGTCATCAAATACACTTTTTCATCAATGGCTTAGCTAATCCTTGTACTTCATTACAACATCATAACTTCAACCTTTCTCTAGGTGTTCTAGTTACATCTTATTGATTGCCTCCTCCTTGACAATCAACTAATTGATAGTATTTGGATCACTAAAGCAATTGTCATTCCTGCAAGTAGCAAGTTTGACATCAATGAAAAAACAATGATTGAGGACATTCTTTTACCAGTTCCATATATTATTCCAACAACTCTTCTTATGATCATTTCAATCCCTCTTTGGCATTGATGGCAAACCAAACTGATCAGTTAATCAACTTAGTTACCACCAAGATTGTATACGTTGCCTTGCTACATTTTTACTACTGATCCCATATATCTCCCTTTTTGTTTGTATTGATCAGTTTTTTGCATATTTCTCCCTCTTTGACATAAATGCCAAAGATGTAGCATCTTTATCATGCAAAATATAAGCTTTGGCTTCTTGTTGATTTTCTCACTCTATCACTATGCTTGTGATTGATTTGGAGTTTTTGTTCCTATTGTCATCCTTTGCATCAACCTTTTAATATTTCAATGATTTATTCCTGTTGATGCAAGGAAGCTTTCTTGTTGTCTTAAACAGCTTGTGTTAGGGGTATGACCCCCAACTTGCTTTTAAGATATTCATAGGCATCCTTGGGCAATGGTTTGGTGAAGATATCTGTAATTTGTTCCTTTGTGTGAATGTATTCCAACTTCACTTGTTTTTCTTCTACCAATTCTTTGACATAATGATACTTGATTGCAATATGCTTGGTTTTTGCATGCATCACTCGATTTTTGGATATGTTTATGGCACTTGTATTATGAGAATACAATATCATAGGTTTTGTTACTTCTTCTTTCATTCCATTCAATAAATTTGTGAGCCATAAAATGTTTTTGCAATTGACTGCAATTGCCACATATTCTGACTTTGCAGTGGACTATGATGTACATGTTTGTTTCTTGCTAGTCCAGGTAACCAGCCTTTTTCCTAGAAATAATGCACCTCCACTTGTGCTTTTTCTATCATCAATGTTTCCTCCTTAGTCTACATCTGTATATGCATTGAGCTCAAATTTTCCATTCTTTTTGTAGTATAGACCAAAGTCATTAGTTCCTTTGAGATATCTCATTACTCTTTTTACTGCTATGAGATGATTTTCTTTAGGATTAGCAAAGAACCTAGCCACTATTCCAACTGCTAATGCTATGTCTGGTCTACTATGTACAACATATTGTAGTTTTCCAATCATGGATCTGTACATTGTTTGATTGACTTCAATTGACTCATCATTTTTGGACATCTTATTTCCTATGGCCATTGGTGTGCTGACTGGTTTGGATTCCTCCAATCCAAATGTTTTAAGAATTTTTTTGATGTACTTTGATTGTGTAACAAATATTCCATGTTTGAGTTGATGTACTTGCAATCCAACAAAAAATTTGATTTCTCCAAACATAGACATCTCAAATTCATGTTTCATTTTTTCAGCAAAGCCTTTGCAAAGTACTTCCTTACCACCAAACACTATGTCATCCACAAAGATTTCAGATACAATAATGTCTTTACTTTCTTCTGCTTTGATGTACGTGTTACTGTTATCATCAGTTCTTTCAAATCCAATTTGCACTAGATATTTGTGAAGTCTCTCATACCATGCTCTAGGTGCTTGTTTCAAATCATAGAGTGCTTTATGTAACTTACACACCATATCCCTATTTTTTTCATCAACAAATCATTCTGGTTGTTCAATGTAGACTTCTTCTTCTAGTATACCATTTAAGAAAGCAGATTTTACATCCATCTGGTAGACTTTAAAATCTTTGTAAGCAGCATATGCAAGTAAAGTTCTTACTCCTTCCATTCTAGCAACAAGAGCGAATGTTTCTCCATAGTCTATTCCTTCTTCTTGAGCATAACCCTTACATACCAGTCTAGCTTTATTTCTGATAATCTCACCTTTCTCATCTAGTTTGTTTCTGAATACCCATTTGGTGCCAATCACATTTTTGTCAGTTGGTCTGGGAACCAAACTCCAGGTTTTGTTTTTTCTTATCTGATCAATTTCTTCTTCCATAGCTTTATACCAGTCATCATCTTGTAATGCACCATATACTGTCTTGAGTTCAAATTTTCTGATCAGACATGATTCATATCTTAGTCTATTCCTTTTCATTGGTCTTGCATCTTTGTCACCAATTATTTGTTCAGCAGGGTGATGTCTTTTTACATATTTGGATAACCTTGGCTCTATCCTTGTTTCCATGTTTGATCTTTCAGATTCAGGATCACTATGCACTTCATTGTTAGGTTGTTCTTCATCATGTATGTTGTCTTCAAAATTAGATTGTGCATTTTCTTCATTTTGCAACTCAGCTTCTGAATGCAACTCGGCATTCACTGGTTGTGAAACGGCTGAAACTGATACCTGTTGTTGATTTCCAATTTGATTGACATCATTTTCATCAATAGTCATTCCTTAATAAGAATACACAAAGGTTCTGTACTCTTCCATTTTCTTTGGTTTTTCAGCTTGGACTTCTGTGTGCTCATCAAAATTTACATTTGCACTTTCCACAATTTTGTTAGTGTTATTATTCAAACACTTATATGCCTTACTTCTAGTGGAGTAACCAAGAAATATGCCTTCATCACTTTTTGCATCAAATTTTCCATTTCTAACATCTTTAAGGATAAAGCATTTGCAACCAAACACTTTGAAATGTTTTACATTGGGTGAGTGACCATACCATAATTCAAAAGGTGTTGTATTTGTACCTTTCTTGACTTGTACTTGGTTTAGTGTATGAACAACTACACTTACAGCTTCTCTCCAATATTTTAGAGCAACATTCTTTTCCATCATTAATGTTTTGGCACAGTCAATCACAGATCTGCTTCTTCTTTCAGCAATTCCATTTTGTGGGGGAGTTCTAGGAGCTGATGTTTTTCTTTTGATTCCTTTGTCATTACAAAATATCTCAAATTCCTTTGATGTAAATTCACCACCTCTATCTGATCTTAGGCATTTCAAGCTTTTTCCAGTTTCCTTTTCAACTCTAGCCACATACCACTTAAACATTTGAAAAGCATCAAATTTTTGTTTTAAGAACATAACAATCATCATCCTGGAATAGTCATCAACAAATAGCATTATGTATTTATCTCCTCTATAGCTTTGTATTTCCATTGGACCACATAAGTCAGTGTGAACTAACTCAAGTATCTCTTTAGATGTATAGTTTTTGCTTTTGAAACTTGATTTTGTCATCTTTCCTAGCTTACATTGTTTGCACATGATATTATCAGGCTTCTTCAATTTTGGTAAACCTTTGACTTTCTTCATTTTACTGATGTTGACTAGATTGTTAAAGTTGACATGACATAATCTTCTATGCCATAACCCTTCATCATCAAATTTTGCAAATAAACAAGAAACATTATCCATATCAAGGTAAAACAAATTACTCTTTGTTTGATCTCCTTTTCCTATCAGTTTACCATCAGTATTATAGATTTTTGGCAATTTTGTTTCCAAATTCCACTTTGCAACCTATATTGTCTAACTGTGAGAAACTCAGTAAATTGTAGTTTAATCCTTCAACATAGTATGCATTGTCACATGAAATTTGTTCTGTGAGCTTAATGGAACCTTTTCCTTTGATTTGACATGGAGCATCATTACAATATCTAACACTATTTCCATCATACTAAATAAATTTAACAAACTTGCTTTTGTCTCCTGTCATGTGATGTGAGCATCCACTGTCTATGATCCATCTATCATTCTTGTTTATACATGTTACCAGTGTTGTGGTCTCTTCTTCATCATATTGGTCCTTCATGGCTACATAAACAACTTCATCATCATTATCATCAGAATTTTCTTCAACAATATAACACTTCTTACCTTTTTCTTTATAATCTCTCCTGTCATCATCTCTTTTGTTCTTGTATTTTTTGCCTTCCTTGAAATCCTTTTTCTATGGACATCTTGCAGCAATATGACCTACTTCATTGCAATTGAAAAAAATGATAGGCATCTTACCTATGAATTTTCCTTTCCCCCTGTGAAATCTTCTATCAAGCAATGCTTCCAATTGTTCCACATCTTCCTCATTAGTGCTTCTATCACTAGATACATACTTCATTTTCCTTCCTTTCTTTGATCTCACCTATTCGGCATCTTTCAGTGATAACTTGGCCTTAAAAGAAAATTCAACATTTTCAGGTTTGTAGTTGTCAAAGTTGGATAAATCAAATGCAGTGAGTCTACCTATTATACCTTCAAAACTTAGATTATTTCCTGGTATACATCTTAGCTCTTGTATTGTTGATACTCTAATAGCATAGATAGGGAGAAAAGTTCTTAAGAACTTACTATTAACAATATCTTCATCCAGTTGACCACTCAAGCATCTTATTGCACTTACCACTTCCTTTATTCTTGCACCATATTGAGCAGCATTCTCATTTTCTTCCATTTTCATGTCATCAAACTTTCCTCTGAGACTTTCTCTTTTTGCTCTTTGTACATTCTGATCTCCTCCATAGATGTCTGATAGAGCTTTCCACATTTTTTATGCAGTGTCACATCCTTTGATATCATCAAATTCAGCATAGCTGAGTGCAGAGGCAATTTCTAGCATTGTCTGGTTGTGTTCTTGCTTGTTTTTCATGTCTTCTGCAGTAGGAGCACCTGTTGGATCTACATCTTCAGTAACAATTGAATTTTGGGCATAATCTCCTATGGATCCAAGATGTAGCTTCATCAAACTTTTCCATGCAACAAAGTTGTCTTTGTTGAGCTTGGGAACTTCTCTCTTTGCCATTTTGATCTTTTCTGCTTGTAGTCCTTTTAAACTGAATCAGCAGTTAGCTCTGATACTAATTGTTAGAATTCTTTAGAATAACTGAGAGGGGGGGTGAATCAATTATTCAAGGTCCAAAATTCCCTATTAATACCTTTTTACTACTTTTAATGAATCCATATACTTAAATCAATCATATAAACAAGTTACTGTAAATCAATATGCAATGACAAAACATCCAAAATCAACACATGACACAATGATTTACGTGGAAACCCAATTTGGGAAAAACCATCAGTAACATGCTACTTGATTTTCACTCTTTTGAAGTGATGCCCTATTAAAAGCATTCCCTATTAAAGGCTTACAACACACTATTAAATGTGACCTTGTTAAAGGATTTCACCAAACTGTTAGGAATGGGCCTGCTTAAAGGTCTTTAGAACATTCACTTGGAATGTCACCCTGTTAAAGGATTTATCTAATGGCTATTAAACCAACCTAAGTCCATAGGATTTAAACTTACTATTACAATTGATAGAAAGTAAAGATAATGGTCTTTTGATCTGATATGACTTACAACATACTTTGCAGATTTCATATCACACTTTTAGTTCAATCCTTATGCTTGGCTTTAATCACTTCAGCTCTAACTGCTTGTCTTCCTCTCAGGCTTTTTCTCCTTGAGTCTTTTTACTCATTCTACCAATGCAATCATCCTTGTGGTCGTCTATCCAAACAAAGTTCCTATGCCTTCTTCTCCTTAGCACATTCTTCAGCACTTCATGCTTTTATGCTTGACCACCTCTCTTTCCCTCTCTCACTCTCTTTTCTTCCTTAACTTATGTCTTCTTATATAAGAGTCTAGTTTTCCTTTTTCGCTCAATTTTCCCTCTCCAATGTTAGGGTTTCAAAATGGATTAGGTAGGATACAATGTACCTACCCATATCTTGTTTTCTTCTAGAAACTTTGCTAGTTGTATCTTTAAAAATGTTCTACATGGTGTTCTGTGCCACCAGCTCATCATTCTTATCTTTCTTTTAATCCACAAATTTCTAGATAACTTTTTTGGCTTAGATCTAGTGAATCTTTGATTTCCAAAATAATGCAGTAGCTCGGCATTATTGAGTTACTGGTGCTCAGCACCTCTGTGTTACTCGACACCTATACCTGCTCGACACTTGGTTCTGCTCGGCACTTGGTTCTTCTCGGTACTTGGTTTTGTTCGGCACTTGGCTTTGCTCGGCACTTGGTTCTGCTCGGTACTTGGTTCTGTTCGGCACTTGGTTCTGCTTGGCACTTGGTTCTACTCGACACTTGGTTTTGCTTGGCACCTTGATAAACTCTGTGTCAGTCAGCATCTGAACTTGCTCAGCATCTAAAGTTTACTCGACATTAACTAGGAATTTTCTCAACTCTTACTAGCTTGCTCGGCTCCTTCTCTCTAATGAACTTAGTTTGAGCTTTACAAAAGACTTAGCTAAAACCTTAAATCTTTGATATGTTTCAGTGTGCCCATTCTTTGTAGTATGTCATCAAATACACTTTTTCATCAATGGCTTAGTTGATCCTTGTACTTCATTACAACATCATAACTTCAACCTTACTCTAGGTGTTCTAGTTACATCTTATTGATTGCCTCCTCCTTGACAATCAACTAATTGATAGTATTTGGATCACTAAAGAAATTTTCATTCCTGCAAGTAGCAAGTTTGACATCAATGACAAAACAATGATTGAGGACATTCTTTTACCAGTTCCATATATTATTCCAACAACTCTTCTTATGATCATTTCAATCATTTCCAGCACAATGATGGAAAGCCTACTACCCTACCTAAGTCTAAGAAGAAAGTTGTCGAGTAGCAACAACCAGTAAATGTTGAGCTACAAGAGTAGATTGTCGAGCTTCAAACAATTGGAACCAAGCATCAAGAAGAAAATATCAAGATTTATGAAGAGCATGTGGAGCATCAAAAAGTGAATTTTTACCATGAGAATGATGAACCTATGATACATACAAGAATACAACAAGAGGAACCTGAAGTGATTGCATATGTTGAACTAGGTGAACATCAGCAAGATCAAAGAAAAAAAGAACATGTTCTTGCAAAGTATGTGCGAAGAAATCATGCACCAAACCAAATCATTAGAGATAAATATTAAGGAGTTATGACAAGAAAAATACTGAGTGATTCATGCTTATTGTGTGAGTGTGAGTCTAGATTAGTCAAGGATGCACTTGAGAATGAAGATTGGATTGTAGTCATGAATCAAGGGATTGAGAAAATTGAAAAGAATAAGACATGGACACTAATATCTAGATAAAAGGACAAGAATGTTATTGTTACAATGTGGGTATTCAAAAACAAGTTGAATGAGAAAGGTGAAGCCACAAGGAAAAATGCAAGACTAGTTTGGAAAGGATATGCACAAGAAGAAGAAATTGACTATGGGGAAATAGTTTCCCCAGTTGTAGGGTTAGAAGGAGTGAGAAATTTCCTTGAATATGCCTCTTTCAAATGATTCAAAGTGTACCAAATGAATGTCAAATTTGCATTTCTAAATGGAATACTAGAGGAAGAAGTCTACATTGAACAACTTGAATGATTTGTTGATCCAACAAAGATGAATATGGTATGTAAACTACAAAAAGAATTGTATGGATTGAAACAAGCCCCAGAGCATGACATGAAAGGTTACACACATATTTGGTGAAGATTGGTTTTGCAAGGAATAATGATAACAATAATCTATACTTGATGACTAAATATGAAAAGGAAACTAAGAAACTTGAAATTAATAGAGGACTATGGACAGTATTACGAGAATAATAAAATGTTTTAACTCAAAGTATCTATTGATGGAGATTGGGTAGGAAATATTGATGAGAAAAAGAGTACAAGAAGTGGAGCTTTCTTTCTAGGAAAGATATTGGTTTCATGGAGAAGCAAGAAACATAATTGCATTTCTTAATCTACAAGAGAAGCTAACTATATACCAGAAACAATTAATTGTTCTAACATAGTGTGGATCAAGAAATTTTTGAAAGGAATGAAGGATAAGATCACTAAACCTATTGTTATATTATATGATAACATAGGTTCTATAAATATATCTAAGAACCCTATGATGCACACCAAGACCAAGCATGTTGATATCAAGTACCATTACTTGAGAGAGATAATTCAACACAAAGAAGTAAGATTGGAATATGTGAATACAAAAAAGTAGTTAGCTGATTTTTTGCTAAGGAATTACCTAAGGATGCTCATGAATATCTAAGAGGTAAATTGGGAGTCATTTCCTTAGCTTATGCTACATAAGCTAAGATAAAGCTATGCATGAAATTTTTTGATCAACAATATTTTACAAATTCATGCAGAAGGTTACACTTTAGGACTTGCCTAAAGACTGTCAGAAGATTGTGAGGAATTTGACATGCAAAGTTGATAGAGTTACAATCATAAGCAAGATGATAGAGGGAGAATCTAGTTTAGAAAGCTGATATGGAGTTAACTATATGTTAAAGATGTATGAGATATATTAAGATGTCTTTGGCATTATTGTCAATGAGGGAGACTTTATATAGTTACCATGGGAAGCATGAGTAAGGGAGAAGTTATATGTAAAAGAGGCAGAGTATGAGAAAGAGAGATAATATTTAGTTATAGATATCAAGAGGGAGATGATATTTGTATATGAGAGCTACAGAGATGAGCATGAGAATGAAAGTAAAAGATAAAACCAAGGATATTGTTGGATAATCAAATGAGAATCAGAATGAAAGATGAGAATCATAATGAAACTAAGAATATTAATGAAAATCTATTACAAAACATAGAGGGAGTTGGAAGAAAAAAATCAAGTGGACACTCGAATGATTTTTTAAATTGTATTGTAGTTAGAGTTATTGCCAACAATGCCAAAGAGGGAGATTTTTGTAAACTGCAATTGGAAAATTTTTTATGTTATCATTGGTGTCAAACCTTACTATTGGTGCAATTTCTACCTAAGTAGAGTGCCATATCATTTGATTAATGAAGAGGGTTTGAAAAGAACGGATAACAAGAAGACCTAATGGAAAGTGGAGTTATGTGGAACTACAATGGACACTTGATTAGTTGGCACATTGGCAACATAATGTGTTGTTTAATAATAACACTAAGTAGAGAAGACAATTGTGTTGAAGTCTAGAATCAGTGATCAAAAGAAGACCAAATGCATAGGCTAAAGTGAGAAACATAGTATAAGATTAAATAACTTATAGTAGAAGTTGAACTTTTCTAGTCTCAACTAAGTGACAGTTATGATCGAGTAGAATATAGTGTCAATTAACCATCAGTAAAAGACCAAGAAAAGATATTATAAGACAAGCAAGGCACTTTAGTGATGACTAAGTCATCTAGTGATGAATGAGGCCAAGGAATGCAATATTAAATGAGTGTCAACATTTGATAGTTTGTAAAGAAATTGGAAATTCCAATCAACACAGTTGAATTTTTAGTTCGGTCAAAGCCTATGAAGGATAAGTATTGATGAGATGAAGAATTTAATACATGATCAACCATGTTTGAGCATTCTTAGCATGGATCCAAAGAGAATTTTTGAGAAGTATCTAGAAAGAAAAGGAAGAAATAAAATGATGGAAGGATTTGATGAATCTAACCTAACCCTATAATCAATGGTGAGTAGCTACATATTTAAGAAGGTATAAGGATTAACCTAGAGAAGTTAGCAGTTGTTGATTTGTTGATTGGTGAACTTGATCAGAAGATTGTGAAGTATAGAGTAGAGAAAAGGTGAAGAGTGGTTGCTTGAAGAGTTTCCAAGAAAATTAGTAGTAGAGATATTAATGGAGGCTAGTCAATGGATCAACAGATGAGTTATATTGTGATATATATCTAAAAAATGAGTTGCATTTATGAAATTAATCTATTGTTACATTCTAACCAATGTATTAGTTAAAATCCTTTAATTAAGGTTAACATAAAAATATATTTGTAAATCCTTTAATCAAGGTAGAATTCTAATGGAATGTTCTTAATCCCTTAACCAAGCCACTCCTAACTCATTGATTAATTCTTTAACCAAGTCACACATAATAGTGTGTATTGTAACCTTTAATAGGGTTGGACTTTAACCAAGCTCACTTTAGAAGAGTAAAAAGTAGTAGCATTTTATTGGTGGTTTTCCCAAATTGGTTTTCCATGTTAAATCATGGTGTTATATGTGTTTGAATTTTATTTGAGATGTCTTACTATTTAATCTATTACTTTTTACAAGTCAATTTCTATTGAACTAGTGAATTGCATGAAACTATTATTGTTAAGAAGATATAGAGACCAAGTGGATTAATGAATTAATATGAGCTGGTAGAAGTGTTAAAATTTTATTTGGAACATTTGGACTTTAGGATAATCGATTCACCTCTCCCCTACCCCACCCCACCCACACACATTTATTCTAAAATCATTCTAACACCTATGTCCCTAGGGGTCCTAGAACCCCTAGGAACCAATTCCAATTGTTAGAATAGGTTGAAAGGGGTCATCGAACAACTTATGACCTCTTTCAAGGAATTTCATGACAAAATATGTCAAGACCCCTAGGGAAAAATTTAATTCATTGAAATAGGTTGAAAAGGGTCATAGGATAACCTATGACCCCTTTCGACACTTCATGACAACCTATGCCATTAGGGGTCTTAGGACACTAGGGACTTATTTCACTTGTTTGAATGAGTTGAAAGGGGTCATAAGATAACCTATGACCCATTTCAAAAAAAATGATAACAAAGTATGTCCCAAGGGGTCCTATTTCATTTGTTCGAATGGGATGAAAGGGGTCATAAGATAACTTATCACCCCTTTCGATGCATTTCATAGAAACATATGTCCCTTGGGGTTCTAGGACCTTAAAGACCTATTACATTTTACTGAATGGGTTGAAAGGTGTCATAGGACAACCAATGACTACTTTGATGCATTTCATGACAACATATGTCCATAGGGATCTTTGGACCACTAATGTCTCTAGGGGTCCTAGGACCCCCAGCAACCTATTTCATTTGTTTAAATGGGTCAAAAGGGGTCATAAGATAACCTATGACCCCTTTCAACACATTTGATGAAAACATGTCCCTAGGGCTCCTAGGATCCCTAGGAACCTATTTCATTTGTTAAAATGGGTCAAAAAGGGCCATATGACAACCTATGACCCTTTTTTATGCATTTCATGATAACATATGTCCTTAGGGGTCCTAGGACCCCTAGGGACATATTTCATTTTTTTAAATGGGTAAAAAGGGGTCATAGTATAACCTATGTCCCCTTTCGATACATTTCATGACAACATATGTCCTTAGGAGTCCTAAGACACCTAAGGACATATTTCATTTTTTGAATGAGTTGAAAGGTCTCATAGGATAAATTATGACCCCATTTGAGGCATCTCATGACAACATATGTCATTAAGAGTCCTAAGACCCTTAGAGACCTATTTCATATGTTCCAATGGGTCAAAAGGGGGCATAGGACAACTTATGACCCCTTTTGACATATTTCATGACAACACATGTTCATAGGAATCCTAGGACCCTTATGGACCTATTTCATTTGGTGGAATGGATTGAAAGGGGTCATAGGAGAACCTATGACCCCTTTTGACATGTTTAATGATAACATATGTCTGTAGGGGTCTTAGGACCCATAGATACATATTTCATTTGTTGAAATGGGTTAGCAAGGGGTCATATGATAATCAATGAAGCATTTTAGTGTATTTCATGACAACATATATCCTAGGGGTCCTAGGGATCTATTTCATTTGTTCAAATGGGTCGAATGGGGTCATAGGACAACCTATGACCCCTTTTAATGAAAGGGCTCATATGATAATGTATGACATCTTTCAATGTATATCATGAGAACATATATGTCCCTAGGAGTCTTATGACCCTTAAGACATATTTCATTTTATTGAATGGGTCAAAAGGGGTCATAGGACAACCTATTATCCATTTTAATGCATTTCATGACAACCTATGTTTGTAGGGGTCCTAAGACTCCTATTGACCTATTTCATTTTTTTGAATTAGTCGAAATAGGTCATAGGATAACATATGACCCCTTTTAACATATTTGATAACAACATATGTCCCTAGGAGTCCTAGTACCCCTCTGGACCTATTTCATTTGTTCGAATGAGTTGAAAGGGGTCATACCAACATAGTGATTGAAAAATATCTATAACTTTTAAATGGTACAACCTTTTTGAAATATGAAAGATGTATTTCATTTTTTTCTTCACCTACTAGGAGAAAAAAAATTAATTTAGTTTTGTTAAGTTTAGAATGAGTTAAGGTGGCCAGACATGATTTTTTTAATTCTAAAAATATTATAGGAAAAAAATATAATTAATTAGTTATTTAGAATTAAATTACTAAAAAATATGTGTTGCATTCAAGCATGAGTCTAATTGTTATATCTAGAATATTATAAAAAATATTATTCTTTGATTGTGATTAAGGTGGTCAAGTATAAAACTACTTTTTTTTTGAAGAATTTGAGCAATACAAATCCACGAAACTCAAAGAACACCAGCATGCAAGAACCTGTCATAGAGAAGAAAAGACAAAGAAGAGGCAAGTGTTTGGCTCTAAGAATATAAAAAATTATATTCTTAGACTAAAAAAAGGATGAATGAATTTGAAAATTGATCAATCCTTAAAGAAGGAGATTTTAAAACCTAAAAGGGAAACCTTAAGAGGAAAATGATATTTAATAATTACTATTTAATCATTAAGTGGAAATTCAAGTGCATAAAAGTGAAATCTTAAGAAGGGAGTAAAGGTAATTTAATAAATTAAATTAAATTAACCCTTTACTATAACACCCTCCCTTAAGATGAGACGTAATGCAGCTACAAACAATGCATGAAAAAGAAAGGAAACTATAATGTTGAAAGAAAACTTGGGTTCAGACAACAAGGTTTGATGAGGTACCTAGAAACAACCAAAACTCTATGAAATAGATAAATAGGGAAACCACGTAGGAAAAATCCTACTCCAAAAAGAGATAGAAAGAAAAAGTACAATGATATGTCTCAAGAGACTCTCTCAAAACCATAAGTACAATGAAACCCCCCATGATAGAGGCTTGAGACTTGATAGCCCCCCTAGAATGGTAGAATGACTGTGTCAATGAATAGACCAATGTGACTCCAATTTGAAAGAAACAAAGGCACTAGACAAGGAGGATGAAACCTCTAAATGCAAGGTGAAGTTGGAAGTCCTAGATAATGCTCAAAGGAGAATGTATGAGAATCCTAAAATGGAATCTATAATGGAAGTGAGATAATAGGTGTGTTGAATCTATCATGTGAGAGGAGATGTGTGTCCTTTGATATATCTTTAATAACTACACTAGGTGGCTCAATGACTAGAGTTGCAATGGTAGGAAATGTGGAAGAGTAATCCCATGCAATAGATGGAATTTGAATAGGTGGTGGAGGTGTAGAAGTCACAACATTGGTCTCAAGAATAATTCATAAGTTCAAGTGACCCAACTTTACCTTAGTAGTATCTGTGAAGAAGGAGAGTGAGTCTCTAATAGTGGAGATGCTGGACCAAAATGAGAGAAAGAATATAAGTGGGAAGAATGATGAACAATCCATGTAGCAACAATATTTTTTATCTCATTATCTCTTATATGTACTAAATCTTGTGTAAACTCATTTATCTTCCCTGTCCCACTGTGTGTAATCTGATCAATAGAGAGAAGGTTAGAGAACAAAGATGGAACACATAGTACATCATGAAATGTACCACCATCAATGTCAATATAACATTCCCCACATATAGTCATAATGGTTTTCTTACCCATCAAAATGTGTGGATTAGGAGAAGCCTCAACAGAACAGAACAAATCCTGAGAAGATGCCATATGGTGTGAAGTAACTAAATCTAATAACCTTCTAGAACAATATGGAGTAATAGTTGCACATAGTGCATGACCCTATCCTATGTCTTTACCATCTAACTAAAATGATGATTATGAAGGAGATCTATGAAAAGTGGAAGGAATATCAATATTGATTTTTTGAAGGAGAGGTGTCAAATCTGAAATCTAGTTGGCATAGTCATCTAGCCTCTTCTCATAGAATTGTGACTCATCATGATTGGTCTTATTACAACAAGCATGCTTTGGCCTATATAGCTTTAGTTTAGGAGGAGATGAGTCTAGTGAGATGTGAGGGCTAGAATCAATATGAGATTTTGTAGGATGCAACTTCTATTTCATTGCCTTCTTTCTAGAAGATGGTTGAGATACCAATGCATAAGTTTGCAGGCCTATTAGAGAATCCAACTAAGGGAGATTATCTTTCTCTCGAGTCAAAAGATCACAAAAAACCTCAAAGGATGGCATGGTAAATCTAGTACCAAAAGCATCCATAGTGGAATCGAAGGTAGAAGCAAAAATATCAAAGTTTCCATGAAGCTTAGAAAGAATCAGGTAAATGTATTCAGTGTCAATCTTGGTTTTCCCACAACCGTGCAATAAAGATCTATGTTGTTTGAACTTCATCGAGAAGTCCTTAATGGAAGGAAAATAATTTGGTACAAGAAAGCTAAGCTCTTCCTCAAATTGAAGTTCCTTTAACTCATTCACTTTACCAAACAAGCAATCAAGCTCGGTCCACATAGCTAAAGGGGTATTGCACCGATCAAGATGAAACTATAGACTATCGGATACCTTTGAAGAAATCAAACCCATTGCCTCATCCATTTTGTTCCCATGTTGTATGACCTCAAAATTCCACTATAAAATTCATTGCACTACATCTAAACAAGACCATAACCCTTTTGACTAGAGAAGCCTTGTCATTAAGAACTTCCATGTGTGATAGTTATGAGGGTTCAAAAGTTCTAGAAAAGAAGAGGTCTTGGCCATTATTTTAGAAGGTATTGGATTTTTTTTTTTTTTTTTTTTTTTTTATTACTAATGTAAATAATAGAAACAATAATACAAAACACCCTCCACAATGCAAAAAATTGAAACCCAGCTGCTAGAAGGAATGCATATACAAGAAATGAGAAAAAAAATTCTTAGTTTGAGAATCACATGTACCCTTAAAAATTATTGATGAAAATAATAGAGAATATAGATAGTGCTCAAGAAGAGCTTTCTAGCACTTCTTTTGAATCAGAAAACAAAGTTAAAATAAGCAAGTTATGCTCCCTAAAAGATAGAAAACATCATCTAACTTTGAGAAAAAAAAATAGGTACCTTGCTGACATGCTGATGTCAAGACCTGGTATGCATGATTGGGGAAAAAGCTTTATAAAGTTTTTATAAACTTTATTAAAGTTAGTTTTTTTGAAACAAATGCAGTGTTTATTTTTTTTCTTTTGAAAAAAAATCATCTCAGGATGCGTGCAGTTGGTCGTACAATTATGGTATGCAAAAAAATTTATCCTAAACTTTTGTGTCTCCAAAATTGAAGTGCCTTAAATGGAATTAGGTGTTTTTGGATGTATGAAGCCAATGGTGATGTTTATTTTTTCTCAAAGTGCTCCAAAAATCAAAGACCCCCTTATTTCCATAAAAAAAACCTTAAACATAGCCAAATTGGATCTAACAAACCCTTGTTTGTTCTTTCTTCAAAAAATGAACAAACTACAGTAGATCTGGCTCTAATACCATGAAGGATTTGAGAAATATAAATCCACAAAACTTGAAGAACACCTACATGAAACAACCTATCATAAAGAAGAAAACACAAAGAAGAGGCAAGGGTTTGGCTATAAGAATATGGGAAATTATATTATCAAAGTGAAAAAGAATGAAAGAAAAACACAATTGATCAATCCTTATAGAAGGAGATCATAAAACCTAAATGGGAAACCCTAAGAGGTAAATGGCATTTAATAATTACTATTTAATTATTAAATGGAAATGAAAGTGCATAAAAATGAAATCTTAAGAAGGGAGTAAAGGTAATTTAATAAATAAAATAAAATAAACCCTTTAATCTAATAATTGACATCCAAAAAATTGACCAATGAATTTTTTTTTTTTAAAGAAAACAGTTAGTATTTTAGTAACTAAATTCTATTTTCTATATATTGCATTCTAAAATTTTTTATTAAGATTAATAACTACTTCAAAATTCCACACCAAATTGACTAACCTTGACTTTCTAATTTTCATTGCCCCTTAAGGCCCTAGTTTGGTATACCAAGATCCTACACATAGCCATCAATGTATTATTATTCATTCATCTTTTACATTTATTCATAGAATTAATTATTAGTCATTAAGTATAAATTTTATGTAAAATATATCTAATTTATTACAATTAACCATAAATAAATATCCATTATACATTGCATGTCAAATGTATCTAAATATTTCATCCATCCATACATCAAAATCATGCATAATCAAATGTATATAATATAGAGTCATATCATCATAAATACATAAAAAAATATCATGGCATCAGATTGCACATACTCCACATAGTTTGTGCATCACAAACACATTACGATCATCATATAATATAAACTTACAAAATCACACACATCCTCATCACAAATATCAGTAACTTAATCATATAGAATACCATCATGCACACATATCACATCATAATAAAAAAACATATAGAACTATCATAATCATCTCATAAACATATATTATTAGAGAAGAAATGTCTGTAAGTTTCACATAATCTATATTCCATGCATAAATCATTAATGTCATAAAGTCCATCAATAGTATAATCATGCTACAAAAGAATATACATTAAAATGTAGCTAGGTGTCATTGTACATGTAGGCTCATCAAGAAAGTGAAAACAATGTATCAATCACACATTGCTAGGATCACAGGCTGTTGGTTGTGACTGTGTTACTTCCTCTTGCTCCATCTCGATGTGATAGTTTCAATGGTAAAACCACAAAACCTTGCAAACCCCCTCTATGTCCTATAGTCCAGGATGATTTCCTCTCACTAAAATAAATAGCCCTCTGACTTGTAGGCACAACATCAATATAAAACTATCTATAATAAGAAACATCTGTCATAGCTTTGGTATCATACCCTTGTGCAACAAGAGCCTCCTACATCCCCTGAGTAATCTTAGTCATTATGGATCCCTTAAAAACCATATCCCACTTACCTCTATACTACTTTTCTCTCTACTTCCATGTGTCCCTCTCATCTTTTAATGCATCTATTCGTTGTTGCATCTGATCCATTTAACTTTGTGGCTCCTTGACACCAATTTTAATCTCCATGAGTGTAAACTCACCTAAATCAACTTTATCATGCAGTCAATCAAGAAAAAATGGGCATTGTCTTCCTAAGAAGTCTTAGTGTTTAGCTTAACTTGTAAACTTGTGACCTTAGTTTGTGCATCATCTATCCTAGTCATCTCTTCCTCTGATAGCCCTTGTAGTCAAACAATGTCTATTTTCAAATTGACCTTCTTGGCTAGAATTATATCATAATCCTCCTATCTAACACAAGGTAGTCCTTATAGCTATAAGACTAGCTATTATGGGGTATCTTTCCCTAGTACCTCTCCTTGCACTTGTTCTTGTGGCTAAGCCAATGATACTACTAGCTATTGTTGTACCCCTACTTCTAATACTGCCACTAACACTTCACCCTGCCTCCTCTCTATGGTCACCATCCTCTACCAAGCTTGATGTTCCTATCCTACTTGTCTATCAATCTTGTCTCAATTTTATCATGACCCTTGTTAACTCTCATGTTGACCCTTACCACCTTATTAGTTTTTTGACTGCATTTTCTAGTTGAATCAACATAAATATCAATTATTAGTCAAAAGTGGAGATACCAATATGTAGAGATGACAATAATTGGTTCTATATCCCATCTCCTAGATCAATCAATTTTATTTGGCCTTTGTCTACATGTATTCCCCTTGTCATCCTACATATGATTATTTGGTACTCATCATTTGTATAAACAATAATTGAAAGATCATTGTCTATGTAGACAATATTTTGTCAACTATCACTTGCATGTCATACCTTTTTTCCCCCATTAATCCCTAATAAAAGCAATAAACACATGCTTGTATTAAAGATTAACAAAGACAGGATTGGGTACTCACTAATGGTTCTATGTCTACCACCTACTGGAAGATCCTAACTTGAACACTTAGTTGGAGTTAGTCTCATTGGTTAGACACCACTCTCATTATTTCTTTTTTTATTTTACTTCTTGTGTGTGAAAATAACCCCTCCTTGGGCCCATGAGGGCTTAATATAAGACACTTAGGACCCATTTTGCGTTGATCCACATTTTTCATCCCTACCCTTGTTCTCCATCCCACTTCTTCCTCACTACCTTATAAGTCATGTAATTGTTCAAATTCTATATTTCCCTACTAAATTTCCATCCTTGTGTCATATTCAAGAAAAATTCTCAAGAAATCCATTTTTTCCCCTATTTTATCAAGGGGGCACCCTCCTCCATTGTTGTTCATTTGACATGACTATTAAATACATTTTCCCCTCTAGGGCATCTTATGTTTTCTTTTCTTTGAGGTAATGTTTATTTGATACTACATCAAATATGGGCAAAATGTAGACACCCAAAATTGTTTCTCTACACCCATATTAATTTATTTAACATCTTTGAACTAGCACCACGATTAATTATCAATTAATTTATTATATTTTTTATGTTCAACTATCTATTTAATTAAATACATCCACTTCCTACTATATTTATATAATTTAAATATATTCATCTAATGTTTTAAATATAATTTGATATACATATTTCTCCATAAATCACAAGTTTAAATAATTTCATTTATTTATTCCCTCCACATGCTTAATTTCTCCTAAAACCTAATTCAATTAAAACTTATTTGATTTAATCCTAATCTAGACCTACATCCTAGCCTACACCCATCACTTTCTAGCTAATGAGCCTATTCACTAATTAACTAAGGTTAATTAGACTAATTTCTTGATTCCTATAGCCATTAGTCCTAATTCTTTCTCACACATGTATGGGAAAATGTTTAGAAATTTTCTTTTCAAAGATTTCCTACAACCTAAATGACATCTTCTTGCATATTCCTAAAATATTTCATTTGTCGAGATCTTTTACAATATCTATGACATGATCTTACATGTGTACTTGAAGTACACATTAACCCACCACATCTGAAATTGCCCAAACATGTATGGCCAAAGTTAGACTTTGCATGGCTCATGTGTCTCCCTTGTAGCACCTATGTCAATACCACATAGATGCAACTTCCCAAGACCTCCCAAAAAATTATAAATAGAGCCCTTGCCTCAAGCAATTCATCTCCCATATTTCCATTAAAGTTATTATGTTAGTTTCATTCTAGAGCATTTTAGAATTCTTAGAGTTTAGTACTAACACTAATTGGTAGATGCATTCATTTCTAGATTAATGATTGTCTTACTTGGTAGTTGAATATAGTAGTTGTTTTCATTTGATAATAGATCTCATCTACCTTCTTTCAGTTGCACTGGATGCTTGAGGATAGTTGCACCATAGCTATTTCTTGTAGTGTTAATCTTCATCTAGTTGCATTTAGTATTTACATCCTCATTCAATAAATCATTTGTGGGATTAACTAATTTTTTAGGGATATCACACCCATAAAACTCCTCAAGAGAAAATCAACAAGGCTTGGGTACCCTTGTTCAAAATCATCTGAGGTTGTGGTGGAATCTTTGTGGTTGATTTTGAGTTTGAATAGCATTCTTATTGCACTTTGATTTATGATTCATATCTATCATTTACATGTTTCAAGGTTGATCCTTGTAGGTAGGCTTTCAACATATACACCTACTAGCTACTAAAAAATATAATGTTACTATGTATAGAAAGATGTGCAACTCATATAGCAAGCTAAATACTACACTCTTTGTGTTTGTCATTTTTACACATCATAATCACATCAAAAGTCATAAAAATCCTGGTATTCAATTTCTTTATTAAATAAAAGTAATTTATAAAACTAGCATGGATGGGTAACAAAAGAAAACATTAGAAATGCACATTAAGTAATAGTACAAAAATGTGTGGCTATCAACTAACCAATAATATGTTCATTAATAAAAATTAGATCACTTAGATGTAGGAACTAGATTCGAAATACTACAATTCTTTTCCTTATCACATTTTAATTTTTTAAACATATCAATTTATATGCCAAAGTTTTATTGATTTCAAGAAAGAAAAATGTTCACTTGTAACTCTTTTAATTTTCTCCATTTGTATGTGATTACCCTAAGTAAGAGGAAAAACATGATAGTTACAATCCTTATCTCTAAGCTAATTCTAAAATAAATAATTAAATGAGTAATGGGGAAATGCACCAAGTTGTGGTACCAAAAAGATGACCCCCGTATTAGTTTTTTGAAATTTCCTATAGCGCACACACCCTATGGCCTAGGCTCCACAAGCCTTATGCTTGTGGAGCCTAGGAGTGTGTGTGTACTATGTGGATTCACATAGTGTGTAAGTGCTATAATGTGTACGCACTATGTGAAATCTTATAAAAGGATTGTAATTTGCAACCCATCTCATTTTCTCCAATTTCTTTTTTTGGTTTCCTTCTCTACCCCCAACAACAAGCACATGTTTTCTAAACTATGAAAGCTTTGCTCGCCCTCCTCGTGGCTAGAGATCAAGGTCAAGTTCATCAAGTATGTCTTGTAACCTTTTTTTGTATTGTTTTATATGTTTTAGCATTGTTTTGTATTTTTTTAAAAATTTTGCTTCAAGTTTATTTAGTTTTGTAAAATACAATTGGTTTCTTATCAAGAAATATGAATAATCAACCACCAAATCCTTATCCTGATCAACAAAATTCTCCACAAAATCAAAATGAAAACCCTCCAGAAGATCAAAATAAAAACCCTTATGAGGAAGAGCAATAACCTTTACAACCTCCACCAATTTAAATACCTCCTCCTAACACCCAAGATAATATAATGAATGAAATAGAAAGAGGGAAAACTTAATTAGAAGTAATCATTGGTAGGTTAAAATATTGTAGGAAAAATAATCCTATGAGAGCACAATTGACATCCTCCTTTGAGTTTATTGTGAGCCAGGTAGCTTCTATTAGTGGTTAGTTAGATATGTGGCATGTTAAGAGAGGAGAAGAAAGAAGATATTAAGCAAGAAAATTATCCTATGAAGATGTAAAAAACAAGGACATAACAAAAGATGCCATATGTGTATTGGTTAAAAAGCCAAGAAAAGAAGAAACTATTAAAACTACAACTAAAAGGTTTCCCATTCATTAGTGCATCCATGATGATATTAGAAATAACTATTAGGATAGATGGTGGATGGTCTTTGATGCCCCTTGCTGCAATAATCATGAGGTTCTAATATATTTCCTAATGAAATTGTATTGTGAATTTGTCCTCGGGGATAACCCCAATTATTTTGACATGTTAGATTCTCAGGGTAGAGGTGGGGGGTCATCATTTAAGAGTTTGGGTGCACATCATGACCCTAATGTAGTTAGGGGAACTATTGTCAAGCCATAGGGTGAGTATGTCATTATTGCTTCAGTTGTGAAGGAACATGTAGAGACCAGTACTCTAGGGACTATCATTGCTTTGACACAAACTCTCATTCAATTATACATAGATCACATGTGTACATCATGTGGATCCTTATGCACATCTAGTCGTCACGTTGGAGGCACTATAGATGATGGGCTAGTCACTGATGACTTCCTGAGTGAGACATTTGGCATTGATACATAGGTAAATTACAATTATAATAAACTAATTTGATCACATTTTGTATGTACAATGAATGACTAATAAGTTAGCATGTCTTGACATTGTTCAAAATTTAGGGTAAGAGTGTTGATGGCCTTAATATAGATTCCCTAATGCCATTTTACATCTTGTTGACGAGTCAAGATGTATGTATCTATTTAATCATTTCAATTAATACATATATTTATTAAGTAATCATATGAAGGATTGACAAAAAAAATTAATCCATGTGCATTAGTTCTCTACTAGACCATCAACATTCACAAGGGACTCTAAGCCTAGGCATGATACGAGCTTTGCAGAGGTACATTAGTTTCATGCTAATTTAATTCATTTCATTATATTATATTCTATAAAGAAATATGTAAATTTTATTATATGATTTGCAATTGTTGATGTCAGAGACTCCTCCTCATCTTTGTCAGTCCATTGATCATGGAGCTCTTGTTGTGGTGGCTAGTTCAGAGTCATTGAATGAGTTATGAAAGAGTTTTTATAGTTTTATTTATTATTTATAATAGATAGTATTGAAATTTCAAATGGTATTTATAAGTATGATCGAGTGATTATATTGATGAAGTGTTGTAGGGCCTTGTTATTCTTAATCATCTGCGAGCCTTTAAGGCGGATGTATAAAGTGACTATTTGACGACAGTAAGAAAATAATTAATTTTGTGTGTACATATATTTTATTTAAATGTATAATAATTATTGATTCATATATACTTTTTTTGTATCATCTATAGTTAGAGAGGATCCTAAACAAGAGGATGAGCGAGCGTGTGAGGAAGAGCCCATCATCCCCATTACGTCCCTCCATGCAACAACCAAAGACCTCTAGGGATTGGTTTCCTTTCCCACATGGGAAGGATAATTTATAGGCATTGACACATATATAGGAATTAGTGGACATATATCTTGGATTTTATGTTAGTGGACATATTTGACATGCATTTGATGTATACATGACATTATATATTTGATGTATGACATATATTTGATGCATGACATTATTAGAATTACAACTTTGATGCATCGGTTTGTTTATGTATGACATTATTATTTATCATATATCTTATTTTTCTTGTTTGCATTTTAAGTATTGGGTCGGGGCAAGAAGTTGGGTCTCACTTTTAGCGAAAAAGTGGAATTGTTTTTCCTATTTTTGAAATATATTGTCAATTGATGTCAAAATTTGAGGCATTTAGAGATTAAATATTTAAAAACTTTAGAAATAAAAATTGTAGTACCTAGAATCTCCTTTTTGAATATGTAATTTATTTGTATATCCATATGACAGATTATTTGTTTGGTATAGATCTTTAAAAGCCACTTTTTCAAAATGCTTGTTTCAGGACCATACCATGCTTGTGTATGGACACAACAATTTGACACAACTAAATGATTTTTTGTGAATCCTTTTTTATGAAGTTACCTCTCGCATATTGATGCCATAATTTAATCAAAATTTATTTTTTTAAGATTTTTTTTTAACTTCAAAATAATTGTGTGAAGATTGATGACATGTAAATTAATTTTAAAAAATATGAAAAATTATAAAAGTTGTTAAAGTTTTAGTGAATCTCACTATTTTATGTTTAAGAGATACTTTTGATTAATAAATAATGAGAAAATAGCAAATGAATTCTGAAATCAAAATAGTAAGACTTATAAAGGGTTTTCATTTTGTCAAAAAATTCAATGGAGATGACCATATTAAAATTATGACAATCCGTGAAATTGTCGATTAAATGCTTTAGTCAAAATTTGGTTCATAAAGACATAGGCTTGGTCCCACCAAGCCTATGTTATGCCTTTCCCCAAGGGAAAACTTGATGGGAATTCCTGTCAATGGAAAATTCCCATCCATGGCACCAAAATTAGGCACTTGATTTGCAATTCAAAAATCGGGTGCCTAATTTGAATTCAACCTTTAATCAAATTGGGCACCCAATTTTTAAATAATTAGGTACTTGATTATGATGTACCTGTTGGGCCCCAAAAGATGCCCCACAAAGAATGTTTCAATGATTTCAATGATTGAATAAAAATTTCAAACTACAACAATAAATTTCTATCATAATTATTCTATTTTCTTTTCATCTTCAACAATTTGCAAGCTATTGATTCAAATTCAAAACTAGTGCAAACATGGGATCAAAATAATGAAGAAAGAAGAAAATAAAAGTTTTGATAAATGAGGAGATTGCAACAAATGAAGAGAATGAAGTACAACATCAACGAGAGAGAAGGCAGAGAATTAGAGAGTTGAGCAATGTTTCAGAGGAGAAAGACATTGAGGATACCATGATGGATGAAGAGGTTGAAGAAGAGATCCCTATACAAGGAGATTTAGGTGCATATTCCAATCAAACATTTAATACAGGTGTGTCTCCAAACCCTTGATTTTTTTCTCATGATGAAATTGGTAATTTTTTTAGAAGCAGGTTATGATTTAAATCATTTAGATTTTCTTCATGAGAATAGATTGTCAAATGATCATGCACAAAAAACTCCAATGAAAATACATGCCCCAAAAGAAATACCAAGAAAAATTGAAACTAAAATTCAAATTCCAAATAACATTGAAAATTAAATGCCAATTGAAAATAACAATGGTATGAATGTAGACATGGAAACACCAAGTACTGAACAAACATGTCTGAATGATACTGAAGTGTGTGAACATAATTTTCAATTTTCTAATGATGTGCACAATAATCTTCATGGATTGTTTGTGTGGAGACAAATTAGGACACATGCTAATAGATTATATAGAAATTTTTTATAATAAGAAATTTGGGTTTCAATGTTAGTTGATGTTGCAACTAATTAAAATGTCTAAAATGCAAAAAATAATGAAAAGGTTAAGAATGTATGTAAAGCCCAAGAATAAAAATGAGTCTTTAGAAAAAGTTGTATCCATTATTGCTAATGTCTTTGATGTTATCAAAAACAGAATTCACTCAAAGATAAGAATGCAGCACGACGAGCAATAACAATAGCTTTAGTTAACAAATGAACTACTAAAAAAATATTGATTAGTAACATAAGTGGATATCTTAATGTGTATCATAAGACTTTAGAAGGAGTTCTAAAGAGAAGGGTTAAGTTTGAATGTGATCCAGCAAATAGTTTGTGTACTTCTAGTGGTAAACTCCCAAGATTTTAAAGTTTGGTTCAAAAATTTGGGCATGATAATACAAGAGTATCACCTAATTCAAAAGATGTTCTTAAATTGAGAGTTGACTCAAAAATATGTGATCCACATCCTAAACACCTTTTGGAGATGACTCAAACTAAATTATTTAGAAAATTTGTAGATGGTAAGGTGTTAACTATTACCATTAGTCAAAGATCTTTTGAAAAATGTAAACCATGGTATGTAAGAATTAACAAGGGAAGAATTACATGTCGCTATAAAACTCATGTTCAATTTCATTACCATTATGATGTATTTCAATCTATACATGGTACCATGCATAGTAAAGAAATGTTGCAGGAATATGGTATGAAAATGCCACCTCAAACTATAAAGGATTTCATATCACATTTGTTTTGTAACCCACCTAATGACCAATATTTTCTTTTCAATGCATGTATTTCTGGTACATGTGATATGTGTGGCAATTTTTCTTTGTTACATGAATGTTTGCATGAAAATATTTTGACTACTTTTGGACAAAAATTAGTTGATTTAAAAGATTCAAAACTATTGAATATCCATTGAAGGATGGGAAGATCAGAAGAAGGTGTGATCTAGTTATAGATAAAGTTACTTGTCATGCATTTGTGAATGAGTTTAAGAGTTTGATCATACCAAAATACGTTAAACACTCTTTATATGCTAGATGGCTTAATGGTCAATTTCACATATGTAAGAATACATTTCCAATTGGTACTATACTTTCAGTTGTTGACTTTGCAAAGAACTACACACTTGCACCGCAAGATGAGGTATAGACACAATATTACAATTTAGTGCAAGTAACAATTTATGTTCATATAGTTTATAGGCATACACCTGATAGTATAGAGGAGGATTGAAAAATATTGAGAGTACCATTTCCATATGAGTGATAATAAACTTCATTCATTTGAGCTTGTCCAATATTATTTCAATGTCTTTTATGATAATTTAAAAGAGGGACAAATTCAAATGACACAACATTGGATATGGTCAGATAATTGTACAAGACAATTCAAGACTGCTAGAATTTTCTATTGGTTGAGTAGGACACATAGACAAACTAATATCCAACATGTGTGGAGTTATTTTGAGGCTAGACATGGTAAAGGAGAACATGATGGTGTTGGTGCATGCATGAAGAGAGCCCTTAGTAGAGAGCAATTAAATTTTGAGGAAAAAGACAAATTCAAAAATGCACATTAGATTGTGGAATGGTGTAAGAAATATTTATACAGAGGATCAAGTCATAACTCTACAATCAGATGTTTCTTTTGCCTAGTTGAAGAGAATAATATCCTTTCAATATATGATTATGACATAATTAGCTTGTCAACTAAATGGCATTCATTTAGGAGTTCAGATTCTAACACTTAGACTATATGGACTAGGGAGCTTGCTTTTTTGTCAGTTTTGTCTTGCATGTGAATGGGAAGAATGCAAGAATTATAGAATGGGTTGAAGATTTGCAAAAAAAATCATTAGCACCTACTAATACACATTTTCAAAATGATATAGTAAATGAAGGCTAGAATGTTACTTTTGTATTGGAAGACTATGGTTGTATTCCAGACCTGATACAATCTAGTATGCATAATTTAATTAAATTTTGTTGTGATCATGCTTCAATTTATATTATTTATTTATGTATATATGTACATAAATCACAATACTGACCTCAAAGGAAGATGTTTGTACCTCCATCTGGCTTAGTCTTGTAGTCTTAGCAATACTCATGGTGGCATAGTCCTAAAATTATGGATACATAAACCTTGAGTTAAAATTATATATACATGAATTAGAAAGTACGTAAATTAAAAAGTACATAATTTACACTAAATATTTTTAAAATAAAAACATATATATCATACCTGAGTAGTAGCTAGTGTCATAGATGTATCTAAAAATATGCTACCATGATGATCATTGCTATGTCTCAAATTGTCAAAAGATAGAGTCAAAAATAAACTATGCTAAGGCCTATATGGATAAGTACAATCCATCTCTTGTTTGTAAAACCAAAATACATAAAATTATACATGAATCAAAGTTGAAGATAAGTTAATAAAAATGTATGTACACTCAAATAGTACATATTTTTTGTCTTCAAAAGTTCATACCATATGTATTTGAGGTTGTGCCTTAGTGGTTGATGGATCAAGACTTGTACAAACATTAAACTATGTAACAGACGAAAATCCCTACAAAATTAGATAAAAAGAACATATGAGAACATGTTATTAAATTTTATTTTGAATGTACATTATTTACAGTGTAATTCAAAGTGCATACCATATGAGGGATGCCAATGTCTATAAGTCTTGAAAAAAGACTATACTACCTCCTAGGAGGAATAATATCATCCATCCTCTATTATTTGAAAATCAACATACATTAATATGATTAATAAAATTACACATATATGTAGAAAGTAAATAATTATGTACTTAATAATTTTTTAATTAAATTTTAACTATTGCTCTTGATTGTATCCCTCTCCATGCAAAAGATCAAGAAATGATGACACGTCAATATCATCACTACCATTAGCATGAGTAGCGTATGTGTCATCATCAAAATCAGCACGCTCAACATCATGGTCATCATGTGCCACATTGACATCGATTTGGGGGCTTTTGTATATACCTCCACAACTGGTACAAATGTGTCCAAGTGGATGAATATTTTTTGCTTGCATCTACTACTCTACTAAATTGCCCAAAAGGGCACTCAATGAAGTAAGAGCAGATGACACTACTCAATAATGATGAGGTGTTGGGATATCTAGTGTAGGAAGAGGTACAAGAGGCTAAGGATGTATGTGATTCCTCATATTATTTCTCAACTTTTCCCCAGGCCTATCCTAAGGCATCCCTCTACCAACCCCCTAATATGATCTAATATTAAAATAATTGGGGTTTCAAACCCAATTCAAACTTAGCCCAAAGCTTCTTAAGAAAGTAGCTAGGCACCTCATGATTTGCATGTGGTTGATGGTCAAATACTATCCACCACCACTCCCAAAAGTGTGTTGATATGCACAAATGCATGCACCATTTAATAGAAATGTGAGGCTTCTTCTCGCTAATCTCTAGACCCATCTTAGAGTTTAAAAAATATCTTTTAAAATGTCCTTTATTTAATTTGAGTTAATGGACCTCTATATAAGATAGGCCACCAAAATAAAAGGCACACATGTTTTGCCTCCATAATCTAAAGCTATTGATGTCACTATCCAAATGCTCAATAGAGTGTACAACACCTTGCATACTATCTACAAGGTGAAGTAGGTGAGGGAGAGGGGGAGTGGGCCTTGCACCTAATGGTATGAATATTGTGCACAAGGTTGTGAAGGTTGCACCTCATGCTCTACCTCAAATCCTCTATGGTAGGTGCTAGAGGAGGACTAGGTGATCATGGAGGTGGAGATGGAGGGGGCAAGGGTGGGAGTGGGAGAGGGGGAGGGGATAGAGGTGGTCCATCAAATATAATCTGCATATATGTTTTAAAAACATAAAAAATCACAAAATTACTATTTAATAAAATAAATCTAAAATATGTATTATATAAATGTACATCTTTAAAATCATATATCAATTATATAAATAAAGTTAAACACTTAAGTAAACTTTAATGTCAAGGCTAATTGAACATTATACCAATTTTAAGACTAATCATAAAATAAAACTCCAAAAAACTATTAATAAATCAACTTAAATGTGAATTCTAAAAACAACTTATATTTATGTTTAGGATTATGCCTTAGCATTTACGATTAAGGTTCAATATTAAAACAATTAGGATTTAACATAAATAAGATTGTGGTTTGGGTTAGGATTTAGGGTTATCCATTTAGAATTAGGGTAGAGTAATTGGGGCACAAGATATAAGATTCAAGATTATGGAAGGCCTACTATTTCAAGGCTTATCATTTAAGATTAGGCATTATAATGTAGAATTATGGTTTAGGTTTAGATTTAGGATTGATGGATGATAATTTAAGATTATAGTTTAGCATATAGAATTAGTGTTTAAAAATTAGGATTAGAATTAGGGTTTACATTTTAGGATCACGTGTTACATTTAAGGATTACAATTTTTAATTATTGTTAGAATTAAGATTATTTTCCTTAGAATTAGGATTTAACATTTAGGATTAACTTTATCATTTAAGAAATGGGTTAGGATAATTGTATTAGGGTTTTGAATTAATGATTAGGGTTAGGTTTCTGATTTTCAATTATATAATGGTTAAAATAAATAAATTAATGTTAGGGTTATGCTTAGAATTATGGTGAGAGTGATATTTTACATCAAGGTTAATACTATTGTTAGGGTTAGTGTGTAGTTTTAGAAAAAAAGATATGGTCATTAAATTATTGAAAATCTTGTTGTAAAATTTATCTAACTAAATAATGAAATGATAAATAGATATGATGACACATAATTTGGAGTATGGGAGTTAAAATTACATCTCATGTGGAAAGGAAACATTACTTATTGAAAATCACAACTAGAATTTAAGAGAGTCTCTGTTTATGTCATAATTAGGGTTAAGGTTGTGTTAAGGATTTGGTTACATGATTGTTTAAGACTATACTTTTAGTTGATGCTAGGATTAAAGAGTTGGGCTTACGATTAGAGTGACATGAATTGAGGGTTTAGAGTTAAAATTATGGTTTTAAGGTAAGGGAGCACATTAAATATTTATTTTTATGTTTAGGGTTTGGATTACATTATTATAAAGTTATGATTAGGTTGAGGTTAGACTTAGGAATATAGTTAGTTTTACTTTTTTTGTTATATGGTTTACAAACTAATTTATAATTAATTATTATTTAGTTGAAATAAATCTAAAACATCAATGTAATTATATGTTTAAACAATCTAATTTACATCTATCTTATCATTCATCACTAAAACTTTTAGTAAATACATCAAAACGTCTAAAATAATAATTTTTAAATGAACATCTACAAAACAAAAATTAAAATGAACAGATACAAAACTATTTAAATTAACAGATACAATAATCTAAATAGAAAAGTATTAACAATGGAAATTTACAATTTTACATATTAAAAACTATTAAACATGAAAGAAGAAATAAATTGATAGAATTATAAAGCATAAAACTAATAAAAATGAAATAAAATATTAGAAAACAAAGCAAAATACTTGGTACATTAAAAAACAACAGTTGCAGGTCAGTAGAGATCCAAAAATGGGCTCCCATTTCTAAGCTTAAATCGGGCTCGCATTTATGATGCCAATGAAAATGGATGAAAACCCCATAAAAAGAGGGTTTTATAGTTTTTAGAAATTGAGTAGCCAATTTTAAAAATTAAGAACTTGATTCATTTAAAATCGAGTACCCAATTTTAAAAATCAAGAACTTGATTCATATAAAATCGAGTACCCAATTTTTAAATCACGCTTCAGGTACCTGATCCGTATTCAAAAATTGGATACTCAATTTTTGAATATGGATCAAGCACCCAAACCATAATGGGTACCCAATTTTTTAAAATCAAGTATTTGTTTCTGATGAAGTCCATTCTGTAGAATTGCGACCCAACTTTGTGCATTCACCTTATTTCATGTATTTCATTTCTATGTAATTTGCATCCAAAATAAGGGTAGGAATCATTATAATAAGCTTTGATAGTATTTTTTGACATCTGAATAAGGCTATGATATAAATTTGTATTTAGATTGTACAAGTTATGAGTACTTTTGATTATGAGTAACTTATTTGGAGTTTTTAATGGGATGAAAACAATGAAACTTGAATTCTTATCTTGAGTTGGCTACATTATGTAAATGTCTAAGCTTGAATCTTAGTGTCATCATAAACATGTCAAGAGTTTATGTATGATTTATCTTCACAACATGAGAAGACTTGTGATAAAGCTTTTAATTTATTCAATTGATATCAAGATTTCTTGCTTATCCATCTCTTCAAGAGCTTCATTCATGGAAATACATTATGTATGCTCTTCTTATGATTCTTTTAGCTATAATTGTTGCATCTTTTCTTGCATATCTTTTGTGTGCCATTATCCACTATGCATTGACTATACTATCTTTGACCTCCTTTGTATGGCGATGGATTTTATACCCCTAAGATGTCATCTTCAACTTCTTGTATCTTTTTCATTATTCCAAGTATCGACACACAATATTTAGTGACTCTTAGGGTCAATTCTATCTGGCGTGCCTGAGAATATTAGAGCGATCAATAACATGGGATGAGATTGGAAGGAAGGTTTACCAACCACTTGGAGCTAATAAACAAGATAGCTTGACCTCACAATGAATGATTAGAGAGATTCACAAGTTAGAAACTGTGTATTGGCCAACACTACAAGTTCCAATATCACATGAGATGGGGCCACAAAATTAAAATGAAATGTTAGATGATCAATAAGGCTACATAGACCTCTAGAAAGATTTTCTCCTTCCTTATATTATATTTTACTTACTAATGTTGGTGAACCTAAATGTTATGATCAAGCTATGCAAGTGGATACTAAGATTTAGTGGGAGTCTACAATGAAAGATGAAATGGACTCTTTGCTACAAAATAATACATGGGACTTATGCAAGTTGCCTGCAGGTAAAAGGGCTTTAGAAAAAAAGTGTGGAGTCTGATCAGTCTAAAGTGGGAGATTGTTAGTTTGTGGTGATTGATTAGGGAAGTATTGTACATACTTCATAAATTCTTTATGGTTCAGGCCATCACCTCAAAAAAAATAAAATTGGGCTACTATTCACCAATGGTGAGCTACTATTCACTAATGGCTAATATTCACCAATTGGCTATTGATTATATTCACCAATTTATGGCCGACATGTTGTAACTAGTTTTAACCCTAAAGTAGCAAAAATACTTGTATAAAAGGGCTTAGGGTTACAGATTCTTTCATAAGGTGTGATGTAAAAATTGATTCTTCTGGCGATATTGAGCTATTAGGGATTACAGATTATAATCAAGTTGTAATCACTGTATCATAATAATATTGGACTTTCTGTTTGGTGGACGTAGCCCAGGGTTTAGGTGAAGCACATTAAATCTTGGTGTCTTGTGTTCTTTTCTATGTGAGATCTATTATCTTTTGATATTGTTTATATTTTCATGTAATTGTTATTTCTATCTGAGGTCTAATCCTAATAAGTGGTATCAAAGTGAGGTTGTTTTTCAGTTATCCTCAGCAAGAAAGTCTCATGGTTGAGTGGGAGTCTCATGGTTGAGTGTGAGTGATGGCAAACAAGGGTAAGCTGAGGGTTGACAAGTTTAATGGGAAAAGCTTTTAGCTATGGAAGATGCAAATAGAGGACTATCTTTATCAGAAGGATTTATGGAAGCTGTTGGAAGGAAAAACCAAGAATTAGGGATCTATAACAAATAAAAACTGAGATCTTTTAGACAGAAAGGTACTTGGAAGCATTCGATTATGCCTGGCACCATCAGTGGTATTTAATATTACAAAAGTGAAGATGATGGAAGATTTTATGGAAAACCTAAAGAAATTGTATGAAAAGCCCTCCGCTTCAAACAAGGTATTTCTCATAAAGCATTTATTTAATATGAAAATGGTAGTAGGTGGATCTGTTGTGGATCATTTAAATGAGTTTAATACTATTAGTAGTCAATTATCTTTATGGGTATTAATTTTGATGAAGAAATTAGGGCTCTCTTGATTTTGTATTATTTTCCTAAAAGTTGAAATGGCTTGGTAATGGTTATGAGTAATTCTATTTTTGGATCTAATACACTAAAATATGATGATGTAATCGGTGTTATTTTGAGTGAGGAAACTTGTAGGAAAACATCAGGTAGATCTACATTAGGAAGTTCTTTGAACACACAAAGTTGAGGTAGAATGACTAAGAGAGGAAGTAATTCTAGAAATTATTGAAAATCAAGAGGAAAATCAAAGGGGAAGAGGCTTTAATCAAGAGGATCAAATGATTGCTGGTACTGTGGTAAAACAGGGCATAAAAAAAAAGATTATTCGACTCGAAAGAAAAATGAAGGAGATAAACTAGATGGAGACAAGGAGGCAATTGTGGTAACAAATTCGAAGAGGATGCTTTGCTTCTATCTTTAGAAAGTGTTGATAATTCATGGGTTTTAGATTCTAGTGCTTCATTTCATGCTACAACTCATAGAGGTTATTTCACTGATTATGTCCAAGGGGAATTTGGACTTGTTTATTTTGGGGATAATGAACCCTATCAGATTGTTGGAAAGGGAAAATTTAAGATTAAGTTGCAGTATGGGAATCATTGGCTCCTACATGAGGTAAAACATGTTCCAAGACTAAGTAGTAATTTAATTTCAACAAGGAAACTTGGTGATGAGGAGTGTGTAGTTACTTTTAATGATAAAAATTTGAAGGTTTCAAAAGGTTCCTTTGTAGTAGAAAAAGGTGTAAAAGTAGGCACCTTATATCTTTGTACAAGTCATATTGTTCCTTCTACTTTCATTGTTTCAGAGAAAAATAATTTTTTAGGAACAGTTGTTGCGGTTGAGTAGGGAGAACAAATAGTTGTTGTAGATTATGATACAATGTTGTTGCACAATAGAATTGGGCACATGAGTGAGAAAGGTATGAAATTACTTCATTCAAATAAAATTTAACTAGGTCTAAAATGTGTTAATATGAATTTCTATGAAAGTTGTGTGTATGGAAAACAAAAGAGAGTGAGTTTTGTGAAGACTGAGAAGGAAAATAAAAAAGAGAAATTAGAGCTTCTGCATACAGATGAATGGGGACCAGCTCAGGTATCTTCCCTTGGTGGCTCTCATCATTATGTTACATTTATTGATGATGCAACTAGAAAAGTATGAGTTTATTTCCTTAGACAGAAATCTAACGTATTTAAAACTTTTAAGAAGTGGAAATGCTTGGTTGAAAATGAGATTGGTAAGACATTAAAATATCTCAAATTTGATAATGATGGTGAGTATTGCAGTCATGAATTTGAATATTATTGCTCCACTAATGGTATTTATAGACAAAAAATTGTTTCAAGGACTCCATAGGAAAATGGAGTAGTTGAACACATGAGCAGGACTATAATGGAGTATGCAAGGAGCATGAGGTTGCATTCTAGGTTGCCTTTACACATGTGGCAGAGGTTATCAATACTATTGTATATTTGATTAATAGAGATCCCTCTACTTCTTTGGGTTGTGGTATTCCAAAGGAAGCATGGACTGGTAAGAAGGTGAGTTATTCTTTTCTCAAAACCTTTGATTGTGAAACATTTGCTCATATAGATTCTAAAAATAGAACCAAGTTGGAAGCTAAGTCAAAGAAATGTGTATTTGTTGGATGTGACATTAATGAATTTGGTTATAGGATTTGGGATTTTTAAAATTGTAAAATTATAAGAAGCAAGGATGTCATATTCAATGAGAAAGCGTTGTACAAAGATCTCTTGTAGCAACATAAGAAGAAAGAAGATGATTATGTAGTGTTAGATGATACTCCAAAAGATGATGTTCCAACCATTCCTCATGATGTGCAACAACTATAACAAAAAATACCACAAACACTAGTGAGTGTTAGATGAACAACAAGGCTAATTAGACCTCCAAAAAGATTTTCTCCTCTTTGTATGTTATTTTACTAACAGATGCTAGTGAACCTGAATGTTATGATGAAGTTGTGTCGGTGGATACTAAGATTTAGTGGGAGTCTGCAATGAAAGATGAAATGGACTCTTTGCTAAAAAATAAGACATGGGATTTATGCAAGTTGCCTATAGGTAAAAGGGCTTTACATGATAAGTGTGGAGTCTAAACAATCCCCAAGTGGGAGATCGTTAGTTTGTAGTGACTGGTCAAGGAAGTACTGTACATACTTCATAAATTATTTGGGGTTCAAGGCATCACCCCAAAAAAAAATTTGGGCTACTATTCACCAATGGTGAGATACTATTAACCAATTGCTAATATTTTTTAGTTGGCTATTGCTTATATTCACCAATTTATGATCAACATGGTGTAACTAGTTTTAACCCTAAAGCATCAAAAATACTTGCATAAAATAGCTTAGGGTTAGGGATTGTTTCATAAGGTGTGATGTAAAAATTGGTTCTTGTGGTGGTATTGAGCTACGAGGAATTACGAATTGTAATCAAGTTGTAATCATTGGATCATAATAATATTGGACTTGTTGTTTGGTGGATGTAGCCTAGGGTTTGGGTGAACTATGTTAAATCTTTGTGTCTTGTGTTCTTTTCTATGTGATCCATTATTTTTTGATATTGTTTATATTTGCATGTAATTGTTATTTATGTCTGAGTTTTAATCCTAACACTATCAAATAGTGTTGTCCTATGGCATTTAGTGACTTTCAAGATCAATTCTATTCAAGGTGCCCAAGAATGTTTGAGTGGTCAACAAGATAGAATGAGCTTGGGACTAGGGTTTACCTAGCCACTCAGAGCTAATAGAGGATACAATTTGATCCCATGATGTATTGTTAAAGAGATTCACTAGTTGGTGACTTTGTACTGGCCAATACTACAAGTTTTAGCATCACCCAAGATGGGGCCACAAAATAAAAATGGAATCAAATCTCCAAAAAGAGAGAGAGAGGTTATTATAGGTGTCAAAAATAGGATCGTGTAGAACTTGACATTGTATCCATACCTCACATGAGCTCTGAGACATGCCCCATCAAAGATCAGTTCCCTGTGGCATTTAGTGACTCTTAGGGTCAATTTCATTCAACATGCCCAAGAATGTTTGAGTGGTCAATGAGATAGAAAGAGATTGGAACTAGGGTTTACCTGGCCACTTGGAGCTAATAGAGAAGATAGTTTAATCCCATGATGAATGGTTCAAGAGATTCACCAGTTGGTGACTTTGTACTAGCCAATACTACAAGTTTTAGCATCACCATAGATGGGGCTGAAAATTCAAAATATAATCAAATCTCCAAAAAAGAGAGAGTGATTATTGAAGGTGTTGATAAAACAATCCTATTGCACCTAGCATTACATCAATACCTTGCACAAGCTCTGAGATATGCCCTGTCAAAGATCGCTATCGTATGTCATTTAGTGATTCTTGAGGTTAATTTAGTCCAATGTGCTCGAGAATGTTCAAGCAATCAATGGGATAGAATGATCTTGGGACTAGGGTTTACCCAGCTACTTAGAGTTAATAGAGAAGATAGTTCAATCCCATGATGAATGGTTTAGAGAGATTCACCAGTTGGGGACTTCGTACTAGCCAACACTACAAGTTTCAACATCACCCAAGCTAGGGCCGCAAAATAAAAATAGAATTAAAGCTCCAGTAAGTGAGAGAGGTTATTATAGGTTTTGATAACATAATCCTATAGAAGTTCCAACATTGCATCAATGCCTCACACAAGCTCTAAGATATGCCCCATCAAAGATCATTGCCCTATGGCATTTAGTGACTCTCATAGTCAATTTCATTCAGCATGCTCAAGAATGTTCAAGTGGTCAATGTGACAAAACAATCTTGTGACTAGGGTTTACCTGGCCAATCAAAGCTAATGGATTAGATAGTTCAATCCCTTCACAAATGGTTAGAGAGATTCACTAGTTGGCGACTTTGTATTGCCCAACACTAAAAGTGTTAGCATCACCCGAGATGGGGCTAGAAAATCAAAATGGAATTGAATCTCCAAAAAGTGAGAGAGGTTATTGTAGATGTTGAAAGCATGATCTTGCATCACCAAAAGTTTCATTGATACCCTGCACGATGAATAATTAGAGAGATTCACTAGTTGGCAACTTTGTACTGGCCAACACTACAAGTTTCAACATCACCTGAAATGGAGCCCCAAAATCAAAATGGAATTGAATCTCCAAAAAGAGAGAGAGGTTATTTTAGGTGTCAACAACATAATCCTATAACACCCAACATTGTATTGATAATTTGCATGAGCTCTAAGATATGTCTCATCAAACATCTTTTCCTTATGGCATTTAGTGACTCTTAAGGTCAATTATGTTCAACATGCCTAAGAAAGTTCAAACAATCAATGGGATGGAATGATCTTGGGAATAGGGCTTACTAGACCACTCAAAGCTAACAGAGTAGATAGGTTGATCCCATGATGAACAATTAGAGAGATTCACCAGTTGGCAACTTTTTATTGGCCAAGACTAAAAGTTTTAGCATCACCCGAGATGCGGCCACAAAATCAAAATGGAATTAAATCTACAAAAAGAGAGAGATTTTATTCTAGGTGTCAAAAACATGATCCAATAGAACCTGACATTGCATTGATACTATTGGGGTTCTTACCAGTAAGGAACATATCAAGTGGCTTTAAACTTAATACCAAGAAGCATAAGATAGGGACAAGCCTAAGGATCAACTAAATCTTACAATCAACAAAGCTAAATCTTAGTTCCAGGCCAACATTAACAGAGTCACTAAGACTCACTTCACTTTGGGCTCTACAAGTCTAAGGCAGACAAACCTTAGGGATTAATCTTGTTAATTTGATATTCTTGTTCTTCAAAGATTGTTCCCTATAGTAGAAATGATCAATATTCTTCTATGATTTTCTAAATAAAATTCTTGGACATAGTAGTTAACTAGATGCAAATAAGTAATGACCAACACTTTTAGTTCTTAGTACATAAAATGGTAAATTGATTTTTTTTGTTTGTTATTAATTTCCTATAATTAGGTGAATTATCAACTTTTTCTTGAACTTTAAAATGATCAGTGTCTTATCTATGGATATATAGAGTCAATAATTAGCAAACTTGGGCCCATTTAATCAACTTGTAATTAAATTTTTCAATAATGAGCTCTAAATTTCATTCTTATCATATCCTTTTTATAAACCCTAAACCCTATCAATTACAAAGAGTGATTATCTAATTCTTTGAATTAGCAGCAATCAGTAAGAGATATACAATTTGTGTGAATTGCATTAAATTGAATAAAACTTGTTCATTTCAATCTCAAGATTATAGATATATAAGAAAGGAGACAAAACTCAAAGACAAAGATATATATAGAGAAAATCCTTTTTATATTGATTTCCTCTAAAAATTTCTTACAAAACTAACAGAGACTCAGTGAATACTCAGACACAAACCATTGACACTAGATGTTCATTATATGCATTCAAGTACCCAAGAAAAGATTACATTCACCAGTTACAAAAACAATGGACAAAACTATAAAAAGACATAAGAATAATAAAAATCTACAGATAGTTGACCTCTACTCCACATCTTGGAAATACATTTATAGGATTGTAATAAGCTACAGATGGGAGGAGGACACATGTCTCAATGAGGATGGATACAAAAGGTGGTATGATAGAAACAAAAGATATACAAAAGCATTCTTCAAATGTTTGATCAGAAAAATTGAAGTAGTTGAGAAAGTCAGAAAGTGAAAATTGAAGTCATGCTCTTTGACTTTACTTTGCTTTGTCTTTTTATGTTATTTGCAAGTAATATCTCAGTTACTTCTTGCAAGAAAGGCTTTGATCTCTCCCACCGCTTCCCAAACATAAATTTCTCTTTTCATGGGCCACTCCATAGTTTTAACCTCTTCTAAGTCCTGAGTGGCCTTAGTCCACCTAGCATCTAATGTGGCTTTAGATTCAAAAAAAAACTTGTTCAAGTCTACTTCTGCCTTAAAAATTGAATCAATTAATTTATTATATGGGACATCAAAAGTAGCTTCAAAAATTGCCAATGTGTCTTCCTGAGTAATAATGGCACCAAAGGAATTAGATCATTCCTGCTAATCTATCACTATATTAGTGGCATCCAAAATTGATGGTATATAGGGTTCTATTCCCTGAGATGAAACTTTCAATTTTCCTTGTATAACATGTTTTCCAGTGAAGAAACCAATCAATTCCTTAACTATATCCAAGCCCTCCTTCACTGAGATTATTTTGTCAAGAAAATCTAGCTTTTTAGACAACAGTACAATCAGCCTCTCCAAGAATTGTGTGTATGGCCCTCAAAGATTAAATGTGGTTGAAAGCCATGAAAGTGCCTCATTACAAAATTTCTCAACACTTTGTAAAGAAATGTAAAAATTATGAGCTTGTTGTGATATATTCTTCAAAATTTCAATCGTATGGCTCATCAAACTCTTAAGGACAACTATCCTTATCTCATCTCCTTGCTGAGTAGATGGAGCATCAATGCTCATTCTCCTTGGTTCTGATGTATCCTCTTCCCCAAAATTATCTATTTGTGTTGGGGCTTCATTCGTATCCCTAGTTGGTTTTTGTTGATCTTCCTATTTAGGTTCTAGTCCTGCAACAACTACTTGCTCTACCTATGTAAGTTGCTCTTCGAGAGATGCAACCTCATTCACAAGTGCTTGGACCTTAGCCTCAAGCTCTACAATTCTCTCCTTGTACATATGGCTCTTTCTAAGCTCATCTCCATAGAGATTTCTCACATCAATATAATCATGTATGGACTTAGAAAGTCTAGTCTCCATCTCCTCTACCTTGGCTTCATTCATAGATAAAAATGTTTCATGAATTTAGAAATCTCTATGCTAGAGGTGCCCTGTAGAGTCCATACAATCATATTACTTTGTTTAGTGCTCTATACATCCATCAATTTTGGCTTTTTTGATTATGGATACATACTCCAAACTACTAGAGATTTGGTATCAATGTTAAAACCAATGCCTCTCTACAATCCATCAACACCAAATGCCTCATATGAAATGGCATTTTCCTTCCCTCTTATTTGATCAAGCATAAAAGATTGTTCCAAGTCCCATCCAAGCACCAATAACATACCACTCCTTTGTACAAGATCCCTTGCCTCCTCTAGAGCCATGACTTCATTCTCAAGATCACAGGCCTGCAACTTCTCCACTAGTTCTAGTTTTTGCTCATATGATTCTCTTGGCTTCATTTTTAGTACCAACTCACTCTATTTTATCTTGTACAGAAAGCTCTTGAATTTAGTGGATTTGATGAATTCATCATCTTCCAAGAATTATTGGGCTTGAATGATTCTATCATCAAGCCTTGATGTTGCTAATTCCATATCAATAAGTGTACTCTTAGTTGCATTAATCCTATCTTGGAGGTAATTATGCCTTAAGCCAGCAAAATACTAACTATTGCCAAGTAAGATCTGTAATGTCCTCTATTTCACCTCTATAGGGATATGGACAACCTTCTATCTCTTATTTCCCTTTGTGACCCATGATGCTTCACTGACATCATCTTCTTCTATCTCTAGGGTCACATCAAGTTTAGGGCTATCTGGGCATACCCTTTCTTCCTCCCCTATAGGTCCTTCATGCATCTTAGCCATAATCTTAGCATGGTCAATGACCATCTTTCTAATCCTCTAAGGATAGAGAATATCCATGTAAAATCCCATAAATTGGGGATTTTCTCTCTTTAGTTCTCTTTTCACCCTCAAAACATCATCTAGCTTTGCTATCCTATCAGTTGCCTCACCCTTTGCAACTATTTTTCAAATAACATCCTCATGGGGTAATTCCTTGGTGCTAGGCAATGCATAATTTTTCATCTCCTTAAGGGTAATCTTCATCCAATTGCTAGGGTCATACATTCTATAGGGAATCATTGACAAATTGTAATGATGGAGGAAAGTATGGATCCAGTCAAGGGCCTCTTTACTAATTGTAAAATCACCCACCCTAAAACACCTACACAAGAAAGTGCCCTTATGCACTTTGGGTCCTAGGTACTCCCTATTAACCATGAAAAATTTCCATATGAATTCAATTATACCCAATCTAGGAGGGATAAACTCTGTTAGTATGTGGGGTGGTTGAGAAAAACCATAGACTCTCATTAAAGAAAAAGTTGGAAATAAGAAAATATCCCCCCAATCATGGTCTACCCTTTTTACTTCAAGAAGTATGGCTGGTCTCAAAAGGCCTTTTAAAATCTCAGACGCCCTATAATAACTTCGATCTAACATTCTCCTTATCACAACACTAAAATTATTAAAGAATGAAACAGAATCAGAAAAATGATAAATGTTATCCCATACCCATGTCCACAACTAAACTAGTAGGTCTCTATTTTCATTAGAAGTATGGTCAATGAAATCAGAACTTCCATACCCTACATTCTTGTAGAGTATTAGGTGTATTAGTAGTGAATAGTGATGGAACTTGAAATCCTTTAGTTCTCCACTCTGAGCTTGGGCAATATTTTCTTTCATCACCTCCAAAATGTAATTAACATAATCATACTCCCCTCCATGGTAAGATTCTTGCATATCCCTAGAAATTATAAATTCAGCTCCACAGACTATGTCAGTTCCATCTTTGCCAACCACCTTATGGACACCATATACTATCTTTACAAAATAATATTTATACTTGTCTAGAGGCATCATTTTTTCTACCTTTTTAGGGTAATCACCCACATTCTTCAAATCCATGGTAATATGTTGTAGGATAGATTTCCTAGCATAGGCCTTAGTATTTGCCTCAAATTTCCTCTACAAATCCTTTAAATTCGTAGGCTAGCCCATAGCTCCATCTAGTCCAAAAGCCTTAATGAATGGTTCATGGTTAAGTGTACGCAGAATAGTTCCATCTTTTGTATGGAACAATTTGGTGGTTGGATTGTAGTAATGAAATAGAGCCTTCATCAAGTCCGCATCCATAAAAACTTGTGGAAATATCAATTTGGCTAAGTTCTTCCATGGATTACACAAAGGAATCTTCTTCTCCCTATTATAGTAGAAGTACTTGAAAAGTTTGGAACCAATAACACTAGGGTACACAACATCTCTGCAAAGAGCATATGGATCAACAAAGGCATGGTCATCTATGACATTGGCATTGGAAGAATCGATGAAAATTTTAATCCATTCGTCAACAAACTTATTAGGTTTCTTTTGTCTCAGTTTTCCTCCTTTAGAAGTTGAAGTCTTTGTAGCTCCCATATATGATGCTTGAAAATCTTCCACCTCTTTATCAGACATCTTGATAATATGATGGTAAAACTCAGTATGGACTTCAATCTTAGGCTCTAAAAATAATAATCTGTATACACTGAAAGCTTTATAACTACTCACATTCTCTTTCCTTGTAAACAATGAATTGCAACTGGTAAATATGAAAGCCTTTATAACTCAATTTATACTATTAATGTTCACTTTGTATTTATTTTCAACATGCTTGAAACATAAGATTAGTTGATTATGTCACCTCAAGGGAGCGTTGCCATTACTATCTAGCAATGCACTTTTTGTACTGTACTCAAATCTCATTGGTTGAGAAGCTTATTGTCATTTCTAGCTCAGAAAAATGACTAGCACATTTTATGTTAAATAGGGTCTATGATCTTACGATCATTATTGAAGGAAATGACTCTTTTTAATATCTTATAGATGATGAAAAAATTTCCCAATGTTACAAAACCCTTTTGAAATCCTTATTGAATAGTCAAAAACCATGACAAAACCCTTTATGATCTTACGATCCGTTAGTTGTCGTGTCGTTAGCGTTGACTTTTTCTTCCTCTACGATCTTATGGTAGACAACTTATGTTGAAATGGTGTAGCATCTTACCTTAACCTATTCCAGCTTACGATCTTATGATCACGGTCATCTTTGTTACTTTGTAACATTTCCAGTTACCCTTCAAATTTTGACAATACTATGAGAAACTGTTAACCCTCTCTAGCGTAGCATTGTGGGCCTCACCTTTTTCATTTACGATCTTATGATCATGGTTTACTCATAATATTAGAGCACATTATCCATTTCCCTAAGATCTTATGATTAACTATCTATTGTAAGATCAGAGATCATCATATGCCACACAAAAAATCTTTTTTGGTCCCAATGATCCTACTAAGCATCCACCCGGTGTACGCTTCATAAATTAATCAATAAAAAATGGACACCTATCACCTATCTGACAGCATATTATTACTTTTTCTTATCTTTTATCACCATATGATCTTATGATCATAGGTATCCTGTAGCATTGTAGCATACTAATATTTCCTTCATGATCCTACGATACCCATAACTTCATAACATTGTAACACCTTTCTCGATCTCTAATGTCTTGCTCAACTTCCTTGTTGTAGCATAATTGAAAACTATTCAACATAACATATGATCATATTATACAAAGGGAATAATAAGATCGAGGACCTTAGCTTTCTCATCTATGATGTTACGACACACCACTTGTCTTAAGATTGAGAAGCTGAAAACACTTCAACGCGATCATCTGCTAACCCCTTCATTGTAACATCATAGAAGACAATGTAAAAGATAGTAAAAACCCTCTCAGCTATAAAACCTAGGGTCATGGCTTAGAATCTGATTTTTATGAAGATTTCTTTTAATATAGGATGGAATCAAAACCCCAGGGCACCAAATTTCACACTTGGGGCAAAATGGAAAATAATTGGAATAGAGAAAAAAACCATGTTAGGGCTATCCTCTACAAATGAAAACAAAAAACACAAACCCTAACATCACAATACTCTTTTAAGAACATTTTTTCCTTAGATTTTGCAAAATTTAAGGTAGGTGAAAATAAGGGCTATCAAATACCTCGCACAAGCTCTAAGATATGCCCCATCAAAGATCATTGCCCTATGGCATTTAGTAACTCTCAAGGTCAATTTCATTCAGCATTCCCAAGAACGTTCAAGTGGTCAATGAGAAAGACTGAACTTGGGAATAGTGTTTACCCGACTACTTAAAGTTAACAGAGCAGACAATTCAATGCCATGACGAACAGTTAGAGAGTCACTAGTTGGCGACTTTGTATTGGCCAACACTACAAGTTTCAACATCACCCAAGATGAGGCTAAAAAATCAAAATGGAATCAATTGAATCTCCAAAAAGAGATAGAAATTATTATAGGTGTTGACAACATGATTCTATAGCATCCAACATTGCATCCATACCTTGCATGAGCTTCGAGATATTCCCCATCAAAGATTTCTTCCCTATGGCTTCTAGTGACTCTCAGGGTCAATTTCATTCAATGTGCCTGAGAAAATTTGAGGGTTCAATAGGATAGGATGAGCTTGTAACTAGGGTTTACCCAACCACTAGAGCTAACAGAGTAGACAATTTGATCCCACGATGAATGATTAAAGAGATCCACTAGTTGGAAACTTTGTACTAGCCAACACTACAAGTTTCAGCATCACCCGAGATGGGGCCACAAAATCAAAATAAAATTGAATCTCCAAAAAGAAAGTGAGTTTATTGTAGGTGTCAAGAACAAAATCCTATAGTAGCCAACATTGTATCGATATATCACACGAGATCTAAGATATGTCCTGTAAAAGATCGCTGCCCTATGGAATTTAGTAACTCTCTGGGTCAATTTTGGTCAACATGCCCCAGAATCTTCAAGTGGTAAACAAGGTAAAATGAGCTTGGGACTAGGATTTACTGGCCACTTAGAGCTAATAGAGTAGATAGGTCAATCTCATGACGAACAGTTAGAGAGATTCACTAATTGGTGACTTTTAACTAGCCAATACTACAAGTTTCAACATCACCCAAGATGGGGCCGCAAAATCAAAACATAAAAAATCTCCAAAAAGAGAGAGTTTATTTTAGGTGTTGACAATATGATCATGTAGCACCTAAAATTTCATCCATACCTTGTAAGAGCTCTGAAATATGCCCCATCAAATATTACTTCCCTATGGCATTTAGTGACTCTCAAGGTTAATTCCATCTAGCATGCCTAAGAATGTTCGAGTGGTCAAAGGGACGGGATGAGCAAGTAACCTAGCAAAAATGTGTAGTTAAAAATGAAACATAAATTGAAGACTAAATAATCTAAATTTTTTGATTGCAAGATTGGATCTAATTTAAGAAAATTCAACAAGTTTTTCAACTAGACAATAATGGATCTAATTTAAGATAAGTCAACAAATATTTCAAGTAGACAATAATATTCATATCTTTGTCTTAATGATATTAATTTTTATGTACAACTTAGCTCTAAAAGGCAACGCTAGGAAAGAGCTAAGAGAGAAAAGATTCGGTCTTGTCCAAACAAATAAATGAAATACAAATGTTACATCAAATATTTTTGTAATTATTTTTAATCTAATGAACCAGCTAGATCTAATCTACATTTTAGTGTCTCAAGTATTGCCTCATGGTATGACTCATGAACCTTCCATAGAGTCTTATTATGTGGTTTTCTTCCATATTTGATCAAGTGGACATTTGACATGACAACAAGATTTGAATAATGAAGAATCTTCCTCTGTATTTGCCAATCCTTGAACAACCACAAGCTATGGTTCTTCATAGAATCTTATCTAAGCCATGTACCAATTACAACCACTACACCTATATGGTACTCTAAAATTTCAACATCTATAACCGAGTGATCCAAAAAAAAATTGGCCTGGGCATAATGACACAAATAATAACTTGTCCCTTCTTCATGTGTGGATAATCCAAGAACCTACATCAAAGCTTCTAAAAGAGTGAAACTCACTTGATTCTATCAGTGTACAATAATCTTCATATGGTGCAATGTTATTATTATCTATCAATCAAAAAAATCTACGAGCCATAGACTCACCTTCCTTACCTGGATCCATTGTAGCATTACGCCACTGGATGATAGATTTTGCATCTATCAATGTTTCTCCATCTTTTTACTTTAATTCTTCATGAGCTAAGGCTCTTTTGATACTTGTGCCTACACCATCATGCTCTCCCTTTTCATGACTAGCCTCTATGAAATTCCACATATATTGAATTCTACACAACATGTACATCTTGCTCAACCAATATAACATCTGTAAATTCTTAAATTGAGATGCGCAATAGTCTGACTAAATAATGTGCTAGTGATATGGTATTCCCCTATTAGCAGATTGCTTTAAAATAGTTGAAAACAACCATGTATAAACTTCGTAGAATGTGATCGATCATCACTAATGTAAAAATGGTACTCCCTCAATATTTTCATGTCATCCTATGTACTTGTAGGTGAATGCATGAATGTTATGTGAACAAATATGGAAACCTGTTGAGAAGTATAATACTTTTCTTGCACCTCATTTTGAGTTTTTTCCCCCCCTCTCTCCCCCTCCCTCTCCTTCCCCCACCCCCCCCCCCCCCCCCCTCTCTTTTTCTAATGTAGAGGTGTCAGCAAGAAGTGTAGTGTAAGCACTTTCTTCTTCCCAATCCACCAAAATCCACTTGTACCCTTCTTGACTTCTTGCTCCTTTAGGATAATATGTTTGTGAACTATCCAAGGTGATAGGGACCTCTATCAACTCCTCCAAGGTGGATACTTCCCCTATCAAAATCATACACCTTTCTACTTTAGGGACACTAGCCCATCCTAAGCCACTCCACTCTTGCAGTTCCTAATCCTTGCAAAGTACACAGATCTAATAAGCCATACTAGGTTTGGTTTTAAAAGAAAGTATTAAATAATGGGTGCATGAAATTGATGTAGGGTCTTAGACCTCCTCTACTAACCCCAAATCACCACTAAGTTACTTTACTCAATCCAATTCATCAATTTCTAATCTTTTTGCTCTCAAAGCTATTCAACCTAGAGCCTGATGCAAACATGGTTTTCCCTTTAAGTCATTTCTTGAGCTTTAGGAATCCATAAGTATACCCTCCTAACTTGTATTTTCTATAATCTTAGAGATTTCCACTAGTTCAAATGCAAGTTAGGACTTCATTTGTGGAATGAGCTCTTACAAGCTTCGTCTTGGACTATCTTTAGAAAAAATTCTCAAAAACACCTTAAATCAAAATGAACTTATCTCAAATCAATTGAAATATCACAATAACATAAAGGAGCTTCAAAAAATCAACTTGCTATCTAATAATCACCTCAAACATGGTTGTACAACTCAGGAATGCTCAGAAAGGCTCTTCATCTTATATTAAAATTACATTAAGGTCATACATCAGAACTTCTAACCACCTGGGCTTAAATTCACAACCTATAAACACCTCCAATATGAAGTCAAATTGATCCAAAATTTCCTATGACTTGGAATTCCATTTTACAACTCTCGAGCAACATTTTACATCTTTTGTAATATTTTGCAACTTTTTGACTTTTGAATGTATTCTAACCTATCTGTAAGAATTTGCCTAAGGGAAAAATTCACCTAGGAACTAAGAACTCAAACACAAGAACACAATAGACCAAAGAGAGAGAGTATGATAAGAATAACCATGTATTCAATAACTGGTTCATCAGAGTACACTAGGAGTGCCTGAATATAAACGCCTCTAAGATACATCTAGAATGCCTCATAATCAGCACCATGATGTGTCATACAACCAAGCACATATCCACTAGATATGGATTATCCTCCATTAAGCACAAAAGTAAGTGTGGTGATGAGAGGATAAGCCTACAAGGTTGGGACACGCAAAATAGTGTTGTAGACACCATGTGCTTAAGTAGAGTTGCATACTCTTGTGTTGTCTACATGACAACTCAAAAGGTGTACAAACTCCTAAGTGTCTCACAAATAAAAATAATAATGCATTAACCTAAGTAAACTTAAGTAAGTGTAATAAGTAAATACTTATTTACACCAACACCCCCCTTAAGTGCAACTTAGGGGAATGCCCTTGAGCTTACAAACTAGGATGAAGATGCATAATGGGTCCCGGCTACTAGGCCATATTAGGTACCCATGTACATAATGAAAATGCAATCTCCCATAAAGCGGGGAAAGAGGGAAAACCTCATGGGAAAAACCCTCCTCCTAAAAGAGAGATAAGTAAGGATGCATTGATGTATGGAGTAATCAAGACCCCCCCATTACGACATACATCTAGTATATACATAAGAGAATAAGAGAAGGAAGAGAGATAGAATAGGCTATGACCCCAAAAGAAGAATGCCTGGTCCATGAATGCAGAATAGTGTTCCTCCCCTTAGGAAGAAACAAAGGCAAAGGTACACTGCCTGAAGATGTATGCTAGTCCTGATGCTAAAGTTCACCCCTTCCACTGAACCATCTATCTCCTCAACTGACAAAGAGACCTCCACTAATTTTTGTTCATAAGGATCCACAATCACGCCAACTTGTGAAGATTGATCATGTAGAGAATGGACATGAGGATCAGAGTGAGCCCTCACAACAACTGTATAAGAATCATTATCAATGAGAAGATGTAAGTCCTCAAGTCTATCTCCCAAGTCAAGTGAAGCTGGAGCTGGAAGATGAGATGTACCATGCTGTGATGGACCTTTCACTATGGCAATGTAAGAACATGGACTGGATTGATGTGACCTCTCACTACAAATATCGATAGAACCCCACATGTCTGAACCTATTGAAGCACTATTGTTGGTGTCACTATCAGTTTCCACTGTGTATGATGTGTGGAGAGGAGTAGAGGACAAGCTTGGAGAACTTTCCTCAAAGTGAACATCCTTCTCCACAAAAATCTCATGTCTCTAGATCCATCAGTCTGCAAGCCTTCACATTGTCTTCATAGTCGATAAAGGTACAAGACCTAGGTGTCAGTGCCTTGCAACTCCTAGAAGAAAGGTTTGCCCATGTTGGACAACCAAAGATTCTAAGGTGACTCACAACTAGTTTTCTGCCGCACCATGCCTCAAAAGGAGTCTTGCCATCTAAGGCTGGATGAGGAGACCTATTAAGTATGTGAGTAGCACTGCTAATGACTTCAACTTCAAGTGTAGGATCGAGAGACTTGGCCTTTATCATGCAACTTGCCATGGTCTTGAGAGTCCTAATCGTCATATCTGCAACATCTATCTTGTGCGGACTGAATGCTAGTGAGCTCTGAAGATCAATCCCCTCAATTTTGCAAAAGTTCTTAAGTCTTCTGTCAACATATTTTTTCTCATTGTCCACCCTTAATACTTTGATGGCTTTCCTTGACTTGTATTCAACATGAGTCTTGAAGTCTTGAAGCTTATGAACCACTTCATTCTTATGATGAAGGAAGAAGACCCAAGTGAATCTCAAAAAGTCATCAACAAATATGAGTATGTAGTAGCCTTGGCTGACTGAAGTCACTGCAAAGGGTCCTGCTAATACCATGTGAACTAGCTGAAGAACAATTGGAGCTCGAGAAGACTTTCCTTTATCATACTTATCCTTGAGATTCATATCCACTAAACAAGGTGAACACTCTCCCTTAGAAAAGCTGATATTAGGTAGACCTTTGACCATGTGTTTTGAGCAAAGTTGCTAAAGAGAGCGGAAGTCAAGGTGACCAAACTGCTCATGCCATAAGTTGATTTGTGAAGTAGAGTGAGTAAAAAAGGCTTGAGAAGGACTCTTAGGCACAAAGTAGGAGAAGGAATAAAGCCTCTTGTCATCATTGAATTTCCCCACTATTAAAAATGAATCATCTTTGAGACTACGCACCATCACAAAATCTGGAAGGAACTCAACCTTATGACCATCTCCAAGGTGAGTGATTTGGTAAACTGATAGGAGATTAAAGCTTAGATTTGGAACATAGAGAACATCTTTGAATTCCCCATCATCCATTTCCACATGTCCTTTCCCTTTAACTACCATCTTAGTATCATCTCCCATGAAGATGTGTGGTACCTTTGACTGCTTCAATGAAGAAAAGTCTTCCTTTGAAGAACCCATGTGGTCAGAGGCACCTGAGTCAAGTATTCATTCCGAAGAAGAATTTGTGTTTGCCATAAGTGCTTGACCTTTACCTTTTGAAGAGGTAGGAGTTGAATCCTTGGAAGTACCTAGCACTTGAATCTTGTTCTTCTAGAGCAGATTTTCTAACTCATCGATTCTTTTTGTCTTGCAATGATGCTTGTCATGATTTGGCTTTTTACAGTATGCACAAAAGAGTTTGTCCTTCTTTTCATTAATTCCCTTCTTGTTTGAAGAAGAACCGTCTTGTTTAGAGGAGTCATGTTGTGTCTCAGATTGTGTTTTCTACTTCCACTACTTCTTCTTGTTGTTGTTTTTTCCCCCTTGACTAGATTTCTGAGCATCACTAGCCACCAAGGCTTTGGTCTTAGATAACTTGAGAAGTCCAAAATCCACCAAGTGAGATTGTTCAACAATCAACATGTCTACAAATCCATCAAAGGAAGGCTTCTAGTAAGGAAATCCCATGGTCAACTTGTGAGTATTAAAACTTCAAACAAAGTTGGCATACTTAGAGGATAGCTTCTTCAGGATGTGATGAATCAACCTATCATCCTTCATGGCATTTCCACAATCTTTTAGAAGTGTCGTATACTCATTGACTTTAATGATGTAATCCTGAATTTTGTCATAAATTTTAGGATCCAAGAGAAGTATATCATCTTCAATCTGAAATCCCTTTTCCTCATCCACTTTACCATACAACTGTTCAAGTTTATCCCAAGCTTCCTTAGATTCTGAACAATTTTTAATGTGAAAGAGAAGATCCCCATGTACACAACTCCTGATAGCACCTAAAGCTTGTCAGTCTTGAATTTTCCAATTAATGAGTTCTTTAGCATCAGTAGGTTTGGTAATTGTACCATCAACATAAAGACTATATCCTTTTTAGATTAATCTACTCTATGCAATATCTTTCCATGTAGAATAGTTGCGTGAAGTTAGAGGAGGACATTTAAAACCCATGATGCAGAAATGAAAGAGACACAAAAAACACAGTACACCCCCCCCTTTTCAATCAATCAAAAGAGCCCCCCAAAAGAGATGATGTTGGCAATTTATAAGTAGTGCATTTACAATGGGCCACTTGTCAAAATGAACAAAGTGGACTTTCTAATTTTTCTTTTACAACTACCTTATAAGGCTGAAATTTGTCACTTAAGCACTATAGCTCAGATTTACAACAATTCTGAAAAAAATCAAAGCTTTACAATGCCAAAAAAGGCCTAATTTTGAAAGTGAGAAATTGATCCACACAACCCTAGAATCTAACTTTAGATTTAGAAAGTAGACAAAAAAAATGCACTTTAAAAAAAAATGGAACCTGAAAAAGTGACTAGATGTGCCCGTACGGAGCTTCTGAAGTTGCAAAATGCAGGATTATGTAGGTATAGTTACAAAAAAATGCAATTTCTACAAAATTTGTGCAAAAAACTAGAAAAAAATACCACCACTAGAAAATTTAGGAAATTCTACCTAATTTCAAAAAAAATTACACCTAAATCGAAGTCCGGATGTTCGAGATATGAGCTTGCAAACTCAAGCTGCCAAACTGAAAAGCAATCTGAAGAGGGGTTTGGAGGAGAAACTGCAAATCTAAATTTGAGGGTCAAACAGCCATCAAATCAGTTCTAGAACACCTAGGAATGATGGTCAAATGGCTGTCAAATTTAACCTAAACAAATGGTGACATCAGCAAAAAATTAACGTGCCCTGGTGATGTGGCAGTTGAGTGGATGTTGATTATGTTGTCCGTACTGTACAAAAGTAACACGTGGTAGTTTGTATGATGAGGTGGAAATTTGCTACATTCCACGAGTGATGTGGCAATCGCAACTGATATGGAAAATGACACGTCAACTTATACACATGGTAGGTTGGGACACGTGTCCATGTGGCAGGTACAGTGGTGAATCGTTGAGTTGGGTGTTGCTTATGTGTACGTAATGAACTCATGCCATGTGTCTCCTACATGTCATAGTGAAAATAGTGAGCAGAAAACACCTCTATGCAGGCAATTTTGATTCATCAAAAAATGCATAGCAGTCGCTGAAATTCTTTCACGGCAAGCAGCAAGCGAAGGAAGCCAAAAAACCCTCTGCATTTCGGCTGGAAACCTCCAAACAAAATCGACACCAAAGTCTGAGATTTTATGCTGAAAATGTGAACAATAGTGGCAGAAAAGACAGACGGTGGGTAGGAAGTTAAAACTACGTGCAGGTCGGGAAGCTGTTAATGTTGCCGAAAAGAGTGAAATTGTCACTGGGTTTCAAGTGGTTAATCCCACATGCAATGTGGGTGCGCTTTAAGTGCTAAATAAAACAAACCTCTATAGAGGTTCAAACAAAGAGTCCACTGTGGTAATGTTGAAGGGGTCGCTGGTGTGCTTGGGCCGTCGAGAAACGGGTAAGTCATGTGCTAATTTGATGCCAAAATTATAGTACGGCCGGTGTGGAATTAAAGACTATTTTGTCTGGTGATTAAAACCCTGGGGCCAAATAAAATACCTCCAACAAAGGCAGATCTGGGGTGCCACTGCCTAGGTCTGTTAAAAAAAATTTCTCTGCTGGTGCCCGAAAGGGAAAAAATAAATAATTTCTAAAAATTTGACGAAAATTCAGAGAAAATAAAAAATTACAGATCCAAAAATAATCAATGAGATCTGCAAGAGATCATACCCATACCACAAATCGGGGCCTCCAGGTTCCAATTTGCAAAAAAAATTTGCCTCACGGTCGACTTTGGGCCAAGGTAGTTGTGTTTATAGTCGATTTTCACCAGTTCAGCATTTTGGATGCAATGGTGAGGTTAGATCTGGCTCTAGACGCTCCCAGTTTCTACAGGACTCTGGATTCGAGCTGAGGTGATGAAGTAAGCAAGAGGTCTCATACAGCTTGTGATGAGAAAATCTCCAAGTTGCTCTGATACCATGTAATAATTTGCCTAAGGGAAAAATTCACCTAGGAACTAAGAACTCAAACACAAGCACACAGTAGACCAAAGAGAGAGTATGATCAAAATAACCATGTATTCAATAACTGGTTCATCAGAGTACATTAGGAATGCCTGAATATAAAAGCCTCTAAGATACATCTAGAATGTCTCATAATCAGCACCATAATGTGTCATACAACCAAGCACATGTCCACCAAATATGGATTATCTTCCATTAAGCATGGAAGTAAGTGCGGTGATGAGAGGATAAGCCTACAAGGGTGGGACACGCAAAACAGTGTTATAGACACCATGTGCTTAAATAGAGTTGCATACTCCTATGTTGTCTACATGACAACTCAAAAGGTGTGCAAACTCCTAAGTGTCTCACAAATAAAAATAATAATGCAAAATAATTAAATAATGCATTAACCCAAGTAAACTTAAGTAAGTGTAATAAGTAAATACTTATTTCCACCAACACTATCCAACTATGAAAACATGATCACAATCATATGGATTAAATGAATTCCATCCTAAGGAATCATTAAGACATGAAAACACACCTAAAGCAACTTAAAGCTAAAGAGATGATCCTAATGGACTAACACATCTCTAGGTTTATAAGATTGCTTAAGAGATCCTTGACCAAACAAATGCATCCAAAACCAAAGATAATCTTCCAAGATCTATCCAATTATTACAAATAAAAAGCAAGAAGTTAGTGACAGTCATGGGTGCATGACACCACTCTCTCTCCCCCTCTCTCCCTATCCCACCCTCTCCCATTTGCACCACTCTATCCCTCTCACATCTGCACCACTCTCTCTCTCCCCCTTTGTCCTTATCCCACCCTCTCCCATATGCACAACTCTCTCTCTCTCTCTCTCTCTCTCTCTCTCTCTCTCTCTCTCTCTCTCTCTCTCTCTCTCTCTCTCTCTCTCTCTCTCTCGTAGAAATATTCAGTTATTCAAGGTCCAAATATCCTATTCAAACTTTTCACTAAGTGTAGTGAGCCCATTCAACCATTTATTTATCCAAGTTTTAACTTTTTTAACCAGCAAGTTACTGTAAATCAACATGCAAGCATAACACATAAGAAATCAACACATAACATAGTGATTTACATGGAAACCCAATTTGGGAAAAACCACTAGTAACATGCTACTCAATTCTCACTCTTCTAAAGTGATGCCCTGTGAAAGGCCTACCCTATTAAAGGCTTACAACACACTGTTAAATGTGACCTTGTTAGAGGATTTAACCACCGTGTTAGAAGTGGGCCTAGTTAAAGGACTTCAAAACATTCACTTGGAATGTCACCCTGTTAAAGGATTTACAAATGGCTATTAAACCAACCTAATTCCATATGATTTTTAGATCTAATACAATTGCTAGAGAGTATTGGAAAAAATCTTCGACCTGACTACAACATACAACTTAGCTAGCAAATCTCATATCACTTCTTAGCTCATACCCTTGCCAGGCCTTCAATCTTTGCAACTCTGACAACTTGTCCTTCTTTCAAACTTAGTCTCCTTAAGTCTCCATGCTCAATGTACTAGTAAAATCATCTCTTCATGAACACTCATAGAAGTAGAGCCTCTGTGCTTTTCCTTCTCTAGATGTCTTCTCCTTGACACCCTTCCAACCACTTCACATATTTGGCTCTTCAGTAGCAATAGTATCAGTAGCTCTTTGCTTCTTGGTCTATGACTTCTTAAATAGAAGTCTTGTTGTTCTTTTCCCACTTGATTCTTCCATTCTTTAATTTCAATTCATATGGATTAGGTAGGATTCATTGCATCTAACCCATATTCTATTTCCTCTAGAAACTTCTTGAATAAACCTTTAGAATTGTCCAAAAATGGTTTACATAGAATTCTGTGCCACCAGCTCATCATCCTTATCTTCCAACTCATTCAAAAAATTCAATGTAACCACTTTGTTAGCTCAGATTTGGTGAATCCTCATTATTAAAATAATGTAGTAGCTTGGCACTATTGAAATACTGGTGCTTGACACATACTATGTTACTCGGCACCCACTGTGTTTTTCGTGATGCTCGGCACCTGAATATCACTCGGAACCAACTAAGAATTTTTTGATGCTCGGCACTTGATCTTCACTTGACACCTGAAGATCACTTGGCACACACTAGAATTTTCTATTACTCAGCTCCAACTAAGAATTTACTTAGCTTCAACTAACTTGCTCGGCACCCACTAATGATCTTAGTTCAAGCTTTGCATTCAACCTTGTTACAACTTCTTCCTCCAATGTTTCTAAGTGTGACCAACTTTTGTATCCTTGAGTATGTTGTCAATACATCATTTAACCATTGTCTTAATTGATCCTTGCACTTCATTACAACATCATAACACAAACTTTCTTTTAGGTTCTCTTGTTACATCTTGTTGATCAAATTCTCTTCATCAATCAACTAAGTGATAGTACTTGGATCTTATAAGAAAATATCATTCCTACAAGTAGCAAGTTTGACATCAATGACAAAACAATGATTGAAAACATTCGTCTACAACAATCTTCCTTCTTTGATCTTCAACAATGAGCTTTTCAATTAGATATCCAACAATCTCCCTCTTTGGCATTGATGGCAAACCAAACTGATCAACCATCAGACTAAACTATTCACCCACAACTTAACTAGGTTAGAACAGTAAGTCAAATGCCAAAAAAGTAATTGTAGCTTGACATCTCCTTCTACTATATTGATTGCTTCATTCTGTTTCTCTCTCTTTGTTGTTGTATCCTTGTTCTTTGTTTTTCTCCCTCTGTATTTCTCATCTTTTTTTGTTCTGATCAACATCTCCTTCTATCTTCATTTGATCAATATCTCACAACTTCTCCTATTGATTAGTTTCAAAAATCTTATCTCCCTCTTTGACAATAATTCTAAAGACATATTAACATCTTAATATGCAAGTGTAGTTTTTGTAGGTTCATTCAATTTCTCCCTCTATCACCTTGCTTGTGACTGATTTGTAACTTCAACACATCTACTACTTTAGACATGAATCCTAAAGTAAACATCCTCTGCATCAATGTGTAAAATCTTCAACAATCAACTCATTTGATGCAGGGCATTCTTGCTTTTTCTTTAAGTAGCCTTAGCTAGGGGTATCACCCCTAACGTACCTCTAAGATACTCAAAAGCATCTTTAGGTAGTGCTTTTGTGAAGATGTCAAAAATTTGTTCCTTTGAGCTAACATATTCCATCTTCACTTCTTTGTCTTTCGCCAGCTCTCTTACATAGTGATACTTGATTGCAATGTGCTTGGTTTTAGCATGCATTACAGGGTTCTTTGATATGTTGATAGTACTTGTATTATCACAATAAAGTATCAAAGGCTTAGTTACTTCTTCTTTCATACCTTGCAATAAATGTTTGATCCATACAATATGTAATGTCCCCTTTTTAGCATTCATAGCATGATGTTGTCGTTAGCCTATTTCCCCACGGTCTCGTAGGCTAACCAAGACATTAAAGGGGCTTAGAGGCCATTTGGCCTAGATAGTTTCAGTTGCAGGTCTTTCTGAGGGGTTTTGAGGCAACTTTGGGCATACTTACTATTTATAGTAAGTCATCTTGGGCATGGGTGGACATCCAGTGGCAGCGGTATGTCAATGGTAATTGTTTAAAATCGGCAAGAAGACTAGTTTATGATTGATAAGATTTGTTATGCATTGATATAGCTATTTTATAAAGTTAAATTTAAATATTTAACTTTATTCATGCATAGACTATAGTTTGTGGAAAATATTTAAATTAAAAGAGTCCCCTTTATTTTATAACACATTGGAGACATAAGTTACATAAAGGGAGTTATGTTTTATCCCACATTGAGAAAATGAAGGATGGAGCCCTTGTGAGAACACTATAAAAGAAATGGAAGAGCTTCTTTTAAGCATGCTTGGGAAAATCAAAGAAATTGGAAAATTTTCTGGAGATCATGTCTCAATAGTTTGAAGGACGAAATCCCTTCAAGCTAAAAATCTTAACGCCATTGAAAGATATGGTCTTGAGATTCAACAAGGTAGCAGTCTAAAAAAAGAAAATATGAAAAAGCAGCCCGAAAAAGCAAGCGAAAAAAGCGGAACTAAAAAAGCAGGCGAAAAAAGCAGAATCGAAAAAGCAAGCGAAAAAAGAGAAACCAAAAAAGCAGGCTGAAAAAGCAGTTCAAAAAAGTAAGCAGAAGGGGCAGCATTGAAGGAAAAGTACAGCCATCTACAACCACGTTCCCTTGCTAGTATTGTTTTTTTTAGGGTATTATAAGTTTCAACTGTAAGTGTGCATTATACCAGCATTGTCATTTTGGTAATCCATGTAAATGCCAAAGTCTTGGCCATATTTCATGAGCATTGTATTAGAAATTTGATTGCAATCAAAAAGATAATAGTTGCTGGTGTCATTTAAGCAATTCAATCTCATTATTTATCAGCTAGATAGTTTGCATACCAACTGTTTGCAAAAATGCCAGTTGGCTGTAGGTGTTCTTTTCTCATGCTTAGATCATAATATATGCACTGAATATTGTCAAAATTAGGAGCACACTCATGTTAGGTCATTGTGTAGTTCATTGTAATCTTCTATCACTAGATTCTCATTGATGCAAATTGGAAAAAAGTCATTTAAAGCAAGCTGAAATACTATATCAGTCATATGTCTCTTGCATGTGAATTGTTTGACAAAATTCTTTGAGCCTTCAATCAGCATCTTTGAGAGCAGATTTGAGGAGGGTTATTACAATGGTATCAGAGCTTGCTTGCAAAGTGTTTGACGAAATGTCAAACAACTGAAGTATTAAATTTTTTGGTGTTTGAAGAAGTTATAACCTGTTGGGGCCATTACAGTGGTATCAGAGCTTTCTTGCAAAGTGTTTGACAAAATGTCAAACAACTGAAGTATAAAGATTTTTTGGTGTTTGAAGAAGTTATAACCTATTGGGGTTATTACAGTGGTATCAGAGCGGTTTCCTGCCATCCTGTAGAGGTCTTATTGGGAATTTGGATTAGCCAGATAGAGAGAAAAATGTTTAACAAAATGAATGCCAGTCCAGATCAGGGAAAGGAAAGATTCTTACAATTATTAGACACCTTAGCATAGGGACAGCGATCAGCAAAGCAAAGAGCACAAGAACAGAGTCAGAGATTGGAGCTTATGATGCAGATGATGGCTTGTCAAATGGGGTTGAATGCTAGTGTAGGTGGAGGAAATAATCAGAATGGTAATAATCAGAATGGTAACAATCAGAATGGGAATAATCAGGATGGGACACATAATGGAGGTGAACAAGTTGAGAAAAATTTTAGTCATGCACCCCAGCAAGCTAGGATAGTGAGTTCGAGGCCCATGATTCCCACATTTCCTCCTAGAGCTCCAGAGCAGCTTGTACCAGAGCCCCAGATCACTGATATACAGGACCAGCTGAGGAGAGATTGGGAAGTCGAAGGTCCAGATTTTACTGCTGCAATTACCTTTAGAGAGTATATAGATGTGCAGATGAAGCATATGCCACGTGGACATGACAGGAACCAGAGCTATGAGCTACGAAAGAAAGTAGGGAAACTTTAGTTACCATATTATGATGGCTCAAGGAAGTCTACAGCAAGAGCTTGGGTTCAAAAGCTTGACACATACTTACAATTGAACCTTATGCCTGAGGAAGAAGCTATTAAGTATGCAACAATTCACCTGGATGGGTTAGCACACAAGTGGTGGCATCATGGTATGGTCACTATGGGTCATGCACACATTACCTCGTATGTGGAGTTTACAAAGAGATTGATTGAATGCTTTGATAGGCCTAAGGATCATACTTTCCCTATGACAGGCGAAAACTTGTATGAGGAGTTTAACAGACATGCAGATCCGATACAGGGAGACTTTAGCACATCTTCAGGTAATGATTTATCTGCATCATCTTCACAGGTAGAAGGGGTTTAAGATGTTGTGCAGGTTGAGCCAGTTGCATCAGAAGGTGATATCATAGGCACACTGGATTGCATGATTGACACAGATAGTGATTCCAATATAGTTGGGTTGGATGAAGTTACAATAGTTGAGGATACTGTCATGTTTGAGGATAGTACAGTTGATCAAAAAGTGAGCATTCAGGACTTTGCAAAAAATGAGTATCAAGCACAGTTGGATGCTTCTTCACATGAGATAGAGGCTAGTAGCTCTTCACTTGGTTTGGCAAGCCAGCTGAAGACAAGGGACAAGGATATTGTCACGGCTTTATCTCATCATGACAGGATACATGGATTGATTGAGAATCACATTTGGATGATTCAACTACAAGAGAGACAGAAAGGAGTCACAACAGGTTCTTCTTGTGACGACTTACAAAAAATCAAGGAAGATGCAGTGAAGAAGGAGGAGAAGGAGGTTGACCAGCTTTTTCATGAGCTGGAGGATACTCAAAATTCCTTGGTGTGTACTTGATTGGCTCTCCAGGATTCTGAGAGACGTGTGGACGAGCTTTGTCTTGAGGTGAGTTCAGTTTAGAAGTTAGCATGTATAGCAGGGACTCAGTTTTCTTTTACAGTCGGGTCACATGATGATGATATGAGTATGTCTAGCATTCACACTCCAGATTCAAAGATTGTAGATAGGTGCGTGAAGTCAATTGGTATTGTTCACATTACTCAGGTGAGAAGTTTACTTGAATTGCCAGCTAGTTTCCGTTCATGGATTAGATGTTGGGATCCTTATCTTAGTACTTGGGATCGTTTTGACCAGAGATATCTATCATTCCTTGGAAGTAGTATTATTGCACCATCATGGACTTGATTAGTAGTTTGCCAACTGTAGTTCTCATCCATGCTAGCAACTTGTTTGATGCTGGAATTAGTTTTTACACACCTGTGTTGGGCATTGTTCATATATCCAGTCGACCATTCTTGTTGGAATGGGTTGATGATCTCTCAGATATGACAGAGTTTATAGAAGAGTCCTAGGATCTGAGTATTACAGATGATAGCTATTCTGAGGTTACCCCTTTGGACAGTGTACCAGGGATAGAGTATAGGAGTTCAACTAGTCAACACAATCATGTGTCTAGTCAGCTGAGAGTTGGCGAGCAAGACATTTCTATCGCTTGCAAGCATTTCGATGTTGCTCGTCAGTTGTTATCAGTTTATGGATGGGGTTCTCCTACTAGTGATGAGAAGGGAGGCAATTATCTTTCCTTGATAGAGATCCACTCTTTATGGGAGGCTATCCAGATTCTAAGACAAAATTATATGCAGTTGGTAGCCGACAGAGATTATCTTATGGAGTGGGGGAGTACAGCATACGATGCCTTATTGGCCAAGGAAGATGAGGTGAGTGAGCTTACTTAGCAACTTGAGGTGACTTTTGAGATTCTTGAGAGTACACAGTTGGCATTTGAGGAGTCAAAGTTTCATTTGGCTAAGGTGACCATGGAGTTAGAGCGACTTCAGTCTTTACCAGATTCTGTACAATTACAGACCGTGGTGTCTGGTGATCCGCAGATGTCCATGGTTGAGGTTGATAGAGGTAGTTGAGATGAGGATATATCTGTCCACGACACTACTATTGGCATATTTGGTCCATTTCCACTGGAGGCAGGTTCAACTGAGTTGGGCGTTGTAGCTGAGCATTGTGATATGTTTGACGTGGAAGGCACAGAGACTAGTGATGTTGTTTTTGATTCTGCACTCTTGGCTATATCATCCTTTGACTTAGCTGATGATCAGTCATAGTTGGTCATATCACGTCTGTAGGATGAGTCTTTGACTGAGATTGGTTCTTTTTATCGGCATTATACTAAAGGATATGTTCATCGATTTTTTTTTGATCCATGTGTTGAGGAGTTGATGGCAGACAAGTTTGGACTGGGCTCTCATTTTTGCTATCTACCATGTAATGACTATTCACCATCAGCAATGCATGGGTGTTATGGTTATGAGACAGTGGCCGGTAATCTGCAGAGTTGTGTTAACTGCAGCAGATGTAAAGTGTGTAGTTTCTCTGTATTTGGTGCAGTTTCATGTGGGAGTGGTCACTATTGTAGTAGAGTTGGAGTGTGCATTCCACATAACATGGTGAGTTGTGTGGATGGTGTTTATTATGTTGACAGTTTGGGTGATCTACTCTACTTGGGGTCTAATATTTTGAGATTTTGTGCCTCGTGGGTTCCTGACTGTGGAAGTAGTGGATTTGGAGTTTAGTTGCACCGTGATTCATGATTCATTTATGGAATCCTATTGGTTAATTTTCACAGGTTGTTGCAGGAGTCTATGTTGACTGACAGCAATATAGTTCATGACTACATTTGGGATCTAGGTGGATTGATTGGGTTGTTGTTCGGCCATTGCTTGGGGACAAGCAATTTTGGGAAGGGCGGACTGTAATGTCCCCTTTTTAGCATTCATAGCATGATGTTGTCATTAGCCTATTTCCCCACGGTCCCGTAGGCTAACCAGGACATTAAAGGGGCTTAGAGGCCATTTGGCCTAGATAGTTTCAGTTGCAGGTCTTTCTAAGGGGTTTTGAGGCAACTTTGGGCATACTTACTATTTATAGTAAGTCATCTTGGGCATGGGTGGACATCCAGTGGCAGCGGTATGTCAATGGTAATTGTTTAAAATCGGCAAGAAGACTAGTTTATGATTGATAAGATTTGTTATGCATTGATAAAGCTATTTTATAAAGTTAAATTTAAATGTTTAACTTTATTAATGCATAGACTATAGTTTGTGGGAAATATTTAAATTAAAAGAGTCCCCTTTATTTTATAACACATTAGAGACATAAGTTACATAAAGGGAGTTATGTTTTATCCCACATTGAGAAAACGAAGGATGGAGCCCTTGTGAGAACACTATAAAAGAAATGGAAGAGCTTCTTTTAAGCATGCTTGGGAAAATCAAAGAAATTGGAAAATTTTCTGGAGATCATGTCTCAATAGTTTGAAGGACGAAATCCCTTCAAGCTGAAAATCTTGACACCATTGAAAGATATGGTCTTGAGATTCAATAGGGTAGCAGTCTAAAAAAAGAAAATACGAAAAAGCAGCCCGAAAAATCAGAATCGAAAAAGCAGCCCAAAAAAAGCGGAACAGAAAAAGCAATCCGTAAAAGCAGTTCAAAAAAGTGAATCCAAAAAAGCAGTCGAAAAAGAAAATCGGAAAAAGAAAAGTAGAAGGGGCAGCATTGTAGAAAATTATTACAGCCATCTACAATCAGGTTCTTCACTTCTCATTCGGCATATTTTCTGAGAAAAGTAGGTTTTTAGCTAAGTACGAAATATAGCATCAGCACTTCACTATTTTCATATTGTACTTGTCTTTGTTTGCCATTTGGCATTATTGGTATCAAAGGAAGGCAAGGATTTTGCAATTGAAAGAGCATTGTAATTTTTAGACTATCTATATTGCAAACCTAGAGTTTGATGATCAACTTATTAGTTTGCATCCCAATTGTTCGACAAAATGTCAATTGGTTGTAAGTTCTCTTTTTTTGGCATAAACAATGTCATAATTTTGCATACTAAGTGTTTATATTAATGCCACTTGGTTGTAAGTGCATAATGCCATCTTAGGTTGCATCCAAAGTATTTGTCATAATCACTAGTTGTTGTAGCTGCATATTGTAAGTAGTTTAAGTCACATATTTGTATTGAATATTGCCAAAATTAGTTGCACATTCATGTTAGGTCATTGTTTAGACAAATTTGGAGTCTTTGTAAGCATTCTCTTTGATGCAAATCGAAACAAGAGTTATTGCAGCAACCTGAAAAGTTATATCAATCATATGACCCCTTGTATGCAAAGTGTTTGACGAAATTTCTTGAGCTTTCATCAGCATTTTTGAGGGCAGATTTGAGGAGGGTCATTACAGTGGTATCAGAGCTTGCTTGCAAAGTGTTTGACGAAATGTCAAACAACTAAAGTATAAAGATTTTTTGGTGTTTGAAGAAGTTATAACCTATTCGGGTTATTACATAATATTGGTGCAATTTATAGCAGCTGCCACATATTCAGCTTCAGCAGTGGACTGTGAGGTGTAGCTTTTCTTTTTGCTAGTCCATGTAATCAACCTTTTTCCCAAAAAAAAGTGCTCCTCCACTGGTGCTTTTTCTATCATCAATGTTACCTCCCTAATTTGCATTAGTGTAGGCTCTCAATTCAAACTTTTCACTCCTCTTGTAGTACAAACCAAAGTCATCAGTTCCTTTTAGTTATCTCATTATTCTCTTTACTGCCATTAAGTAATTTTCTCTTGGATTTGTAGAAAATCTTTCTACTATTCCAACAGCTAATGCAATGTCTAGTCTACTATGTACAACATATTGCAGCTTTCCAATCATTGACCTATACAATGTCTAATTTACTTTAGCAAACTCATCATTCATGGATAGCTTATGTCTAGTTGCCATTGGTGTGCTAATTGGTTTTGAATCTTTTAATCCAAATGTTTTGAGTATCTCCTTGATGTATTTGGATTGGGTCACAAATATGCCATTCTTCATTTGATGTACTTGTAATCCAACAAAGAACTTGATTTCTCCAAACATTGACATCTCAAATTCATGATTCATTTGATTAGAAAAATCTTTGCAAAGAACATCTTTACCTCCAAATATTATATCATCAACAAATATTTCTAATATCAAAATGTCTTTACCTTTTGCAGCTTTAATGTACAAGTTGTTGTTTTCATTTGTTCTCTCAAATCCTATCTTCACAAGATATTTGTGTAGTCTCTCATACCATGCTCTAGGTGCTTGTTTCAATCCATAAAGTTCTTTGTGTAGTTTACAGACCATGTCCTTGTTCTTCTCATCAACAAATTTCTCTGATTTTTCTATGTAGACTTCCTCTTCCAGTATACCATTCAGAAAAGTAGATTTAACATCCATTTGGTAGACTTTGAAACCTTTGTATGCAACATATGCAAATAATGTTCTTACTCCTTCCATTCTTGCAACAGGGGCAAATGTTTCCCCATAATCCAGTCCTTCTTCTTGTGCATAGGCTTTGCAAACTAGTTTGGCTTTGTTTCTTGTTATCTCTCCATTCTCATCAAGTTTGTTTCTAAAAACCCATTTGGTACCAATCACATTCTTATCAACTGGTCTAGGAACTAGAGACCATGTTTTGTTCTTCTCAGTCTAATCTGTCTCTTCTTCCATGGCTTTATACTAGTCATCATCTTGTAGTGCATCTTTCATTGTTTTAGGTTCAACCTTGCTTAGAAAACATGATTCATTCCTGAGTCTATTCCTTGTCATTGGTCTGGCATCCTTGTCACCAATGATTTATTCTGCAGGGTGATGTCTTCTCACATACTTAGCTAATCTTCGTTCAGTCCTTCTTTCCATGTTTGATCCTTCAACTTCATAGTCATTTTTTTCTTCTTCATTTGTTATTTCATCATTCCCATCATGAGTACTATTTTTAGAACCAAAATGTGCATTTTCTACATTCTACGGCTTGGCTTCTGAATGAAGTTTGGCATTCACAGGCTAAGACTTGGCAGATATTAAAATTTGGTGTTGATTCCCAACTTGATTTGCAACATTGTCTTCTATAGTCATTCCTTTATAGAAATATAAAAAGAATCTATAATCTTTTGATTGCTTGAACTCATCAACCTGAGCTTTTGCATGCTCATCAAAATTTACATTTGCACTCTCCACAATTTTGTTAGTGTTAGTATTCAAACACTTATATGCTTTACTTCTAGTGGAGTATCCAAGAAATATGCCTTCATCATTTTTGCATCAAACTTGCCATTTTTGGTATCTTTAAGAATATAGCATTTACAACCAAATATTTTGAAATGTTTAACATTAGGTGAATGACCATACCACAATTCAAAAGGTGTTGCATTTGTACCTTTCTTGACTTGAACTCTATTCAATGTGTAAACTGCAGTACTCATAGCTTCTCTCTAGTATTTTAGTGCAACATTTTTCTCCATCATCAAGGTTCTAGCACAGTCAATCATTGACCTATTCCTTCTCTGAGCAATACCATTTTGTGGTCGAGTTCTTGGTGCTGATGTTTTCCTTTTGATACCTTTATCATTCCAGAATATTTCAAACTCTTTTGATGTGAACTCACCTCCTCTGTCTGACCTTAGGCATTTTAGGTTCTTTCCTATTTCCTTCTCAAACTTAAACATTTGAAATGCATCAAATTTTTTCTTTAAAAACATAGTTTTCATCATTCTGGAATAGTCATCTACAAATAACATTATGTATCTATCTCCTAGGTAGCTTTGCACTTCTATTGGACCACATAATTTTGTATGGACTAAATCTAGTACTTCTTTGAAAGTGTATGTTTTCCTAGTTGACATTGTTTGCACATTGTATTTTCATGTCTCTTCAACTTGGGCAATCCTCTGACCTTCTTCTTTTTGTTAATGCTGATCATATTGTCAAAGTTAACATGACACAACCTTTTATGCCACAACCACACATCATCAAGTCTAACAACAAGACATGTTGCATCATCCATATCTAGGTAAAACAAATTACTCCTAGTTTGTTCACCTTTTCCTATCAGCTTTCCATCAGTGTCATAGATCTTGGCAGTTTTGTTTCCAAATTCTACTTTGCAACCTACATTGCCTAATTTTGATACACTCAACAAGTTGTAGTTCAATCCTTCAACATAATATGCATTATCACATGAAATTTTCCCTATGAGCTTAATAGAGTCTTTCCCTTTGATTTAACATGGAGCATCCTTACCAAATCTAACACTATTTCCATCATATTGAGTAAAGGTAATGAACTTACTTTTATCTCCTGTCATGTGATGTGAGCATCCACTGTCTATGATCCACTTGTCATTCTTGTTCACACAGGTAACCAATGTTGTTGCTTTATCTTCATCTGATTCATCCTTCATGGCCACATAGACTACTTCATCATCATTCTCATCAGAATCTTCTTCAACAATGTAGCATTTTTTGCCTTTCTCCTTGTAGTCTTTGCTATCATCTTCTCTCTTGTTCCTGTACTTGTTTCCTTCTTTGTAGTTCTTCTTCTGTGTACATATTTCAACAATATGACCTACTTCACTATAGTTGAGATATATGATAGGGATATTACCTTTAATTTACCTTTGCCTCTATGGAATATCCTAGCCAATAGTGCTTCTAACTGTTCCACATCTTCCTCATCTACTCTGCTATCATTGGATGCATGTTTTCCTTTTCTCCTCTTCTTGCTTGATGTTTTCTCCTCAGTATCTTTTATTGTCATCTTGGCCTTGAAAGTAGATTCAAGGTTTTCAGGTTTGTAATTATCAAAATTGGATAGTTCAGATGTAGTAAGTCTTCCCACTATTCCTTCAAAGGTTAGTGTGTTTCCTTGTACACACCTTAGCTCTTGGATGGTTGAAACTCTAATAGCATAGGTAGGGAGCAGAGTTCTTAAGTATTTTCTGATGAAAATTTCTTCTTCCAATTGACCACTTAGACTTCTTATTACACTTACCACTTTTTTCATTCTTGCAACATATTGAGCAGCATTTTCACCTTCCTCCATTTTCATGTCATCAAACTTTCCTCTCAGGCTTTCTCTCTTTGGTCTCTGGACATTCTGTTCTCCTCCATAGATATCTAATAAGGCTTTCCACATCTTGAATGTAGTGTCACAATCTTTGTTGTCATCATATTCTGCATAATTAAGTGCAAAGGCAATCTCCAACATTGCTTAATTGAGTTCCTTCTTTTTGTTCAAATCATCTATAGTAAGAGGTCTTGTTGGATTTACATGTTATGTTCTAATTGAGGTTTGTGTATAGTCACCTATTGATCCAAGGTGCAATTTCATCAGACTCTACCATGTAGCAAAGTTGTCTTTGTTGAGCTTGGGAACTTCTCTCTTGGACATCTTGATCTTTATGCTTCTAGTACCTTGAAACTAAATCAATAGATGACTCTGATACCAATTGTTAGAAATGCTTCAAAATAACTAAGAAGGGGGGGATGTGAATTAGTTATTCAAGGTCCAAATGTCCTATTCAAACTTTTCACTAAGTGTAGTAAGCCCATTCAACCATTCATTCATCTAAGCTTTAACTTTTCTAACCATCAAGTTACTGTAAATCAACATGCAAGCATAACACATAAGAAATCAACACATAACACAGTGATTTACATGGAAACCCAATTTGAGAAAAACCACTAGTAACATGCTACTCAATTCTCACTCTTCTGAAGTGATGCCTTGTGAAAGGCTTACAACACACTGTTAAATGTGACCTTGTTAGAGGATTTAACCACCCTGTTAGAAGTGGGCCTGGTTAAAGGACTTCAAAAAATTCACTTGGAATGTCACCCTGTTAAAGGATTTACAAATGGCTATTAAACCAACCTAAGTCCATAGAATTTTCAGATCTAATACAATTGCTAGAGAATATTAGAAAAAATATTTGACTTGACTACAACATACGACTTAGCTTGCAGATCTCAGATCACTTCTCAGCTCATACCCTTGCTAGGCCTTTAATCTCTACAACTCTGATAGCTTGTCCTTCTTTCAAGCTTAGTCTCCTTGAGTCTCCATGCTCAATGTACTAGTGCAATCATCTCTTCATGACAACTTGTAGAAGTAGAGCTTTTATGCTCTTCCTTCTCTAGATTTCTTCTCCTTGACACCCTTCTAACCACTTCGCAAGTTTGGCTCTTCAGCAGCAATAGTATCAGCAGCTCTTTGCTTCTTGGTCTATGACTTCTTAAATAGAAGTCTTGTTGTTCTTTTCTGGCTCGATTCTTCCATTCTTTAATTTCAATTTTTATGGATTAGGTAGGATTCATTGCATCTAACCCATATTCTATATCCTCTAGAAACTTCTTGAATAATCCTTTAGAATTTGCCCAAAAATGGTTCACATAGAATTCTGTGCCACCAACTCATCATCCTTATCTTCCAACACATTCACAAAATTCAATGTAACCATTTTGTCAGCTCATATTTGGAAAATCTTCATTATTAAAATAATGTAGCAGCTTGGCACTATTGAAATATTAGTGCTTGGCACATACTATGTTAATTGGCACCCACTGTGTTTTTCTTGATGCTTGGCACCTGAAGATCACTCGGCACCAACTAAAAATTTTCTGATGCTCAACACCTGATCTTCACTCACCACCTAAATGTCACTCGGCACACACTAGAATTTTCTGTTACTCGGCTCCAACTGAGAATTTTCTCGGCTTCAACTAACCTTGACATCCACTAATGATCTTAGTTTAAGCTTTGCATTCAACCTTGTTACAGCTTCTTCCTCCAATGTTTCTAAGTGTGACCAAGCTTTGTATCCTTGAGTATGTTGTCAATACATAATTTAATCATTGTCTTAATTGATCCTTGCACTTCATGACAACATCATAACTCAACCTTCCTTTAGGTTCTCTTGTTACATCTTGTTGATCAAATCCTCTTCATCAATCAACTAAGTGATAGTACTTGGATCTTATAAGAAAATATCATTCCTACAAGTAGCAAGTTTGACATCAATGACAAAACAATGATTGAAAACATTTGTTTACAATAATTTTCCTTCTTTGATCTTCAACAATGAGCTTTTCAATCATATTTCCAACATCTCTCTCTCTCTCTCTCCCTCCTTCCCCTACTCTCATGAGTTGTATCTCTATTTCTCTCACTCTCCTCCCTTTCTCCCTCCCCATCCTCTACTCTATCTTATTCTCTTACTCTACCTTAATTTCTCTCTATCTACAACATATCGCATGTTGATTCCCCATCCTCTCTCTCTCTCTCTCTCTCTCTCTCTCTCTCTCTCTCTCTCTCTCTCTCTCTCCTCTTTTTGTTTCCCCTACTCTCTCTCTACATCATATCCCCTACTCTCTCCCTATCCTCTACTCTTTCTCACTCTCTACCCTATCTCCCTTTCTACCTCTCTCCTCCACTCTCTCCCTATCCATCCTCTTTATTGAAAAATAAGGCTTAAAAAGTGGGTGGCACTATGTAAGCCTTGAATTAAAAAAATGTTTTACATTGTGCGCACAGACTATAGCACATGCACACTATTGCATGCACATGCTATAGAAAGAATTGAATTAAACCAAGTTTAAGGCTTGGATTTTCCTTAGGGATCCAACCCAAAGGTTTAGAGGCTCTAAACTAGTGTGAGGCATGATTTGCAACAAGCATACAAAAAATGATTGATTTTTCTTTTGTGCTCTTATTCAAGTTTCCTTCTAGTTGAGTATTGATAAAATTAGGTCACATGATATTGTAGATCTTTGTGTTAGCTATATAACCATAAAATGTATTTCTAATTCATACTATTTCAAGCCTTTGAACTATAATTTTTTTTGAAAGTATGTCCATTTCCTCTCAAAAATTAACATGTACTAATTGGGGTATAGATTTTAGCTTGTTCATCAAATTTTGCAACAAGTTAGTTTTTTAGAATCTAGACTCCATTCTACACACTGAAATTTATTTTATTTTATTTTAGATTAGTTTTTAATAATTTCTAGGGGGAGCACACAAATATTCCACATTTTTGGGATATGCTCACTTACAAAATTCATTAAAAAAAATTACACATTATAAAGTTACCCTGAAAATTTGGGATAAACTACACAGTGTTTGGTAATTTTTTACCAGAGCTATAAAAGCATTTCAAAAAAAAGTTAAAATTTTAGGGCGCCACACTTCGAACTATGTTATATTTTTCTGAAAAAATAGTACCACTTTTTGTGGCCTCATTTTTTGAAGGCCTAAAACTAAACCATTTTGGGAAAAAAGGATAGTAGATTAGAAACTAGATTCAATGGAGTACTACTTTTGTTTTTGTCATATCTTAGAATTTTGAGCATAACTATCTTCAAATTCTTATCGATGTTAAAAAATTGTTGATTTCAGAAAAAAGAAGTGGCCACTTATACCCCCCTTTTGGCACCACAGCTTTGTACACTTACCCTAATAGGGTATGTTTATTAATGTCTAAAATATTACTCTCAAAATAAATCCATTCATATGATGCTATGGCTACATTAATAACTAGAAAATATTATTACTAGTTATAAAAATAATTGTTTGTATAATATACTAAATAAGATGATCATGAGTTTATGGTTGCATTAATAATTATAGAATATGATAATTAGATAGAAAAATCTGCTCTAGCTATAGAATACGATTGTTAATGATAGAAAAATGTGTTCATATAATAGACTAATTGTTATATTCATAAGATTTATGTTTTAAATATGTCAAGACCACATATCATACTTATCAAGAAAAAGACCAATGAATAATTTTATTTTTATATTATTTTCATCCCAATATGACTAAAATAATATTAACAATTTAACATATCTAATCAAAATTTGTATTTTTAACATCAATATGATAAAACTAATTTTAACAAATAAAATTTATATGTTTTACAAGCTAAAATACACATAAAAAGGAAAATAGTTTACCTATTCCACTCCAAAAATTTAAGGAATACCTCTATGAATTTTTCCTTAATAATACTAGTTGTCCCCATCAAAACTCTTCAATATTAGCTATTACTATAAACAACATAAAAAAAAATATAACAAGAGTTGTGATACAACTGGAGTTCTACCTAATGCAAAAAGAGCAAAAGGAAATGTGCCTATAACTTTGAGAAAATAAATTTGTGGTATAACTTTGAGAAAATCTGTGGTCTATACAAGTTTTTGCATCAATAATAAAATAATTTTGCCAATTTAATAAATGATAATTGTTGGTAAATAGATTTGTCACTATAGAAATGGCCCAACGAAGTGTATGTGGCAAACCATTCACAAAAGTTAGATAGGCCCTTGATATTTGGCCTTCCTTTGCGTTTAGAGGGGGAACTCCCTCGTAAGATAAAAATTTTGATTTTTCAATAAAGATGAATAGAACATAGAAAATAAAAAGGAAACCATTAATACTGAATGCACCAAATGACTTCAATGTTTCCATAAAATCAATGTAAACAGTTAATGAAAACAATCAAGAACTATGCTTGAGAGCTATCACTCACAATATTGATTCAATCATTCATGAACATTTGCACAATACTGTAAAAACATCCATTATAAAGAAAGAATCAAAATTTCAACATTTCAGATATGCAGAAAGAGAGAATGCAAAATGTACTTTATTTATTTCTTAGCACCAAGAACATAAGAAATGATCGATTACAAGAACAACAATTGTACGTACTTTCCAAAAATTGCCTTGTTATCAAAACATAAGTGTTCCCTATCCTAGTCATCAAAGTCCCTTAATACATTGAAATTTAATAATTTATAGCCATTCTAGCTTAACTAACTTTTCGGGTTCGTAACCACTCAAAAAGTTAGAGTTTGGAATTTGGCATGCATTTGAAAACTGACCCTAACTCTAACTCATATCAATAAAATTTTTAGACCCTAACTCTAATTATAATAAGTGACATAAGTCACTTTTCACTATAAGGTAATTAAAAATCTACTTCAGAGAAGAGACCACAATGCTGATTTCACTGTAAGGCAATTAAAAATCTTCTTCAAAGAAGAGACCAAATGTTGATTTCATTGAGGTAGCCTTCTATCTACTTCTTCTTTCCTCATACTTTTATAGTCATCCCACTATAAAATCTCTATCCATACCATAGAGTATAACCATACACCAAAATATGTGTGCCTTCAAATTCAGTCTATGAGCAATTCCTTCAATGAAGTGATGAACATTTGAAGCATAAGTGGTTCATTGTGTATAATTGGTTAGGGAAAAGTGTCAATTTCGAATTGCACTCATTCATTATTTCTGGAAGGTTATGTACTTGTAGCATTTTCTCAAACAGTTGGCATGCCACATATGAATCACCTATTCATTATGCATTGTGTGAATCTATTAGTTGGTATACTAAACTTTCATCAAGCATTTTGTAATACAGTTAGATGTCATCTTTTCCACAATGTCATTTCATTCTGAATTGTGAATCTCAGGGATCAAGATTGGTGTTCACAAAAACCATTGAACAATGATCATTTTAGTACCTCACACGTAATTCTGCATTACATCTACAAGTAAGGCACTTCAAACCTTGCACTGGGCATATTATCAAATAGTTTCTATGTCTACTAATGTTATCATTTAAAAAATTTATACCTACGATTTTATTGACTTGAAAACAACTGATTAAATAGTTCACATGCCTTTTCTACAGGTCCATGAAATACCATAGCTAGAAAAGTGAAGGAAGATCCTTCCATGTGTGTTAAATATTCTTCCTTGGCTGGGAGTTAACGTGCTCTGTCATGAGTTGGAGATTCCGCTTTACATCTACCGCCTGCAATTTCTTGAGGGCATAATGTCAAAGAGTTCACATGTTTTGTAATTCAACTTTAGATTAGATGTCACTGATGGAGAAAGAAGGGGCAATTTGTCAAAAAAGTCACACATCTTGTCTATGGTTCTATGTTAGGTTTACATTTCTTCTATCTTCGCTTGCAGGCTCTCATCTTTGAATACACACAAAAGATTCATTCATTTCCTCACCATTTATACTTCTAATCGGTATCAACACTTGGCAAGTAGTTGGTTGTTCCCTGCATGTCCATGGGCAACTTAGAAAGTAACCACCATCATTTCCCTTTTTGAAATGTATGTTTCCGACCAATGTTTTAATTCTTCATCTCAGGTTCCATTCAATCAATGCCATGACCAAATAGGGGAGCCATAATTTCCCACTAGCTAGAAAATGAGGGAATACAACCAGTTGGACATACTACAAATAGTCTTCCACTGTGGCTCATCTCTCTAACATTCCCAGCAACTCACACATGAAACAACCTCTTCTCAAGACATTTAGTCAAATAGTTTACGCCCTATCTATGCTCTACACTTTGTTTTCATAACCGGGCATTTTTTCAAATGGTTCACTTCTCTTCAAACCGTATTTGTATAATAGACTATACTCAATACATGAGCATGTGGGATATTGGCACTTGGATTGAAGGAGGTCGGCTTTAAAATTTCCTGTTCACCATTGCCCAAAGAATCATTTGGCACTTCCCTATAGATAAAACCAGGCTTCAAGATTATATCTATGAATTTTATTTCCAGCCGGCAGTTGTTTAAAAGTTGGAATTTGGGTTGGAAAGGTTGGGTTAGGATTAGGTTAAAAAGTTGGAGTATGTAGTGAGAGAGTATTTTAGTACATAGAGAGAGAAGGATGAGTATGTGGAGAGAGAAAGTGTTGTGTGAGAGAAGGCAACCCAAACCCATACTTCTCTCTAGAAATTAAAGTATGTAGAGAGGGGTAATATGGGGAGAAAGAAAATGTTTGAGGGAGAGAAAGCAATCCAAACTCAAACCCAAACTTCTCTTTAGAAGTTAAAGTATGAGGAGAGAGAAAATATTTTAATAGTAGAAATTAATCTCTCTTTCTCTTTGTCTTCTTGAAATTAACTTAATTAACTCTCTCATAAAAAAAAATACAGGCAACAACTGGCTCTATCTGGGGACAAGGACTGTGCAGGATGCTAAATGAGCATAGAGTTAAGAAAGAGTAGTTCTTTATCACAAGGGCTATAGAGTCACCCAAAAAGGAGATAATATTTGAAAAGGGACCAAGCATGCCAAAATTGGAACACAAGCCAAATAGAAGGGAGGGAAAAGCACAACAAAAACTCCTAACTAGATTATGTACAAGGTAGGTCTCCCTACTTCCAATGGCTCAAGGTATAATCATGCAAATCCATTCACTGGATGGGAAAAATAAATACCATGGCATGCCAACATGTGACAACTCTCAAGCTTCCATGAGCTCAAATATAAGTGCACTCTTTGAATTCTAACTCTAAAATTCCTAGCATGCTGCACATCTCTAGATAAAGGAATGTATCCAAATAACTAAGCTTCATCAAAAATCTCAAACTTCAAAATCAACTTTGCTTCCAATCGCATGTCATTGATGACTTCATTTTGAAAGAGTTGAAGTATAAGATTCTCAAGTTTTTGAATGTATCTCTGATCTTCTCCTCTACTTGGCAAGCCCTCTACTTGAGTTTCTAGTAGTTGGTCATTATGAAGTCCTGAAATCATTTCTAACACTAGAGACTCTTGTTTTTCCATTATCATGATCACGGTTCAATCTTCTGTAAAATTATTCCAACTTAGATGCACATCCGTGTTAATCTTCCAAAAGATCATCCTGAATTCTTATTTTCTGTTGAGTTACATCGATACCATTGTCAACATGGTTGGTCATAACTTCAAGTTCCCTTCCATCAATATCAAAATTCTTCTTTTGAAGGTCCTTTTGGTGGTTAAGACTTGAAGATATCAAACCTTGTATGGGATTCAATTCATATAATTTGTGACGAGAAGCAACTTGTGGAGTTATAGCCATTAGACCTTGTTCTTGAACGCCTATTTGAGAAGCATCAATAAAAATGCCTTCATCTAGAAACAAAGGATTAAAGAAAATAATTTCTCCATAGAGGAAATTACAATCCAAAGCTTTTGAGCACAAACTTGGGATAAAAACATCAGTATAGTTTCCTTTGTCAGATTCCTCCATGAGATCACCTACTAACTCATTACTTATTTTATCATGGTTATTCTTCTCATAAAATCTCTTTGACATAGGATCTCCTATTTGATGAGAAGGCTCAAAAAGAGGATTTCTTTGACCTTTGAATGATCCATAAGATTTTAAATCCACTTCTATTGGATTAGAGGAACTTGTTTTCATATCCATATAGTGATCATTTTTTATATGTTCAATGATATCTATGTCTTTTTGAATCATTGATCCTTCCCCAAGATATCTTTCATAAAATGCGAAAGGTTGATATTCTTGTTGCATGCATATAAAGAATAAAGGCTAGAAGGGTCATCTTCTTCTCCTCAAATCTCATTTTTAGCTTTTTCATCAACCGATCTTTTAATCACAAGTTCATCAATGTCATCGAATGTAAATGTCTCCATTTCCAAAGGGGGGATAGATATTTATAGAGGTTCATTGGTGCTTTTGTCTCTATCAATAGTAGTGGTTTTAGATTGTGGTGGAACATCTGAAGTATTGATGTCGTCAATAGATTCATCACCTTGAATGATCATAGAAGGTTGAACAGGAAGATCTTCTCCACATAAGAAGTCATTATTTGAAGAATTGAGGCACCAAGTAGGAATGAAAGTGGTGTAAAATTCACCTTGACCCGCATTTCTCCCATATTCAATAATATGTTGTATAGTTCCTTGAGATTTTGGTATTTTTTTTTCTTTCTCGTTAGGATTGAGATGATTGAATACTTTCTCTCGGGTTTGAAAAATTTCACAATGATGCCTTTATACATTACTAGACCCTTCTTCCATAGGCACCATTTCTCAACCATCTCCTTGATTAGACATAGAATCTTTGTCTTCTTTCATGCATGAAGATTTAGATGAGACATTTGGATCTGGTGATGTTCTCTTATCAAGAAAATAATTCTTGCAGGGGTCTTCTTTCTCAAGTTCTTGTAGTGTTTGAATTAAAGAAGGATGTACTTTGTCAGGATCCAGACATGTACTTTTGTAGAAGCTTTTTTAAAATTCAACCTAATTGGGATTAATGGAAGTATGATTTTGATAAGCAATAGGTGCAAGCATTGGGACACCTTTTTGACCACCACTATCCATCTTCAATTGACATGAATCACTTTTCTTATCAAGTTCTTCCTTATGCTTGCATGTGGAACTTCTTTCTGAAAATGATTTTGGCTTGTGAGAGAAAAACTGATTATTTTTACTATCCTCTTCATCTATTTTTTACAAGGTTCAGAGAAAAGATGGATGGAACTTTTCTGGATCTAGTTTCTGTCCACCATAGAAACTCTCCAAGAAGCTAGGTTGCTTAGGATCAATGAAAATTTGATTTTGTTGAGATATAGGTGCATGAGAGACATTTTTAGTATTCCTCATTGCTAATTTAGATGAAGCACATTTTTCAACAAGGCCTTCTTTATCTTTATATTCTAAATCTTTTTCCAAGAAGGATTCTTGATCATGAAAAAGAAAACCATAATCTTTTCCATCCTCTTCTTCAATCTTTCACAAAACCTGAAGTAAGTGGGGATGAACCATTTTAGGATCTAGCCTCCTACTGCCATAGAAATTCTTCAAGAATTCAACTTGTAGAGGTTTATTAGGAATTTATTTCTTGGGATATGAAAAGTATTCATCATCATTGTCACTATCACTGTCACTCTCAAATTTTCCCTTGTACCAAACCATGATTCTAAATTGCCATCTTCAAATAGAGTCATCGATAATCAATCTTTAAAATAGAGTCGCCAACCTTCATTCCAAGGAAGGTACCTTCTCAACCATGTTACTAATTATTGTTCGCTTGGTCTTGGATGATACCAATATTTTGCCTATTTCTTCTTGGAATAGCAACTATTCTTTCAACAACTATAATGTTTTGACCAATAGGAGCTCTTCGCAAGATTTCCCCTAATTCCTCTTCTTCTTCTAGAACTCAATTCACCTGATGGTATTGTTGACCACTTCGTCTATACTTACAGGCTAGCATGTTCAAATCTAAAATAATATCTTCATGTGTGTCTTGGAAGCCAAGTTTTGGTTGGAGAACTGGAAAAATGTTCTCATGTGGTAGCACCATTGTGCTTCATCATAGGTTATTGTCAATCTTTCCTCGTTTAGTCTCCCCAGTAGAGTTGCCAAAAATATGTTGGTAAATAGATTTTTCACTGCAGAAATGAGCCAATAGAGTGTATGTGGCAAACCGTTCACAATAGTTGGATAGGCCCTTGATATCCGACCTTCCTCTATGTTTAGAGGGGCAACTCCCTCGTAAGATAATTTTTTTGATTTTTCAATAAAGATGAATAGAACATAGAAAATTAAAAAAAAACCATTGATAACAAATGCACCACATGACTTCGATGTTTCTATAAAATCAATGTAAATAGTTAATGAAAATAATCAAGAACTACGCTTGAGAGCTATCACTCACGATATTGATTCAATCAGTCATGAGCATTTGCACAATACCATAAAAACATCCATTGTAAAGAAAAAATCAAAATTTCAACATTTCAGATATGTAGAAAGAGAGAACACAAAATGTACTTTCTTTATTTCCTAGCACCAAGAACATAAGAAATGACCAATTACAAGAACAACAATTGTACATACTTTCCAAAAATTGCCTTGTTATCAAAACATAAGTGTTCCATCTCCCAATCCAAAAAGTCCCTTAATACATTGAAATTTAATAATTTATAGCCATTCTAGCTTAACTAACTTTTTGGGTTCGTAACCACTCAAAAAGATAGAGTTTGGAATTTGGCACGCATTTGAAAACTGACTCTAACTCTAACTCATATCAATAAAAATTCTAGACACTAACTCCGGTTACAATAAGTGACATAAGTCACTTTTCACTATAAGGTAATTAAAAATCTACTTCAGAGAAGAGACCACAATGCTGATTTCACTATAAGGCAATTAAAAATCTACTTTAAAGAAGAGACCACAATGTTGATTTCACTGAGGTAGCCTTCTATCTACTTCTTCTTTCCTCATACTTTTATAGTCATCCCACTATAAAATCTCTATCCATACCACAGAGTATAACCATGCACCAAAATATGTGTGCCTTCAAATTTAGCCTATGAGCAATTCCTTCAATGAAGTGATGAACATTTGAAGCATAGTGGTCCATTATGTATCATTGGTTAGGGAAAAGTGTCAATGTCCAATTGCACTCAATCATTATTTCTGGAAGCTTATGTACTTGTAGCATTTTCTCAAATTGTTGGCATGCCACATATGAATCACCTATTCATTATGCATTGTGTGAATCTATCAGTTGGTATATTGAACTTTCATCAGGCATTTCGTAACATAGTTGGATGTCATTTTTTCCAGAATGTCATTTCATTGTGAATTATGAATCTCAGGGATCAAGCTTGGTATTCGTGAAAACCATTGAACAATGATCATTCTAGCACCTCACAGGCAATTCTGCATTACATCTACAAGTAAGGCACTTCAAACCTTGCACTAGGTGTATTATCAAACAGTTTGTGTGCCTGCCAATGTTATCATTTTAAAACTTTATACCTGTGATTTTATTGACTTGAAAACAACTAATTAAACAGTTCACATGCCTTTTCTATGGTTCCATGAAATGCCATAGTTGGAAAAGTGAAGGAAGATCCTTCCATGTGGGTTAAATATTCTTCCTTGGCTAGGAGTTAACGTGCCTTGTCACGAGTTGGAGATTCAGCTTTACATCTGCCACCTGCAATTTCTTGAGGACATAATATCAAAGAGTTCATGTGCTCTATAATTTAGCTTTAGATTAGACGTCACCGATGGAGAAAGAAGGGGCAATTTGTCAAACAAGTCATGCACCCTGTCTATGGTTCTATGTCAGGTTTAAATTTCTTCTATCTTCGCTTGCAGGCTCTCACCTTTGAATACACACAGAAGATTAAGTCATTTCCTCACCATTCATACTTCTAATCGGTATCAACACTTGGCAAGTAGTTGGTTGTTCCCTACATGCCCTTGGGAAACTTAGAAAGTAACCGCCATCATTTCCCTTTTTGAAATGTTTGTTGCCGACCAATGTTTTAATTCTTCATGTCAAATTCCATTCGATCAATGCCATGACCAAATAGGGGAGCCATGATTTCCTACTAGCTGGCAAATGAGGGAATATAACCAATTGGACATACTATCAATAGTCTTTTGTCGTGGCTCATCTCTCTGACGTTCCCAGCAACTCACACATGAAACAACCTCTTCCCAAGACATTTAGTCAAACAGTTTACACCCTATCTATGCTCAGCACTTTGTTTTCATATCCGAGCATTTTTTCAAATGGTTCACTTCTCTTCAAATTGTATGTGTATAATAGAATAGATACTCAAATCCACTACATGAGCATGTGGGATATTGGCACTTGGATTGAAGGAGGTCGGCTTTAAAATTTCCTGTTCACCGTTGCCCAAAGAATCATTTGGCACTTCCCTACAAATAAAACCAAGCTTCAAGATTATATTTGTGAATTTTATTTCCAGGTGGCGATTGTTTTAAAGTTGGAGTTTGGGTTAGGATTAGGTTAAAAAGTTGGAGTATGTAGTGAGAGAGTATTTTAGTACATAGAGAGAGAAGGATGAGTACATGGAGAGAGAAAGTGTTGTGTGAGAGAAGGCAACCCAAACCCGTACTTCTCTCTAGAAGTTAAAGTACATAGAGAGAGATAGTACAGGGAGAGAAAATGTTTGAGGGAGAGAAAGCAATCCAAACTCAAACCCGAACCCGAACTTCTCTCTAGAAGTTAACGTATGAGGAGAGAAAATATTTTAATAGTTGAAATTAATCTCTCTTTCTCCCCGTCTTCTCGAAATTAACTTTATTAACTCTCTCATAAAAAAATTATCCGGGCAACAATAATTTAATAGACATAAAATATTTATATAACTTTATCGATGTTTTTTAAGGGCAACTATATTAACGTAAAGAAATTAAATTATATCATAAAAATTTAAAATGTATATACATTTCATTTGCTTGTTCGTGTCATAAAAATAAAAATAAGATAACTGTGAGACATTACATGTAATTAATATTTCTAGAATGGAGGCAAATTAATAGTAGAAAAAGAGCACAAGAAATATTTTGAATTTTTGAAAAGAAAAATTAAAAACCACTAGCAAAAATAAGAGGAACCAATGAGAAAAAATAAATAGTCTTTGAAAAATAAATATAATATTTCTACAATAGAGGCAAACTAATAGTACAAAATAAAGACATTGTTAACATAAAATACCATGTGATCCCCACATAAAATCTTTAAAACAAAAAAAAAATCCTTCCTTAATACCAAACTTTTCCACCAACTTCTATTTATTATTCTTTAATACTTAAATAAATTTATACAACACTATAGAATTGTAATTCATATTTTATAATACCTAACCAAAATAACAGTAATTTTGACCAATACTAATTTGACATCATTTATGACTCTATTGAATATTTTAGAATGCATAAGAACAAAAGTACTAATTTGGAGTGATATACAATGATAAAAATGTAAAACCCTATATTTTAAGCATTATAACAAGGGTGTCTGCTGCTTTGATAGACACAAGGTCACATAATACCACACCTTGTTACCAATTTTAGAACTAAAAACAGGTGTTAATTTAAAACCTTACATTTAAATAGAATAAACTCACCAACTAAATCACTAATTTTCTTTTTATTATAGTAATTAATTAAAGGTCATCAAACAAAGTTGACCCAGCATTACAACCCCAGTGCTTTATGCCAGCTGTACCACTAGAACTCAGCAATTCCAGCTCAGCAATGACTCTTCCCCAAAGTTATAAATATAAATAAGAATACCCATTTTATCATTAACATGTGCAGAGGTTAAATGCTTCACAGAATCTATCCTGGCCGCCATTAAAAAACAATTTTAGGTTTTGTAAATTGCATCGGAAAACGGTCTGATTTCAGAGGACGCCGGGAGAGGAGAAAATAATTCGTGCTCAAATCACAATCGAACTGTCCCAATCCATTCTCCGACCACATATTCCCTTCACTTATCTGACCAATGTACGATTTCTGGCCGTCCTCCTCTTTTAGTTTCAAGAGACGTTTGATTTCTGTATTCCTTCTCCAAGATTTTCTGTATTTATCATTTTCCGGCCAACTTCAACCCGGCTTCTTCTTACGCGGTCCTCATTGATCACCAGTTCTCGGAGGGACCGGCCTTATTTATTTGCCCTATTTGCTCTTCTCCGAGCAGAATCGGAAATGGAGTATTTTTCTGTAAGATTTGTTATATTTGTTGCGATTATTGGCGGAGTCCACGGGATTCAACATTTGCGAGGAACGAGAGGGAACGTGACGGACTGGGGAGGATTCGAAATGGCAAAATTTGTGGAGGATGCGTTTGAAGGCAGATCCGCATCCGCTCTGCTAGGGCTGCCTTTGCAGACTGCGAAAGTGTGGCCTGTAAGTATTCTTTCTTTCTTTAGTTCATTTTCCCTTTTTCAGTGAAAATTGTTATTTACTCTGCCTTCTTTGCTTGTTTCAGTGAATTGCTTTTTTTTTTGGTTTTTTGTTTTGCTTGTCTCTGTGAATTTTTTTAATTTATTTTCTCCTTTGCTTGTTTCAGTAAATTGTTTTATTTAGTCTCGTTATTTTGATTTCAGGCCTTGGAATTCAGCTGGAGGATTGTTGTGGCGACCATTATTGGATTCGTAGGGTCGGCTTGCGGAACTGTTGGCGGAGTCGGAGGCGGTGGTATATTTGTTCCTATGCTCAATCTTATCGTTGGATTTGACACTAAATCTGCCGCGGCTTTATCTAAATGTAAGCCTCACAAACTCTGGCTCTTTGATTTATTCTTAGTAGAAATTTTACAGATCCATCCATGGCTGAGCTTTAAATAAGTTTTTGACTGTATGAAATCTTTGGATTTAATTCTATGCTACTGCAAGTGCAACACTTGTGTAAATATCTCTCTCAAATTTGGCAGCTGGTGCTGCAGAACAAATCTTGGAGTTATTTGCGGTAAAACGCTCCAGAGTTTGAATGAAGCTAACTAAAGAGATATCACTTTACATTAAAGCTCTTAATGTTTTTTTAAGGTGGATTTAATTGCTAGATAAGTTTGGCCTTAAATGTCAAGCAAGTTTGCACTCAATTACAAGTAAATGTTACCTCTTTTTCAGGCTTTTAAAGATCAAACCTGTTTGCCTACCACTAAAACCATGGACCATTTTAAAAAAATATCAGTGTTTCTTCAAGTTCTTAGAATTCTAATACCAGTATTTTCCTAAATCAACTCAGTGTTTCAGTTTTCCACCACCTCTTTTCCTTAGCATGATCTAAAAAATTATATAATTAATTAGAAAGCAATCTTTTAAATATCTATATAATTGAGTCTGAAATAAATCGTTCAACTTTCAAACATTTACACAACTTGTAGAAAATTTATGTCTATTATTTTTAAGTTATCTTTTCAATATGAATCATTCAATGTGATCCAAGGCAGAAATTTTAAAACCAAGATTTTTCTAAAATATTAAAGGAAAAATATGGAATAGATTCAGGACCGTAGATCGTTTTTTACAAGTCTTAGGACTGTAGAATAAGTTTTAGTACGCTTATTTTTAATAGACCTATGGGAATAATAGACCTATTGGAACAAGTGCATGCCAAATCTCTACAAAAAGCTTAGGCGTAGCGCACTCCATGGCAGGTACCGTGTTGTGATGTGAATATCAGGATTTAACTGTGTGATTTTTGAGTCAAACTCGATGACCCATGTTTCATGAGTAGTGATTCAACACGAATCCATCTCTCATGAGAATAAATGGAACACTTAGCACTCATTGGATCTAGGTACCGTGTTGCTAATTAGAAAGTGCCAGTTAGCCTGTCAAGCGCTGCACCGCCAAAACTGAAAATGGTTACGATCTGCGTCTACTGTTAGCTGTCAGGTACTGAAACGCGCATAGTAATTCTAAACTATTACTGAATCTGTTACGGGACACATTCACGTGGATCTGTAGGTTTGCCAACTCTTCCATTGTAAACACAAGTTCTGTAAAAGCCACCGTTGGAGGTAACGGAATTTTCATTAGTTTCCGTCCAAATAAGGACTACATGCCGGTTCTGTATTGTGTGGAGGTCCCACATCAACAATCCCCGCGTAAACAACCACACGTGTTGCTAATAGACTTACAAATTTAACCATATCACCATGTTTCATTCAAAATTTCGAAGTAGTATTTCCTTATAAATTATAGTTATCTGGGAGGATACGGTTCACTAGTGGTCAACTTCAAGCATATAGAGTTCCTAATTCATACTGATTTCCTAGAGGTGGTCTAAAGATAGCATTTTAAAAGGTTCATCTAAACTCTTATGTTCACTCTTAAGTATATGTGATTGCCCACACCTATTAACATTTTTTAAGCAATCATTCAAACATGAGCAACAACTCACTCTTTTAATATTAATTTTTTTTATAGACAAGTTAAGTTTTAATAAATTATAATATAATTATAAAGATTACTAAATTGAAATATTGATAATGATATAATTTTATAAAAAATAATTAATTTAATAAGACAATTGATTTCAATAATTGCTCTAATAATTTTATATAAATTGACTTTAATATTTGATTATAAGTAATTTTTTAATAGATAGAATGCAATATTTTTGACATAATGATATTATGTTATAATTAAATTTTAATATATATTTTTTAATTGTTTAATATATAGATATGTTAAATATGTTTAACTATCAATCTTAAAAATTATTTACTTAAAAAATATTTTATTTTAATTTAAAATTGATTTTATAATAAATTATTTGCTATGTTATATATGTATGATTTTTTATTACTTAAATATAAGTTTGGTAACTATATATATCTATCTTGCCTTATTTTATGGACTTCAGAATTGTTTTTATCTTAGTTTTAAATATTTATAAGTAACTTTCCAAAGTTTAGTTTTCATACAATAAAGACATAAAATTCTTTGATATCATTAGACAAAGCTTCCAATAATGAAGTACAATAAGTATAATGTTTATTAATAGCATTAATTTTAAGAATGATTCTAATAATTGTAATTACATTGACTTTAACAATCAATATTTAACATATAATATCACACTTTTATAATATATTAATATAATTTTTAAATTAAAATATTTTAATATAAATATAAATTGTAGTAAATAATAATAAAATATCATATTATCTTTTAGAATTTTTTTTGGATCTTATGGAAGAAATTAAAATGGTTTTAAATAAGTACTATAAATAGACATTAAGATTTCACAATTTTTTTTAACTCCTTGTTACTATAATTAAAAATTTTAATTTATTTTTTAAAAATAATTTTAAAATAGAAAAGTAGTGAATTAAGAAAAAAAAGCAAAATCAATGTCAGAATATAATTTGCTTTCATGAATCTCCCATTGTTGATGAACTCGTATATTACAAGAACCTTTTACACTGCTGGCGGCTGCTTGTTTTATCTATGACATTTGTAATTATCGTGGTCAGTCACTGCTCTTTGTTGTTCACACTCATGGACAGTTGTTTATGTGCAATTAGTATTTATTGAAGGGCATTGCTTCTTAGATCCGCCAAAAGATTGATGCTTCTTTTAAAAACTATTCTGCAGTTGTATATCTATCATTAATGGTCAAGTATATACTGTACACGAATCTATTTTATCAATTAAACGTATTTTACTAGTGCAATTTTAGATAAATTATTTTAAACAAATGAAAATTTAAAATATATATTCATTGAATCAACTCATTTTTATTAACAATTATAAATGGCTAAACATTTATCATGGATAATGCACCAAAAAATATTTAACCGTAGGGGATGCTTTTTAGTGTTTGAACAATTTTATAAGCAGATGGACATTACGCTACAAGAAATGGTTTTTAACCATAGGGAGATGAAGGTGACCCTGTTTTCAGAGTTACAAAAATCATTTTTGCTTGTGGCTTAGCAGGAAACATCAAAACATGCATTATCCTCCTGAACTGCTTGATTGCTATTTCTTTTCAAGACTAATGCAATGCTATAGCCAAGTCAATTCAATGGACACCTTTATTACTTCTTCCGAGTTATAGGCATTGCCAGACATTGATGGTAGTTTTTATTATTTTATAAGGGAATTGTTTTATCTAGAATTACGTTTCTTATGCACTGTATTCAAGCAATATTTTCTCCACTGTATTCCGCCAAATTTTTCTATGGTTTTTGGGCTGAATATCACTGTCATATTGATTCAAGCTATATTTTGCCAAGATTTTGAAGCTCGTTGTTTATTATTGTTGTAGGTATGATTATGGGCGCCTCAGCTTCCTCTGTATGGTATAATTTGAGAGTTAGGCATCCTACAAGGCACGTGCCAATTATCGATTATGATCTTGCGCTTCTGTTCCAACCCATGCTAATGTTGGGCATTACAATTGGAGTGACTTTGAGTGTTATATTCCCCTATTGGCTAATCACAGTTCTCATCATTATTCTTTTTCTAGGTAATGTCACCTAAAAATGTTTTCAATGTTTATCTCAAATGGTTGGAAATGCTTCATTGGGCATATATGAGTTATTTCCTTAACAATTTTTGGACCTTCCAACAGGTACATCTTCCAGATCATTTTACAAGGGAATAGAAATGTGGAAACAAGAAACGAAGAAAAAGGTATCTTTCATCATATGCTTTGATTGATTCCCGTGATCACCATGTCGCATTGTTTGCCCTCTGTCGAAACGTTTTGCCGATTCTGTCTCATGTTTTTGTGCAGGAGGAGGAATCATCCATGTTGACTGCAGAAGGAGGTGTTCATATCTATGATACTATAAACATTTCAATTTTTACAAGTTAAATTCAATTTTAATGATATTAGATGATTGCACACTGAAGCTGTTTATTATCTCAGTTCCTTTAGGTGCAGATTATGAAGCTCTTGTATCTGACCAAGAAGAAAGCGGCACACTTGTAAGCCTCACAAAGCGCCAGTTTTCTTTTCAATGCCTGAAAAATGCTTAACTTGGGGCTGTTAGTAGTTCATTTTCGTATAACTTTTCCTGAGATACAACCTGATGATGCACACACACGAAATACTAATCCATAAACAGCTACTTATTATATCCAGGCAACAATACGTTTCAACATCAGATGGGCCGGATTTTCAATGCTTATGCTTGTATGGATTTTATTTACAGCTCTACAAATCATCAAGGTTAGAAGGCTTTTTGATTTTGTATAGCTGTACAGGGTAGATAAAAAAAATTGAGAATTGGAGCACTCATTTTGTATTTTAATTTAATCATTCCTATCCTTTGTGCAGAACAATACTGTTGTTTGTGGTTGGAAGTATTGGGTACTGAGTGTTTTACAGGTTAGTATTTATCTAGAACTAAACAACTTATCTCTGATAAAATGGGGTACAGAATTTCAGGAGACTAAACTGATTGTGTTACAGGTTCCAGTAGCATTTGGACTTTGCTTATATGAAGCAATAGTATTGTTCAAGAAAAGTAAGCACAAGAGAGAATGTGGGGATACGGATGATGTATGTGAGGCTGTATGTGAGGCTTCAGTTGAGTGGAGCCCAATCCAACTATTTTTTTGCGCATTTTGTGGTATTCTTGGTGGCATGGTGGGGGGTTTGCTTGGTTCTGGTGGTGGGTTTATATTAGGACCTCTACTTCTTGAACTTGGCGTAATTCCTCAGGTAAATGAAAGAAGCATTCTCCACTTTTCTTCGGTTTCTTAATACGGTTATCTATCAATTCATCTATGGCACATGTAAATGTGATAATATGCAGGTAGCAAGTGCCACTGCAACCTTTGTGATGATGTTTTCTTCCTCACTTTCTGTGATAGAATTCTATTTTCTTCACAGGTTTCCAATTGGTTACGGTATGCATAGATCTTATTCATTTTAAATAACCTCTTTGAATTTACTTGTTTTCCTTGAAAAAGTTTACTGATATACTGATTCGTCCACATCTTTTCAGCAATGTATCTTATAGGTATTTCTGTTTTGGCCGGATTCTGGGGCCAATGTATGGTGAGGAAGCTAGTGACATTACTGGGAAGAGCTTCACTCATTGTCTTCATCCTTTCTGGAGTAATTTTTGCCAGTGCATTAACTATGGGTAAGAAAATTGATACCATATTTACAGTCCATTAATATTTGCTATAAAAATTTTAGGCAGATTTATTCCACAAAGTACCAGTTTGTATTCAATTAATGTAATTACGTATAATTATTATTATTTCATTGCAGGTGTCGTTGGAATAGAAACAACGATTGCCATGATCAAAGAACACGAGTATTTGGGTTTCCTCAATCTGTGCGAAGAATCCTAACGAACAAATTCTGCGGGTCCTGGATTAATTGATTTAACCAATTACCTGCCAATTTAAGAACTGATTCAAATTATGCCAATACCTCGTTGGCATTCACTTTCTTGTTGTAATGTCGGTCAATTATTTCTTGAGTTTTTCTTTTAAATCATATTTGAAAGGTGATGATCAATCTCTTGTTGATCCAGTGATGTATATGAACAGTGTAATTTATGTAAAATATATGGCAGTAGGGTGATCAATCTCTCGTTGATCGAAAATTTTAATCCCCACTTTTGGAAAATCTAAAGTCAGTAAGACATGTTTATCCTAATATATCCTCTATTAGACCTATGTACTTGCCTCGTCATGGAGGAACACTGTTTTTTGTCTTATCTAATCCACTGAAAGATGGAGGGCAGAGAATCCGCAGCATTGGAGCTAGAAATTTTGTCCTGTTTTACTCAGCAACTTTTTAAGTCAGAGTCTGGGTCACTGTAGCATGTAATAGGTCTAGTCCATTCCCCTGTTTCAATTTGTTTATCCTTACGCAGGAATAGCTGTCTTTTGGCATGTGCATCCTCCTACGCACGGGTACAGACAGAAACTCTGCCTGATTTCTGACAACCCAGCTAGGACCCTTTATTTGTAGGAGAATAATCCATATATTTAATGTTTGAAAATGAAGAGGCATGGGGAAGACACGAAAAGGTGAGACGAGATGCATATGGATTGGCCCAATAATGTTGCCTAGGACGAATATTCAGATGCACGAGGACTTGAACGGATGCTTCCTCACGATGTTTTTTATTTTTTGATATTCCATACAAGTAGTCGTAAATATGAAAAAGTAATGAAATAGATGGATCACTATTCATCAAACATGGGCCAATGAGTCTTGATAGCAATATTATAATTTGACTTGTGGAAAATATTTTCTATTTATCAATTGATTGAGCTTAAGGACTTTTCTAATGAATGGTTGATAAGGTACAACACTTAGTGAAGGTTTTGCAAATGAGGCTGCAAGCAAAGTGAGTTTAATCAAGGAGGAAACTCCATAGTTAAGCGGGTTCAAGCTGGGATGGGTGTTCTTTTGGGAAGTCTTAATGCTTTAGCTGGGATGGGTGTTCTTTTGGGAAGTCTTAATGCTTTATCTCTGTGAACATCACCAAGATCCAATGAGTGTAAGGTGTTCCATATATTCTCATGAAAAATGGATTTGTGTGAATCACTACTCATGAAACATGGTCAATGAGTTTGACTCAAAAACTACATATTTAAATCTTGATAACAATAGCATAATTTGACTTGCATTACTATTGAAACTAACTTTTGGTTGATAATCACACAAATTGAAATAAGAGGGCATTGCATAGTTTGCACATCTATTTTTTGAAGTTGTTTGAGAAACCCAACTAAGTACCAACTTTTCTAGGAATCATTTCATGTCTTTTGTACATGATAATCATCATAAATGCTTTACTTGGAATAGGTGGGTCCATTATCTCAAAATTATGCTATTCCTAAAATTGTAACCACATGATTCATTTTTAATGTGGACAAACAAAGATATTGTTATTATTGTTGGGTGTATGGTTTTCTCTTTTATTATTGTTTCCCTCCGACTTGTAATTACTCTTTATGTCTTTCGAGTCTCTCTATATATTTGTTATTAGAGGCTTATTGTATGATGAATATATTCCTAAGTTGTGATGTAAAAACCATACTTTGATATTAATAAGACTTCTTTCTTGATGTTATGTTCTTTTCACTTTGCACTTTCATCAAACTTCACAATTGGTATCAAAGCTTGGCATAGTCGCTAGGATCAATTTTGGTGTTTGTAAATCCAGAGTTATGGAAGATTTGCAATTGCTTAAATTCTCATGACATAATTTTAGTTTGCGAAGAGTTCATATGCATTCATTGTTGGTTAAGCAAGACTTGTCAATTGCAATTGGAGGACAAACTAAGAAACCAACTACAATGTCAAATGAAGATTGGGAAAAGATTGATGAAAAGGTGATGATGACAATCTTTCTTTCATTGTCACAAAATGTCTTGTTTAATGTATCGAACAAGAAAATAATAAAGGAAGTGTGGGATAAATTTCAAAGCATGTATGAAATGGCATCAACTACAAATAAAATCTTTATTATGAAGAAATTCTACAAGCTAAAAATGAAGGAAGAGATTGCAATGTCAAATCAATATAAACAATTTGAACACTTTATTATGTTAAGCAGCCTCAATTGGTATGATTAAAGACGATGAATATAAAACTATCATCTTCTTGTGTTCCTTACTCGACACATGGGATCTCATTATTACAATAGTTAGCACTTCAAGGGCTCGTTTGGTTATTGGAATAGGAATGGAAAATTTGGAATGTTATCTATTTTTCGTTTAATAGGGAATAGGAATACATATTCTCATTTTGCCTCTAAAATGAGCTTATACTCATTCCAAAAAATAGTTGTTAATGGAATAGCCATTCTTATTCCCAATATGCATTCATATTCTCCATTCCTATATTTGCAACCAAACGGGCCCCAAATTCCACAAAGAGCAAGCTGGTCTATGATGAAGTAGTGACCACTCTACTTAGTGAGGATATGCGAAGAAATAACAAGGAATCCTCATCCGGTGAAGCCTTGACAACAATTAACACTGAAACTAGAGGAAGTAGCCACAATAGGGGAACAAACAACCGTCATAGAAGATCAAAATCAACTAGGTGCTCGAAGTCAAAGGAAAGGAAAGGAGGAGATTGTTGGTTTTGTGGTAAAAATGGTCACGTGAAGAAAGATTGTAGAGGTGGGTATGTGCACCAAGTTGTGCTACCAAAAAGGCGACAACCTTTTTTTTTTTCAATTTTCAATAGCGCGTACATGCTACAGTGCGTATGCACTATAGCGTGTATACACTATGGCTTGGGAACCCGAGTTATAGCACGTACGTGTTTTTTAAAAAGAAAAATGTTATAAATGGGCTGCATACTCACAGCCCATTCATTTTAACTATATTTTTTAACCTCTCCTCACAACAGCGCGTATGCGAATTGGAGAAAATTGGACTTTTCACCACCTGCCTTGCCAATATGCCTCCTCGCCAGTGAAATTTGAGATCACAAGCACACCATATGTGATCTAAATTTCATTTTACATTGTTTGATATGTTTTTATATTGTTTTGTAGGGTTTTTACAATTTTTCTTTAGATTTGTTTATTTATTTAGATTTCAATTAATTTTTTATCAGGAAATGTCAATAATCAACCGAAAAATCCCCAAGAAGCTCAAAACCCTCAAGAAAATCAAAACCAAAACCCTCCCGAAGAAGAACAACAAATTTCGTAGCCTGAACCAATTGCAAGACCTCCACTTGGCACACAAGAAAATATAATAAATGAAATAGAAAGAGGCAAAATTGAATTAGAAGGACTCATTGGTCAGTTGAAAGAATTTGGACAAACCAAATCCAATGAGGGCTCAATTGGCATCATCTCTTGAATCCATTAAGATCCAGATAGCTTTAGTTAGTGGTCAGTTAGATGTTTGGCGAATTAAGAGGGATGAACAAAAAAGATTTTATGCAAATAAATTGTCATATCAAGATGTTAAAAAAAAAGATATACCAAAAGGTAGAATATGTGCATTATTTAGAAAACTCGGTGAACAAAATATTGTTAGAGAGGGTACTAAACAGTTCCCCATCCATTGGTGCATACATGATGCTATTAGAAATAATTTTTGGGATAGATGGTGGATGGTTTTTGATGCCCCTCCTTGCGACAATCACGAGGTCCCCATGTATTTTTTAAAGAAATTGTATTGTGAGTTTTTCCTTGGGGAGATCCCCAATTATTTTGATATATTAGACTCCTAGGGTAGAGGTGGGGAGTCATCATTTGAGAGGCTAGGGGCACGTCGTGACCCTAATGTAGTTAGGGCACCTGTGGTCAAGCCACAGGGTGAGCATGTGACTATTCCTTTAGTTGTGAAGGAACATGTAGAGGCCAACGCTCTAAGGACCATTAATGCTTTGATGCAGACCCTCATCCATTGCACGAGTCCATTAGTTGAGGGGGAGCCTTTAGTGCATTGTAGTCACATGTACACATCATGCAGATCCTTATGCACATTTGGCACTCATACTGGAGATGGTGCAGATGATGGGCTCGTCACTGATCAGTTCCTGAATGACACATTTGGCATTGACACAGAAGTAAATTACAATTATAATTTACTAATTTGATCACATTTCATATGTATAGTGAATGACTAATTAATTAGCATCTATTAACATTGTTCAAAATTCAGGGTCAAAGTGTTGGCGGGCCTAGTAGCAATCCCCTAGCCCCATTTTTTGCCCCGTCCACGAGTCTAGAGGTATGTATCGATTTAATCATTTAAATTAATACATATATTTATTAAGTAATCATATTAAGGATTGACAAAAATAATTATGCATGTGCATCAGTTCTCTATAGGACCGTCAACATTTACTACAGACTCAGAGCATAGACATCATACAAGCTTCGTAGAGATACATTTATTTCATGTTAATTTAATTCATTTGATTATATTTGTTTCATGTTTCATGTTACATGTAACATGTATTGTATGACATGCAACTCATGACATCATACACTCCTCCTCATCTCCGATAATTTGTCGATCATGGAGTGGCTACAGCTATGGCTAGTTCACAGCCATTGATTGAGGTATGAAAGAATTTTCTTGGTTTTAGTTGTTGTTTATAATAGTTAGTATCAAAATTTCTAATTTTATTTATAAGTTATTATATTGATTCAATTGTTATAGGGTCTTGTCACACCTGATCGTCCATGAGCATTCAAGGTGGACTTGCAGAGCGACTATACGATGGCGGTAAGAAAATAATTAATTTTGTGTGTACATATATTTGATTTCAATTTATAATAATTATGCATTCATTTCTACTTTGTTTGTATTAGCTCGAGTTAGAGAAGAGCCTCAACAAGAGGACAAGTGAGCGTGTGAGGAGGACCCCATCATCACCACTGTCTCCCTCCACACGATGACCGAAGGCCTCTAGAGATTTGTTTCCTTCCCCTCGTGGGAAGGAGAAGATATAGTTGATAGACATGTACATGTATAGGCATCACCAGACATATATGTTGGATTTTATGTCAGTGGACATATTCGATATACATTTGATGTATATATGACATTTTATATTTGATGTATGACATTTATTTGATGCATGACATTATTAGACTTATGACATTATTGGTTAATATATGATATGTTTGTTCATGTATGACATTAAATTAGATATGTTCATGTATGACATTAAATTCAATACCTAATCAATTCAAAACTTTGATAGAATATTGATTAACAATAAACTTTATCATTGTTTAAGCATAAGTTTATCATTTCCAATATGTCATCATCATATGATTTATGATCTTGTTCATGTTTAAAGTTTTCCTTCTCTGTCATTTGTTTATCAAGTTTAATTCAATACCTGATTAGTTTCAATTTTTGATACAATATTGATCAGCAATAAACTTTACCAATGTTAAAATAGCTATTTTATCCCCTTGCTTATGTTTGAACTTAGTGTGGGGCCTTGTGTTATCTCCTAGCTTAGGGGAGCAGGGTAGTAAGGTTCCATGGTTGGGTGGAAATTCTTTTATCCAGTGCATATTTTTCTAGAGTTTTTCAAGAGCCTTGGATGATCTTTCTTCACACATTCCAATTTTGCATCTTTTTTTGTGTGTGACTAGATGTTGCAACATCATATTTTTGTATCATGACTATGATATAATACTTATGTAACCATTTTTTAAGAGATCATGTTGGAGGAGAAAAATGTTAGAAGTATATGAAAACATGATATATAATGATTACTTGCTCCTTGTAATATGTATATGTACACATGCTTAGTTGCAATAAAGAAGAATGGGTATATCAAGATGATTGTCCTTGGTATGCTTATGTGATTTTTATGCTATCTAATTGTAATAATAGATTCAATTATTTATAATGAAATCTTGTTCATATATTTATGATGGTTTTTACTTATGGGAACTTATGTATGTGTTTCTAGTAGTGATGTTTGGGAACCTATAAGAACTTGGTTGTTGAGTTAATATAGAACATTCATATATTTAATCAATGAGATATATCAAAATATTTAATGTTAGAAGAATTGACAATGAAATGTATGTGCTTCAATTTTGTGTTAAAAATAGAATAAAATTTATTCCATTTTTACCCTTATTAGTTATGTGATCTCTTAGGTTCCCTGTCAGGGGGATACAAGGAAGAATTACTCTCTAGATTTCTTAGATTACTGGATGTATTTCTTGTAATATTGTGGTTATTGAAATTGAGACTTGTGATGCCTTTGATTCTTTAGGTGTAGATAGGCCACAAAACTTACAAGCAAGTTAAATTTACTACTAGTCTATTTTACTTTTTAAATAAATTATATATATATATATATATATATATATATATATATATATATATATATATATATATATATATATATACACACACACACACACATGCATACATACATACATACATACATACATACATGGTGCAGGGTACTCAAGCCACTCAAGGTCTTCATCATTTTCAAGAACTCTGCATCATACCACCTTTCTAGGTAAAGGTGGATTTTGTGTTTAAATAGTCCCTAGAAGAGATCCTAAGCCCTGCACCTGATGCAAAGCCTCCTACTATTCCCCTAGGAATCACAACTCAACTCCAGGATTCTTTTGTACTCTTGGAATCTACCCAAGGAATATAACTCTATTAGGGTTCAAGAGGAGTTCTTTGACTTGGTAATACCTTTCCACAACCATATCTAAGAGGTTACAACTCAGTTCTTCAGGTTGTCTTCAAAACACCCATGTTGCTACCTATGCACCTAGTGTACCCTGGTGCCTCCAAGGTACCAAAACCCATCCTAAGATTCACACCATGACCCCAACACCTTGGGTCATCTCAAAAAATCCCATATAACATGTTCCAACTCCTTGAAACCTCTTAGCAACTCATACTTTCCCAATTTTGCCTATTCTAGGCTTGACTCAACTAGCCCTTACCAGACAGTAATTCTTATTTTTCTCTAAAATTTTCCATTGACCTTCCAAAACCCTTTGGTGTTCTATATAACCTTTATCCCCTTCTAAAACATACCAAAATTTAAACTATAGTTGTTTTGGAAAGTGTCTCTCAAATCTTGCTATCTCAATTGCACAACTAGGCCTAATTAGTGGCCATTTACAAAGCAACTCATATCCCCTTATTTTATGGAACCTTAACAACCTCAAATAGTCTTGTAATATGACTCAAATGAAAGGATTTAAAATTTTTTTTGGTCAATCTAGCATTTCTACATCCCCTTTCACCAAACCCTCACTTCTAGGCCCTTTACCATAGGGCTTTCACAAAAACTTATCTCCCAATCTTTCTAGATCTTGTAAATGGATCAAACATATTTAAAATCATCCCAATAGATGATATCAAACATAAAACTTATCCTTTTTTGGAGAAAACTCTTACTTCTCTACTTGGGGTAGTCACCCCTGCCTATGCTCTTCATTGCCCAACCAGTCTTTGGTTCTTTCTCTCTATCAAAACTCTTACCCTGCACACAAAATCATCATATATACATTCATTACAATTGTAACACCCTCTCCCACAAGTTACATCTACATCATAGATAGTGGGAGGGGTAAATCCATTAATCTAGTCTCAAAACAATGAAGGATTCTCACATGACAAAGATAGACAGTGATGTAGATCTAGAATAGGATTTTCAAGGTTTAGTTATGATGTAGAGCCTACTAGGATTCTCAAGGTTTCATTAATTCCATATGTTAGATCAGCCATCATAGAATACCAATTGTAATGGGCACTCACATGTATATGTGCACCTCATAAATCAATCAATATATCACCATGGAGACTGGATATCTATGTATATGCTAGGATAGGTCAAATGGTCTAGCAAATTGTGCTATTGATAAGTAGGCTTAGATCTTTTTTCACAAGTCAAATTTTGATAGTACTAATGGAATTCAAGTGTGTAATTTTTTAGTCAATTTCATTATCCCATGTTTCATGAGTAGTGGGACACAAGAACCCATCTCTTGTGAGAGTAAATAGAACACTTAGCACTCATTGGATCTAGGTGATTCTCATAGAGTTGAGGTACATGGACTTCCTAAGATGTCACCCACCCCAATACTACTCTTGCTTGAGCACACTTAACTATAAAGTTTCCTCTATGGTTAAACCCACTATTCCTGGAACACAATTTGCAAAACCTTCACCAAGTGTTGTGCCTTATGAACCATTCATTAGAATTACCCTTAAGCTCATTTATTGATAAGTAGGAGACATTTCTACAAGAAGTCAAATTGTGATATTGCTATCAAAATTCAACTGTGTAGTATTTGAGACAAATTCATTGACCCATGTTTCATGAGTAGTGGTTTACATGAATTGATCTCTCATGATAATGAATAGAACGCTTAGCACTCATTGAATCTAATTGATGCTTAGAGAGGTGAAGTAAAAATACTTCTTAGGAGGTCACCCATCCTAGTACTACTCCAACTCAAGTGCGCTTAACTAAAAAGTTTCCCCCATGGTTAAAACCACTCTTCTTGCAACTCCATTTGTAAAAGTTTCATCAAGTTTTGTGCCTTATGAACCATTCATTAGTAATCCCCTTAAGCTTGTTAATTGATAAGTAACATATATATTCCATAACATGTCAAATTGTGATATTTCTATCAAGATTCAACTATGTTGTTTTTGAGTCAAATCCATTGACCCATGTTGCATGAGTAACAATTTGCATGAACCCATCTCTCATGAGAATGAATAGAACACTCAGGACTCATTGGATTCCTATTTATCAATTAACACTCGCCAATCCAAACAATACACTACACCATCCCCTCAGCTCCTAGAAGCAATAATCTGTATGCCACACACTAGCAATCATCACAACACAAACCAAATGAATTGCAAATCCCAAATCATGCACTATTCGAAGTCTTCTACCATGCTTTATGCTTCCAAACCTTAATTCTAGGTCACCAAAAAGTTATAACCAAAATATAGTAACAATACCTGACATATTTCTCTATCACTAGCCTACAACTAGTCTTTACTAAAACATCTATAATTTACTCAAATCATTACATAAAGTATTGCAATTGTAGACATAAGGTCTATACTCATCTTGCAACACATATGCATGCTCACATATCCATGAATGTTGTACACTATTTGTATTGTTCTAATCATTGAATTTAAAACTATTCATTTTGATAGGGTTTACCCGACCACTCGGAGGTAACAAAGTAAACAATTCGATCCCACGATGAAAGGTGAGAGAGATTTGGCAGTTGGCAACTTTGTACTAGCCAACACTACAAATTTCAACATCACCTGAGATGGTGTCGCAAAATCAAAATTGAGTATGATCTCCAAAAAGTAAGAGAGGTTAGTGTAGGTGTCTACAACACGGTCCTATAGGAACTAGAATCGCATCCATACCTTGCATGAGCTCTGAGATATGCCCCATCAAAGATCTTAGCTCTATGTCATTTAGTGACCCTTAGGGACGTTTTGGTTCGATGTGCCCAAGAAGGTTCAAGTGCTGAATGGGATGAGACAAGGTTGGGGATAGGGTTTACCTAGCCACCCGGAGCTAACAGAGTAGACAGTTTGATCCCACAATGAAAGGTGAGAGAGATTTGGCAGTTGGCAACTTTGTACTGGCCAATACTACAAGTTCCAGCATCACCCGAGATGGCATCGCAAAATCAAAATGGAGTATGATCTCTAAAAAGTGAGAGAGGTTATTGTAGGTCTCGACAACATGGTCCTATAGGAACTAGAATCACATCCATACCTCGTACGAGCTCTTAGATATGCCCTGTCAAAGATTGCAACCCTATGGCATTTAGTGACCCTTAGGGATGTTCTGGTTTGGTATGCCCGAGAACATTCGAGTGTTAAATGGGATGAGACAAGGTTGGGGATAGGGTTACCTAGCCACCTGGAGCTAACAGAGTAGACAGTTCGATCCCAAGATGAAAGGTGAGAGAGATTTGGCAGTTGGCACCTTTATACTGGCCAACACTACAAGTTTCAACATTACCCGAGATGGCATCGCAAAATCAAAATGGAGTATGATCTCTAAAAAGTGAGAGAGGTTATTGTAGGTCTCCACAACACGGTCCTATAGGAACTAGAATTGCATTCATAGCTTGCACGAGCTCTGAGATATGCCCCGTCAAAGATCGCAGCCCTGTGGCATTTAGTGACCCTTAGGGACATTCCTGTTCGGCGTGCCCAAGAATGTTCAAGCACTCAACAAGATGGGACAAGGTTGGGGATAGGGTTTGTTGGAATATTCAAAATGGGAAGAGTACTTCTGAGAGGGGGGGGTGAATCAGAAGTACCACACCTTTCAACCTTTTTCAATCCTTTAAACATATAACTGAAAAACAAATTGCATGCATGTAAACATATAAAAGAACATAAAGTCAATCACATGCAATAACACATGACCCCAAAATTGATAACCCAGAAACCCTCTAGTAATAAGAAGGTAAAACTAGGGTGGGGATGATACCCACAAAAATCACTACAGCAATCAATGTTCAACCACTTCTAATAGTTTGCCCTATGAAAGGCCTGCCCTGTTAATGGCTTTACACTATGTCAATAGTGACCTGGTTAGAGGATTTACAAACACTTACATGAAGTGTCACCCTATTAAAGGATTTACAATAGGTTGTTAAATCCACCTAATACATAGGATTTTTTTCAATCACCTTCTCCAAAGGTTCTCCTACCTAGCTGTTAAGCTAACCTATCAACATAGGATTTCAACCTCTAACAAAATTGTGAGAGAGTATTAGAACATTTGACCTGATTGAGTGCAATCTCAAATTGTTGGATTTAGGTACTAGATCTTCTCTTCCTATTCTGAGCCTTGATTGATCTGATCTTTGTATGTGTTCCTTGTCCCTTGTGCTGCTCTAATCAACTGGATATGAAATTTCTGCTCTGTTGCTCTAAGTCTTTTCCTCTTCACACTAAAATTTTGCTATAATCTCCCCATATATTGTTCTCTTCCACATATGCAATGGTGCATTCAACCTCCTTATAAAGAATGTGAAGACTTAGGGTTCGGCATGGATCTATGATCCATATTGAATCTCAAATTCTCGCTCATACCTTGGATTTTTCTCATTGGTTGCATGCCTTTTCCATTTTCCTGATTGGTTGCATGCAGATTTCATAGGGAATGTAAATGATTCAACCTTATCCTTTTTCTCCTTCAAAATTTCTCTAAGTCAGCACCAAAAATGGCTTACATCTTAGTTTGTGAAAGCAAAAACTCTTATGTTGATCCTGAGTTACTCGACACTCATTACATTATTGATGCTTGGATTGCTCGGCATCTATTACTTTCCTGGTTTGCTCGGCACCTGTTAAACATTATATTGCTCAGCACATGTATGTTCTGTATTACTCAACATCTAAACATTTTTGGATTACTTGACACATGATCTTTTTTGAGTCACTCGACACATACTACATTCTAGCTTGTTTGGCACCAACTGTGGCTCAGCACCTATTGAAATTTTGGCTTGGCATACATTGTGTACTTGGCATATATAGTGAAAATGGTTAAGCGTGTTGACACTCAATTGTTAAGACTATTCTTTTGACCAATAGGGTTTACCCCGCCACCCAGAGCTAACGGAGTAGATAGTTCGATCCCACGATGAAAGGTGAGAGAGATTTGGTAGTTGGCAACTTTGTACTGGCCAACACTACAAGTTTCAGCATCACCCAAAATGGCATCACAAAATAAAAATTGAGTATGATCTCCAAAAAGTAAGAGAGGTTAGAGTAGGTCTCTGCAACATAGTCCTATAGGAACTAGAATCACATCCATACCTCGCACGAGCTTCGAGATATGCCCCATCAAAGATCACAATTCTATGGCATTTAGTGACCCTTAGGGACGTTCTAGTTCAGCTTGCCCGAGAATGTTTGAGCGCTGAATGGGATGAGACAAGGTTGGGGATTGGGTTTACCCAACCACCCGAAGCTAACAGAGCAGACAGTTCGATCCCACGACCCTTTTTCCAATAAGTTGCAAATTTGAGCAACTTTTACAACTTTCAACAATGCAACTTTTCACAAAAAGTGCATTTTTTACATTTTTCACTTGATTCCAATTGCTTAGCCCTTCACCAATATGTGCACAATAGTAAAATCACTTATTTCCAAATTTTTAGCCCTTCACCAATTCCCAAACTCCTACATTTTGCTTTGACAACTTTTGCAATTTTTTACAATTTTTGACATCTTACCTCCTAGATGCCTAAAACTTAACCTAATGACCTAAGGACCTTCTAAGAAACCCAACGAATCCTAGGAATCCCCAATCACAAGGAAAACCTATCACAAAGACAACTAATCACTAGTTGCTCTTAACGACATCACAAGGCTTATTTGACACAAAACCTCACAAATACAAATAATGACCAAGGGTGACTTCCAAGAATGGAAAGGGTCTATTTAGGTCCAATCTAACATGAATCCAACATTAGATTCAAACTATGCAACTTTCATTGGCTACTTACTTCACAAACTCAAGACTAGGCTTGTAGCCTTGAACATGGAAAATCACAAACATCTCCTCACAACCCAAAGAAAAAAAATTACTGATTTGGATACCCTTTTCAGTCTTATACAACATACTAAAGCCCTAGGATCTTAAGAGAAGTATGCAACAACTGAGTTTTTTAAGGCTCACTTAGGAATGTAGGCAATTAGGCATCCATTAACAAAGGAAGTACCCTACCCCTTGAGCAAAATGTCAATCCAAAAATTGGAACATGAAGGGGATCATGTTAGATGATCACATACCAATTTTCAAGCCCTGAAACCTTCTCTGTAGCAAGTTATGGAAGATGTTGCTATGAATTTCTAGCATGCACATAGATCTTGCATGCCTAGGGCATCAAGTTTTTCTCTCTAGCGTCATTCTTTTGACCTAAAACCAAAAGGAACATAAAACACATTGTACTAACTCAGATTCCACCAAGGCTTGTTAATTTTCAATGGTGGAATCTCAAGATATGAGGGAAAATAGATGAAACCCTAGGTAATGGCACAAAATGGGGACAACAATTAGTAAAATGGGAATATCTTGAGTTGTAGAGAAAATTAGAACCTCATTCCAAGTGTAACAGAAAGAAGATTCACAAATCTATCCAACCACACTAGATATCTATACTTATATGTGATCAACTTGACCAATGACCTAGTGTTTTTCATGAGTTCGAGTATAATAATCTATCTTTTGTTATGATTAAGTTCAATATTTTAGTGTTCTTGTTGATTAGTGTTAGTTTTGATATGTGGTTATGATAGTTGGAGGACATCTATTTAAGGTTTCTACAAGGGGAGAAACCCATTCTACAGACGGGTGAACAACAAACATTGAATAAAATTCATAATTTCTATCTTTCTCTGTGTTGTTTCAATATTGTACAGCCTGTACAGATTGGTAGGGGTGAAAGTTTGATATGGTTGGATAGAGGATTGAATTAGTGTTCCATTTCATTTTGTTTTAAGTCTTTATCTTATCTACAACAAAAGTTACATCAATTTTTGTAGAGGTTGGTCAGATTTACCCTAAATCTGAGGGTTTCTTCAAGATGGCCTCCTAACTTGCAATTCCACCATGGGATTTCAATGCCACTTTGAGGAATGCAATTTAGGAGAGGGTACTTCAAGATGGCTTGAGGAAACCTTAACATGACCAAAATAATGCAAATCACTGATTAGACCTACTGCAAACAACCCACAAAACAAAATGCAACATTTGACCTACTAGGCAATTAGGCCTCCTACTTCAATTTTTCGGAAATAACTCAAAACGCTTCCAAAGGACCTAGCCAAAAAAATATTTTTAGATACCCTTTTCCAAGGATTAAAAAGCTCCAAAGTTTGAAAACTTCACTTCACTCCAGCATGCCTTAACCCCAACCATGCACTCAAGCCTAATTAGCAACTTTAGGCATGGTCTACAAGGCAATGACCAAGAAATGGGTTAATGGAATCAATATTCCAACTCTAGAGTGTTCTCCTAACCTAGATAAATTTTTTTTGCTAAGTCACCAAGTCCTCAACTCCTTTTCTTCATATTACTCAACCAAATTGCACAAACAAGGTCTAATACATGGGTAATATTAGACCTAGGGCTTGCTCCCATAAATCTTTGCTGCAACCTCCTATCTCAAGACCTTTAAAATATGATAATGCATTGCCCTAACTTCCTTCATACAAATTTGGAACAATTTCCAACGATGGAGTTTCAAGTTAGGGCCATTTCTTTGGCCAAACCCTTGTTTTGAGGGTTTTACAGGGCAGTGACTAAGAAAAACCAATAATTTGAGTATGCTAATTGATGAACACTTAAAATCAAAACCAAAAATTCATAAATAAGTAGGGCTATCAAATCAATACTAAAGTTTTGACTTCCCAATCACTGCAGGCTGTACTGTAAGGAAAAATTGGTCAAAATAGTCCATAAACATAAGATTTTATTGATTCTAAAGAGCAAGTACATATATTTGTTCATGTTATCTCTCCCCTAAGGTTTCTAGAGCCTTTATAGGCCATTACAAATGGGTAGAACCACCCCATGGCAGTTTTAGCCATTGGGAGTGGTTTTTTGAAAAAGTTATCAAATTATTGCAAAAGTTGCTAATGCAACTTTTGTAATTTTTTTGCAATTTTTGCCATTTTGACAAAAAAATTTCCCTAATTCAATTCTAACCATTCCTAAATGTTATTATAAGACTCAAAACACCTAAACTATCCTAACAAACATAAAATAAACCAAAATTCCACCTTTTAGAGCAAATGATGCCCAGGTTCATACTAACACCTTGGGGTCTTGTATCCATTACATGGGTGGATGGCCTTGAGGAGATTTTCTTAATCAATTATAAGGCCTTATTACATTGAAAAAAAAAAACATTTTTATTAGGTGCTCTGCATCTCTGTTTGAAGGTTGAAAGCAAGTTAAGGTGTTGATTGGAGTTTGGAAGGCCCGCATGACAATTCAATTTTAGAGGACTTATATTTGGTTCTAGCACTTGTCCTTTTGAAGGTTTAACAAACTCCATAAAGGGTATCTAGAATGCCAATTGGTTGTGGATGTCGTTTGGAATTTTTTATAATTATTGCACATTTTGTCTTGGATGGGCTAGTAGCCTTAATTGCTGCATTCTCAAAGAGTGCCATGAAACCCATGTTGAACATGTTGTTTGGTCTTGATTCTTGGGTCTTGTTGACATATTGAATCCCTTATTATGTTGTTCAACTTTGTTTGTAAGGATCCACCATTTTTGGAGCATTGAGTCAAGTTTGAAGTTGTATGGATTAATGCTAAGTGCTACATTATTTGGACAGAACTATGGAACCTGTGTTCAAGTTGTTGTATGGCCTTGTTTTTTTTTGTTTTGTTGATATATGGAACCCCCTTTACACGTGGAGAGTCTTAATTTGTGAAGATCCACCTTTTCTTGGGTGTTGAATCAAGTTGCTAGGTGTCAAGTTTATGGATTAATGCTGATCCATTTATGTTGTTGTTGTGTCAAGGTGTAGAGGTTTAGGTGTAAGACCTGTCCTATTGGGTTGATATCAGCATTGTACTTAGGACTACTTAACCTCTGCATCATTCTTAAGGACTCAAGGTTTATAGAAACACCAATGAGTCTCAAGCCTTTACAACTGGGCTAATATCAACTTGAAACTAGTCCTAACATTCTAAAACATTATAACCTCCATCATGAGCCACTTAGGAAGGTAGTGCTATGAAAGATCACCGCAATGTCTTGTGAAATGCCTTGTATTGTCTTTGTAGAAACTATTTTTAAAGGTGATGGGTATGTTAAGAAATCTAAGAAGTTTCCTGTACCTATGCATGTTCTTCATATATTTTTGAAGTGAAGCCCGACTCCCAAAGTCTACTAATTAGTGTGTGCACATTATCTCCATGCATTCTACATTTTTAGGATAAATAAGTCAAATGCATAGTCAAGTTTAGTTTAAAACCAAAAATAGTATTTTGGAGCTTACATACTAAAGGTTCGTCATTTGAACTCCTTGCACATGTATCTGATGATATCCCTATTTTTTCTTGATCTGTTATAGTTTTTACTTCCTTAGCTCCCTTAGATTTTCTTCACAATTTTGATCTAATTTAATGGAAAGATCATCACTCCATGAATGATAAAAATATGATTCTCATGGAGTGATTGATCCTTGATATGTACAATATAATTTCTAACTTTTAATGTGCAGATGAAAGGTATTTGGTTGGTGATCATCGAGAAGAGTAGTGGAAGGGTTAATGGAAGTGGATGGTTGGGAGTAGCAGCGAGAGATCTGCTTGAAGGTGGCATACTTTTTATGGTTTGAGGAGTCTAGTAACATCAAATGAATAGTGTATCCACCCTCAATTTTTCCTAGAAAGGTGTGGAAGGTAGTTTATTGAGAGGCCCTAGTTTTGAGGCTTGTTTATGAGCAATTTGGGGCTTTTGTACTTGGAAGCATCCAAGGCCCAAATTGGTGACATATTTCTAGGTTTTTCATCATCTTTAGTTTGTATGGCATGAAGGGGCCTTGGAATGAGAGAGACTATTGAAACTTGTGAGGGACATCCTTTTTGAGTCAACGTTCAATACAAAAAGTCAATTTTTGGATTCTTCTTCTTCCTTTCTTTAATAGTTGTTTAAAGTTCTTTGTATTCCATTGTGTTTATTGCTTTGTGAGGTGCTTCTTGTTATTTTTCTTGCTACTACTCTTTTTCCTTCACCTTACCCTCTAAAGATTCTCCCATCTCTAGATTAAGTTTCTTTTTCTTTTTTTTAAAATATCTTTCACTCCTCTCAACTAATTTGTTCATTTTATCCTTTGTAGTCTTGAGTGCTTCAGTGTTCCAATCCATTTTGGGGATTGGTTTTTTAAAATTTTGTTTTGGCCATAGGCAAGCTCAAGAAATTTTCTATCATCTCACTTCATATGACATTTTTGCAATCCATTTGATCTTGATTTGATGAGCATTGAGGTGTGAATAACTACATTAGACTTCAAATTCATTTCTGCAATTAGCTCATATATCTTCCATCCTTAGTTTGTGCTTATAGAAATTGCCTAACAACACTTCTATGCACAACTTGGGGTTAAATGAGTCCCTTTCTTCAAATGCATATAGAGTCACTTAAGCCATTTTAATTTATTTAGCATTTTCAACATGAAGAGTACAACAAACATCTTGGAAAATATTGTCATTGATATTGTAGGGCAAAGTTTTGAGGCAAGTTAAATATAGTAATTTGCATAATTATCTTTGCATGGGCCAAACCATGCATGGAAGGAATTATAATAAAATCATGTTGGCCGCCCATCAGCTTTTGGCAACCCCTCTTAATGTACCCCACCCAACTCCCCCCCACACCCAAAAAAAGAAAATGAAGAAACCTCGATTTGAGTGCCTTATTGGGCAAATGTAAAAACTAAATAAAAATGCACTTGGTCGACCTCATTAAGGTGGCATGATTGTTAAGTGAAAGGGTACCAATGACTACAATATTTTATATGCATCATTATTATAAGTGGTTCTGTCATCAATAAGAAAGAACCAATCTAGCACACAAGAAACAAAAGTAAAACTATCCCACATGCACACAAGAGAAGAAAAACATGAGAAATCTCTATTTTGCACCTCTTTTTTAATATCATTTTATTGCTTAACTGGATGGTCACCTCAAAATCATAGTATGGAATAATTTTAGAAAATCCAACATGGACATATTTAATGTGTACAATCTAAGAAACCTCTTTAAATGTATTTTTCATTGACTATTTTTAGGGATCTAGACATGCTTAAACAAAACTACTAAGTTCCACTCATAATATTTGATTTCATCAAGTGTTGAAATTATTGCAAACAACATCCCAAAAATATAAAAATATCAAAACTCTTTTGGTTCTCTCAACTTATACATCGGCTGATCAACATTATCGTTAGAGAGAACTATATCTATAACTGCCCCATTATCATCAGATCGAGACCTATTTTCCTTCTTACTTTTTGATGATTGTGATCCTCTACAATCCTAGGCATAAGATGATTAAAACACAATGGTACTTGAACAAAAGCACTAATAAACATTGAGGATGTGAATTGATAATACCATTTCATAGATGATTTTTGCGTCTCACCCTTTATCACTGGTGCTTCGACTTTATTAGCCCTCTTCTTTGGTGACCTGTAAATAAAGAATTAGCATAGTAAAAAATCTAAGATAAGATTAATCCACTAAAATTTGAGAATGAAAAAAATTGAATTCGGCTTGTCATTAAGAATAATCCATTTGTACAAATCCTTGCTTTCTGAGTTTTATGATAACGCTTGCTTGATGAGTATTGAAAACTTCTCCCATTGTATCCTTGCTTTCACTAGTTTGAAGTTTCCAGTTACATGCACACAATCATGACTTTACATCACAAAGCATTCACATTCTTATAATTTTCATGTTCTTTCATTACATTTTGATCCAAACAAAAAATTCTAAACTTTCACTTATTCAAACAACTAATCTAAAAATGGGTCCTATTAAAGAATCTAATATAAATTCAAATAATGTATCTAGATCCTAAACAAAACAAAACATAAAATCTATGATTTAAACTTATCTCATCACTTACACATAATAAAAATACCCACCTTGTCACGTGGACAGTCTCTAGGGGAGAGGTTGGAACATTGTATTTGGATCCTGGAATTGATCACTCTTTCTCTCTCTATCCCTCTCTCCCTATTCAATCTAATGAGCCAACTAGATCTGCTCTACATTTTAATGTCTCAAGTATTGCCTTGTGGTCTGACTCACGAAATTTCCAAAGAATCTTATTATGTGGTTTTTCATCATATTTTATCAAGTGGACATTTGATGCGACAAAAAGGTTTGAATAATGAAGAATCTTCCTCTCTGTTTGCCAATCCTCGAATAACCACAAGTTAGGGTTCTTCATAGAATATCGTCTAAGCCATGTGCCAGTTATAACCACCGCACTAACATGGTACTCTAAACCTTCACCATCTATAACCGAGTGATCCAATTTTTTTTTGGCTTGGACACAATGACACAACTAATAATCTATCCCTTCTTCATTGTCTTCAGCTGCAATAACAGCAAAAACATGGCTTGCAGTGACAAATGTACAAAATGTGGTCATTAATTCAAAAAATACTTAGGTAAAAGTTATAAAGTTACATATTAAAATTACAAAAATATATAAATATATATATTACCAGGTTGCACTAGATCTGACAAGCGGTCAAAGTTAATAGAAAAATCCATCTCTACCATTTCTAGTGCTTGTGGGGGACGATAGGCATCAATTGGGTCCAAGACCCATATATCCCATTTGTCCACCCATTCAGTCAACTCACAATCATCCCAATTTTCCTCTGCACATGATGGACAATAGCATGCCATTTTTCATGTGTGGATACTCCATGAACCTGCATCAGAGCTTCTAAAAGAATGCAATTCACTGGATCCTATTAGTGTGCAACAATCCTGATATGGTGTAATGTTAGTATTATCTATCAACCAAAAAAATCTACAAACTATAGACTCACCTTCCTTACCTGGACCCCTTGTAGCATTACACCACTGGACGATAGATTTTGCATCTGTCAATATTGCTCCATCTTTGTACTTTAGTTCTTCATGAGCTAAGGCTCTTTTGATGCATGCGCCTGCACCATCGTGCTCTCCCTTTCCATGACCAGCCTTTGTGAAATTCCACATAGATTAAATTCTACACAACTTGTGCATTCTAGTTAACCAATAGAACATCCGTGCATTCTTGAATTAAGATGCACAATTGTCTAACCAAATAATGTGTTGATGATATGTGATGCCCCTGTTAGCCAAATCTCCATAAAATAGTTGAAAACAACCCTATACAAACTCTATAGAATGTGATCGATCATCGCTAATGTAAAAATGGTACTCCCTCAAAATCTTCCTGTCATCCTTTGTACTTATAGGTAAATGCATGAATGTTATGTGAACAAATATGGAAACCTGTTGAGAAGTATAATACTTTGCTTGCACCTCATTTTGTGGTTGTAGTGTGTAGTTCTCTATGAAGTCTACAACTAAAACAATGGTATCCAGTGGAAATGTATCCTTGCATGTAATGCCCCGTTAAGGGATCCAAAGAATCAACCTAGTATTTCACTAAGTTTGGTAGCCTTTTTTTTAAAAGTATTTACCACTTACAACTTATGCACAATAACAGAAGCAATAGCAATGTCCATCTAAAGAGTAAACTTAACATATACAACAGATTACATTCTTTAAGATCCCCTTAATGTGAATTACTTACATGAATCCATCTAGTACAACATCCACATGAAATAATATGATAAGTCCAATGTTCAATTATTACATATCCAACTGCTCATTCATCCACTGTACATGTCACAGGGTATGAAGGCTTAAAAGAATATACACATGTAGAATAAAGTACATCATCCTATTCTAACCATGATACATCACATGATACTCATGATACATCATCATAAAAGCCATATACATCTATCAGAAAGATCAAATAAATAAACTAAGTGCACGGTTCCTCCCAACCGTTAATAGCATCATTAGACCATTGTGGATCCTAGCCATCCCTCCATGCGTAACATTCCAAGCACCGAAGAGATCATCGGTATTATCATAGTAGGAATGTCACTCCTAAACATCCTACTAACATAAAAAGTAAAGCATAAGATACCATCATCTAACATATGCTAATCATCAATGAAAGGATACATATCCACCATCACGAAGGACGCATTATCCACAAGGTCTCAACGAATCTCAAATGATAAGAGTGGAAAATACACTACCACCCGATCGCGTGGTACCTAAGTGGTCCGCTCCCACCGTGCTGAGGAGATAATCTCAAGTCCCAAAACAGATTATCAAAACCACATAGGACACGACTCTAAAGTCCAAGAATCCTAAAAGTATACTAACTCAAAGGTTCCAAACACAAACAGACATCTACTTCCCAGAGGCACACAATGACATGTAGGAACCTACTATGCAAGCGGGAAAGTGTCATCACATTTATCTCGTACAAGTTACCCTGGCAGTTAGCTAAACTCCACGGGTCCATACAGATCTCATGCGGCCACTAGTATCCTTTCATATTGACAAGGCATACTATGGAATACAAGGTCACAACCATACGTTCTCTCTACTCCCATCCTAGTCTATACAAGCACTCAAGGCATGGGCGAGAACCAAAACTCTTATCTTTTTAGGTTCATTCAGTTAGTATTAAGTGTGTGAATGTTATCACTTATTAACCAACTTACAATGAGTTACCCTGGCAGCCTCTTAGGGCCCCGGCCCCCATTGCAAGCCAATTCCCAACACTACATGCAGATATCCTACCCTAATTCTCATGGTATCATAATCATAAAGAAAGTCCACAAAAATCACCATAATAAGGAATCAACAAATATCCATGATTAAAAATCATTAAATATGCATAAAAGCATCAAATCACCATGAGCAACATCCATAGAAAATCATGAACACAACAGCTCTCTATTGGCAACTGAAGTATCACTGATAATCAAAATATCCATTGGTTCTCAATAACCAAAATATATCTCAAAATCATACTGATCGAAGACTCCAAAATGGTTGAGTCAAAACATGTCACATCATGACATCATCAATAATAAATCCACATATTAGTCCCGTCATGGTGACTAGAATATATCCAAGGATAACTGATCGATGACCAAAATAATGGTTAAAGTCAAGGGTTTAGACATAAGAAATCTCAACTATAACAATCAGTATACACAACCAATTCATAGAGCATTCCATCACATAAACATGGTTGGGTTTATAAAGATCGAATGAAAACATCATCAAGACATCACATTCACATAACCCCCAAGCCTCTGGTAGACGTCCTATATCGGTCAACACTAGTCAACCCAAAACCCAAAACATTAGCATGATGAATACACAATGTAAACACATGTTTTTGGTTTGCTAAGTTTTCAAACTTGAATTCATATGCATAATCTCAGTTTTTGTATTCCAAGAACATTTTCCTACATTTTTCCATGTATTATTTTTTTGGATGGATTAAAAATTCCCTCTAAACTTTAGTTTCCCAATTATAACATATAAAAGATGTTTCTACTAACTAAACTTTCATATGCTTCATTTATCTCATGATCTATTAATTCCTCAACTATAAAATTACAAAACTATTCATCATTAAAAAGAGATTAATTTATAAATCTTTCATTAACAACTTTAAATCTTCTAATATATATATATTACATATATAAATATATTTATATATATATATATATATATTTATATTTAAACATATACATACGTACATATATAATATAATAATATATTTTTTTGCATTTTATAAAATACGGAACCGAATTTTATTAAATCCGATTCATAAAGGAAATCGAATTAACAAGGTTTCCTTAGACCAGAGCCGAATCGATGTACCGTCGGCTGTCATCGTAGCAACCATTGCCGTGGGTACCCTGCGACCAATGCAGTCGCAGGTACACTACGCAGCAGGTACTGCGCGCCCCATAAATATATGGGTACGGGGTGCGACTTTCGCCCCCACCCAATATGCATAAGTTTTTATGAAATCAAACAATCGCAGCGCGATTCAACAAGTTACGATTCTGCCATAATAAGGATACCATTATATAAATACATATCATATATATATATATGTGTGTGTGTGTGTGTATATATATATATATATATATATATATAATATACAGAATCTCAGATTGTTTATAAAATTACATGCTTTCATTATTAGAACCTTTCTGTGAACTTGTTCTCTTAAGAATTTCTCTGATGACTAATTCTAATGGATTTGTCCATGAATTTGCAACCCTAGTCCATATTATTTTCAGATCTAACATATAGAATTCCTTAAATAAAACTTAATTGCCCCAAATTGAAAATGCACAATGAAGACATATGGAAAATATGAAGAAGACAGGGAAAAGCAAGATGCAGAAGTATTATAATGAAATCACAAGAATCTACCCGGATTCTGATGCTAAACTCGCTTATCCTCAAACAACCCGCAGAGCAAGCTTCCCTTCTTCAGAATTTTTCCCAATCCTCCAATGCCTCAACTATTCTCCATGCTAACCATACTATCCACACTATGTCCCCGCTCTCTCTCAAACTATTAAGGAATGCCTGAATATAAAGAGCTTTTGGATAACCCTAGAATGCTTCTAGAATCAGCTGGAAGATATCACCAACTAAGCATGGACCTATTTCTAGCCTTTTAGATAAGCCCTAGGGTTGTAGACACCATGTGCTTAATTGATGCACTAACCCCCATGTTGATGTCACATGAAAAATAGGGAACTGCATTATTTCCCATGCAAACTTATAACTCCAATAACTTTTAAATTAATTTTCATTTAAATGTTTATAACTCCCACTTTAATCTTCATACTTTTTATTTAAATAATTTTTTAAAAATTTTTTTTATAACTTTTATTATTAATATTTGTTTATTAATTAATTAATTTATTATTTATTTTAATTTCTAATTTTATTTTAATTTAATTCTCCTTTAATTAATAATCAAAATATCAAAATCATGATATTTAATCTCTCAAATAATTAATTGGTTAATTAAATCTATTTATTAAAACTTAGTTAATAGAAAATTCACCATGGACCTTCATGATAGAAATATGAAAACCCATCATAGAACAATTCATACCAAATCAGTCTAAAAGATTAAAAATCACAAAATATGTCATCCGACACATTCAGTGGGTACTCAACTCAGATACTTGTCCTAACTCACTAGGACAAATGGTTTTAGGGTTTGGGATTTGGACTTGAGAATTTATCTCCCCCCTCTTATCATTGAGATTGTATAATAGGGTACGCTCATCCTGGCAATTCAGGGAAGTCGATACCCGGTACCTACAACCTACAGAAAAAACCATGCATGTACATACAAAATATATATATAGTGCTAAGCTAAACAGGCAATGGCAGGAAGTGGTGCATCGTGTAGATCCCGACTAAGCAGGTGACTACGACTCCCTTCCTTAACCACATCAAAAATGCCATAAAATAAGAAAACACGCACACCATACACATGCAAGTATGGGGTAAGTATCCATAATAAAGCACATAAGATAATCAACCATCTAACTAATCATCAGCAGTAACTGGAAACAATGTAGTGATCATCATACATACATGAAATATATAGTCTAAATGATCTCATCACATGATAACTGAATCCATAATATAATGTTTGATAGTGTCAAAACAATACCACTAAGCCATCTATATAAACTAGTACACCAAAGTCTGATAATAATAGCAATAATATGTCTAGAGAAGATGTGAACGAGGGTAGGCACTACATTGCACAACTTGAATTGCAAATCCAGTCATCGAGCTTTATGTGTATGCCTTGCATACTCATAAATAATCTTTTCATGAAAATCTTCATGAACTCATACACTGTAATCTTTTCAATGACTAAATCACATATTTTTCCCTGTTTCCCATCTTTTAGAGCATATGTCACTATCTTAAATTTTTCATAATCTACTATTTCATTTTCAATTGCATGTGTACTATCCATATGTTGACAAGTTGATAACAGTTGCAAAGAACCACGAAATAAGCATGTACCATCCAAGTATGATGTCTTGTAAAATTGTTGGTCGTCCCCTATTTCAAATTAAATGTTGGATATGAATTCCCTTGAAGATCTTGGTGGCTCATTCATGTCACAATGCTGCAAAACAAACTTAGAATGCAAAAACACACATATATGCCTAAAAACATCAAAATGGTTAGAAAATTCAATAAATATCCTACAAAAACAAGTTGTGCATGTGTGATTTATCTTGACATAAAAAGGTTTACCCATCTCAAAAAATCTTTGACTTATTTGAATTTGAGGATACATACCAATAAATTTTGCAAAAAATTGTGTCTGAGTTGAGTCCAAAAATGTTGCGCATGTGGGTCACGATTTTGGCTACCAATCCTTCTTCTTACAACATCTCTTTGATTAGGGGAAACACTTGTGTTATTTTTCCAAAAATATTTGATCAATGATTTCAAAGCTTCACTAATTTCTTTATACTTTCACAGTAGTCTACCGCTAAATGTCCATAACTCATTTTTTGTTGGATCTTCCAATCTCTCACGCCTTAGCATGGCTCTCCTTAGAGTACCTCTACCAATTTTTAATGTTTTTCTTGTCTTTCTCATGATTTGAGCTTTCTTCATTTGGCTACTTACTACTGTCGATGTAAGTACTCGTCTTGTGATATTACTATCTTTGGTGCATGATTTAGAACCCACTTTGTCATAAGCACTCATTAGATTCTTTACAATATTTTTTTCATTTGAATCATCCATCGTTCTTAGCCCAAGAATCTTCATGATAGCATAAATTTAAATTTTTTTATCATTTCAACAAATAATTTGCATTGATCTATAATATTTAATTCTTTAAAAAATAATCTCCACATATGATTAACTTTTTTTTGATAAGTACGCTTGCTAATCTTGTCAGGCATTGATTTCAAAATGTTAGTATGAATATCAATCAAATGTTCCGATCTTCTAAAATGAATTCTAGAAAGTGTTATAATCTCTTGAATTTCCTCAACATTTTGAACATCAACATAAGGTTGAGTGTTTTGCGTACCTTGAACTGAAGATGATGTGCCTTGGCAATAAGATGCAAAAGATGGAATATCACCTACTTGATGTGTTGATGTTGTGCCTTCAACATGACATGATGGAGTGTGTACATCGTCGGATCTACAAATTAGTGTCTCTTCAACATGAGAGGATGATATGACTCCAATATTGAAAGATGGTGTAGCTTCACAATTCAATTGTCTTCTTGAGCGTAATAGTCTCATTCGTTCTTTTTTTCTTTCCAATTCTTCTTCTTTGTTTCTTTGTACCATGGTTCTTATCCTCTTCAAAAGTCAATTCTTTATTATTGCTTTGCAATTTTCTTTGTTCATATAGTAGTTTCATTTTATCTCTTTTAATTGCCAAATCTCTCTTCCTATCTTCATTTGTTTGAGTTTTTGGTTTCTTCCTTGGCATGATGATGATTTCTACATATCAAATTATTCAAACATTTGAATTACTTGCAATGTGTAAATTGAAAATTATTCAAATACATATAAAAATTATAATTATTTGAATGAATACACAATATATATCAAACAACTTGTCAAATTTTTAACTATTTCAAAATAACATTTCATTCAAACATACAAATTTTAATGAATTCACTATATATTAAACAACATGTCAAATTATAATCAAATTTGTATTTATATATCAACAAACAATATTTAAAATGGATTGCACTAACCTTTTCTATACAAGGAATATTCAAAAAGTCTTCAAATCATGTATCCAATGATTGAATTTGGTGTTTGCTAGCTTCAAAAAGTCGTGAAATAGTGTTTTCTATGTTGAAACCCATGATTTTTGTTGGAATAACAGAAAGCACAACAGACCAAAAGCAAAGAATGGCTGAAATGGGCCCCAAAGTTGCTTTTTGACTATTTTTGGGTGATTTCACATAGTGCGTACGCACTATAGCACATAAGCACTATGTCAAAACACATCACTGTCTATCCTCCCTACTCTCTCTCTCCTCTCCCATCCCCTACTCTCTCTCAGTCTCACTCCTCTCCCATCCCCTACTCTCTCTCTCACTCTCCCTCTCCCATTACCTACTCTCTCCCATCCCCTACTCTCTCTCTCCCTACTTTCTCTCTCTCACTCTCCCTCTCTCATCGCCTACTCTCTCTCACCCTCCCTCTTGTACTCCCTCCTCCATCCCCTACTCTCTCTTTCTCTCACTTTCTCTCTCCCACCACCTACTCTCTCTCCCATCCCTTACTCTTTAGATCTCTCACATACACTCCCATCCTCCCTCTCTCATTGCCTACTATCTCTCTCTCTCTCTCTCTCTCTCTCTCTCTCTCCCCCATCCCCCTACTCTTTCTCACACTCTCTCCCATCCCCTACTATCTCTTACGCACACTCCCATCCCCTCTCTCTCCCCCTCTCCCATATACTACTCTCTCTCTCTCTCTCTCTCTCTCTCTCTCTCTCTCTCTCTCTCTCTCTCTCTCTCTCTCTCCCTCCCCCCCCCTCTCCCATCCCCTAAACTCTCTGTTTTACAGATACACACTCCCATCCCCCCTCTCTCTCTCCTCTCCCATCCCATACTCTCTAGATCTCACACACACACACACACTCCCATCCCCCCTCTCTCTCCCCCTCTCCCACTCCCTCTCCCACTGCCTACTATCTCTCTCTCTCAAGTTCTCTCTCTCCCTCTCTACTCTCTCTCTCCCATCCCCTACTCTTACTCTCTCTCTCCCATCCCAAACTCTCTCTCACACTCTCTCCCATCTTTTCACTCTATCTCTCCCATCCCGTACTCTCTCTCTCTCTCTGCCACCCCCACTCTCTCTCACACTCTCACACTCTCTCCCATCCCTTCCTCTCTCTCTCTCTTTCATAGACATACACACACTCCCATCCCTCTCTCTCTTCTCTCCCATCCCCTACTCTCTAGATCTGTCACACACACTCCCATCCCCCTCTATCTCCCTCTCCCTACTCTCTCTCACACTCTCTCCCATCCCCTACTCTCACTCTTTCTCTCCCATCCTGTTCTCTCTCTCTACCACCTCCTACTCTCTCTCAAACTCTCTCACATCCCCTACTCTCTCCTATACACACTCCCATCCCCCCCCTCTCTCCCTCTCCCACCACCTAGTCTCTCTCTCCTATTCACTACTCTCTCCCATCTCCCATCCCCTAAACTCTCTCTTTTACAGATACACACTCCCATCCCCCCCTCTCTCTCTCTCCCCTCTCCCATCCCGTACTCTCTAGATCTCTCACACACACTCCCATCCCCCCTCTCTCTCCTCCTTTTCCACTCCCTCTCCCATTGCCTACTATATATATATATATATATATATCTCTCTCTCTCTCTCTCTCTCTCCCATCCCCTACTCTCTCTCTTTCACAGACATGCACTCCCATCCTCCTCTCTCTCGCTCTCCCTCTCCCACTCTATCTCCCACCGCCTACTCTCTCTCTCCCCCATCCCCTACTCTCAATCTCTCTCTCCCACCTTGTACTCTCTCTCTACCACCCCTACTCTCTCTCACACTTCCTCTCACTCCCATCCCCTACTTTCAATCTCTCTTCCCCATCCCGTACTCTCTCTTTGCCACCCCTACTCTCTCACATACTTCCTCTCTCTCGCATATCATACTCTCTTTGCCACCGCTACTCTCTCTCACACTTCCCCTCTCTCCCATCCCATACTCTCTCTTCCACTCCTACTCTTTCTCACTTCCTCTCTCCCATCTCATACTCTCTCTGCCACCCCTACTCTTTCTCACTTCCTCTCTCTCCATCCCCTACTCTCTCCCCTCTCCCATCCCCTACTTTCTCTCTCTCTCTCTCACACATAGCCATTCCCACCCCCGCTCCCCTTGCTCTTGCTTTGCATCTCTTCTATGTGTTATTTAGGTCTCAATAGTGCATGCACACTATAGTGTGCACCCACTATTGAGACAAAAATTCAAATACTTTAAATAGCATGTGCACACTATTGAAAGCTTTGCATTAAAACCAAGCCGAAGGCTTGGTTTTTCCTTGGAGATCCAACTCAAAGGTTTGGATTTTATAAACAAATCTGAGACATGTTTTCCAGCAAACATCAAAAAATGATTGATTTTTCTTGTGTGTTCTCCTTCAAGATTCCTCGTGGTTGGCATCAATAAGATCAAGTTACATGACATTGTAGGTTTCTGTGTTAGCTATATAACCATATAATTTATTTTTAATTTGAACTATTTCAAGCCTTTCATCTATAATTTCTTTTGAATGTATGCTCATTTTTTGTCAAAAACCACCATGTACTAATTGGGCTATAGATTTTAGCTCATTCATCACATTTTGCAACAACTTGGTTTTTTAGAAACTAGACTCCATTCTACACACTTTGAAAAATAAAGTTTTCATTTTAGATTAGTTTTCAATTATTTCTAAGGGGAACACATAGATATTTCACATTTTTGGGATGTGTCTAGTTAAAAAATTCATTAAAAAAAAATACACATTATAAAATTACTCGAAAAATCTAGGATAAACTACATAGTGTTAAGTAACTTTTGACTAGAGCGATTAAAGAATTTCAAAAAAAAAGTTAAAATTTTAGGGGGGGCACACTTTGAACTATGTTATGTTTTTTTGGAATAAATAGTACCACTTTTTGTGGTCCCATTTTTTGAGGACCTAAAACTAAACCATTTTGAAAAAAAAATAGTAGTTTAGAAACTAGATTCAAAGGACTACAACTTTTGTTTTTGTCACATCTTATAATTTTGAGCATAACTATCTTCAAATTCTTGTTGAAGTTCAGAAATTGTTGATTTCAGGAAAAAGGTGTCCACTTATACCCCCCTTTTGGCACCACAACTTGGTGCACTTACCTAGGTTATAAAAGAGCACAAGAACAAGTGTGAGAATGTGAAGCCAATATAGTCTATGACAAAGATGATGATGTATTGACTTTATCTACAACCAAGACTACTTCAACCTCTTGGGTTTTAGATTCTAGCTTGTCATTTCATGCCTCTCCATGTACAGAATACTTCTATAATTATTAAGAAGGTAAGTTTGGTGAAGTTTATTTAGGTGATAATAAGGCATGTGAAATAGTAGGGAAAGGAGATATTTTATTGTTCTTGAAAGGAGGTGTTAAATGGCTATTAAAAGACGCGCTTCATGTTCCATACCTAAAAAGAAACTTGATTTTTGTAAGTCAACTATATCCACAAGGTTTTCTCACTTCTCTAACTGATTCATGGAAACTCACAAAAGGATCCATGTTCGTTGCAAAAGGATGCAAGATTGAGATTTTATATATTGTAGAAAATATCAATGAAGTGGGGGCTACCATGACAATTGTAGTAAAAGAGATCTTGATGTTATGCATAAAAGGGAGCAATTTTGGGGATGAAATCAATTGACTTACAATTTTGTCAAGATTTCCATTATGGAAAAATGAAGCGGGTCAACTTCTTGAAGACCTATCATGAAAAGAAATGTACTCCCTTGGCATTAGTCTATTTTGATGTGTTAATACCTATCGAGGTAAGCTCCATTGGAGGAGCAAACTACTTTCGCACTTTCCTTGATATTACACAAGAAAGGTATGGATTTACATGTTGCATAAGAAATCTAATATTTTTAGCAAGTTTAAAGTTTTAAAAGCTTTGGTTGAGAATCAAATTGGTCATCAAATAAAGTTCTTGCAAATGGATAATGGCAGAGAGTTTTGTTCATTGGAGTTTGATTCCTTTTGTGCGGATATTGGCATTCGTAAAATTAAGATTGTTCCATTCACTCTACAAGAAAATGAAGTAGCAAAGAGGATGAATGGAACAATCTTTGAGAGAGCTCATTGTATTTTCTCTAATGCTGGTTTAGGCAAGGACTTTTGGGCAGAGGCATGTAATAAAATAGTCTACCTAATCAACCAAATTCCCTTTTCTTGGTTGGATTTTGGCATACCAGAGGAAGAGTGGTTGGGAAAGAGAATCTCATATTCTCACATCTTGGTATTTGGTTGTGAAGCATATGTCCATGTTCCAAAGGAAAAAAGAACAAAGCTTGATCCAAAATTTAAAAAGGGAATCTTTGTGGGTTGTGGAGAAGATTGATTCAATTTTAGAATTTGGGAGCTAATTGCAAAGAAGATAATCCAGAGTAGAGATGTAGTCTTCAATGAAAAGGTATTTCTTGTAAAAGAAAAACTAGTATGTGACTGTGCTCATTTCTTTATTTTTGATAATAATATTAATGCTAGTAGAAATCAAAATACTATTTCTCAAAATGTCTTATCTCCCACCTCCGTTTCAGCTCCTAGCCCTCTATCCTCGTCTTCCACTAGTATGTGGAGTCACAATAATGAACTTGAAGAACAACATAACAATGTTGATAATCACAGTTTCAGTGAGGAACAAGGTGAACAACATACTTCACATTTAGATAAAAATAGAGATAGCAATCCCTTGTTTAAATGTGGAGAACTTGGGACAAAATATGTCACTCATGGTAGTGATATGGAACTTCATAGTCCTTGGCCTCAACAACATCATCACACCCCTATCACAAATCCTTACTATGAATTTACTCTACAATCATATGAATTCTTGCCCACCAACCACTCCCCTTCTCCTATTTATGGTTCTCAACACATCACACATGCCAGTAATATCAACAGACAAAGTGTTGATGGTCACACTCTCTATCCACATACTCTTCATAGCTATGAGTAGTGTTAGTAGGTCAACACACCTTCTTCAAACACTCTAGGCAACATTGTGATTCCTACTATGATCATCAGACTCCCTTGTCTCATACTCCCAACACACAGAGATGAAATTTGTTCTCATCCTTTCAAACACACAAATGAGATTTCAACGTGGGTCTGCTTCCTTGCACAAAACACTGAGCCTGGTGACAATTTTAAATTTACTAAATCTGATCGTAGCTACTTGCATGGTCTCCAAACAAGTCTTATCACATAGCCTGATAATCAATATAAACATGTTGATTTTTGATTCATATATTCAAAATTGCATAGGGACTATCTTTAATGGGGACAACGTCATTCCAAATGAATGTGGTCACCAACAAGAATATGATGTAGTCATTGTTAGCAGTTATTAATTATTAATTCCAACTCCAGTGGAAAAATAGACATGGCTATCATATAGTGAAAAAACTCATTCATTGTTTTTAATTGCTAGCACCATTTTTAACTCCTAGTTTAGATTGTCATGCATCTTTCATTGCCGCATATGCTAGTTTATATTTTCATGCATCTCTAACTATTGCATATGTAGGGGAAGGAATTTTTCTATTCAATTCATATAATTATGATAACTATTGTAAATGAAGATGTTGTAATTTTTGATTTCTCTGCTCTATTCAATATTATGAGTTTTGTTTTCTTTTATTTGCATAGATATATGTGTTTTTTTTTCTCTTCCTGCTAAGGCTATGAATTTCACATGGTATCAGAGCAAGTTATAGGAAAGGAAAAATTCAATTTTATTTTGTTACAGATATAGAATATCAGATCTGAAAATGGATTCTCCATCCTCTGTTATTCTCACACTGTACAACTACTTTGATTGGAAGCCTAAAATTTTACTTTAGCTCCAAAGTAAACATCTCTATTGAATAGTTAAGAATAAAGAGGTTGAGCCCAATTTGGCAATAGAGAAATCTAAATACTTCAACCATATGGATGAAGCATTTTCTTCTGTTATGCTTGTCCATATCTTAAGAACTATTGTTTCATGTTGAGGCATGCACAACTCCAAGCGAAGTTTGAGATACTTTGGAGACCTTATTTAGAAAGCAAGATGAAATGTGGGGTCATATCCTTGAAAATGAGCTCATCTCATTAGATCCAAGGAATTTTTACAATATCCAAGATTACTTCACAAAGTTTAAAGCTTTGTTGCTTTAGCTGCAAGGATGTGGTATTGATAAGTCCAATGAAGAAAGTAAGTTAGTTCTTTCCATTCTATCAAAGTTGGGTACAAAATATGGAATATTTGTTTCTTCTTTCCACACATTTGGACTCACAATAGGAGAAAATTGGAAGATTCCCACACTCAATGCCTTTATTGAGTCTTTAATACATGAGCAAGATAAGCTTATTAAGATGGGTACCTTGAAGAATTCCAAAGCTCATGCACTCATTGTGCATACAATCAAGAAGAATAACTCTAAATCCAATCAGCAATCCAAAGGAAAATGGAAGAAGGATTCAGATCTAAGAAAGGAAGGTAATCCATAACCTTCAGATGGGTCTACAAGTTTAAAAGAAAAGGACACAAAGGGAAAATCAAATTGCACCTATTGCAACCGTGGGTATCATCTAGAATCATCATGCATGAAGAAGACCATTGATCTCATGGCATAGACACTTCACCAACATAATCTTGGGGGTTTTATTCCTGAGAGTACCAAGAAGTAGAAAGAAAAAGCACCAGAAACCAAAGACAATGCTTATGCCTTGATAGCTATTCATTCTTCCTTAGATGCATGGATTATAGATTCTGGAGCTTCACACAACATGGCAGCCACAAAAACATGCTCTTTCATCTTTGAAACCATATTTTGGTTCTCCTATTCTCATGAGAGATGGATCTCCTGTAGAAGCAACTGGAATTGGGAAGGTAGAGCTTGGAATTGGAAGTTTTGAGAATGTCTTGCATATCCCAAAACTTTATGTAAATCTACTTTGTGTGTATCAAATGACACATACTAGAACTAGGAGGAGAGTTGAATTCACAATAGATTCAATCATGATCTATGACATGTAAGACAACTCCAAAAATTTTGTTGGTAAGGTGAATCATCAATCTCATTTGTACACTTTCTCTGATTTTGTTGCAAAATCATATTCTACTTTACTTCTAACACATGCAAATGATGAAAGTAGAATTTGTCACAAAAGATTTGGACATCTAAATTTTAGATACATGCAGCAACCTAGTAATTAGGGAATGGTAAAAGGTTTGCCGACCATGAAATTATCTAATGGAGTTTGTGAAGGTTGTGCTCTTGGAAAACATCTAGAAGAAAAGTTTCCCAAGGGAATCTCATGGAGAGCCTCTTCTCCTCTAGAGCTTGTTCATAGTGATTTAATGGGTCCTTTTCCTAAGCTTTCCATGAGCAAAGCCAAATATGTCCTTACATTCATTAATGATCACTCAAGGTACACATGGGTATACTTTCTTAAATACAATTATGAAGTGTTTGAGAATCTTAAGCTTTTCAAAACCTATGTAGAAAAACAATCTAGAAAATTGGTTAAGATTCTCTGCATAGATAATGGGGGGGAGTATGTCAACAATAATGTCCAAAATCTTTGTGATGAAGTAGGAATACAGTTGCAAAACACAATTCCATATACTCCACAATAGAATGGGGTAGCTGAGAGGAAGAACTGATCTTTAAAGGAGATGGCTAGTTGCATGTTGCATGCTAGGTCACTTCCCTCAAAACTGTGGGCTGAAGCAATCAACTGTGCTTCATATATCCAAAACAGATCTTTTCAAAATTTTGTTAAAGGAAAAACTCCTTTTGAAGCATGGAGAGGTATCCAACCAGTGGTCACTCATTTTCTATTTTTGGATCTTGTGCATGGGATTGCATTCCTACTAATAAAAGGAAGGCTTTGGAACCTCAAAGCAAGTAATGTATCTTTGTTGGTTATCCAAATGGTGTAAAGGGTTATAGATTGCTAGATCTTTCTACATAACAACTCTTCATTGAGAGGAGTGTATATTTTGATAAAAGTCCCATGCTAGCATCTCAAATGCAACATACTACCACTTCTATGCTTCCTCCTCTCACAGATCTTGAAGATGATGGAGATACCACAAATCTAATTTTAGATTCATCTGAATCTGATGAACATTAACTTGAACATGAACATGCATGTCTCGATTGGGATTCTAGTGATGATTTAGCATCTCCTATGAGAAGACAAAGAACATGGAGCTTGGCCAATATATATGATGCTTCTCATGCATTTTCAACTATCGATTCCATTATTCTAATGCATGCTTATCTTCTTCAAGTATCAAATCCTCAAACTTATGCAGAAGCTACGAGGATTCCTCATTGGGAAGCTGCCATGGATGAGGAGTACAATTCTCTTATTGCAAACCAAACTTGGGAGTTGGTTCCACTTCCAACCAATTGTAAAATTGTTAGGTGCAAGTGGATCTATCGAACAAAGAAATCAGTAAATGGTCAAGTGAGTAGATACAAAGCAAGGTTGGTAGCCAAAGGTTTTTAGCAAGTTCAAGGAATTGATTATGATGAGACTTTTTCTCCTATGGAAAAAATGGATTCCATTCGATTGGCTCTAGCTATTGCAAGATCAAAATGGTGGGAGATTCATCACATGGATGTGAAGAATGCTTTCGTTCAAGATGATCTAAAGGAGGAGATCTACATGGAGCAGCCACAAGGGTATGCATATAATTCCTCACTAGTATGCAAGCTCAAGAAATCATTTATGGCGTCAAACAGGTACTTCATGCTTGGTATGCTAAAATGGATTCTTAGCTTCTGTCTCAAAATTTTATGAGATGTAAATCTGATCCAAATGTTTATATGTTGAGAAAATTTGTCTCTTTGTTGCTCATATTACTCTATGTAGATGATCTACTAATCACAGGTGATTCAAGCTCAACAATTGCAGCAACCAAGGCTACTTTGCATGATACCTTCACTATGATAGATATGGTCCTTCTTAATTTCTTTCTTGGTATTGAAATTAGTCAAAATGAATCAAGTGTCACAGTTGCTCAATCCAAGTATGCAAGAGACATCTTGGTTTGATTTCACATGAGTGATTGTAAACTAGCACCCAAACCTTTTCTATCTAGGGTCAAGCTGGAAGATGGAAAAGATACACTATTGGCTAATTGTACACTCTATCATCAACTTGTGGGAAGTCTTCTTTATCTCACTCATTCTTGTCTAGATCTATCATATATAATGGGTGTTGTTTCAAGATACATGCAGAAGCCTCATGAGCTACATTAGAAAGCATATCCTTCATTATGTTTAAGGAACTATTACCTATGGGATTCATTATTCAACTGGATGTACTTTGGGTCTTATTGGCTATATTGATTCTAATTAGGCTGGTGATAGCATTGATTGGAAGTCCACTTAAGGACATGTTTTCAATTTGGGTTCTAGTCCCATATGTTGGTCAAGCAAAAAAAAATCTTCCATTGCTCTCTCATCCACCGAGGCTGAATATAAAGGCATTGTCAATGCTATTGTTCATACTATTTGGATGCAAAAAAATTTCACTGAGTTGGGTATCTCATTTCCTCAACCAACCATCACTTGGTGTGACAATCAAAGTACATTGAAGGTTTGCAAAGATCCAATACAGTGACAACAAACAAAGCACATTGAGATCCATATGCACTTCATCTAAGATCTCATCCATGATGGCATCATTGATTTATAGTATTGTCCTAGATCTCATTAGATTGCTAACATTTTTACAAACACCTTTAATCAGAAAAAGTTTCAGTTTCTCCAAGATCTTCTTGGGGTGAAAGACATTGTAACACAATAGTTTTCTTGTCTTGTTGGCATCTTTTTTTTTTGAGGGGAGGTTTTTCATCCCACTGGGTTTTCCTTCTTTCCTCATTATCTAATCTTTAGTTAGAATTAAGGGGGGGTGTTATTAGTTATTAATTATTAATTCCAACTCCAGTGGCAGAATAGACGTGGCTATCACATAGTTAACAAACCCATTCATTGTTTTTAACTGCCAACACCATTTATAACTCCCAGTTTATATTGTCATGCATCTTTCACTACTGTGTATCCCAATTTATATTTTCATGCATCTTTGACTATTGCATATGTAGGGGAAGGAATTTTTCTATTTAGTTCATATAATTATGATAACTGTTGTAAATGAAGATGTTGTAATTTTGTATTTCTCTGCTTTGTTCAATATTACGAGTTCTTTTTTTTTTTTTGCAGAGATATATGTGTTTTTTTTTTCTCTTCCTGCTAAGGCTATGAATTTCATAGTCACAAATAATCAGATGAATTTGGATAATAGAAATAGGGGATTAAATTCAAATTTTCTACATGCCCAAAATTCACAGAACTCTGATATGGGAAACAACAATAGGATTGTTAGTAATATTCATTCCAATCCCAATATGGAGACTATTCAAAATATCAACATAAATCAAACTAATGCACAAAAGAATCATTCCACATCTGTTAAAGGTAGTGATTATGAATTACTAAGAAAGACTTCTCATGACATTGATAAGGGACATGCTGATGATAGTATACAAAATGGGGAGAACGTACAAGGATTGTGAAAATCCACTAGATAGAGAAGGCTTCCTACCAGATTCTCTAACTATGAACTCTTTTATTCTGAAGAAGTAGAGTGTGTAGAGTGAGAACTATTACTTTTAGACTAAGTTGAACCAACAAGATTTAAAAGAAGCTTGCAAAGTATCAAATTCTTATAAATGGGAGGCAATGACACAAGAAGAGATGTATTCTCTAGTGCAAAATAAAACTTGCAATTTGGTTCCATTGCCACCAAAATGGAAAGCACTTAAAAATTGATGGATATGTGAGTTGAAAGATGAAGGAAAAAGTTAGAAGTGTTGCAAAGCCAGGCTGGTTGTTAAAGGCTTCAATCAACAAAAGGGTATAGATTTCAATGAAATATTCTCACTCGTAATCAAGATTACTACAATCCAAGCTATAGTTGGTTTAGTTGTTGTTCATGGTGACTTGAATGAAGAAATCTACATGATGTAGCCTGATGGATTCATTAACAATGGAAAGGAAAACTTATTTTGCAAATTGAAGAAGAGCTTATATGGTCTCAAGCAATCACTGAGGCAGTGGTACCTCAAGTTCAATTGATTCATGACTAGAAATAAATTTATTTGGTGTGAATCTAATCCATGTGTCTACTATAAGAAGTTACCTGATGGTTCTTTTATTCTTTTATTACTCTATGTTGATGACATGCTTATTACTAGTTCACCTATGAAGTTGATTTCATAATTGAAAGAAAAGTTGTCAAAAAGGTTTTCTATGAAGGACTTAGGGGTAGAGAGACATATACTTGGCATGAACATTATTTATGAAAGACACAAGATTGAAATAAATATTTCTTGAACATTGTTCTCAAGGTATTAGAAAGATTTGGCATGGTAGATGCCAAACCAGTCAGCACTCCTCTTGCTAATCACATTTGTTTATCTTTAGCCATGTGTACCAAGACACAAGAAGAGAAAAAATAGATGAAGAACATATCACATTCTTCATTAGTGGGTAGCCTTATGTATGCAATGGTTTGTAATTATCTAGATATCACCCAAGCATTGGGGGTTGTCAGCCGACTTATGAGCAGTTCGGGTAAACAACATTGGGACGTGGTTAAGTAGATCTTAAGGTATCTTAAGGGAACTTCTAATTTTGTATTATGTTTTGGTGGTAAGGATACTTCAATAAGAGGTTATACTAATTCAGATATGGTCAATAATCTAGATTATAGAAGATCCACTACTTGTTATGTTTTTACTTTTGCTAGAGCAATGATTAGTTGGGCATTAAAGTTACAACAAGTGGTCTCACTTTCAACTACTAAGGTTGAATATATTGCTCTCACTGAAAGAGAAAAAGAGTTGATTTGGTTGAAACATTTGTTTGGTGATTTTGATTGTCCTCAACAAGGATCAGCCTTGTTATTTGATAGTAAAAGTGTCATTAACTTTGCAAAAAATGTAAAGTTTCATAGTAGATACTAGTACAAAAATAGCAATATGTGACTAAAGAAGCACAAAAATTTTATATATAAGTGACTAAACTTAGACATGTGACTAGTACTATTTAATATCCAATCATTTATAACACTACTTAATTTACTACTAAACAATTTTAGTCAATTATTTGATCATTGATTTAGTGATATATTTATTAGTTGATTTAGTAGTGTAGTGAGTCACATATTTAGTTGTGGTTAGTCAGATATTTAGTAGTTGATTTAATTATATATTTAATTGTGTGTTTAAGCACATATTGAGTAGTTGATTTAGTAGTATTAATAAGTCATGTGATAAATAATTTATAATACCATAAATTTAATAATGTAAAATAGCATAATCTTAAACTTTAACTAAATCATAAAAGAAGATAAAATTATTACCTATATGAACAACCTCCAAAATGATATCACTAGAATAAGATCTATGCAACATTATAATGATATATAAACAAAATTTAAAATATCAAAACTTACACACCACACACACACACAACTATTTGGATCAGTGGGTTGTTGAACCAATGGAGGTTGGGATAGTTTTGGTATTAATAACTATAACTATCCTCTCATGGAACTATAGCTACAAGGACTTGAAAACAATGCATAAATGTAATGACAAGTAAGTGACTGGGAGTGGGGGGGCAGGGGGGGGGATCAGGAACCAATAAAACTTTTATCTCTTAGATTACTACATTAGGTTATCTAATCTACTATCATGCATGAACATAAAGTAATAAAGAAATCACCACCATAACACTTTGATAAAATATATGGTAACCTAGAAACCCTCCAAGTAGAAGGTAAAAATGGGGTGGGGATGACACCCACAATGCTTCATTACTGTTGTAACACCCCGCCAAGGGATCCAAAAGAACTAACCTAAATTTTCTCTAAGTTTGCCAAACAAATTTTTTTTAATAAACATGAAAGATAAACCATTCACATCAAACACATAGTAGTAGAAACAATAACATACAATCAACTATAAGCATACATAACAGGTTACATTCCTTAAGGATCCCAAGATGTTGAGTCACATTTAATCTAACTAATACTAAGCCTAACAACCACCACATCCACATGAAAGAATAGTTAAAATTTCCAATTTCCTTAATATACATTTTTCTGAATGTCTCTTGGCAATTAAATTTGGAATGCTCAATCATCCACTATATATGTCATAGGGTATGAAAGGCTTAAAAGAATAAATATATGTAGAAATAAAGATACATCATCCTCATCGAATCTATGATACAAGTGCAATAAAGTAAATAAAACTATTAACATACATGATACATCCATCCATCAATAATGATATAACAACCATCGTAAAAGATAGCCATAAATCATAAACACAACAGATAATTATCTAAATGCACGGTTCCTCCCAATCATAAATAGCATCATTAGACCATTGTGGGTCCTAGCCATCCCTCCATGCGTAACATCCCAAGTCACCAAAGAGATCATCGGTATTACCATAGTAGGAACATCACTCCTAAAACATACTACATCATATGCAAAAAGCAATCTAACCATGCAAAATAAAGCATAAGACAAGTAAATAACATCATCTATCATATGCTAATCATCAATATAAGGATACATTTCCATCATCATAATCCAAGAATAGAATGAAGATAGATGCCAACAAAGAATGCATCAGCCACGATGTCTCAGACGGATCTCAAATGGTAAGATTGAAAAAGCACTACCACTCAACTGCATGGAACCTAAATGGCTCACTCCCACCGTGTTGAGGAGATAATCTCAAGTTCCAAATAGGATATCAAATCACATAGCACAAATACTCTCCGAGTCTAAGAATCCTAAAAGTATACTAACTCAAAGGTTCCAACACAAACCAACATCTAATCCCAAAGGCACACAAAGACATGTAGGAAACCTACTATGCAAGTGAAAAAGTGTCATCGCATAGATCATGCTAGAGTTACCTTGGTAGTCTCTCAATAGACCTCGGCCCCCTAGTGATCCCTATGTGGCCACTAGTATCCTCTCATACTGATGAGATATACTACAGAATGCAAGGTCGCAACCAAGCATTCTCTCTACTCCCATCCTAGTCTGTACTAACACTCGAGGCATGGGCGAGAACATACAATTATCTTATTAGGTTCATTTAATCCCCATTTAGTGTAAATGTTTTCACTTATTAATACAACTTACAATGAGTTACCTTGGCAGCCACTTAGGGCCCCGGCCCCCATTGCAAGCCACTTCCCGACACTACAAGTAGATAACCTACCCTAGGCTCATGGAATCATAAATCACAAAATCACCTCAGTCCTATACAAGCGACTAAAAAAAAAAATACCAAAAAATAATCCATTATAAGAACATCAAATCTCCATGAGAAACTAAAAAGCATCCATTGATAATCATGACCACAATAGTCCTCTATTAGCAACTAAAGGTATCAATGATAATCACAATATCCATATCAATGATAAATCACAATATCCATTGGTTCTCAATGAGCAACCAAAAAGCATCTCAAAATAAATAATATTGATCGAAGACTCCAAAATGGTCAAGTCAAACATGTCACGACATGATATCATCAAGATAAAAAAAAACACTTCAGTCCCATCAAGGTGACTGGAAGTAATCCAAGGATAACTGATCGATGACTCAAAAATGGTTAAGTCAAGTGTCTCAAATACATACACCTCAGCTTCACACAATAAAATTGGAAAGCAATAACAATCAATAAATACAAACATCTCATAGAACATGCCATCACATTACCATGGTTGAGTTTTAAAAGAATCAAGACCAAATAACATCAACATGCCATCACATTTGCATAACTCCTAAGCCTCTGGTAGACATCCTAACTGGTCAACACTCTAGCACCACTGAAACCCCAAACATGGATAGCATAAAGAACAAGATATAAACACATATTTTAGTTTGCTTTCGCAATCACATGGTTAAGACAAATATTAGGTTTCAGTTTTTGTTTTCAAGTACATTTCAAGTGTGTAAGATTCTTTGTTTAATCTCCAAGTCAACCCATTTATCTTTTCTAATAAAACATAGAATTATCCCTCCATTATTTTAAAATAATTTCTAAAATAATCATAAGATAATTATTTACTTATTTAAATCATTGAACTAGTTCCCATTGAATTTTAGGTAAAATCATCCACATTATTCAAAACATTAGAATAATACTTATCAACTTTCTAATAATTAGTTTACAATTTCCTTTAAACACTTCAAGGACAATCATTTATTTAAAATAATCCTCATTGGTTTAAAGTAAAATCAATCTTATTAATAATTCAATTATTTAATTCCACTTATTAATATCTCTTTTCTTTTAATTTTCCCTCATTTAAAAATTCATTTACTTAAATTGACTAATAATTAATTACACTTCTTCTACTATTAACTGTTGCAGGAGCACTAGGGCCAAGGACAAAAGGCCTAGAGGAACTAGGGTAACTAAATAGATCCTAGGGGGATCAAAGAATGAACATGACCTTGAAGGGTCATTTGATTGTAATAAGTCCACAATGGTCACTTAATAATGTTTTTTTTAATGTTTTAAATGTTTTGATTGATCACTTTGTAAAAGGATCAATGATGTAGCCTTAATGGCATTTTGGGAGTTCGTGTACCTAAGGTTCACTTCGGGATTCTAAGGTAGATGAGTTATTTAAAGACCTTCAAATGTCCAATTTATTTTAATATGGAAAGTAGAGCCATTATATGGTGTCAAATGCACTTGAAGTGCCTAAAAATGTAAATTGCCAAAAATTGGCAAAATGAAGCCTAGAAGGCTTGTAAAGGGTTTATGGGATTTAAGAGTGGTTTAAGGATTTAAAGTTGGGATAAAACTCTTGAAAATAATTTGGAATATTAATAAAATGCATAATGATTTAGGGCTATCAAAGTTTCATACAATACCAAATTAAATTCTCTGCAAAGTCCTAGCTTGCTGCCGCAAGGGCACAATCCACTTTTTGTATTGAAAAGACTTCTCATTTGGATAAAATATTGAGTATAAATGTCTTAGATCTATGTTGGTTTAGTTTTTAATTCATTTCATGCTTTGATAGATTATTTTTGTGAAGTTTAAGCACAAAGAACTCCTAGTTATGGAAAATTGAGGAATGACTATCATTAAATAAAACAATCCCAGTATGGGGGCCATATCTCCCTAATGAACTGATGGATAGAGTAAAATTTGAAATATTTTGGAGAGGGCCAAGTTGCACCAAATCTGACTAGAGTGATCAAATAAATTTGGTATAGATAAAAAGTTATGAATGTCTGAGTTCGGGTCTATGTAAGGGGCAACGACAGGGCAATTTGTGATGAATTTCCTTCATAAATAAAACTAGGGTTTCCTAATGTTTCTTTGCAACCAAATAAAAATTAACATACATATCTAGATTCCAATTTCAAGATTGAAGATTCATTCATAGAGTATATTCAAACACATATAACAGACACGATGAAGATAGGAAGAGAAAGAGTGCAAATGGAATATGTGAAAATCATGAGTGCACCTGGATATTGATGCTAATTTTCTATGCCTTAGAAGTCCATGGAAAAATACCTTTCTTCTCCAACATTCACCATTCCTTCAAGAATAAAATCAACTAAAACCCCCAAGTGACTAGAAGTGCTTGTAGAAGCATATGAGCATGTAGAAGCATATGAGCTTCTCAAATGCATGCAAGCTTGTCCATACACACTAGGAGAGCCTCTATTTAAAGCCCTCTAAGATGCATCTAGAATGTGTCTAGAAAGAACTAGGAGATAAGCATGACAACTAAGCACGTAGCTTCCACAATAAGAGGATAAACATGATGAGGTCTCTAGAATGTTGTAGACACCATGTGCTCAAATAATGTGCTAACTCCTAAGTGTAGACAACACGTGCATAATTAGAGTGCAAACTCTTGTGTTGTCAAAATGACAACTCCCAAGAGCTCGCATACTCCTATGTGAATAAATATAATGCACATTAATTTATTTAATATTCACTTTATTTATTTTTATTAATTTATTAATTTTAAATCTCATGCACTCACTTTAATAAATCCACTTGTTTTATCTCAATATATTTTAATCACATGCATGCATCATGCAATCTAGAATCTTTTAATAATTTTAATATCTTTTCCACTTTTAAATTTATTTTTGAAACTTAATTGATAAAATATTTACTAACTTAAATAATAATAATATTATTTAACATTTATTTAAGAATGAACTCTAAATATATTATTATTAAAATAAATATTGTCACGTTCCAAATTTAAACTTAAAACTTTCATCTCCAAATTAATTCTTTTTATTTAATTAATTTCCCAATTAATTAAATAAAAATAAATATTAAAATATCATATTATTTTTTATTAAATCAAACCATTAATTAAATATTTTAATTAGGCTTAATTAATAGAAAATACACTAAAGACTCATAAAGTAAAATACAAAAACCCATCATAGCAAAACAGATACAAAATCAAACCAAAAGGGTTAATATCATGAATTACATCATCTGACATATTCGAAGGGTACTTGACTCAGATACTTGTCCTAGCTTTCAATCAAGACAAATGGCTTAAAGGGTTGGGACTTGGACTTGAGAATTTATCTCCCCTCTCTTACCATTGAGATAATGTGATAGGGTACGCTCACCTTGAAAATTCAGGGAAGTTGATACCCGATACTTGTAACCTGCATAAAATTCATGCATGTACAAGCACAATTTATACTAAGCTAAACAGGCAATGACAAGAAGTGGTGCATCGTGTAGATCCCGACTAGCAGGTGACTATGACTCCCTTCCTTAACCACATTAGAAATACCATACAGAAAGGAAACAAACACACACACCATACACATGCAAGTATGGGGTAAGTATCCATGAGAAAACACTTATGATAATAAATCATCTAACTAATCATCATCAATAATTGAAATCACTGAATAATCTTCATGCAAACATGAAATATAAAGTACCAAGTAATCTCATCATAAATCAACTGAATCTAAAACAATATCTGATATATCTCAAAATATTGTCACCAATCATCAATATACAATTGACCTAAAAGAGTTTAGAAATGATAACCTAGGGGCAGGCACTACAACTGCAGTGATAAAATTGGTCTATTAGTGCTTACAATTGATCACTTCTGGTGATCTACTCTATTAGGAGTATGAAAGACTGCTACGTCCACCTTGCAAAAGGATTTTACAATACAATGAAGTATCTACTCTATTAGGAAACTTAGCATAAGATTTTTAGGTCCACCTGGTTAGAGGATTTGACTGATGAACCTATTACAATGAATCAACAAGACAATCTCTATAATGCAACTTGATTTGTTGAATAAGATCCTTTGAATAATCTGATCACCTGATTATGATGGATGGATCTCTTCTTTTCTCTGTATACTACCTTGTAGCCTAATTACATATTCTATTCCATATTCACCTTTTATCTCCAAAATAAGCATATATCTTCTTCTATTACAATGTTACACACTTAGAGAAATGATTTTTTTTTCTTATATATCCTTCAAATAATAACTCTATATCTAGTCGACTCCCACAATATATATCTTTACAAAAACCAAATGTACCTTTAGGTCATCTCAAGTACTGATGCTCGGGCAATATAGTTCTTTTGATCTTTTGTTGTCACTCGAGCAATACAGAGAGCTTAGGTGATATTGATCCTTGGTTAACATTGAATGCTCAGGTAACACTATGGAGCTTAGGTGATATAGATAGCTTGATTAAATCTACGAAGTCTGTTTCCCACTGATAATATTGAACAACTCAATTTATACTATGAGCTCGGTTAGCAAAGTAGACCTTCATCTGCTTGGGCTACATTGCAATCTAGTCCCTAATATTAGAAAGCTCAATTGTAGTATTAATCAACCTTTCTAGACAACTTAAGTGGTTTTTTCGCTAATTGACAATATGTCTTGCCATAGGGTCAACATATATATATCACTAGAATAAGATTTATGCAACATTATAATGATATATAAACAAAATCTAAAATACAAAAACTTAAAGAATATATATATATGGATTAGTTGGCTGCTGGGCCAACAAATGCGAAGATAGTTTTGGTGTTAATAATTATAGCTATCCTCTCATGGAACTATAGTTGTAAGGAATCGACAAAAAATACCATCTAGTTGGATGGAGGCTTGTCAAGGATGAAAATCTAGCAGAAATGTACAATTATATGGGTCGACCGATAATGATTTAACACGTTATATATATATATATATATATATATATAATTAAATGCAAGACTATATATATCACTTCAAAGTTTCCAAAGTTAATGTTTGAAGAGTTTTGAACACTTTCAAATACACCATGATCATTAAAATCCTTAAACATATCCAAAATATGGCATAAAAACTAGTCTTATGAATATATTGGATGTCCAAAAGTGGCTAGTACATGATAAATATGTTTGATTATGATTTTTTTGCAAATACTTCATTGGCGATTGTGTGAAAGTCCCCACTTTCTCTTTCAAGCAAACGACTCCATCTATTTTGTCCATATAAACAAGATGAATGTTATTTGTAATTGTTATAATATTTACATTTGCATCTCTTATTCACCATAAGAAATAGATAGGGAATGGATTTTCCCAATTCTTGCAATGTCACCATTGTACAGATTTAACATCCTAACTTTGTCCCCTTCCTTGAGCTTATTGTCAATATATTTCTGCAAAAAGAAAAGAAATGAAAACATCATATTAATGCATAGTTAATTATGAAAGCCTCAAATATAAACATGCATTCATATTTTATATATAAAGTTAAAGCAAGATTATTACATATTTGATTAGTAAAACAAGGATGTTCTCTCAAGCAATACATCTAATCAACAACATGAAAAATACATATAACAACAACAATACATATAATAGCAATAATAATACGTATTACAAAAAAGAAAAATAATACATAAAATAACAACAAAAAATTGAGAACAAGAATGCATATTACAAGCATCAGAAACAATACATATAATGGCAACAACAATATATATTATGATAAGAGCAATGAAAATATTAACATTTTCAAAAAATTTCTGAATTTTTTTTTGTTACAGAGCTTGGTACATTCATATATGACATTTCAACAATCTTAAAATCATCTTTGTGTTAGGAAGAATTAGTTAGCTTTCAAATAAGACAATTTGATTGATTTGGTGAATAATAAACTGAGATATTGATATTTTTCCATGACTGGGTCTGCAGACCTTATATATTTTTTGGTTCTCTAGTTTGATTAACAATAGAAATATCTAGTCATATATGTGAGTTGACCATGTATGCATTTTTTTGTCAATCAAAGTAAAAGATAATTCATTTTAAAGAAGGAATTCAATCAAGGAGTTATACTAAACTTGCCCTCATTACATGATAGAGAAGAGTGTGCTATAGAAAAGCTATCAATTGAGATAACAATTATGGAAATTTTCAATAAAACTAAAAATAGTGAATATAACTCACCTCAAGTTTAGAATGGCTACTACTATGAATATCATGCACACACTCTTCATATTCAGCATAATCATTATCCATAATGTCTTCTTTTTTTCATTTTGCCTTCGTATGATTACTCTACATGTAGTTTAAACATCAAGTAAAGATAATGCATAAAGTCAAATAAAGAATGCAAATGATGAAGAAACATATTATATAAGAACTATTATATTACCTGAACATCATCAAAAGTAATTCTATATTGTATTTTCTTGTTGGCCAATTCATCATGATCAACATCAATACTAGCAACTCTATTCTACATATAATTGAAAAATCAAGAAAAAATGGTCAAATATATTGGAAAATATTGATTAGTCAGGATAAGTCGGGATATTTCATGATCCACTTTTTTTCTATAAGAATATTAATGCCACACAAGTTCATAACAAGTAAAAGTTATAAAAAGAAAGAATTTTTTTGCAATCAATTTTTTTTTAGAACATTGTTACAATATTGTGAGCCAACCTAACATAGCACTAGTACTTTTTGACTCATTTTTTGATGGGAATTGGTCAAATTTTTGAACCCATGTTAGTCAAATTTTTGACCCCATGTTAGTCAATTTTTTTACCAATTGTTGCGTCGCTATTTTTTTCATCAAAATTTTGACTAACACTTGTATGTGTTAGAATTTTGACCAAATATTTGGGTGAAATAGGTTTCTTTTGGTGTGAGGACCATTGATAAAATTTTTGACCAATCTTGGTTGAAATGGCCACCAAACATTGGTCAAAAGTTTGACTAATGTTGGCTCTTCATCGACCAACATGCCAAATCTACAACCAATGGATTGGTCAAAATTTTGACCAATGTTTGGTGGAAATTTTGACCAATGTTGGCCCTTCATCAACCAACATGACAAACCCATGACCAATTGTTATGATTAACCTCAGGTAGAAATAATAGTTACATGCAAATATAACCAATAAAAAAAAATAGTAGATCACACATAAGAGAACACAAGACACCAAGATTTAACATGGTTCACCCAATCCCTGGGCTATGTCCACCAATAGAAAGTCCAATATTATTATGATCCAGTGATTACAACCTAAGTACAATCTGTAATCCCTTACAGCTCAATATCGCTGCAAGAACCAATTTTCACATCACACATTATGAAAATCCCTAACCCTAAGCCTTTTTATGCAAGCATTTTTCCACTTACAAAATTAGGGCTAGAATAATAATAAAAAATTGGCCGACACCTTTTACAATATAAGGTCATTTTTGGCTTTGGGAGCATTGCCCCCAAAAACCCCTGCGAGGGCATTGTTCCTCAACCCCACCCTATACTGCAATAGGGAGCGCACCTAGGGTGCTACCCCAGGACCCCATAGGGGCACTGCCCCTTGAACCTATCTTGGGGGCATTGCCCCCAAACCCCCATAAAAAATAATTTGGAGGAAAACCACACTGGATAAACCTATGAGTCTAATTAGACTCCACATCACAACAATCTCCCACTTGGAGACTCATCAAACTGCACAATAATAACCTCCCACTTGGAGACTGGTCATAGCACTACTAAACCAATAGCTCCCACTAGAATATTAAACCACCTTGGACTCTACAATTCTTTTAGTCTGTTCAATCTAGAAGATCAATCAAAGCTAAAGAGGAGTTTAGATTCTCCCTTGTCACTACCTTTGTAAACATATCTATTGGATTGTCATTTATATGTATCTTCTCCAGCTTTAATTATCCATCATCCAAAACTAATTGAATGAAATGGTACCACAACTATATGTGTTTTGTCTTTGAATGCAAAGCTGAATTCTTTGCAAGATGAATGGCACTCTAGCTATCTGTTAACAAATAATTATCCCTCTGAACGTGTCTTAATTCTTCCATGAAGAACTGAAGCCATATCATCTCCTTGGCTGCCTCTATAGCAGCAACATGCTCTACCTCTGTAGCGGATAAAGCATTAACCTATTATAATCGAGAAACCTAGCTCACTACTGTCCCACTAGTAGTAAATATATAACATGTAGTACTCCACTTGGTCTCAATATCCCCTACCAAATCTGAGTTAACATATCCCTATAAAGTAGTAGTAGAGCCCCCAAAGTGTAAACACTTACTGGGTGTTCCTCTCAAATATCTAAAAATCCAATTGACTGCATTCCAATGCGCAATTCTTGGATGACTCATATCTTGCTAATGACTCCCACTGCATGTGCAATATCTGACCTTGTACATTCCATAGCATACATCAGGCTTCCTAGTGTTGAAGCACAGGGTACCTTAGACATCTTGTCCTCCTCTTCTTGTGTCTTGAGACACATCTCCTTAGTCAACATCAAATGACTAGGTAAAGGTGTGTTAACAACTTTAGCATTCTCCATAGAGAAACATTGCAACACCTTCTCAATATAATCAATCTAAGATAATGTCAATTTTTTGTTCTTTCTATCTCTATAAATCTTCATATCAAGTATTTTTTTTGCGGCCTTCAAATCCTTCATAGCAAATGCATGTGCTAAATGGCGTTTCAACCCCTTAATATAATCCATGTTAGACCCAACTACAAGCATATCATCAACATATAAACATAAAATAATGTAGTTGTCATCATCCAACCCTTTAAAATAAACACAACGATCTGAATGACACTTGCTATATCCATGTTCATGCATAAACTTGTCAATTTTTAGATACCATTATCAAGGTGCTTGCTTCAAGCCATATAAACTTTTTTTCAATTTGTACACTAAGTTGTTCTTACCTTTGACCTCAAATCCCTATGGTTGTGTCATATATATCTCTTCTTCCAAATCACCATAAAGGAAGGCTATTTTAACATCAAGCTACTCCAAATTCAAATCTTCAATAGCTACAATACTTAAAATAGTGCGAATAGAAGTCATTTTAACAATAGGAGAGAATATCTCATCAAAATCAATTCCTTTGTTTTGTGCAAATCCTTTTACAACTAACCTAGATTTTAATCATTTCTTACCTCTATCATCTTCTTTTAAACTATAAACCCACTTATTATGTAAAGTCTTTTTACCTACAAGCAACTTACATAAATCCCATGTCTCATTTTTCAATAAAGTCTATTTCATCTTTCATTGTAGACTCCCATTGAATCTTAGTATCCACTCGCACAACTTTAGCGTAATATTTAGGTTCACTAGCATCAATAAGTAAAATAGAATACAAAGAAGGAGAAAATATTTTTGGAGGTCTACTTATCCTTGTTGACCATCTAAAATTCACTAATGTGTGTGGTATTTGTTGTTGTAGTTGTTGCACATCATGAAGAATTGTTGGAACATCAGCTATTGGAGTATCATCCAACACTACATAATCATCTTCTTTCTTCTCATGTTGCTGCAACTAATCTTTGTACAAAACTTTCTCATTAAATATGACATCCTTGCTTCTTACAATTTTATGATTTTCAAAATCCCAAAGCCTATAACCAAACTCATTAATGTCATATCCAACAAATACATGTTTCTTTGACTTAGCTTCCAACTTGGTTCTATTTTTAGAATCTATATGACCAAATTCTTCACAATCGAAAGTTCTGAGAAAAGAATAACTCACCTTCTTACTAGTCTATGCTTCCTCTAGAATGTCAGAGTAAATAATTATTTATTGATTATTTATTCTTTTACTTAAGTTTACTTAGATTAATGTATTTATTTATTAGTTATAGTCTAGGAGTTGTTGACAACACAGGAGTTTGTTCCTATCTAAGTCATACTTATCTCCTCACTTTGATCAAGGATATTCCACCTTTTGTGGATGCATGCTTAGTTGTCAAACTTATCTTCTATCACTTTCCAGCTTGTTCTACAAGCTTCCTTGAGGTCTTTATATTTGGGCTTTCTCATTGTAAACTCAACTCATTTCAAGACATATTGTATAGCAATACATTTTTCTTTGTTGCAATATCTTCTCTCTCAATCCATTTAGTTTTTCCAAGCTCCACCTCTTCCTTCTTTAGTTTCCCTTCGATAGGTTATTTTCATGTAGGTGATCTTGACAATCTATGAAGTTGGCTTTCATCAACTTCTACATGGTATTAGAGCCTCCCTGCTGCTTCTTGGTTGAAGGATTTTTGAAGCCACGATTCAAAGACACAAACCCTAGTTTTTCTATGATTTTTTTCTTCAATCCAAGGGAAGAGCATTTTTTGGAGTACTTTGGGAATAAATGGATGCTACCATTAATTTCAAAAGGCTTGTTATAGTTAGAATCCATATAATTTTTTTTGATTTTGGAGAAAGTTGCTCTGTGAGGCAAAAAAAATTTGTCCAGGTAACCTTACGGACTGTATGAATGAAAAAAAATTTAAAAATATAATAAATGGAGTGCCACTACAATAGCACCCCTACCCCATTATAACACTACCCAATAACCACCACAACTCTTCCTAGTAGCCACCGTAGCTAGCAGCATAGTCATGGTGCCACTATTTTTTGATCGCCACCGACACTCTGTTGTGTGGTCACTCCAACAATTGCACCACTAGCTATGTCTCCTACTGTCACCACCTCCACTGAGATCTATTGCCTCTACTCCATCCACTTGTAGCCCCACCACCCCCTCCTTGCATGGATTTTTCCAATACAGTTGGCACCAGTCTCTGGGTGACACATGGCATGGGTGCCACATGGCCCCTGCCATGACACCTAGCCACATCAGCATCCTACCATGTGGCACTGCCATGTATCATTCCACGTGGTCTTTTTTTTGCTACAACAGCTGACAAGCCATCAATTTTAATGGTCTAATTTACTAATGTCAGCATGACATCAACCTGCATCAGCACCCCTGCCAGGACTCTAGGTCCCTTTTTGACCTACTCGTATTTTTTTGGCTATATCATGAGCATACGAAGGTATTTTTCTAATCCAAAAGAAGCATCAAAAAGATGGTTTCGAGACAAAGATATTGGTGCAAGTATTTTTAGGTTTTGATGTAAGTTTGTTGCCATTTTTGTAGTCAAAGTTTGAAGTTCTATTTTTTACTCTAGCAAGCATATCTTTTGCATCCCATCTCTATTTTTGAGAACATTGTATTTTTGGAAAGCTGGTTTTGTCATGTTTTAAAAAATTGTATCATTTCCTATATATTCTATCCCATGCTCTTTCTATCATGTTTTTAGCACTCTATGGTGGATATCTTGGGTGTTCCAGGTCTGAGGATCATTTTCATGGTATGGGATTTTTTATTTTGGGTTGTACTATCTTTTGTATTAGCTTTTTTCCTTTTCTAATAATTATTGATATCATTTGTAAACATCTTTATGCAAATGCACCGAGATAAAGTTCCACTCTTACATTTTGAGTTTAGGAATATTTTTTTGAGACAATTGTACTTGCACTATTTTATAAAGCACCATGGGGGGTTAGTTGTTGCCATTTTTTTGCCCTCTTCCTTTGTCAAGTGAGTGTCCCTCCCACGACATTAGCTGCATGCAGTGTCAGTGATCATGCCTTTATAGGTATTTGTACCTCTTCAACTCTCTCATCATTCTTGGTTTTTCTATAGAAGATTTTGGTCCACTTTCTCAGTTGCCTATCATCTCACCCCATCTACATTAACAGGGGTTATTCTATTGTTCAAATGCTTCCTTGGTTCAATGGTTTGATAGTGTGAGCTAAGTATTCAATGGTTGATCCTACTAGGTGATTGCAGTGGCTGGCTACCTATGTATTTTGGTGAGATGGATCATCTACCATATAGACACACTCAGTTCGTGCCTTCTTCTTCCATAGAGGTTCTTCAGTTCAACAGTTTCTTTCTAATGATAGAATTTGTGGCTTCTTCATGCTTCAGTGATGCTCTTTCCGATCACTCTTTATTCCTATCTTCTGGGACATTCCTCTAGTTGGAGGCTTCTTTAGTCCTTCAATAAGTTTTCTTACCTCTTTTTGGGGGAGGGTTTTTCCCATGTGGTTTTCTCTCTTTTCCCATTTTCAGAGGTTGCATCTCTTTGCATTATACATGGGTACCTAACATGGCCTTGTTGCTGGGACCCATTCTGCATTTCATCTTAGTTTTTGTGAGCTTAAGGCATTCCCCTAAGTTGCACTTAAGGGTGGGTTTTAGAGTAAATAATAATTTATTAATAATTTATTCTTTTACTTAAGTTTACTTAAGTTAATGCATTTATTTATTAGTTGCAGTCTAGGAGTTGTTAACAACACGGGAGTTTGTTCCTATCTAAGTCATACTTATCTCCTCACCTTGATTGAGGATATTCCACCTTTTATGGATGTATACTTAGTTGTCAACCTTATTTTCTCTCTTAGTCCATTTAGTTTTTCCAAGCTCCACCTCTTTTTTCTTTGGTTTCCCTTCAACAGCTTATTTGCATGTAGGTGATCTTGGCGAGCTGTGAAGTTGGCTTTCATCAACTTCTTCATGGAATACCACAACCCAAAGGAGTAGAGGGACCTATATTAATCAAATATATAGTAGTATTGACAACCTCTTCCCACATGTATAAGGGTAACCTACCATGCAACCTCATGCTTCCTGCATGCTCTATTATAGTCTTGTTCATGTGTTCAACCACTCCATTTTCCTGTGGAGTCTTTGGAATAGTTTTCTATCTATGAATACCATTAGCAGAGAAATAATCTTTCAATTCGTGACTACAATACTCACCATTATTATTAGATTTGAGACATTTTAATTTCTTTCTAGTCTCATTTTCAACCAAGCATTTCCATTTTTTAAAAGTTTAAAATACATCAAATTTCTATCTAAGGAAATAAACCCATACTTTTCTAGTTCCATTATTAATAAATTTAACATAATAATGAGAGACACCAAGAGAAGATACCTACGCTAGTCCCCATACATCTATATGCATAAGCTCTAATCTCTCACTTCTCTTTTCCTTCCCTATCTTCACAAAACTCACTCTCTTTTGTTTTCCATACACACAGCTTTCATAGAAATCCATATTGACACAATTCATACCTAAAAAATATTTCTTTGAATGAAGTACTTTTATGCCTTTCTCACTCGTGTGCCCAAGTTTGTTGTGCCACGGTGTTGTATCAGATTTTATAGTAGCTATTTGTTCTCCTTGCTCAACTGCAACAATTTTTCATGAATATTCATTTTTCTCTAAAACAATCAAAGTAGAAGGAACATATAACCTATACAAAGATATAAGGTGCCTACTTTCACACATTTTTCTAGTACAAGGGAATCTTTTGAAACCTTCTAATTTTTACCATTAAAATTAACTACACAACCATCATCATAGAGTCGCCCTACTGAAATCCTACTCAACCCTGGAACATGTCCTACCTCATGTAGTAGCCAATGATTCCCATTATGAAACTTAATCCTGACTTTTCTCTTTCAAAAAATTTGATAGGGTTCATTATCCCCAAATAAAAAAGCCCAAAATCCCCTTGGGCATAATTAATAAAATAACCTCTATGTGGTGTAGCATGAAATGAAACACCAAAGTCTAAAACCCATGACTTATCAACACTTTCTAAAGACAGAAGCAAAGCATCCTCTTTTGAATTTGTTACTTACCACATTTTCCTCCTTGTTCCCTTCTGGTTTATCTCCATTGTTCTTTTGAGTCCAAGAATCTTTCTTCATATGTCCTATTTTACCACAGTACCATCAATCTCTTAGTCCTCTGGATTGAAACCTCTTCCCCTTTGACTTTCGTCTTGATTTCCCACAATTTTTGGAATTATTTCCTCTCTCAGTCATTCTGCCTTTGCTTTGTGCATTCAAAGCACATCCTAATGTAGATCCACCTCAAGGTTTCCTATGAGTTTCCTCACTCAAAATCACACCGATCACATCATCAAAATTTAGGGTATTAGACCCAGAAATGAAATTACTCAAAGCCATTACCAAGCCATTCCAACTTTCAAGCAAAGAACATAAAATCAAGAGAGCCCTAATTTCTTCATCAAAATTAATACCAATAAAATATAACTAACTAGTAATAGTATTGAACTCATTTAAATGATCTGCAATAGATCCACCTTCTACTATTTTCATATTAAATAAATGTTTCATGAGAAATACCTTATTTGAAGTGGTCTTTTCATACAATTTTGCTAGGGTTTCCATCAGCTCTTCCATCGTCTTCACTTGTGTAATGTTAAATGGCACTGATTGCACCAAGCATAATTGAATGCTTCCAAGTGCCTTTCTATCTAAAATCTTCCAGTCATCATTTGACATAGTTCCTTATTTCTTGGATTTTCCATCCAATGGCTTCCATAAATTCTTTTGATAAAGATAGTCTTCCATTTGCATCTTCCATAATTGAAAGTTCTACCCATTAAACTTCTCCACCTTTAGCTTTGTTAGAATCTAATAAGATTAATAACCCAGAAAACTAGTGCAAAGAATAAATATCTAAACTATGAATGAAAATGATACAAAATCAAAATAGCATCATAGAGTAAGTCTCTAAGAGAGTAATGCAAATGCTGGAAGAAAAATAGAATTAAGAGGATGCAAAAACAAGAGATGCAAATACAAGCCAGGTAGCATGCTTATATAGGCTAGGAAGAGAGAGGAGGTGGCAACACCAACCAATGAGGAACAACCATCTATCGAACTAAAGTTAGCAAAGTATCTTCCCAAGATAGCTAATGGATGCTCACATGTAGGAAGGTGACACCTCACAACCATTCACCTAATAAGACATGCTTTATTAACCTAAGCGAGATTATTAAAAGTGTAGGAAAAACCTAGCAAAATAGGAAAAATAAAAAAACTACACTAACACCCCCCCGTAAGTGAAGCTTAGGTGGATGTAGAAATGGGTCCTGACAAGTCAAGCCTAATGAGGTACCCATGTACATAAAATTCCCCCAAAAGAGAGAGAAAAGAGACTCCCCAAAGAAAATTAGGACTCCAAGTGAGAGGAAGAGGCCCCCCCAAAAGATGAAGCATCCCGCACCTCCAACAAAGTTTGCAAATTTTGTCTGGTAGATCCACTTACATCGAACAAGTTTTCTTCCCTTAGGAAAAGGGACAAGACCCCAAGTGTGGTTCCTCATCAAGGAACTATACTATTCCTGCATAGTTGTATCCCACTCAGAAATACTAGAAGCCTCATGAAAGGACTGTGGATTTGAAGCAGTAGCAATGAAGATATGTAGAGCATCCTGAAATTATGAACGAATCTGCTTGGTGTATGATGGATCCCCAACCCAATCACCTGCAAAATGCAAGGTCTGTCTAGCCCAAAGTGGACCAGAAGATGGAGAATCTAGAGGAGAATCATCAACTTGTAAATGATGACTAGGAGAGGAAGGAGGTGAGTCCTCTGAATCACTCTCTGCATCAGAAGTGGAGGTAGAAGACTGCTCAAGTGAATCTGACCCATTAGAAGATCTATCATGTATTCCAAGTGACTCTAATGTCAAAGTAGAAGGCAACCCTGTGACCATGCTCTGCTAGTTAAGCTGAAGCAAGTAGTGGAAGTTAAGATGGCCAAACCACTCATGCCATAATTTGCTCACATCATTAGAGTGAGTGAGTGAAACAGTCAAAGGAGGATCAGGAACAAAGTGAGAAAATATATAGAGTCATGACTGATGATCTGCTCTCCCAACTGCAACTATAGAATCATTGTGAACCTCGCATATCTCCACTGAACTAGGAGTGAACTCAACCTGCTTGCCTAAACTTGTGTGAGTGATCTGGTATATCGATAGGAGATTAGTTGGCATTGAGGGTACACAAGGAACATCATGGAATGTCCCATCCCCCACATCAACAGACCCTCTCCCACACACCTCAACAGGAGTGTTATCACCCATCAACATAGAAGGCATAGTACATGGCTCTAAGGATGCAATTTCTTCCTTAGATGAAGCCATGTGATGTGAAGTACCCGAATCAAGAACCCAAGTGGATGGTGAGGAAGCAACTGCAAAAAGAGCCTTGCCCTTTCCTTTCCCCTTGCTATTTTCTTTTTCTTTGTTAGACCCTTCAGTAGAAATTTGTTTGATAGACTCAGGAACACTGATATTATTCTTCTCAAGAATGTATCTCAAGTGATCAAGTTGTTTCTGCAAACATTTATGTTCATCATGACCAAGTCTTTTACAGTAGGCACATTTGACCTTTTTTTCTTAGGCTTATCGCCCTTGGAAGATGGTGTATCAATAGTTTCTTTTGAAGAAACTGGTATCTGATCCTTCTTCTCCTTGTTATTCTTTTGTTTCTTGTCCTTACTATTGTTGTTACTACTTTGTCCTTGTTGTTCTTTTCTGGCAGCCAAGGCATGTGACTTAGAGGACTTAAGAGTGCCCATCTGGATTAGCTTGTCCTGTTCTTGAGTGAGATTGATAGCAAAATCATCTAAAGATGGCATGGTGAATTGAGTACCAAGTGCACCCTTAGTAGCATAGAAGGTAGAGACAAACACAGAATATTCTGAACTTAGCTTAGAGAGAATACTAAGAATCAGTTGTTCATCTTTCTTTTCAATTCCACATTGTTTTAACTGCAGCCTTAGTGATTTCAATTTGGTGAAGAAATTTTGAATTGTGTTGAAATTGCCTGGACTCAAACTAATTAATTCATTTTCCAACATATGACCCTTCATTGAATCTTGTGTGCCAAATAGTGTTTCTAGCTTTGTCCATACTTCATTTGGTGTATCCAAAGACTCAATGTGAAATAGCAAGTCAGGAGAAACAGACAAACACAATGTTCCATATGCCTCATCACATTTGTTAAACCACTTATGCTTATCTTCATCTTTAGCAGGTTCAGTTTCAAGTCCCATAGTTATCCTATTTAATACAGCTTTCCTTAACTGAATTGTCATTCATGATTTCCACTCAAAGTAATTGTATGGAGTTAGGATGGGCATATTTGTTTGATCCATGATGAAGAAATGCAGAGAAGAAATGCTAAAAAGAAGAGAACCTTGCCACGACAATGCTCCCCTCCTTTTTACTCAATCAAAGAACCCCCCCAAAGAAATATGATTTGGCACTTTATTTTAGTGCATTTACAACTACCACTAGAAAGAAATACTTAGTGGTCTTGATTTCAATGCATTACAAACCCTCATGAAGAGCATATGCTAAAAGTGAAACTTGGGCATAATAATCAAGGAAACAAATAGCACCACTGCAATCTACTCGAAAAATCATGCATTTTCAAAAAAAGAATTGCCTCGATACGAGGTCGTATGAGAAAGTTATGATCCTCCAAAGTTTCCAAAATGAGAACTGTGCACAGTCACGGCTGAGAATCTGTAATTTTTGAAGAATTCATGCATGAAAATCAATAAACAACTCTACTAGTGGATACAACACAAAAAAATAGCCAAGTTCATAACAAGAATCATCAAAATCGGAGTCCGTATGAGCAAGAATGAGACATTTGAAAACTGTGTTCAAATCTATGACTGCCAACAGAGAGGGTTATGGCTGTAGCCTTTCATGCTTGATTCTACAAAATATACAACTTGCATGCAAAATCTAAAAGATACCCAAATGGTTTTTCAAGGCTGCGAACAAAACTCAAAAAGCGTTTTTCTTGTTGATGTACAGAAGATGCTGCTGTAGTGTAAATTAGACACCTTTAACAGTAAAAAATGGCTCCAAAAATCAAAAACCAACCCTAGCAACCAAAATATGACATGAAAATGCTAGATTAGCTTCCTAAGTTCATCAATGGCATGCTGGAACCTGCAATACTGATTGAAAACTCCAAATATGCAAGTTGGTTGTCAGATTTGAGATTGAAACCCTAGAGAAAAACCGTTTTTGTCAAAACTTTTCTGATTCTCAGGATCATCCAAAGATGCAAGAGAAGAGCATACTTCATTTTTCAAAAAACTACAATAAAGTTTATTAGTCCCCCCCCCCCGAATCTCTCAAATAAGGAAACTAAAATCTACTCTTGCACATAGAAAAGCTCTGATACCATGTTAGAATCTGATAAGATTAATAACCTAGAAAACTAGTGCAAAGAATAAATATCTAAACTATGAATGCAAATGATACAAAATCAAAATAACATCATAGAGTTAGTCTCCAAGAGAGTAATGCAAATGCTGGAAGCAAAATAGCATTAAGAGGATGCAAAAACAAGAGATGCAATTACAAGCCAAGTAGCATGCTTATATAGGCTAGGAAGAGAGAGGAGGTGGCAACACCAACCAATGAGGAGCAACCATCTATCAGACTAAAGATAGAAAAGTATCTTCCCAAGATAGCTAATGGATGCTCACATGTAGGAAGGTGACACCTCACAACCATTCACCTAATAAGACATGCTTTATTAACCTAAATGAGATTATTAAAAGTGTAGGAAAAACCTAGCAAAATAGGAAAAATAAAAAACTACACTAACAAGCTTACCCTCAACTGCAATCACTCCCACTCAATCATGAGACTGCCACTTGACCATGAGACCTTCCTATAGAGGATAGCTAAAAAAATTGATGACAATCTAGCTAAATTTTTTTTTTTAAATGATGAACATCTAGCTTTGACACCACTTGTTAGGATTAACCTCAAATAGAAATAAGAGTTACATGCAAATATAACCAATATCAAAAAATAATAGATTGCACATAAGAGAACAGAAGACACCAAGATTTAATGTGGTTCACCCAATCCCTAGGCTACGTCCAACAATAGCAAGTTCAATATTATTAGGATCCAGTGATTACAACCTGATTACAATCTGTAATCCCTTATAGATCAATACCGCTGCAAGAACCAATTTTTGTATCACACTATGAAAATCCCTAACCCTAAGCCTTTTTACACAGGCTTTTTTCTATTTACAAAATTAGGGCTAGAATAATAGAAAAATAGTTGTTGATGCCTTTTATAATATAAGGTCATTTTTGGCTTTGGGGGTGCTATGCCCAAAAACCCCTGTAGGGGCGTTACCCCTCGACCCCACCCTATACTGCAATAGGAAATGCACCTGGCAAGACCTGACAAGGGTGTTGCCCCTTGACCCTGTCTTGGGGGTGCTGCCCCTAAACCCCCATATAAATAATCTAGAGAAAATTGTGCGGAATAAACCTATGAGTTTGATTAGGTTCCACATCAGAAAATAAATGAATTGGTCTAAATTTTCACCAAAGTTTGGTCGAAAGTTCAATCAATGTTAGTCCTTGATTGACCAACATGCCAAACCCATGACTAATTCATTGGTCAAATTTTTGATCAAACTTTGGTGCAAATGTTGACCAAGATGATTTTTTTTAAAAATAATTTAGTGGCAGATAAATATCCAAAGTAATCATTGGCGATAGCTTGGTCAATGATTAGGTTAGATAGTTATCTTCAGGTCTTTGTTGGGTCTACCACCACCTTGATATGAGATTTCACAAACCTATATTGATGGCACTACAAGTGGCTACAGATAGATGAGGTTTCAATATTGTCTACATATACAAGTCCAAATGTGATTATACCTTTACCATTGCCCTTTCATACCCTTGAAAATCAAGCTACTTCAACTAGGGAATATAATCCCCAATATTAACACACCTATGATACATAGAAGACTCCTCAATTGCCTTGGAAATAATCTCCTTTGAGACCCCTAACTCCTCTCCAAAATACTTCTTATTAATGATCATAGACATGAGTGTATTGAAGCTCAAGAAGGAGAAGAACCTCTTCATGTTAACATTATCCTATAGTTGAGCCTACTCAAATAGAAGAGAAAATCCTTTGTGAAGTTGTTGGGATCTCTTGGGAGAAAAAGATTGGATTCTCTTGGGAGATAAATTTGCTACTACTCATAACATGTGGACCAAACTAAAGGATATCTATGGAGGTGATGATAACATAAAGAGAGCCAAGGTAGAATGCTTGAGAGGCCAGTTTGATCAGATGAAAGTGAGAGAGGGTGAAAACATTGCAAAATATTTTGAGAGAATCAAAGCTAGCGTTGGTGCTATCAAAGCCTCTGGAGGAACAACTAAAGATGTAATAGTGGTAAGAAAGGTACTCAGAATCCTTCTTCCTATCTATGCAATTAAAGTGTCTATTATTCAAGAGATGAGATGTGATCCAAATAATAAGATAACTTTGGATGCTCTAGTGGGAAGATTGACAACATTTGAACTAGATGACTATGACAATTATACTCCTAGTTCTAGTAATCTTGAGTTTGTATTTGAAGCCAAGGTATCACTCAAGAAGAAAGCTAAAAGATCTAAAAGAAAACAATCTAAAAGGGAAAAGGAAGATAGTTCTAAATGTGATCTTGAAGCCATTGAAGCATTTCTTAAAAGGAGGTATCCCAAAGGAAAAGGAAAGTATAAAGATAAAATTCCTTTAATCTATTTCTCTTGTGAATAAATTGGACACATTGATGCAAGGTGCCCAAATAGAAAGACAGAGATAAAAAGAAGAACAAAAAGTATAAAGGCAAGAAGGATTTCAAGGACTATAAGGAAAAAGGTAAGAAATCTTGTTTGATGACTAAAGATGCAAATAGTAGTGAAGATGATGAAATGGTATATATTTTTTTTAAAAGATGAATTTGATGATGAAGGAGATAAAATGCAACTTATCTCTCATGTTAGCAAGAATGACAAATGGATTATTGATAGTAGCTACTCACATCATATAACTGGTGATAAAAAAAAGTTTGAACACATGAAAAATTATGATGGTGGTAGTGTGAGATTTGGAAACTATGAACCTTGTTGCATAAAGACAAAAGGTTTTATCTCACTAACCAATGAACTTAGATGTGATAATGCTTATTGGGTTGAAGGACTAAAGCATAATCTACTAAGTGTGGCATAGTTGAATAACATTGGATTCAAGGTAGAATTCATGAATGGGAAGGCCAAACTACTGGATGGAAAAGGAAATCTATTTGGGTCTAGCAAACAAACAAAAGGTAATCTATTCTACCTAGATCTCAATGAAAGTTCATGTTTTATCACTCAAGTAGAAGAAAGCTAGTTGTGGCATAAAAGGTTATGTCATGTTAACCTTAATAATCTAATCAAGATAAGCAAGAAGAAAAGAGAAAGAGGTATTTCTAATTTGAGGAAACCTGATATGGGTCTATGTAAAAATTGACTAATTGGAAAGATGTGAAAGACTAGTTTCAAAATCAAGAACTATCATTTAGAAGAAGTCTTGGAGTTGGTTCATACAAACCTTTGTGGACCTATTAGAATAGAGAGCTACAGTGGAGACAAGTTTTTTAATTTTTTGATGACTATTCTAGAATGATGACTGTAATGCATCTAAGAGAAAAATCTAAAGCTTTTCAAAAATTTAAGTGGTATCTTGCAAGAGTAGAGAAAGAAACTAGAAAGAAGATGAAATGTTTGAGATCAAGTAGAGGTAGTGAATTCATTTTCAATGAATTCAATGAATTTTGCGTTGAAAGAGGAATTAAAAGACAAGTACTAGCCCTTGGTACACCACATTAGAATGATATAGCTGAAATAAGGAACAAGTCCATCATGGATTGTGCAAGAACCTTGATGATAGAAAAGAATATTGCAATCAAATACTCGAGGGAAGCAATTAGTACTGTAATACATACCTTGAATAGAGTAAAATTGAAGAAAGACTCAAATAAAACTCCTTATGAACTATGGTATGGCTACAAACCTAATGTAAGTTACTTGAAAGTATTCGGTAGAAAATGTTATGTCTTGAAGGAATCTAGGAAAGGTAAATTTGATGTCAAAGGTGATGAAGGCATATTCCTAGGATACTCTTGTAAAATCATAAAATCATAGAAAGTGCACATGTGAGAATAGATGAGTTTGCAGATAAGAGTGAAGAGGAAAGAAAAAAAAACCTGAGGATTACAGAAGGTTTGTTTACTATTAACCTAATACATTGCCAAATCTATTTGGAAGTCAGGAGGCCTCACCTCATAAGTCCCCAACATCGCCAAAAGCTACCGAGTTGCAACCAGTGCAACCTAAGTCATAGTCTAAAGGACATGAGTCACAATCAAAAGCTACCAAGATAGTGCTAGAGCATACCAAGTCAGATGGACCCGAGTCACAGATAGTGGGAACCAAGCTTCATATAGAAGATCATGAAGAGGTTAGTGGAACATTTTCTAAATCCAAGCTACCTATGTTAGGAAGATATGTCATAAGGCACCATGCACTTGATCAGATCATTGGAAACAAATTAGATGGAACAATGCCAAGAAACAAATTGAAAGGTACATGTTCACTTGCTAAATTTGAACCTAGAAATGTTAAAGATGCTTTGGATAATGAAAGTTGGATTGAGGCTATGAATAAAGAAATAGAACACATAGAGAGGAACACTAGTACATTTGGCCTCTATTTTTTATGAAACTTTTTAACAAGAGGCCAAATTGACTTGTGAACTTTTTTTGTTTATGTTCCTGAAAATGTCAAAATAGCAATGAACATGGGATGTTGAAATAGTTATGAAAATAGGATAATATTAGAAAAAAATGAAAATTGAAACATAGTTTTCATTGTTTTGTTGTGTCGAGGCACTTTTGGGTGGGGGGAGGTGGGTTCACATACAAATCTTTTGGCATCACAAAGGCAGTAAGTTCTTTTTAAGTTAATTTGTTGATTGCAATGCATGAAATATGGGGCGCTCCTTACTGTGCAGTGAATTTGAGTTGTGAATTTGGAAAGTGCACTAGAGTAGTGATGCAAGAAGAACAAATTAAGCTCCCATTTGCTCTATTGTTTCAAATGCCCTTCAATACTACCTCCAACAGACTGTTGTGATACTCATCCACTACAGAAACCATAGAGGTTTATAAAATTAGGGTAAATATTATCTATCATGTTCCAAATATTTATAGCCTAATATAATTGAAAGGATCACACACATTTGTTAAACTTCAAACAACAGATTTCTTCTAAAAAATGAGCTATTTGGGCCCCATGGATTTTATGCACAATTTTGACAAAGTAGATTCTATGTACACATGTGTGTGTGTGTGTGTGTGTGTGTGTGTGTCTACACCCATTTTTCATCCTTATCTAGTTGTTCAAATTCCACTATAGAAGGTCTTATGTTCAAATCTTCCTACACTCAACCTACAACTACACTCCACTACACTATGAATTTGGCCAATTTTATCTTCACAAGCCACATCCTAAGTTTGAATCTTGACAATATCTACTATCAAATATGGTTAAAAGTAGTAAACCCTAGCCAAAGAAGAATCCCCATAATAACTTACACCAGACTCAAACCTTCAAGGGGGTGAGAATGAGAAAATGGGTGAAATGGGTTTCAAAAGTGAGAGTGCCCAATTCAAGAGTTACTTACATAAACCAGGAGGAAAAATGACCAAGCATCACAACAGTTACATAAACTAGGAGGAAACAACATATTCAATCATTAACCTAGATAATGAATACCAAAATATTAACTTGATTACTAAACCCCATTTAATGATGTTCACATATAGATGCATTCAAACATTTGTCCATGCACCTATTCAGCCAACCCTTTCCTTCTATATTCTTTTGTAGTTCTCCATTGTTCTTGTACTTCTTTCTTTACTTTGTATACTTTCTTCCCCTTCAATCGTAAATAGATTCCTCTGTTAGTTTTCTTGGCAATACTCCACGAACTCTTCACTGATGGGGTTTCTAGCTTCCATCTCTCTCTGAGACCATTTCCATTCCTTTAGTTGTATTCATCCTATTTAACCTCTCTTCTATCGGCCTTAGCACAACCTCATTGTACTTTTCTTCAACCTCTCTTCTTATTGACCTACTCTCTTTATTCTAGAGATAGCTTTCCTTTCTTCCATCATTGATAGCCAATTCTTTTAGCCATCATGTTTCTCTCCAAAATTATCAGTCTTCAATTTCTCTACCTATTAACCTTCCAAACATCAACCCCTTACTATCCTCAAATCCTCATTACTCTTTCTTCATTCATCTTTTGGTCCAACTTTCTACCCATGTGTTGATAGAAATTGTTTGCTCACAGTAAATTCTAGATGCACACAACTAAAAATATGAAGACTTTCTTGTACCTAGCCACAACTCAAGAAATAATACATAAGGCCAATATCTTTCATATCAAATTCAAATTCCAACTCCTCCTTATACCATCCTATTAGCTCCTAATCACTAATAAGAATAAGGTAATCCACACACAAGACTAAAATTAATAGATCAAATCTATTTAACTAATAATCATGAATACAAGTTGGATGAGTTTTTGTGAATATTAAACAAGTGTTAGTTGCTTCAGCTAGTATGAGATCTCTAGCTTGCACGAAATAAAAATTGCACATTCCATTTAATTGGTCCAAAGGACCTATACATGTGTTTCACATATCTTATATAGATCCCACTATCAACTATGATATATAATATGTTTATTAAAAAATTTTGAGAAAGTTTATGAAAAGATCATAAATTAGGTTTTGTAGGACTACAAGGAGATTCACCCATTTGTGATCATTTTGGTAGTTTTCATTATCTAATTTTTTTAATAAGACTTTGTGAGAGTTTTAAACATGTTATAAAGTGATAAGATCAATCTAAGAAGATGTGGTGAGAGCCTTGTGTTGTGACAAAACCAATTGATTCTATTTCAAAGGAAACCTTAAGTGAAAGTTGGAAAACCTTATGGTTTATTATACATTTCGTAGAGTGATTTGGTGAAGTGGTTGGATTGACCTATCTCTGCATCATATTGATATCAAGGTATGCAAGATGAATCTATGGGGTATGTCTAGGCCTTATGTGGGAGATATCTCAAAGCTGACATACTTATACCTAAGGCTCAATTATTTCTATTATGGTTCTATTATACTTATAAATTTTGCATGCTTCTTTAAACTTGCAACTTTTTTTTCTAATAACTTAATCATTTTAACTTGGCTTCAATGAGTTTCCATAAGTTTATCTTGAAAAAAAATTTCCCTTCTTTTAGTCAAAATTCCCTCATGATTCATAGGCTGGCAGGATTTGAGCTTTGATACCATTTTAATAACATAGCCTGAATGTGGATAGACAACAACTTATAAATGTTCATGAACACTATATTTTGTATATTATGTATTATTTTGAAATATAACATAAGAAAACTAAGATTCATTAAACTATTACAACTTATTAAACATTTTTACTGTAAAAAATGGACACAATTGTTATTCTAGATGTTAATCTAAATGGTGATCTACTCTTAACGTCGTCCCTTTTCAAAAAGATTGATCTCTCTGCAGAGAGGGATAATATTCAACCCATGAAATATATTATTTTTTCTTTTCAGATTTCCAGTGAATGCCTTCTCTTCCCAACATATTATATACCTCAAGCTCTCCTTTCCTAGAACATCTCAATCAAGGAAGACAACCCTAAAATGTTGACAATAATTAGGCAACTTAATTGACAAGTACAAGTGTAGCTTCTCAAATTGTGCTATGAACTGAAAAATCAATACTTTAAAGTTACACAAATATAAAATTCTTCTTATTCCAATTTAATTAACTATAAGAAACAAAGAAAATAAATTGCAAGCTTGATGGCCTCCTGCCATGTTCATAAACCATGTCAATATCCAAACTCAAACACCATACTTCCAAACATTTTGTATGAATTTTAAGGATTTTTAAATAATTTTTTTGTTGTTAAGAAGAAATTTAGGGAACTCCAGTTGTTTCTCAATTTCTCCATTTTGGCTAAGTGTAATGTCCCCTTGTCCAATCTTCTGCATATATAGACTCCCATGCTTCCATTGCTATGATAATGAATGTGGAGAATGCTTCTTCAAGATTCTTAATATCCTTAACACAATACATATGCTTTCATTTTCCTATTTGTATGTTCTTTGACCTTTTGATATGTGCTATCATATGTCTAATTATGTCTATTGTAATTTCTCAGATTATTATTTCCAATTTTATTATATAAGAATTTGATATATTGAGGAAATATAAAAGGGGCCTTGCAAAGTGTATTAATATTCTTTGAGCTCAATATATAATATAGAGGTTATTATAACTTAACTACCCCTTTGATTAACCTTTATGTCTATTTATGACATCACCAAAAATGACATGTGGCACTTTAGAATATACTGGTTTGAAGTCATGTGTTGTATCTATATATGCAATTAAAGAGTGGGTTGACGTCACATCAAAATTACACTAGCCAGTGACAAATTCAATTCCATATTTGACATGTATTATTGATGAGACTATTAGATTACATGTTGACCTAGATTATTCAATGTACATATTAATGGTATTTCTTTTACACTATAGAAATCTTGTCATGTACTATGATAGCCATGCATGATGACTATTTCATTGTATAACCACTTTGAGCTTGTATGTTCATATGATAATTGTTACTTTTGGTGTATGGTGGAAGTTATAGGATAACAATGATCTATGATAGGGATATGCCATCTCTAATATTATGATGTTATATATATGAAATTGTCTCTGTTATAGGAATCATCTTTGATGTGTATCTGATGTTATATGCTCTTTAATGGATGTTGTCTCTGATATACAATTGTATTGCTTGCACCAGTAGTTGCTATTACAACCTTCAATTCTCTATAGTTGAGAGATTCCAAAAAGTAAATATATAATTTATAAAATCAATTCTTCTTATCTGCCTTTGGAGAGTCAATCAGCTTGTATAAATATGTGCTTTGGGATATGAAGAGACACTGTGGAAAGTTGTCAGTTTTCATAACTAGTTTATTTATTCTTCATGATTATTATGAATAAATCATGGATGATTACCCAAAAATTATGATTCATTAAGGATAATTGATAATGTAAGCCCCATAATGTTGGCTAGTATAACAACACAGTAACAATGTATAATCTAGTACATGAATAGGAAGTGAGGCTTATTCATGTTGATGCATGGAAATACCAGTAGTGATAGTATACACACTCATCAGCTTAATATCTAATAGAGATGTTTATAAATGTGGTGCTCAATGCAATATGTTATGGTTGCCTCTAGTCAATTTATATACTAATCACCAATCTTCTTACTTTATAGATGTGTGCATGTCTTGCTCTTTCAGTAGCCTTCATATAATCTTCCACTTATTTTGGTAGAGATGATTTTTATGTGAATTGAGATGCCTATACATTAGAGTATTTGCTAGCAGAGATGTTGATATTTATCATTGATATTGCTATTTATTAATATTTTCCCTATTCTCATTATAAATCTATTTGTTTCATGTACTGTTGATTGATACCAGTCCCTACCATAATCAATGATTATATTATCACTGGTGATGTAAAGATATTCCTGATTGGTCTTCTAAAATAATCAAGGAGAAATAATGTAAGGTTAGATAATATATGATTAGTTTATAATGTGAATATTAATGATTGTTAAATATTAATAGATTTATATATTATTTTCAATCCAACTATCACCGTACCAAAAGGAATCTTGATTATTAATGTTGGATGTTCTTTTAATACACTTGATATATAATTTGCAGGTTACAAAAAAATCATCCTTCTTCCACCAACGAGTCATTCCATTCAAGAAAGACCATGTCTGACAATATCAATGTACAACAAAATAGGGAGACAATTGCTAGGCTGTGGTCTAACTTAAAAAGAAAAGGTGATGGAAAATGTTATTGTCCTTGAAAAATTTGTAAGGGCTTAAAGACTCAAAGATATTTAATCAAAATAGTCGAAGAACATTGTAGGAAGCATGGTCACATTGAAGGGGGGAAAAATTTTGTTCATTGGTATGTATTTTTTTTGTAATTAGCAACAATTTTTTTTCAAACAAATGATACATGTTCTTTCAAATCTATCAAAAACCATCATTCTCTTATCACTTGGGTTTTCTTAGATAAAACTTCAAGGTCACTAGCAACTCTAGTATAATGTAACTCACAAAATATAGTGCACAAAAATATAACTCACATAATATGCACTCCTCATAATAAATGGTAGAGTATGAATGCACATTAATAATAATTGGAAGCTTCAGGAAGGAATGAGAATTTTTTAATGTTGGTTGGATATTTCCTCGTAAATATCATTACTGAGCCATGAAGTTATAGAAATGGGGTATTCTTAGTGTCTAGAGGAGGTTCCACTTGGTGTAGAAGCAATATTATTTCTTAAAAAACATAAGGAGATCACCATCCTCTATTGGAACTTATAGATCTTGAAGATCATAGAAAACCCAGAAAGTGCCTAGAGCTACTAATTCAAATGTGCTTTTTTATATATACCATTTCTAATTATATTGTTATGGATCCATTTTCATGGGACCCTTTAATCCTTAATTTTTCATATACAATGAATAGTATAACAAACTAAATGTATAGATATATGGACTATCACTCCATGACAATGACTTCTAATTCAATAGTTATTTAAGCTATTGAGAGCGAGATATTAATGGTAATATCTTCACCTTGTTGATTGTCGCTAGAATTCTTAAGTTGTTTATTGATTTTGATTCTCTAAATATAAAGTGTCATTATTGAACACTAGACCAACAATTCCCTTTAGTAGGCATTGTTTCTTACTTTATCAATGCAAGAATGATTGAATAGAGATTGTGATAGATGCAAGGAATATGGTTATGTATTCTTGTCATTATTTTTTAGACCAGCAATTTGAATTTTCTAGTTGATAAGCTACTACTTGGCAAGGGACCCCTTATCATGATGTGAAATTTGTAGTACCTGAGCCTAGACATGCCATGTTCTTTGCAAGGTTCTTTTGTTCCCAAATATTCATGTAAATCATTACAAGGAAACTAATAGAAAAATATGTAATATTAACTGAAAAGTATGTAATAGAAAAAAAATTAAAGGGGAAAAGCATTTTCTCAACCGAAAAATAAAGTAGCACCCATTCTGAAGTAGAAGGGTGAATGTTTAATTAAATGCAGTAATAAATTCAAGGAACCCTTGAAACTTCATAGGAAAGAGGGAGAAATATTTCACATAAATGAACCTAGCTAACTGAAATAGATCAAAATGCCCACAAATGGGTAGGCTTTCATTGCCCACCCAAAATACCATGGAATCTGCCAACAACTACAATAGATCAGACAATGGCATGTCTTATTAATTAGAACAAGTAGAATACTTATTGGAAGAAAAACTTCCAACTTGTTGTTATATATATATATATATATATATATATATACATATATATATATATGTATATATATATATATATGTGTATATATGTATATATATATATATATGTATATATGTATATATATATATATAGATATATGTATATATATATATAGATATATGTATATATATATATAGATATATGTATATATATATATATATACATATATCTATATATATATATATATACATATATCTATATATATATATACATATATCTATATATATATATATACATATATACATATATATATATATACATATATACATATATCTATATATATATATATACATATATACATGTATGTATATATATATATATGTATGTATATGTATATATATACATATGTATATATATATATATACATATATATATATATATATACATATGTATATATATACATATACATACATATATATATATATATACATACATGTATATATGTATATATATATATATGTATATATATATATGTATATATATATATATATATATATATATATGTATGTATATGTATATATATACATATGTATATATATATATATATATATATATATATATATAGAGAGAGAGAGAGAGAGAGAGAGAGCTCTAATTTCATGTCTCAACATAGATCCTATGATTGGCACTTGCTTTCTTGATAACAGATCACCTCTACACAATGTCCAATTTGATCCTTTCATGATCAGATGTCTCAATGTTATATCCTTTTTTCTTCTCTAACTTATTCTACAATTCATTCCTTCATTCCATCTTCATAACTTCTAAGTCTCCTTGAATGCTCTATTTGTGCATGAAAACTTCTCTATATCTCTGCTTTAATCCCTTACACACTCATAAGAAGTTTAGGGTTTTGTCCTCCTTAAGAATATTAGGAGACTTAGGGTTAGGTATGAATCTATGACTGAGATGAACATTTATTTTTCCACTTGAACCTTCTCATTGTACGATTGGCTACATGTAATTGCTTAGGGAATCCCCATATAGATTTGTCCTTATCTCCAAAAGATCGAAATCTATCTTTAGGTCGGTTGAAAAGAGGTTTCCTAGTTGGTTGTGCTATAACAAACAAATATGCCCAATCTGTGTTACTCGACATAGGAAGTCTTTGATGCTTGGCATACACTATTCTGACTCAACACCTACAGTGCTCGACATCCATTGCTTACTCACCTCTTGAATCACTTGGAATGGTCTATATGTTTAACACTTGAGTGACTCGGCACATGAGTGACTTGACACTCATTGGAACTTGGCATGGTCTAATATTTACATGTTGTACTCGATATGCATGACTAGTTTGACATAAACTAAGTAAATAGCTTAAATGAGTTGATGCTCAGTTGTCAAAACCAATCTAAGATCAACAACACCCAATCATAATTTGTATGATTTCTAAGGCATATGCTTCAAGTAATGCAAGCATACATCTTTGATTTGCATCATGAGAAGCCCCTAAGCTAATCAACTTTTGTTATTCATGTTGTAAATACATTCTTTATGCATAATTGATTACTCCAAATAACTTTTATTATTGGTCCAATGATCATCATATCATAAATTGTTTGTTATAAAGAGGTTGTCATCATGTTTCAATATTTATAGTTTGCACATGAGCATTATCTCTTAGCCAATGGCATGGTTTGGAGATAACTAAATAGAATTTTCTAGCATCTTAAATATTATAGACCTAATCTTAAGATTTCAAAGTCCTTTAGAAAATCATTAGGAAAATCTTGAAATTTTTGAGATATAAATATTCACAATTTATACTCTTTTATATTATTAAAAAGGTAAATTAAGATGCAAACCTTGAAATAAGTAAAATAAATTTTTAGTGCTTGAAGGAAAACAACAAAATTGGATTTTGGTAAATTTGATTTTGGTTTGACTTAATAGGTTTCACAGATTACTAAAAGGTTTTGGCAATGTTTGTTTTAGACACACCCTATATCTCCAAGTGTATTGCAAGGAAATAATTTTGTAGAACCTAAAATCGTTAATGTGGAACATGAATTATAAAAAACTTGATGATAAATTGGAAAATGACAAGAAAATCAACTACCTAGTTTGAATCTAGAAGTTCAAGTTAACAATAATAAATTTGCAAAATAGCAATGTGAATTTTATGAATATAATTTTTGAATCACAATTATTGAAAGGACACAACACCTTTAGTTGAAGAAGTTTGGGATGTTGATAGCAATTTCATGTCTGAGGCATAGATCCTGAGCCAACCAAAATGACAACTCTACTTTTGCACCTACTTCTACATGTAATCATTTCCATTGCATGAACATCACCCCCCACTTTACAAGGAAACAAACTTCTCTAACTTCATTAATGTCATAAGCACCAACACATTCAAACCAAGAGCATTGTTGTACTCACTCAAGTTCTCTTGGTTTGTGGCTCTGATCTTTGCAATGAATGAGTAGAAGAAACTAATATTTAATATTTTGTGGAGGAATATTTTAGTTTATTTATTGAATGAATGAGATGGATGTGTGGTGAAAGTTTTATGGGTTCATGTTTTAATTGTTGATTCACCCCCAACACCCCCCCCCCCCCCCCCCCTTCAAAATTTTAATCCCTTCCCACTTGTAAATCAAATAGTTGGTATTAGAGCATTGTTCTCTAAACGAGAAGCTTTCCAACTTAGAGGAAAGATCTTGAAATGGAAGTCTACAAGTTGGGAAAGACGATTGAAAACTAGGAGATTGAAATACATCTTATACTACATCAACTGAATGAAGCTAGTTCCTTGAAGAGAATAAAGGAGATTGCTATTGTAGAGCATGACACACTATACAAAGAGATAGACACCAGCAAGCTATTTGTAGATGGTAACTCTAGTGAATTTGATGCATTAGTTACAGATCTAATGGAAAAGAATAGAATTGAAGCTAGGGAAATTAGAAATCTCAAGTTGGAGCAAGAATCACAAGCTATACTGCTATGTGAAGTGACTGAACAAACGAAGAAAGCCATGAAAGACAAAGCCATGATTGAAGAAGACCAAATAATTCTGGCAAACAGGCTGGAGGAAAAGTTAATATAGCTAACCAAGATCTCCAACATGTAATTGGATACTCTAAGTCAAATGATGAATGCCAAATATGAACTGAATGTCAAGGCCATTGAGATAACTACATTAAAGTTGCAGAATGAACAATTGCAAAATAATCTAAAAAGAGAAAAGGAATTTGCTGAAAGTTTCAACAAGCCAAATGAAGCCATCAAATAATTTGAGCAATTACTGAGATCCCCTGGATCTAACAAAGATACATCAAGATTGGGCTACACAAACACTAAAGAAGGAGAATCATCCAAAGTTGCTAAAGAAAGGAACAACAGAGGTAAGAACTCCAAACCTACTTGTCATAGTTATGGAAAGAAAGGACATAATGGTAATGTGTGCAGGAGAAATACTACAAATTATAATGTCAAGCCTAAGAACATGGTTCATTTTCATAAGTGCAACAAACAAGGTCATCAGGTACATGAATGTAGAACCAGGACCATACATAAACAAAAATTTGAAGGATGTTGCTACAATTGTCAGAAGTATCCATGTGGTCATCAAATAAGCCAACAAAGGTAAGAAGCTATGGAAACTCTTATAATTGGAATTACAATACAAGATATAACTATCACTATTGTCAAGAATATGGACATCTTCCTGAGAATTGTATTAGGATACACTTCAGTGGTAACTACAAAAGGTGGTTGAGTCAAACCAAATACTATATTTGTTTGAAGACTAGTCACATTAGTAAGAATTTTCCAACTAGGTCAAAGGCACCAAATTGTGAATTTGATAAAGACAAAGGCAAGGAAAATGTTGAACACATCAAAGATGAGATGAACAAGACATGGGAAAAGAAAGATGTTTACAGCACATCAAATGCAAAAGAGATCACTTCACCCAATGGTTCAGGTAATCACACCTCATCAAAATGAGAAATCAAGAGCTATGTGGGACTGATATTTACAGTGTTATATCATACATTAGTTCCAAAAGAAGATAGTACTGAAAGGACTACATTAGCATGAATGAAGATGCAAGATGTTATTGAAATTTCACGATTAAATCTTTAAGTTTTCATATTGTTAGTGAGCATGAAATGTCTCCTATGTATGTTGAGTGGAATGCTAGTTGATGTCAAGCTACATAACTATCTAATTGATGTTGAACTCATAGTAGCTGCTAAGTGCTGGAAATACATATGGATGCCAAGTAATCTTGAAATTGGTTAATGCTGAGTTTATAGTTGTATAAGCACTAAGCATTAAATGCAAGGGTTTTGAAGGGTACATGGTCATTTTTCACTCATTCTTCATCATTTCAAATTCAAGCAAGACAAAACAGAGCAGAAGGTGACTTAGAAACTTGTTTGAAGTGTTTGCAAAGATTTCAGCAACAATCTCACACCAGCATATAGATTTTACAAGTTATTTATCAAAAGCTAAGCTACACAGTTTTACTTTGTACGAATCCTAGTTTGACAAGAATGGAATCTAGATCAAAAAATGTAGAAGGGAAAGAGGGTTTGAATGTTCAGCTTTTTAGTAATGAAGTTCAACAACCCATATTTAAGTCCATTCCTGACATTGCCTACAAACAAGATCCTTCTGGCACTCTGTCAATGATCCCGCCCAATGTTATTATGGTTCAGGATGTAAGGAAATATTATAATGGAAAGATTGGTACCATTGGAGACTTAGAAATTATAGAAGCTTATGATAGATTATGTGATAATGGTGTTCTGAAGCAAGAATATAAAATTGTTGAGAGAAAGGGTTTGACCTATGCCCTAGATTTTCCTAGTGTTTTCAAGACTGAATGGATTAGAATTGTGTTAAGTTGAATACATGATGGATCCTTATGGCTAGAAGGTGAACTAATTAAGATATCAAAAAGGATAATTCACAAGGTTACTGGCTACCCAAAACTACATCGGCCCAAGACTCTGAGAAGCAACTCCAAGGAAGTAATAGAGAAAAACACTAGAGAAAAATGGAACAAGAGAGGCATGACAATTGATACTATCATTGATCCACTAATGGACTCTATTATTAGGGTAATCTCACAAAAATTCTATCAATCTAGTAGATTAAATAGTGTACCCTGTATTATAGTGGATGTTGGCTACAAAGTTGTGAAGAAAGATCATACTTATGATCGGGTTAAGCTACAGTTACAACAATTGATGGAAAATCTCAGAGCAATCAAAAAAAGGAAGAGTGCTCAATGTAAATTTGGTTCAATACTTATCTATATATTCTTCTATGTATAAAATACATTTCCCTCCTTTGGTATAGTTATCTAGAAAACAATAAGTCAATAGCAATGCAAATTAATGAATTCATTGAGTAGATGGGTGAAAATTTTGAAACATGGATGACTAGCTATTTTGAAGATTTTAAGAGATCCATGAAAGAAAGAATGAGGATACCAATTTCTTTGGTTGAGCAACATTACAATGATACATGCTTTCTTGTTGACGCTGACTACACATATGTGCAAGCTGCCACACCAAGGTTCAGATGGTCAAGACCACTTAGGTATGAGATTAATGTTGATGAAGCATCAATAGCAATAACTACATTCGTAGCAAAGGAAATTGAAAGGATTGCAAAAATATTTGGGAATTATGATGTGATGAAATCAAAGATTGAAATGGACTTAAAAATAACCTCCATACTCAAGAAGAAAGATAAACTGGTATATACGCTAAATGTTAAATTTGGTGAAGATGTAGAGGAAGGTGAGGAATAAGATGAAGAGGATGAAGAGGAAGAGCAAGAACAAACACAAGGACCTCTTGCATTGACTCAAAGCTTGGGAGAGGATAAAGAAGAGGAGGAAAATGAAGGTGCAAAGGGAGAAGAAGCTGAGGAAGCACCTACTCCTATTGAGCTAAAGAAAAGGAAGGCTAAGGCACAACCTGTGACTAAGGCAAAGAAAGTTGTCAAACCTAGCCTAGCCAAGCCTACTTCTCCTACCACCAGAGAAAGAACAAGTGAAAACACACAAAAGGCCAAGGAGAAGACTAAGGATACATATCAAGGAGGCCAAGTGTAGAAGAAACAAAGAAGAAAATATGTGGCACAACCAGACTCAGATGAAGAGAGGATAGAATCAGATGAAAATAATCAATTTCAAGTGGTAAACCATAATCCTCTATCTGATCTTGAAAATGTGTGTGAAAATGTCAAGAATAATGTAGATTTATTTGGTTTAAAGAATATTGATTTTGATAAATTGGATAAAGATGAAAAGAATCAAGTGGAAGAGGAATTATATGCCATGATGTCAATATTTAAAAACACTCCACTAGAATTTTCCAACACAATACCAATAGGTTTATATGATATTGCTGAGCAAAAATGGCATTATTGTTTAAACTTGGAGAAACAAATCAAGGAATCAACATTAGCTCAAGTGATGCCAAAGATAACAAAGGGATAGATTGTTAAGGTTGTTAAGAGGTATGTTTTTAGGTTTACAACTAAGTATAGAGCCTTCGGCATTCTTCAAAATAATATTAAAGATGTGGTCAAGAAGTCTATACAAATATGGAAACTAATCTATGGGTTAACAACTATGAAACAAGGAGAATCCAATCCCTCAAAAGGTAAGAATGATAACAAGGATGATGAACATGATGATGAGAAGGAAGATAATGATATGGAAGATGAGAATAAAGATAATAAAATTGGGGAAGAAACACAAAAGAAAGATGATGACACGACTATAACTAAATAATAGCATGATGAACAAAGTTCTTAGGACACACAAGTGCCGAGTGTCAGTCCCCCACATGAAACAATCAAGTCAACTAAAACAATTATTATCAAGGATGTTCCTAATGCTTCATCCCAGAACATCAATCCACTAACTATAGATGACTTGAGGAAAATATTGGACCAATCTACACTACAAGCAAAGTTATGTGAAAATCTAGTCTTGGTTAGTGTAGATGAGCTCCAAAAGACAGTAACTGATATCACAAGGGACAAGGTGAATCTACAAGAACCATTTTTCCCATTTCTTCAATTAATCAAGTGCAACCTTTGATTCAAACTATAGTAGATACATCTACTAAGGTTGATACACTTGTAAAATTTGTTACTCTTGAGAAGAAGCAGGCAGAAGAGAAAGACAAAGCAGGACAGATAGATTCTTCTGTACTTGAAGTGCAAGGACTAGGTTTTGTTCATGTCATTGTGTTAGACAAGAGCCAATCTGAAGAAAGAAAGCAAACACCTAAGGTAAATGAGCAAGAAGCCATCTAGGAATTGGTAACTCTACCTACATCTGGCACTTCTCTTACAAAATTTCTTCAGAAGTCAAGCACAGAAGCTATACCATTGCAAATCTTAGTGTTAGGCTCAAGCTCTTCAAAAGATGAAAAGGTAATTCACTATGGAGATATCACTCTTGATGAAGAGATTATTATTCCTAAGTTTGATTAGATCAAATAAGCATTTTGCAACAAGCTTTAGAAAAGAAAAAGCATCAAGAAATGCTTAGGAGAGAACACGGGAAAAGGAAAGCACTTCAAGACATAAAAGACATATTTCTAGATGCATTTATTCTACCTACTCATGAAGAGACCAAGCCACTATGAGAAAAACTGTCAGATATAGTGAAAAAGGTAAATAATGAAGATATTGATACTAGTGCTAAACTCTTAAAGTGGTTTGAAAAGAAATTCTAGAGCAAGGTTAATGAGAAGATATCTTGTGAGATAGCACTAACTCAAGTTGCAATGGCAACAAAGGTTGAGGATGTGAAGAAGGTACTTGAGAAAATATTTTCATTGTACACCAAATTGTGTGACCCTACACTCTTCACCCAAGAGACTAGACAACATATTCTAAGCCTAGAGAGAAATCTAAACATATCAAGTACAAGGCTACCTCTAAACCCTGCTCAGAGTAAGAAGCATTTTCATACATTGCTTCAAACACAAAGTTAATTAGTTGTATTAACAGCAAAAGAGGCTAGCATAAAAGCCAAATTGACATGTATATAGGCATCTCTCACCCCTCATATGGAGATACTACACAAGGAGCTAGGCTATGTAGAAACTTTGCTAAAGAAAGACCCTATTGTTTCTACTTTAGATGGCCTAGTGCACCTTACTGCCGAGCTTTCCATCCAACTCAAGTCACTGGATGTTGCATGTAACAACTGGGATGCAGCTCTTAAAATTATAATTGAGGTCTATAAATTATTTTTGGACAAACACACTATACATGTATATCCCATTTAACATAAGTGTCAAAAAGTAGGAGACAACAAAAATGGGGAGAATATCTTATGAGGAAGAATAAAGAAAGAGGGAGAAATAAAATGTAGTAATAGAAACAAAGCAGCATGAAAGAGTATAAGTGCATTGAAGTCAAAGAGTATTAGCATGGAGAACATATTTTGGATACATAATAGACATATTAACTCAAGGGGAGTTATAAATTTTGAGGTATATGGGTTGCAAAATTTTGAAATTTTGAAGTTTTGTATATAAGTCGAGTCATGGATATGTTATACTTGAGAAGATTAGATTGATTATGTATATTCAAGTGTTTTTGACACTCATGTCAAAAGCAAAGATTTTTGATCTTAGATTGGTTCTAACAAGTGAGTGTCAACACACTAAGCCATTTACTTATTTTATATCAAACTAGTAATGCATGCTAAGTACAACATGTAAATATTAGACCATGCCAAGTTGCAATGAGTGTTGATTCACTCATGTGCCAAGTCACTCAAGTGCCAAACAAATAGACCATGTTGAGTGATTAAGGAGTTGAGTAAGCAGCAGATGCCAAGAAATGCAAGTGCCAAGTCAAAACAGTGTATGCCAAGTATCAGAGACTTCATATGTTGAGTAATATAGATTGGACATATTTATTTGTTATAGCACAAACAACTATTTAAACCATTTTTTAGCCAACCTAAAGATAGATTTCAATCTTTTAGAGATAAGGACAAATCTATATGTGGATTCCTTGTGCAATTACATGTAGCCAATTAGAAAATGGGAAGGTTTAAGCAGCAAAATAGATGAATCTCATCCATAGATTCATACCTAACTCTAAGTTTCATAGTCTTCTTAAGGAGGACATAACCCTTAACTTCTTATGAGTGTGTAAGGGATTGAAGGAGAGATTTAGAGAAGTTTTCATGCTCAAATAGAGCATTCATGGAGACTTAGAAGTTATGAAGAAGGAATGAAAGAATAAATTACAGAATAAGTTAGAGAAGAACAAAGGATAGAGAGAAGGATACAACATTGAGACATCTGATCATGAAAGGATCAAATTGGACATTGTGTAGAGGCGATCTATTATCAGGCAAGCAAGTGCCAATCGCAAGATCTATGCTGAGTCATTTTAGCAGGTGATTTTAGTTAAATCTCTTAACAGAGTAGTCCTAGTAGGCTGTATGAAATCCTTTAATAGGGTGCTTACTTAATTGTAAGTTGAAGTCCTCTAACAAGACACACTTCTAATAGGGTGTTGAAATCCTCTAACAAGGTGGGACTTAACAATCTTTGTAAGCCTTTAATAGGGTAGGCCTTTTACAGGGAAGATTATGATTCATGGTCAAAACATTGTAACCTTAATTGGGTACACTTTATTACTATAGTAGTAAAAATTTGTGGATGTCATCCCCACTCCAGTTTTACCTTCTCACTTGGAGGGTTTCTAGCTAATCATATTTGGTGTTATATGTTGATTGCTTACATGTTTACATGATTTAAGTGTATGTACCTTACATGTTATTTCAATTTATTTATTGAATGAATGAGATGAATGTGTGGTGAAAGTTTCATGGGTTCATGTTTTAATTGCTGATTCACGCACCCCCCCCCCTCTCCCCCAGAAGTTTACTTTCTTCCCACTTATAAATACAACATGTGCCACATGAAAAAAACTTGAGTATTTACTTTTGTAGCAAGATGGTTGTAGTAAACATGCGTGTTAGTTATATTATTTCTAGGATAAGAATAGTGCAGATGAAATATAGTTTCTACTATTCAATACTATTTGCTACAATAGGGACTCTCATTATATCAATAACAAATAATTAAAAGATATCCTTCTAGGCCAGCATGATAAGATTAGCTAAATCAGGGAAAAGATATTGTGTCATCTAAGTGGGTGTCCAAGTGTCACAATAGCCAATTTTTGGTTAGGGGAAAGCAATGTCATCAATGAGCTCTAGAGTAGGGCCAATATTCATTAAGTTTATCTAGACTCAATAATACCTTTCTTGATAGAATTGTTCAACACAAAAATATTCCATGAATGGCAAAACTCAAGAAATATACATGATAGAGAGTCTATGGGTAATATCATTAAGAAATTAACTTATAATCACCCATACAAGTCTAGATTCTAGACTCAATGTATCTAAGCTAAGAACTCATGGGCACAATTATACATATTTTAATCAATAATAAATTATTTTTTAAAGAAAAATAGAACTGGATGTCACAACTTTGATGCAAAGGATCATAACATTTCGACAAGGATGATATACGTGCAACATGAGTTACAACTAGTATTCATCACAATTTTGACGCAAAGGAGCATAGCATTTTGACAAGGATGCTATACATGCAATATGAGGTTCAACCAGTATTCATCGCAATTTTGACTCACAGACACATAGCATTTTGAAGAGGTTTCTGTCACAATTTCAACAACCATTGGTTGCATAGATGAAAGTGTAGTACACAATGCTTGCAAGTTGAGGTGGATATCCCAACAATAGTTCTATCAAATATTTACCATAGTAACGTCACAATTTTGACACATGTTTAGGGTGTCGTAAAATCAACAAAAAAGGATCAATGATAGTGTTCATCATTTTTTCCACATAGTGGTGTCAAAATTGCAATGAATCCTTGTCAAAAATTAGGTCTAAATTTATTAGTGGAATAAGACTTGGATTCTTGTTTCTAGACTCAAGGATAAAAATGTAATTGAATTAAATTGGGTTTTTAGAATTAAGCTAAATGAAGATGGAAAAGTTTTATGAAACAAAGAAAGGTTAGTTTTTAAATATTATTCTCAAGAAGAAGGCATTGATTATGGTGAAACTTTTTCTCTTGTTGCAAGATTAGAAGGTATTAGAACTTTACTAGAACATGCAACACACAAAGGATTTAAAGTTTATCAAATTGATGTAAAATCTATATTCTTGAATAGAATTATTGATGAGGAAGTCTACATAGAACAACATGAAGGTTTTGTGGATCCTAGCAAAAGAGATATGGTCTGCAAATCACACAAAGTATTGTATGGTCTCAAGTAAGATCCTAGAGCTTGGTATGAAAGACTTCATAACTACTTGATAAATATTGGTTTTCAAAGAAAAAATGATAACAATAGTATGTATATCAAAGGACTAGAGAAGAAGATTGTGTTGGCAAAAATCTTTGTGGATGACATTTTATTTACAGGAAATGATGAATTATGCAAGGCATTTTCAAAAGAGATGAGTAAAGAATTTGAGATGTCCATGTTTGGAGAGATAAAATTCTTAGTTGGATTTTAGATCCAATAGAAGAAAGATGAAATTTATATTACTCAATCCAAATATATCAAGGAGATACTAAATAAGTTTGGAATTGAAGATTCAAGACCAGTTGGAACACCTATGTCTACTAGACATAAGATTTTCAAAAATGATGATTCCAAAGTGGTAGATCAAACCACATACAAATCAATGATTGGAAAATTGTAGTATGTAGTGCACACAAGGCCTGATATTACATTAGCAATTGGTATGGTTGCAAGATTCTTAGCAAATCCCAAAGAAAATCATGTTGGTCTCAGATTGGTTTTGACAATTGAGTGTCAACACACTTAACTAATTTCTAAGTTGATACTGAGTATAATATAGATGTTGAGCTACAATGTTTGTTGAGCCAACAATTCAACAGGTGTTGAGTGAATTTCAGGTGCCAAGCAAGATTCAAGTGCCAAGTAATAAGTGATGTCGAGTCACTATAGATGCCAAGCAAAGTATAGATGTCGAGCGATATAGAATTACTATAGAAGCTGAGTGAGACAGAATTCCTATATGTGTCAAGCATCAACAATTAGTAAGTGTTAAGTAGCATAGAATTAGCATATGATTTTGTGCCTTCATAAACTCATATGTAAACCATTTTTGAGCCAACTCAGGATGAATCTCGAAGGATCCTGAAGATAAGATTGAATCTTTTTCATTCCCTATGTAATCAATATCTAGCCAATAAGAAAAATGGAGAAAGCATGCAACCAATAAGAAAAGTGAAAGAATTGAGCGGGAAAAGAAGAATGAATATGGATTGTAGATTCATATCTAACCCTAAGTCTTCAAAAACCTTTAAAAGGAGGATGAAAGCCCATTATTCATGCATGAGTGAGAGTTAATGGGAGAATTCTAATGAAGTGTAGAGGTGTATAAGGACTTAGAAGGAAGAGCAGCATTGCAGAATCCAGTTGGTTAGAATAGAGCATCATAATTTTGAGGAGAGACATATCAGATCAAGGAAGGGTAAGAATAGATAGAGTAGAACAAGGATTTGGAATCAGATATTGAAGATTGCAAGTCATCAAGTCAAGAGTTTCTAATACTCTCTAGCCATTGTATTAGGAATGAAAATCCTATGATGATAGATTGGTCTAATAGCAATGTTGTAAGCTTTTCAACAAGGTGCTAAATCCTTTCACAGGGTAACATTCCAAGTGAGTGTTTGTAAATCCTTTAACTAGGTCACTTTTAACAGGGTGTAAAGTCTTTAACAGGACAGGCCTTTCACAGGGCAAACCATTGGAAGTGGTCAAACTTTGTAACCTTAAATAGTTACATATTGTTGTAGTGATAATTTGTGGGTGCCATCCCCACCCTAGTTTTACCTTCTCATTTTGGAGGGTTTTTGGGTTACCAAAATCTTGTGTTATCTATTTTCATGCATGTCTTTATTTTTCATGATAAGAAAATATGTTAGATGCATGTGAATGATATCAACTAAAAGTTTTAAAAGGTTAAAGTTAGTTACTTCTAATTCACCCCCCTCTTAGAAGCAAACCTTCCCACTTGTAAATTCCAAAAAATCACATGATGAAAGTTAAGAGAATAATGAGGTATTTGAAAGGTACTAAAGACTATGGATTATGGTACAAAAAAGGAGGCAATTTAGAATTGAAAGTATTCATAGATGTTGATTATGCAATAAGTGTTGATGATAGAAAGAGCAATAATGGTTGACTATTCTTTCTTGGTAAAAGACTAGCATCTTGGACAAACAAGAAGCATAATTGTATTTCTCAATCCATGGTAGAAGTAAAATATGTGGCAGTAGTAGTCAATTGTTCTAATGTTGTTTGGTTTAAGTAATTGTTGGCAGGTATGAATGTAGAGATCAAGGATCCAATGGTTATCTTCTATAATAAAAAATTACAATTAATATATCAAATAATCCTATGACGCATACCAAAACCAAGTACATTTCCATGAAATATCATTTTTTGAGAGAATTGGTACAAGATAAAGAGGTAAGATTGGAATATGTGAGTACTCAAGAACAAATTGTAGTCATATTCACTAAACCATTACCTAAGGATGCATTTTTATTTCTAAGAGGTAAGTTAGGGGTCATTCCCCTATCTTAAGTTCACTAAATACAATTTAGTGATGCATCAACCAGAGCATGTTGAAGATCCAATAGTTGATGTAGTATTGACAAGGCACATTACAAATGAATCAATACATGTGGTACATTGATATCCATGGAATATTATCTTTGACATGAGATGTCAAAGAGGGAGAATCTTATTGTCATTTCACAAAAAATATATAAGGAGGGAGAGTATACATTTCGTAGAAATTTTATTACTTTCAAGGATGTCAAAGAGGGAGAACTTGGTCTAATATCAAAAAAGGAAAGTTTTCTATTACAAGAAGATGTTGAAGATAGAGTTTTGCTAACAAAGGGAGAAACTAAAAGCAAAGAGAGTTCACACTGATAGAGGGAGTTCTCATGGATTAGAATTAGAATGAAACCAAGGATATGTTTCTTAATTTATTCTTGCTCTAAAAACTTCATTTTATTATGACATGTTGTGTTGCCATCAATGCCAAAGAGGGATATTTTTGAAAATAATTGATTAATTATGTATTGTCTTTGATGTTACACAAAATTTCATATCATTGCCAGTTAGTGTATGCCAAGCTCAGTTGGGTGATGAAGATAGTTTCATGTGTCTGCCGAGCATTCTAGAGTTTTCCAAGTTTAGAAGATAGTGTCTACCAAGTTCACTCGGTCATTAAAGGAAAGTTTACATAAGTTGAGTGTTAACCAAGTTCACTCAATTAGTGAATAAAATATTGGATGGAACTAGTGTTAGCCAAGATCATGTGGTTACCAAAGGAATTTTGTGAATATATAGTGTTAACGAGTTCACTTGGTTAACACAAGTAAATTTTTTCTTAGTTTCTACCAAGCAGGGTCAGCTAACGAAGGATTTTCCTGTTTTGGTATATTGAGTTCAATTGATTTAATTGTTGGTTCTAGCTGACTGGGGAGATCAATATTAAGTATTCCAAGTTGTATTCAAGATGACTTGACAATTTATAAGATATAAATATAAGGTCAAGTTGAGATTTGAATGTGTGGAACATAATAGAAGATTTGAAGATGCTTAGAGGAAGTGAATTAGAAGGATAAGAAGAATATCCTTGTTGAGCTACAAAAATACATTTGATCAAAAAGGATCAACTATAAAAGCTAGAATTGAGATCTGTAATCAATAATTTAGTTGCATCAAAAATAAGGTCATTTTATTGTTACTCTCTAACCATTATAGCAGTGATATAAATCTCTTAACAAAGTTGGCTTAATTACTATTTGTAAATCCTCTAACAAGGTGGCATTTCTATTTGAAGTGTCTTAAAGACCTCTAACAAGGCCTCTCCTAATAGGGTGATCAAATCCTCTAATAGGGTCACACCTAATATTTTGTTTTGTAACCTTTAACAGGGTTGGCTCCTAAGAGGGCTCACTTCATAAGAGTGAAAATTAGTAACTAGTTACAATTGCTGATTTTTCCAAATTGGGTTTTGATGTTAAATCTTGGTGTCACTTGTATTCATGCTATTTCTTTTATGTGTATACAACTAAGTTAAACTTAAGTTTAATCACACTAAGATCAGTATATTCAATTATTGCTAATTTATAATTGATTCTTACTACTTGTTGAGTTACAAAATTTGCTACTGTAAACTGAGTGCATGTGTTTTTGTTGAGTAACAAAATAATATAATTTAATTAGAATTTATGTTTTGATTTGTATTGACATCTAAGAGATCTGGGATTTATTTTATAGTAACTGATTCACCCCTCCCCTCTCAATTACTCCTCTTATATTTCCAACAAGAGAAGCTCAAGAACACAAATCCTTCAAGAAATTCTCTAGAAGGGACCACATGTATCCCATTCCCTAAGTCACCTTGGGATGAGGGGACTTTTGGGGTTGTCCTCCTAACTGCTCAAAAGCATGTCCATAATATTGGGGATGACATGAAACTTATAGGGGGGATTACATGAGGGGAGTAGGTTTAAGAGACTTTAGAATTACTATGGGACTTGAGAAGGGAGAATTTTGTATAGAAAAGGGATTAAGGGGAGGGTTCTTTGGAGGCTCATGCACTATGGAGTTGGGGGTGGAGTTCTTAATCAAATATGTGTGAGATTAGGAGTTTGCAATGAGGGAAGTCTCTAATAAGACAACCTTTCTTCTAAAAATATAAACACGCATTAGAGTTTTTGAGATATATTATCTGTTGAATGGACCCAAAACTAGGACTTAAAAGCTTGTGGAGTCAAAAAAAAGTTGATTTAAATACATTTTAATATAGACTATTGGGTGAACTTTCAAGCTAGTCCATTTGTTAGAGTTAGTGCTACAATAATTTACTCCCCAGATGTGAAATAACATTATGAAGAAAGGGGTTAAATGTTGATTTAATTAGTGGTTAAATAAACCCACATGAGATATTTAATTTACAAACTCCTTCTAGATGGAAATTGTCATGGGGTTTTTGAAGATAACAAATCTGGCCACAAATCATACCTATATCATTGACTATATGTAAATATTAAATCAACAAAAATATAATAAGATCTCTATTAGGCTAATACTAGTTATGTGCACAAAATTGGTACATAAAAAGGGAAGTAAAATTTTATATGGATTCAAACAAAAGGTCGACTAATTTAAGGTAGAGAGTCTCAATCATAAAGATTGTACTCATAAGCTTAGTCAATATCATTTAAGACATAATGAAGAAACTAAATATACTCTATAAATTATATAACTACTAGCTCTACCACACTAACACATTCCCCTACTCATGGCCTAAGGCTCCACTTCTACTAGTCCAACTGCCCTTCTACTCTACTCCTAGTGTAGAGCTATAATTTATATGCTTAAGGAACACAATGTTAGAAAGAAAAGCATTCAAATACATAAAATTAAGCTACACTTATGATAAGACAAAGAAAACAATTTAAGGAATGCAAACCAAAAGGAGGAAACACTCCATGCTTCCTTGATTTTGTAGATGTGTCCTTTGATGTAGATGTATGCTCAAATGCTCAATCACTTCAATGTTGGAGATGGATAATGGCAAATTGGTAGCTTTGTGAGCTCTCAATTTGGCATTATAAGGGTATGATGGATGGATTTTTGCTTCTCAAAATGGCATTATAACTTTACTTGGAAGGTGGATGATTTTAGTGAAGGGAGGGGGTTCAATTTATAGGCTAAGGGCTTGAGGGATGGAGGGTTAAGATGCAGGAGAGATGAAAGCTTAAGGAGGGCTAGGATGCACTCAAAGGGGAGCACATGGATTGTTCTTGTCTAGCACCAACCAGGGAGTGACACATGTCACAGGGTGAGTGGATGGAGGCAAGGGGATGGATGAGTCAACAAAGGAGGCTCAAGGCCTTAAAGACCCTCATAAATGGCTTATAAGAGCAATGAATGGGTTTGTAAGAGTCTTTATGGCTTTGTAAGAGCAATGAAGGCTTGGTGGTTGGGATATTTTGGAGGGAGTTGAGATTGTTGACTTTTCTTGGCTTAGGAAAGTCTTAAACTTGCTTAGGGAATGTGACAAAATTAGGGGGTGGATTAGGCTTGGGTATAGGATTAGATTAGGGATGGTAGAGATGTGCAAGTGGATGGCATTAATGAGGTTGGGTGAGTTAGTGGCTAAGCTTGGTTAGTATGGGTGGATGGGGTGGATTAGGCTAAATGGAGGATTAGGGATAAGTTAGGGGCTATTAGATTTGAGGGCTTTATTTATCAAATAGATTTATTTAATAAATGAGGGTTTTGGAATTAGATAGGAGAATAGGATTAATTGATAAATAATGGGTTATTTGATTTATCAATTAGGACTATAGATGATTAATTAAATTAATTAGCTAGGGGATGGAAAATTATTAATTAAATAGGAATTTAATTAATGATGCCTTTAGAGATAGCTAAATAAGATTACCGAAGTGGTGTAATCAGATTTAGGTATCTACATTTTGCCCCTCTTTGACATAGTGTTGAGAAAACACTATTTCAAAGAAGTTCGAATAGAGACGACACGAGGAATATGTTTTAGCAACAAGGTTGCCCCAGTCTCAGATAAGAAGAGGAGAGACTAGACTTAGAGATGCCCCCTCAAGAAGGCAGCGGGGAGAGAAAATGAGGCTCGACGACTTCTTGAAAAATACAAGAATTTGAGATAAGCAAGGAGACTCAGAGTGGAAAAGAGAAGGGGTTGAATTAGCTCAAACTCTCACTAAGGGAGAATGATAAAGGGAGGATCAGATGCTAAAAAGGAGGCAAGCTTAAGACTTTCCAGGAGTGGGGGGATGATGAAGGAGTGGAGCGCTATAAAAAGGAATCTAGGATAGGGAGATGGATGAGGGGATTATAAAGCTAATGCAACAGGATGTCAAAGAGTCAGATTGGTAGAAGATGGGTTTCGGAGATCCCTAGGACTAGGATTGTGGATCTCGAAAGATGAGGCTTGGTGGATTGATTGGATTGGTAGATCCCTAAGACTAAGATTGTGGATCCCTAAAGCTAAGAGTGATGATTCATTCAAAGAGATACTAATGCATAAGCTGGGGTAGGAGAGACAGATGCTAGATATGGATGGGGGATAATGGAGATGAAGGGAATCCATTGAAGCTTTTTGAGCAGGGGGATACTTCAAAGAGAAGTACCACCATGTAGTTGAGCACTAGATTTGCTATAGGACTATTGGTTAATTGCCAAGGTTATCAAGAAGATCAAGGCCTTTTCACCAACTGTCCAAAGGACTGACAAACTGACTCAAAACAAACATGCAAGGATTGCCCCAGCATCACACATGAGTCCCAGAGGAAGCAGTGTAGAACCGACACTGGGTAACCCACAAGTAGAAAAGAAAAACAAACAAAAGACCTTATCAAGACCTTATGCTCAGATTGTCTTGTTCATAGTATACCATGATATGGAAGATCGTGGCAACCTTGAGGAGGGAACAAGGAGATTGCTTGGAAAAGATACTTCAACACCCAAAAGGGAAGATTCCAAATCAAAAGAAAGCAAAAATCCAAAAGAGAATCGTTTGCCAACGAGATGGGTAGGACGAGGTACTAATGGACAAAAATCAGACATGAGGAAAGCTATATCCTACAAGGATCTATCGAAGAGCACCTAAACTGGTCAATTTGGATTAGGGATACGTCTAGCAAGTTGAACTAAGAAGGATAACACTTTGGTGACAAGAGATCTAGCTAAAGGATGCATTGGAATAGCTAACCAAGGGTTGTGCGATGTGTGTAAGATGCTGATCAAGGATGAACTAACACGAAAGCTAGATAGATACAATGGTACTAAGCTAAAGAGGATGTACAAGATAACAGACCAAGATATGTTACAAATGTACAAGGTTTTTCATGTTTTGGTTTTTGTGAGATGGAAATGTTCGTGAAGGGTGGGATGTCTGCAATAGTTAATAGGCAGATAGGTAGATGGTTTGCGAAAAGCTTAAGGAAAATGGGATTCTTTGTGTGCATGTGATAGGATACAAGCTAGGATACATGATTTGGCATATAATATAAGCTGGAATATGGTACAAGCTTTGGACAAGATTTGGATATACAAGCTATGATACAAGGGATGATACAAGATTTACAAGCTGGGGTACAAGATTTACAAGCTGAGGTACAAGATTTACAAGCTGTACAGGAGGTATTTACAAGCTTCATTAGATTTTGGATATTTGGTTGGAACACCAAGGGAACAAGCAGGTGTGTTATGGGATGGTGGGTGAATGGATGAGGGATAGGATAGTGATAGATAATGGATTAGTCTTAGTACACAAGGTGCCTGAATTACCAGATTTTCACCAAAGTACCTATCCAAGGTGCTTGAATTGCCAAGTTTTCACTGTTGGATGCTTATTTCTCTTTACTATTTTTTTTTGTATTTTCAAAAGCTGGGTATACCAAGAATCTTCAAGCATAGAACTTCTTGAGATGAATGATGTTAGTAGGACCATTCAAGATTTCTCCTTCTGGTGTAGATAGCTGATAGGCTCCAGAACCAAAGGATGTAGTGACAATATAAGGACCAAGCCATGTAGGTTCAAACTTGCCTTTCTTTTCTCGATCTGCTTGGACTTTCATGTTTTATTTGAGGACCATGTCACCCGGCTGAAAGTGTCATGGAAGCACCTTCTTATTGAAATTCATTTTGAGATGATCATAGGCTTGTTGTCTCTTCTCGTCTAAGAGATCTAGTTGGGTGAGCTGAGCTACTTTGTATTCTTCATCTGATATTTGCCCCTGCAAAGATATGCACAAGGAGGGAAGTTTAACCTCTATGGGTAGTACTGCTTCGGCACCATAGACTAAGGAGTATGGAGTTGTTCTTGTGGATGTATGGAAGGAGGTTTGATAGGCCCATAGGGCTGGATTTATTTGTAGATGCCAATCACAGCCGGAATCATTGACAACTTTCTTTAGGATTTTGAGGAGGGTTTTGTTAGTTGCCTCTACCTGGCCATTACCTTGTGAGAAATATGGGCTAGAAAAGTGGCGATGGATGTGGAGGGAAGTACATAATTCTTCTATGTTGAGATTTTCAAAGTTACCTCCGTGGTCGGTGAAGATGGTGGATGGGATGACGAAGCGGCAAACAATGTGGTACAAGATGAACTTGGAGACCTTAACTCCTGTAGCTGAGACTAGGGGGACTACTTCCACCCACTTAGTGAAATAGTATGTAGCTGTTATTATCCATTTATGTCCATCAGATGAGAGAGGTGTGATAGTTCCAACTAGATCAAGGCCCCAACAAGCGAAAGGCCAAGGTGGTGCAATAGGTTGTAGATCCTGTGCTAGAGCGTTCACGAGATTTGTGTGCTACTGACATGGGAGACACTTTTTGACAAAGTCACAGGAGTCTTCTTCAATGGTAGGCCAATAGTAGCCTGCTCTAAGGATTTTTCATGCTAGGACAATACCACTCGTGTGGGCACCGTAACATCCAGAGTGTACTTCTTTTAACACCATCGCGGCCTCATTTTCATGTAAACATCGAGAGAGAGTATCGTGATAACCCCGACGATATAGGGTATTGGCTATGATAACATAGCGGGATGATTTTCAAATGAGGTTTTGGCATTGGGTACGTGTGAGGTGAGGGGATATGATACCATTGTTAAGGTAAGTGTGAATCTCATGGTACCAAGGGGATTGGGGACCAACCAAGATACAAACTCATACTATGTAGCTGCTTGGGGAATTTCCAAGAGCGAGCTGATAGTAGCCATAGCATCTGCTGCTTTGTTCTGTATTCGAGGCACTTGTGTAAACTGAAGCCTTGTAAAATGTTGGGTTAGTTGATCAACTAGCTCTTTGTAGGGTAATACCTTTTCATCTTTGGTTTGATATTCATTTAGGGCTTGCTTGATGATGAGATGAGAATCACCAAAGATTTGTAACTCAGTAATGTTTCATTCTACAGCTATCTTTAATCCTGCTATGAGAGCCTCATATTCAGCTATATTGTTGGTGGTAGGGAATTGTAGCTTGAAGGCTTTTGGAATGTAATCTCCTTGAGGTGTGACCAACAATATTCCTGCCCCTGATCCATGAGATGTGTGTGAGTCATCAAAATAAAGTTTCCATGGGGGTTGTTCTTCAATTAGATAGATATGCTCATCTGGAAATTCTATGATCAAAGGATATGTATCTACTAGAGGTGCATCAACTAGGTGATCTGTTATAGCTTGCCCTTTGATTGCCTTTTTGTCCACATACTAGATGTCAAATTCGCTAAGGAGCATAACCCATTTGGCCAAATGGCCTGTAAGTGCTGTTCTGGAGAGCATATACTTGAGAGGGTCAATCTTGGAGACTAGTTGGATGGTATGACTTAGCATGTAGTGGCGAAGATTTTGAGTTGAGAAAACAACTGCCAAACAAGCTTTTTCCATAGGAGTATAATTGAGTTCATAACCAACTAGGGTTCTACTGATGTAGTAGATGGCTCTTTCTCTGTTATAGTCATCGAGCTGTGCTAGAAGTGCCCCTAGAGCAGTAGGCATTCCTGATATGTACAAGATCAAGGGATGACCAGGAACTGGTGGAACCAAGATAGGGGGATTGGTGAGATACTACTTGAGCTGATCGAAGTTGCGCTGACATAAAGGATCCCACTTGAAGTTTTCATCCTTCTTCAGTAAATGTGCAAATGGCGTACATTTATCTGCAAGCTAGGAGATGAAACGTCAAAAGGATTGAAGCTTTCCCTAAAGAGAGCGAAGCTGTTGCAGTGTCTGGGGAGGAGGCATGTCTAAGATATCCTTGACCTTCTTGGGGTCAATCTCTATACCTTGTTTAGAAACTATAAAGCCTAGAAGCTTGCCAGATGTGATCCCAAAGACACACTTCTTGGGATTCAGCATGAGATGATATTTGGCTAACCTATCAAAGACTTTCTCTAGGACAGCAAGATGATCCATGAAGGTGTAATATTTAACCAAGATATCATTCACATAATCCTCCAAAATGCTATGGATGAGATCATGGAAAATGTCTTTCATAGCTCTTTGATAGGTAGCCCTTGTATTCTTTAGGCCAAAAGGCATCATGTTGTAACAAAAGGTTCCCCAAGGGGTAGTGAATGTTGTCTTATGCTGATCCTCTTTTGCAATCTTGATTTGATTATACCTGAAAAATCCATCCATGAGGGACAAAATTTCATGTCCAGCTGTAAGATCTACAATCATATCTATGTTGGGTAAGGGAAAATCATCTTTTGGACAAGCTTTGTTAAGATCTCTGAAATCAGTGCAGATTTTGATGTCACCGAAAGGTTTGGTGATGGGGACCATGTTGGAGATCCACTCTGAGTAGTTGATAGGTCGGATAACCTTAGCAGCTAACATTCTTTCTAATTCAACTTTAACTAGTAATGCTACCTTGGGGAGCATTTTTCTAAGCTTTCGTCTGACGGGCTTGATCTTTGGATCAACTGTAAGATGATGAACTACAAGCTTTGGATCAAGTCCTGGCATGTCCTGATATGACCATGCAAATCAGCCAATTTTCTCTCTTAAGACCTCAAAGAGGAGATTAGCTTGGTCTTGTGATAGAGATGTAGCAATGTGAACAAGTCTGGGGATCTCTAAAGAACCGATGTTGACTTCTCTAGTATCCTCAATTAGAACAGAAGGCACCTCTGGTCGATTATCTTGAGGAGGCAATGCTAAATCCTCATGTTCTACTTGTGGCTCTAGATTTTCTTGCTGAGGGGTTCTCTTTGCTGCCTTAACTAGTCCCAGATTCACCTTAGTTCCAGTTTTGGGTGTATCGGAACCAAGTTGGGGATTTTCTCCAAAATACCCCTTGGGATCTAGCTTATAGATATAGGCAGAATCTGGCTTTGTTTTCTTGTGAGGTGTTTCAGCTCCCATTAATCTCAAAAGTGCTTGCTCTTATGTGAACTCATCAATGTGTATGACACTTGGTTGGTCCCAATCTATGAGTTGTGGATGGGCAAGTGGTAGGTCAATGAAATGGATGGATAGTTCTTGGAGAACAGAGTCTCCCAGGGAGATTTGGTCTGGGATATCGTCGTAGGCTCTCTTTTCAACTTCCTCAGGAATGTCTTCAATTTTGACAAGGTCGCAGTGAATGTTTAAAAAAGCATGGCCGTTCTCATTGGTGCCCCTAGTTGCGGGTATGCCAAAGCCAAGACCTAACTTCGATTCCCACTTGTGTGCGTTGATGGGGCACTGCATGCCTCTTTCTTCTAGTCCTAGACCACCACCTTGATAGTTCCATTTGTCAGTGATGAGCTTATGTTCTTGGGGATACTTCTGGCTGAAGTGATAAAGGTATGCTTGATTTCTTGGAGGTGCATCCTTATGTAACCAATTGTTGATATCTGGAGTGAGCTCCTCATGAAGAGGGATTTTTGAGGATACAAAGGTTGTTGGGCCAAACTGTTTGTATCAATGAGGTGGAATCTCCTTAGCTTTGTGATATGTCAGTCATCTATGGGCGTGTGGATCAAGTGGGAGTGCCCCGACAGCAAATGCATCTGATAGACTATACTCTCCATAGCCTTTGTTATTGATCTTCACGGTAGATAGGGTGGAGGCAAGGATGGTTTCTAGGTCATTACAAGTGTGGGATGAGCTAGCAATGGCTGTTCTGATATCAATTCTAGGGAACTAGTTTGTATATGAGGCTTCAACCGCATTGCAGTAAGCAAAGGGTTTTGGATCGACATGGATGGTTACCTCAGTGCCCTGATGCGGAAATTTGACGCACTGATGGTATGTGGATGGAACGACTTTCATGGCATGAATCCATGGGCAACCAAGGAGGATGTTAAATGGTAGTTTTAGATCAATAACATGGTAGAGTGTTTCTTTGATGACTGGCCCAACCTTGATTGGCAGCAAAATAGTTCCTTTTGTGGTTCTTTCCAAGTTGTCATAAGCTTTGATGGTGATAACCTCACTGATGATATCTGCCTCAGTATACCCAACTTGTTTTATGAATTTTAGGGTGCAAATATTCAAGGCTGATCCATTATCTATCATTACTCTTTTTACGAAAAAATTGGATACCATGATGGCTATGCGAAGCGGAAGGGTGTGATTTGGCTCGACCATGGGTATGTCAGTGGGTTTGAATGATAGGGCACATGAGGAAGATAGGTGTCCAACAAGATTACAAAAATTAGTTGCGTTGATATCTAAAGGGACACAAGATTCTATGAGAGCACTATCAAGGATGTTCTTGTACATAGGACTACTGTAGAGAAGGTCTAAAATGGAGATTTGGGCTAGCATGTTCCCAAGGTGTTCCAAGATATTGTACTGGCTTTTTGATGGAGTTGATGGTGTTGGTGACACATGTGGACCTATGATGTTAAATCGAACTCTTCTAATGGTCACTGCACACTCATTGTTTGGTCCTTGGATATTGAAAACATTGACAGAAGGCTCTTTTTAAGATATACAACCAATTAGGCTACCCTAGTCTATGTAGGATGATATGTGGTCATTGTTCTTCCCATGCTATTGGTTTGGCTAGCGGTTGTTGGTGTTGTTGTTGTTGGTTTGGATAGGTGCTTTTCTAGGATTTTGGTTGTTGTGAGGAGGAAAAGCATTTTGATAGATCTATAAGCCTACATTGGGAGAGGTTTGGGCACCAACAGTGATTTCTTTCCGATCAATGAGGTCCTGCACATAATCTTTCAGTTTCATGCATCTAAGGGTGGTGTGACCTTATACCCTGTGAAATTTGCAGTACTCATTGTCTTTGTACCATGCAGCTTTGGATTGGCTTGGGTAAATTTGCTGGGTAGGAGGAAATTTGATGAGGTTTTCCTTGACTAATTTCTCAAAAATGACATCCAATGGCTCACCAAGGGGTGTATAATTTCTAGGTGTAGGTTGGAATCTGGGCTTTTTCCCTGCAGCTACATTGATGGCATTAGCTTGATTGCTAGACCCTTGAAAGTTGGGTCTTGGATTGTGGTTTTGATAGCTTTTGTAATTTTTCTATTGGTAGTTGATAGCTTGTTGATTGTTTGGTTGATATGGTGGGTTGGACTGGTTTTGAGAAGGATCAACAATATTCACATGTCTTGTATCAGTAACCCCATCTGTTGCAACGTGCTTGTTTTTGTTGCAATACCTAGACTTGTCATTTGAATGTGTTTGATTTTGGTTGGCTTCTTTGTAAATCTTGACCACACCATCTTTAATGAGTCCTTGCTGAAGGATCATTCCTTTCTCTTTGATATCTTTTTAGGTCTGCAAACAGTTCATGGTCATGTAGTGAGCCAAGCTGGGATGGGCATTATCAATAAACATTTTCACCAAATGGTGCTCTAGTAAGGTGCAAGATATGCGGGTGGTAAGGGTTTGCCATCTTTGTAGATATTCGGGAAGGCTTTCTCCACCTTTTTGCTTAGTGTGGACAAGATCAACTACTGAGAGCTCTATTTCAATAAGATGGGCATATTGGGCTACAAATGCTTCTGACAATTCAGTAAAGTTTTTAATTGTGCCATATGGTATTCTATAAAACCATTCAAGAGCTGGTCTGGCCAAGCTTTTGGAAAAGAGAGGCAACAGGAAGACATCATCGTATGCCACTTCTTGGCATTGCATGTAAAATTCTTTGATATGTGTGACAGGGTCTCCTTTTCCTCTGAATTTGTCAAACTTGGGTGTCTCAAAGTTTTTGCGAAATGGTGTCATGGTAATGGCTCTGTCAAATGGGTAAGGACACACATTCTCAAGCTTGAAGGTTTTTGGATCATTTCCCTCCTGGATGTTTTTCAAAGTTGTCTTCATGGCTTCCCATTATGAATTAATGGGTGATGGCTGGGGTGGCCCCAATGTAGGAGTGCCCTGAGGTAGGTATGTGCTAGATGGGGAAATGGAATATGGATGGCTTTAAGGTATGGGCTGGTAGGGATTGTACATTGCTTGGGAAACTAAATGGTGGATGATGGGTTGTTGAGGTGGAGGTGGCACATATTGCTGCATGTGTTGTGAAGTTTGTTGTTGGTATGGGATTTGGGATAGGGATTGAGTGATGTAGGCCAGCTGTGGGATAAATGGATTTCTTTGTGGAGGTAAGGTATAAGATGGTTGTGAAGCTTGGGGAAAGGATCGAGGAGCTTGTGGAACTTGAATTTGGATTTGAGGAGTTTGACCAATATATGTGGGTTGTGCCCCCATTTGGGAAGGTATCTGCATGGCAAAAGAGACCAAGTAATTGGTGGTTGGTGGTGGTGGATTTCCTCCTAGAAGTGGCATAGAAAAATAGTTGGTAATAGGAGTTAATGGATTAGTTGGTGGTGGAGGTGGTGGGAATTGAAAGCTTGGGAATGGAACTGATGGGTTTTGGTAGCTTGGTGGCTAGATGTGAAAGCTTGGTAGGGGGTGGTAGGAGCTTGGGTCACTTGAGAGCTTGGCAGAACATTGGTAGTAGCTTGTGGGGTTTGATAGCTTTGTGGAGTGAGGGTAGTAGCTTGTGGATTTGTGGCTGATGGCACTAAGCTTGAAGGACCTAGTGGAAATGATGGAATTGTGCTCTGAGCTGAGGCAAAAAAATGGGGGTGATGAAAGGTTGATTACTTGGCCCCATGGGTGGCATCTTGGTTGTATAGTGCTGAGGTTGGCCAAAGATGCTAGCATTGATTTGGGAGATGGGTGGATTTGGAAGGCTGGATTAGGGAGCAGCAGCAGCAATAGTGAAGGGAGTGAATGATGAGGTGTTTTGGGCAAACGGGGTTTGGGATGGAGTGGTATGGACCAAGGGTGGAGTGGTGGTGGCTGGATTGGCTTGTGGAAGGGAGATTTCAACTTGAGTGGAGGCTAGTAGGTTTGGGTCTATTGGATCATATGGGGTGGGTTGAGGCTCTTCTTTCAGCACATATTGAGGATAATTCAAATCATAAGAGCCTATGGGTGGTGGGAGTTGCTCAAACAAGGGGTGAGATGGATCTAATAAGGGGGGAGGTCTTCCAAAGTTGAAGGCTCCAATGTTGTCCCTTTGAAAGTTAGTCATGATTGTTTCCTTATTTTTGTCTATAATGGCGTTCACCAATATTGCATTTCTTGGTTGGTTCATGAAAGCTTCAATGTTAGTAGGTGATGGTATAGTGTTCTCTGGGCTTAATTATGGTTGGGTGCTCAAGGGGAGCGAAGCTGTTTGATCCAAATGATAGGGCTCCATTGTTTCCTTCTTCTTCTTGGCTAAATGAGTGACGGGTGGCATGAAAATGTAGAATTTTCCTAGGGATGAGATGCAACAATGCTGATGGATGCAAAGGGGGAAGGCTTTTCTATGCAAATGATTTCCTAGGTTGAAGCAAAGTTGTATGACAAAACCTAAGGAGGATTGGGTTGGGGATTCTAACTTCAAAGATATGTTGCCAAAGCATGAAAGGTCTTCTTTCCTATGTGTAAGCTTGGTGGTGATTATGTCAACTTAAGGATAGACTGATGATCCTTTAGGAAGAACACGAGATTGACCACTTGTGGATCCCAACCTTTAGCTCAAGGTGATGAGGGATAACAAGTGACAAAGTTAGATTACCCTAGACAAAGCTCTATCAAAGGGATAACCTTGGTGAGATTGGTGGATTTGGAAGATGTTAGGAATGGCAAACTTTTGGCAAGGTGACAACAATTTTGAAGGCTTGGATGTGAAGCTTTTGGATTGTTGGCTAGATGGTTTGGTTCTAAATGAGATGGATGAGCTAAAATGCTTAAGGCGATGACTAAGGATGGCTGGCTTACCTACAAGGATGACTCTAAAGTGAAGCTTATGCAAGAAGATGTGGAGAAACAAGGGGGTCTAATCATAGAAATCATGCCTAGTTGGTAAGGCATAAGCAGGGTTAACTCCTGGATGTTGGTTAAGTTGGATAGTGCAATCTAACTAGGCATCTTGAAGGGCTTTGTTAGCAGCTTTTTCCTCTACTTTGTGGAGTTTGGCAATTCAAGGGCTTGGTGTTAGTTCTTTTCTCTTGGCTAAAATTTCTTGGTATGCCTGAGATGGCTTGAGTTTAACTTTGTGAAACTTATATTTGGGTTTGGGTCGTTCTGACATGAGGAGCGGTAACCCACTTCTCCTCTTTCACTTCTCAAGGGTATAAAGTTCCTTGAGGCTTAGCCTGAGTGACAAAATCTTGATTCCAAGAGAGGTGTCTTTGGATTCACCTCTCAATTTTTATACTCTGCCGGAACGCTGGAGTTGAGGTCGTCCCAAGGGGTGATGAAATTCCCTAGCAGGCCTCCTAAAAAGAGAAACAAGGTTTTGGATCTTAATCTTATGCACCCAAAATGGCCTCGAAAGATGACAAGGGGAGAGAAGACTTGGATGACCTTGGGCTAAAAAACATGTTTGTTCTTTTTTCAACTGACGCTTAAGTTTGCTGATCTAGACTTTGAAAACATAGATGTTTAGGATGCAATGTTTATTCCAACTTTGAAGTGTTTGACAAAACTAAAATCGATCGAAGAATGAATACAAGAAGAAGAGTTAGGGTCAAAAAAAAAGTAAACCTGCACGCCCAGAGGCCCTCCATGTCAAGTATCGATTAATTTCTTTTGAGACATTCAAGAGTTGGTGTGATTTTTTTTTAAGCCCAAAACAAAGATGTGTGAAATTTGATTTCAAGCGCGTTGTCGGAGGCCCTCCATGTCAAGATTTGTTCAAATTTTAATGCCCAAATGAAGTGTTAGCGAGCCTAATGTGCATTCAAGAAATTTTTTAAGTTAGAAAAACTAATAAAAACACAAGTAAGTGAAGTTTGATCTTTGTGGAGCACTTAACACCCTCTTAGGTGGACCCATCCCCATAGATGGCACTGAGATTGCAACCAATGGTTAAATTGATGGGTGATTAAAGAGGGTGAGTCCAACTACAAACTCACTTAGGGCATCTTTATTTAGTTTTTATAATTTAGGAAGTTTCTAGAATGTAGATTCTTTTTATGCCTCAAAAGATGATTATTTGATCTATGGCATTCAAGATTGGATTTGTTTGTTTTAATCATGCATTCCAATAAAAGTTTGATTTTAGTCCATGGCATTCGAGAGTGATTTGAGCGACATGCATTCAATGAAAAACATGTTTAAACATGCAAGTTCATTCCAAGAAAAATCTAAAAAATATGATTAAGTTTGTTGCTCCAACCTACAATGTGACAAAAAGCAATTCGATTAGTCACCCAAAATCTTGCAAAATGAAAGCTTAACTATGGAAAAAAAAAAATTAACTTTTTTTGTTCTTTTTGATATGCGTAAAAATTCTTAGAATGGTCTATATCATACGGAACCAATAAAAGTCAAATTTTGATTAAAGATATGATGAGAAAACCTGCAGAAAACTAGTTAGAATAAAAATATGCACTAGAAAATGTTTAAAAATTGAACCAAGCAGCTATCAGAGCGATCCCACGGGTTAAGAACGCATTCTCGTAGTCGCGAGAATGTGAGAACTGTTAGCAGGAACACGGAAAATGTTAAGTAAAGCAGACAAGGTGATCCTACTGGAGTTCCTGGTCACAGGAATGACAATCCCGCCACGTAGCTAGATCGCGAGAACGACAGGAAAGACTGTTAAAAAAAAAATTAAAACTGCGAGCCAAAAACTTGAGAGCTCTTTTTGACAGAGTGATCCCACGGGTTTATGCCCTTACAATGTTCCTGCAAGCGGGAATGACAATCCCACTAACAAAAATTTAATACAGTCCTGAGAAGTTTAAGACAGGAAATGGCAAGGCGAGAATGACGATCCCATTGTTTCTGAGGCGCGTTCCTGTTGGAGGATTTGTCAGCAGGGATAAAGAGGCTATTTTGTTGATGAAGTGCAAACTCGTGGTCATAGGTTCTCGTTCCCACCAGAGAATAATAGCATTCTTGCATCGCGGGATCACGTTCCTGGGGTTGCGGGGACGCAAAAAGTTTTGTGTTTTTTATCGTTTGCTGGGTAAAAATAGAGGACAGGGTTAGGAGCGCATTCCTGAGGCATTCAAAGTGGCCCTGCAAGAAAAATCAAAAGGTAACACAAACAAAAGATATTGTCATTATTGTTAATTTTGCATGGTTAACCAAAACATGAAAATGAGAAATAAGCATATAAAACTAGCATAAATGAAGGTTAAAATGACCCTTGCGGGGTCCCATCGGGCGTGCCAAAATGTAGAGCTATAATTTATATGCTTAAGGAACACAATGTTAGAAAGAAAAGCATTCAAACACATAAAATTTTAAGCTACACTTATGATAAGACAAAGAAAACAATTTAATAAATGCAAACCAAAAGGAAGAAACACTCCATGCTTCCTTGATTTTTTAGATGTTTCCTTTGATGTGGATGTATGCTCAAATTCTCAATCACTTCAATGTTGGAGATGGATAATGGAAAATTGGTAGCTTTGTGAGCTCTCAATTTGGCATTATAAGGGTATGATGGATGGCTTTTTGCTTCTCAAAATGGCATTATAACTTTACTTGAAAGGTGGATGATTTTAGTGAAGGGAGGGGATTCAATTTATAGGCTAAGGGCTTGAGAGATGGAGGGTTAAGATGCAAGGAGAGATGAAAGCTTAAGGAGGGCTAGGATGCACTCAAAGGGGAGCACATGGATTGTGCTTGTTTAGCACCAACCAGGGAGTGACACATGTCACAGGGTGAGTGGATGGAGGCAAGGGGATGGATGAGTCAACAAAGGAGGCTCAAGGCCTTAAAGACCCTCATAAATGGCTTGTAAGAGCAATGAATGGGCTTGTAAGAGTCTTTATGGCTTTGTAAGAGCAATGAAGGCTTGGTGGTTGGGATATTTTGGAAGGAGTTGAGATTTTTGACTTTTCTTGGCTTAGGAAAGTCTTAAACTTGCTTAGGGAATGTGACAACATTAGGGGGTGGATTAGGCTTGGGTTTAGGATTATATTAGGGATGGTAGAGACGTGCAAGTGGATGGCATTAATGAGGTTGGGTGAGTTAGTCACTAAGCTTGGTTAGTATGGGTGGATGGGGTGGATTAGGCTAAATGGAGGATTAGGGATAAGTTAGGGACTATTAGATTTGAGGGCTTTATTTATCAAATAGATTTATTTAATAAATGAGGGTTTTGGAATTAGATAGGAGAATTGGATTAATTGATAAATAATGGGTTATATGATTTATCAATTAGGACTATAGATGATTAATTAAATTAATCAGTTAGGGGATGGAAAAGGATTAATTAAATAGGAATTTAATTAATGATGCCTTTAGAGATAGCTAAATAAGATTACCGAAGTGGTGTAATCAGATTTAGGTGTCTACACCTAGTACTACTACTCTACTCATATTCATATAGATAGAGACATTTTGATCAATTTAGATGATAATCATTAAAGAAGTAAATATCAAATTAAATATAGAAAAATCTAACCACCATGGAACTACCAGCTTTGTATCAAAGGAATCTTTTTAACATCCACAAATGTTTAATGCGAATTCTATTAATAATTTCCTACTTTCATGAGGCATGCCATATAAACAATTGCATTTAATTATTTCCTGCTTTCATGAAGTATGAAATTTTAGTCTTTTATGATAAGATTTGTGGTTTTTGGAAATGAATGTTCTCAATTCATCCAAGTGTCTACAAGATCTCTGTATTGACAAGGACTCTTCACTAAAGGAACATCCAGAGTAGTTTGTTGGAAGCTCTCTCTTTATGGCTTTTCCCCTAAATTGATTCCTCCTGCCAGTAATAAAATTCAATCAACCCTTAAAAAATATCATTACGATATTAACATTACCTTCTATTACAAAGACTTAGTAACTACCAATCAATTGATCGATCACACCCATATTCTAAACTTTAATAAATAAATAAAACTAAGATCTCAAATTAGATAATAACTTTTGTAAGAGTTTTCATTTTACAACTACCTTCTTTTTGTTGACAAACAGATCATCAAAATAACTGAAATTTTTTTTGGATCAACATAAGAAGAAGATTAATTTGGTCTCCCATTTTTAAAAAAAAAATTGAACCACCTAGCCAGAACTAAGTTAGTCCAACTCAAATTGATTAGTCAATTCTATATAAATTAAGATCAATAACTCTAAAAAGGGAAATTGTTGAAAGTAAATAATACCTACATTTTTTATGTGTGGGGCCTTCTCTCCCCTATCTTAATTGTAATCATATTCTAGCTTTAATTTAGAATCTACCTGCTTTCAAACTCTTCCTTCTTAAAAATGGTTAATATTTTATATTTTTAATATTCAAAGTTGGTATAATTCCACTATACCTCTCTATACAATGACTGATAAGATTCATCATTTATAGTAATGTTTAAATAGACACTCTCTACCAAACTCAAAAGTGAATTAAATTAACCACAAAATGATAACTATTCAATTGATCTTCTACTACTATAATAGAACCTTGATGGCATTTTGTACTTTAATGAAGCATGAAATTTCGGTCCTCTATGATAAGATTTGTGGTTTTTGGCAATGAATGTTCTCATTTCATCCAAGTGTCTACAAGATCTCTATATTGACAAGGACTCTTTTATAAAGGAACCTCCAGAGTAGTTTCTTGGAAACTCTCTCTTTATGGATTTTCCCCTAAATTGGTTCCTCCTACCAATAATAAAATTCATCAACCCTTTAAAAATATCATTACGATATTAACATTACCTTCTACTTACAAAGACTTAGTAACTACCAATCAATCGACCGATCACACCCATATTCTAAACTTTAAAAAAATAAAAATAAAAATAAGATCTCAAATTAGATAATAACTTTTGTAACACTTTTCATTTTACAACTACCTTCTTTTTGTTGACAAATAGATCATTGAAATAATTGAAAAGTTTTTTGGATCAACATAGGAAGAAGATTCATTTGGTCTCACATATTTTTTTTAAAAAAATTGAACCACCTAGCCAGAACTAAGGTAGTATAACTCAAATTGATTAGTCAATTCTATATAAATTAAGATCAATAACTCTAAAAAGGGAAATTGTTGAAAGTAAATAATACCTACATTTTTAATGTGTGGGGCCTTCTCTCCCCTATCTTAATTGTAATCATATTCTAGCTTTAATTTAATAGAATCTACCTGCTTTCAAACTCTTCCTTCTTAAAAATGGTTACTTTTTTATATTTTTAATATTCAAAGTTGGTATAATGCCACTGTACCTCTTTGTACAATGACTAATAAGATCCATCATTTATAGAAATGTTTAAATAGACACTCTCTACCAAAATCAAAAGTGAATCAAATTAACCACAAAATTATAACTATTCAATTGATCTTCTACTACTATAATAGAACCTTGATTACATTTTGTACTATTCACACAAAAAAGGCAATGATTAATCCTAATTACTTGGCTAAAAGAAGTATTAATAATAATTATGACCTCTAATCCAAAAATCCATTTTTTTAAAGATCATAGAGAATAAAATGAGTAAATAGCAAACTAGGAGAGCTTAAAAAGATGTGGGTAAGGACAAAGTGGTGAAACAAGACACATCATTCAAACGAAGAAACTAGAAAATTTTAAAAGAAAAAAAAAATAGCACACAAAACATGAAAACTAAAGCCATGGAAAAATGTAAAAAATGGTATTTCTTGTTAGCTCTACTCTGTAAAATGGCAAAAAAAAAAAAAAAAGTAGAAAAACCCTATATCTTTCACTCATTTCCACCATGCACACTAGAATTAGAAAAAGGAATTCAAACCAATTATTAAAAGTAACAAATCCCAAGCCCTCTCTAATCAGAATGACAATCGACAAAAGAAAAAAAACAATAGGCATGAATAGCTTTGAAAAACTTATCCAACAACATGAAGAATGAAACGCAACAATTATCAAGAGCGAAAATAATAGAGGCGAGGAAGGATGGTAGATTACATAGAATAGGAAAAAATAGAATCAAAGAAAGCTTCAGCAGGGTAAAGATGGCATAACACCATGAATGCAAATCCAAAAAGACTTTTTCAACCAAACAAAGTATGCTACTCTAGAAATTAAAAACCCTAGCCCAAGGAAGCAACTACAAACAAGGCATGCAAATTGGCTGAAAGAAATCTTGGAGGCCAATAAAATTCCCCTCGGCACTATGCCAATAAAATTTTACAAGCCATCCAAAGCACAGAACCCACAAATAAGCAACCACATAGATATCCCGTGAAAGGAAACATTCAACCCAGCAAAGGAGGCTTACATCCCACTACACAAGAAGAAATTATAAGGAACAATTAATCACAGAGAGGCTAGAAACCCTAATCTAAGGACAGCAAATAGATTCAAAAGTGATGACAAAATTATCATTAGCAACTCACATAGTGAGGAAAGATGGATCGAATGCACAGTGAAGGGTATATACATGTACTAGAATGGACCAGCAAAATACACAAACAAGTTAGAACACATAATTTCCAAGAAATTTGATCGCAAGGTAAGTAACATTATCTCCTTTGAAGATAAATACTAGTTTATACTACGTTAGAATTCAAAAATTAGAGATGAAATCTTAAGTTCTAATTATTACTTCTATAAGGGACATCACATAAATTTTAGAGCATGGAAACCTAATTTCAACAAAAAATACATTAAAAATATAGGAACAATCAAATGGATGGAATTCTTAGATATACCATTGGAACTATTAGAAGACAACATCATCAAGAGAATAGGTGAATCTTTGGGATCCTTCACAGGATTCAAAGATAGCAAAATCAAAACCAAGAAAATTAGGGTTCTGATAAAATTAGATCTAAGCAATATAGTAAGCATGAAAATCATAACCAACAAATCCATTTATAACTTATCATTCAAAGAATATTTAGGAGAAATAGATAAGATTAAAGATCCAAACTTAACCAAAATACATATCAAAAACAACCTCAAAGACAACATAAAAAGAAAGGAAAGTGCAGCCAAGGGAAAAGAAAGGAATACAAAAGAAATGGTAGTACTAGAGGAGAACAAAGGAAGCCAAAGACCAACAAGAAAGGTCAAAAGCCCAAATAAAAGAAACTCAGAAAAAAAAAAGAAAAAAAAGAGGAACATTCACAAGAGTATCAAGAAATAGAAGGAATCAAAGAGACAGAATGGATTACAGATATAAACTACCAAAACTCACTAGACAAATTTAAAAGATACAAAGATTATCAAATGGAGAGAGAGGCAATAGAAGAAATGGAATTAAATATTTAAAAAGGAAACATGCTATTCTAGGAGATCCTTCTATTACAAAATCATCTAACGGATCAAAGCATATTGGCGGAAGCCATTCATAAGGAACACAAAGGTAAAAAGATACTAATATCAAAAGCAGAGGAAACATCAAAAATAAGAAGCAACCTAACTCAAGTCAGAGAAAAAAAACTATCAGAAGTCTTAGTTGAAAATCCATAATGATCAGTTGGAATAGGGAAATAATAAAGGAGAAGAACCTGCAAAAGAATGTACTCACAAAATAACCAATCAAGTAAGGACCTCAGAGCAAGGAGTAATCACCCCTCTAGAAAATTCAGCCCAATGGAGCAACATCACAATTAGAAAGAAAGCAAAAAGTAAGAGTTACAAATTCTGGCAAACTCCTAGCAATGGCAAGGACATGTTTGCCCCAATCAGAGATGTAACAAAACCAACATCAGGAACAAGGACATCAACTCCAGAGAAAACCATATGGAACAACTTAGGGGACAGCCCTAACAAAGACACAAGAAGCAAAGAGCTAGAATTACCAAGGAAAGACCAATCCTCAGAATCTAAAGATTATCAAATTAATAAGATGATTATCAAAGAAATACTTATAGAAGACTTCCAAGAAGAAGAAGACTTAGAGATAGTGGAAAGAGTGCAAAAAGAATAGAATTTGGAAAAGATAGGCATATCAGTAAATTAGGAAGGAATGAAGACACCAAATTGTAGGAAAACAAAGTAGAAAAGAAGAAGGAAATCACTAAAAGAGCTTAGGGAAGCAGCAAGATAGGTAAAGGATCAAACCAAGATTTTTGATATCTTACAAGGTGGGAAGGGGAAGAGCCTTCCCAAGGATCAATGAGAATCACCACCTAGAATGCTAGGGGGCTAAATGTCCCTATCAAGAAATGCTTATTAAAGTGTAACCTAACCTTGTTTGATTCAGACATTACACTTATTCAAGAGACAAAACTAAACAAGGAAGAAGAAACAAAATTAAGCCAGAAATGAGGAAAGTGGAAATCAAATTTTAAATAGTCACAAGGAGCCTTAGGTGGACTAGGAATTATATGGAATTCTCGGCAAGTTAATATAGAAGAAATAATGTCCCACACTAACTGGATAGGAAGCAGAGCCGTTAGCACAAAATTAAATATACAGTTGATTGTAATAAGTTTTTACGGGCCCACTCAAACATAAGAGAAATTAGCTATCAAGAACGAAATAAGTACATTCATCAATACAAAACCAAATGAGGCCATTATCATAGGAGGAGACTTCAATGTTGTTTTAAAAAAAGAGGAAACAACACAGTTACCAAAGCTATGGAAAACTTTAGAAATTGGATTCAGAAGGACTCCCTCATTGATATTGCCACCAAAAATGGACTATATACATGGAACAATAGAAGGAAAGGTTTTTGTTATATTGCAAAATGCTTGGATAGATTTCTTCTGAAAAGTGAGTCTAGCATATTGGATAAAGTAGTCAATGCTGAAATTCTACCAATGGCAAGTTCGGATCAATTCCTAGTAAAATTTGAAATCAAAGACCAGGTTAAACCTAGTAGAAACCCCTTCAAATGTGAAAATATGTGGTTTATGGAAAAATATTTTATGGATTAGATAAAAAGATGGTGGCAGGAAGAACAGTTTCAGGGTTCAAAAATGTTTTGCTTAGTATCAAAATTAAAAAGTATTAAAGAGAAAATATTAAAATAGAACAAAATGAAATTTAAAAACATCTTCGAAGAAAAACTAGATATAGAAGAAAAAATAAGTAAACTAAACAAAAATAATAATATCTAAAGGGATGAATAATGAATCATATCAACTAGAAAAAGAGTATCTTTTAAAACAAGAAGAAATATTAGCAAAAGAAAAAATATTTTGGAAGCAAAAATCCAAAGAAAAATGGCTACTAGAAGGAGATCGTAATACAAAATTATTTCATAACAACACAATTTATAACAAAAATCATAATAACATAATAAAAATTAATAATCTGCAAGGTGAGCAAACTGAAAATCCAGAAGAAATAGCAGAAATATTTATCAACTACTTTAAAGATACCCTTAATAATTATGACTCATCTAATAGAATAGACCAAGAGGAAATGCTAAAATCTATTCCCAAGTTGATTGTGGATGAAGATAAAAAATTCCTCAATAAACCCTTTACCCTTCAAGAAGTCAAAACGGTGCTCTTCAATATCAACCCAAATAAATCCCCAGGCCCAGATGGTTTTCAAACATTCTTCTTCCAATAGTGTTGGGAGATACTAGGAGAAGATGTATGGAAAGCTTTGGAAGCATCTAGGAATGGAGGATCCCTCTTAACAGAAATCAACCATACTTTTCTCACCCTTATTCCCAAAAAAAACATATGTGAAGAACCAAGGGACTTCACACCTATTGCTCTTTGTAACACTATTTATAAAGTATTCTCAAAAGTTATAGCTAATTGTCTCAAAAACTTTCTACCTAGACTTATTTTGGAAGAACACACTGGTTTCATCCTTGGTAGATCCATCTTAGATGGAATCTCTATCATACAAGAAACCATCCACTCTGTAATTAAAAATAATGAAGCATGTATGCTATTAAAACTAGACATTCAAAAAGCTTATGATAAAGTAGACTGGAGATTCCTTTGTAAAACTCTCGAAGCTTTTGGATTCTCTAAACAATGGATTAACATCATTCACCAATGCATATCAACCCCTAAAATATCCCTTCTTAATAACGGCACCCCAGAAGGATTCTTGAACACCTCCAGGGGGATCCAACAAGGAGACCTTATATCCCCATTCTTGTTTATCATCATGGTAGAATACTTTGGGAGAGCATTCAAATCTGTGCAAGCAGAAAACAAAATAAAAGGTTTTAAAGTAACAAAGAACGTAGAAAATACAACCCATCAACAATTTGCCGATGACACAATTCTAGCTAGAATCAACACTTTAAACAAGGCAGAGCACATGAAACATATTTTAGAGATGTACACTAAAGCCTTAGGTCAAAGAATCAATGTCAAGAAATTAGAAATCTTCTTCCCAAACACATCTGAGGAAAGAGAAAACTAGATATGCAGCAAACTAGGATTCAAAAAGAGCTCTTTACCTTTTAAATATCTACGAATATTCCTAGACAAAGATGGCAAATCCAACCCAGGATAGGAGCTTATACTAGGGAAAATAGATAACCAAATAGAATCCTGGAAAGGAAGATGGTTGACCAAAGTGGGGAGAATGATGAAAATTAAAGTAGTATTATCAGCAATTCTCTCCTATCAGCTCTCCTATTTACAACTGCCTAAAAATGTAAACCTAAAAATTGAAAAGAAGCTATGAGACTTCTTTTGGAATGGATTAGAAGATAAAAAGAAGGCAACTCTTATCAGCTGGGGTAATATTTGCAAACCCAAAGAAATGGGGGGTCTAGGAATCAAAAATCTTGAATAGAAAAATGAAGCATTATGAGCTAAACAAGTATGGAGATTATACCTAGAACAAGATAGGAAATGGGCCAGAATTCTCTTTAACAAATATATTAACCCGTCAAATAAAACTTCTTTATTTAGAATCAAAGAACCTCCCAAAGGTTCTACAGGAGGGAACTTCACAATTAACTGTCGACATCTAATATCCAAATACCTCACTTGGGATATAGGGAAAGGAGATGAAGCTCTATTTTGGGAGGACTCATGGAATGGACATCCACCCCTAATATCTTCATACATTTCCCTTGAAGCTATTACCCACCTTAAGACTATATAGGGGACAAAAGTGAAAGACTATATACAAGAACTCTAGAATGAATCAAGAAAGACATGGAAATGGAAAACCCTCTCTAATATAGGACTCAACTAGGTAGACCAAGAGCGACTCGAAATCATCCTTAAAAATTGACCAATATCAAGCAAAAATAGGAAGGATAAACTAATATGGGCAGCCTCTAAGGATGGAACTTATAAATTTAAAGAAGGGTATAGATTGATTACAAATTCCCAAAGATGGGAGGCTAGTACCTTCCCAATAAACCTATGCTCGGATCTAGTAGGGCTCCCCAAAGTAGGTGTATTTCTTTGGGTAGCTATGCAAATGAAAATATTAATAGTAGATAGAATTAGGAAAATAGGGCTTGAGGGACCATCAAGATGTATACTATTCAAAGAAAATGAAGAAACTACAGAACACCTCCTATATCTCTATAAATACACTCAAGAGTGCTGGAAGTGGCTCCAACACAAACTTAATTGGAATGCTCCTTTAGTAGGTAAATGGCTAGATCACCTAATGGGCTGGCCTAAATATTCTTCTAATAAAGTATATGGGAAACTTTGGAACATAGCCCCAGCAATCCTATCCTAGGAGATCTGGAAAGAAAGGAACATGCCTTTTTTCAAAAATAAAGATCTTAACTTGCAAGCTCTTCTCAAAAAAATGGAAATATCTATTATGAAAGTTATGAATAGTGATCTCAGGAAGAGACCAAGAGAAGAAGGATCATTTATAGATTGGGATGCAGAGACTAAAAAATCATGGCCTCTCATAATTAATCCTTCTTTCTTTTATAAAAAGAAAAACAATCTAGCCTGGAAAGCATGTAAATGGGAACCACCACCGTTAGGATGGAAAAAATTGAACTTCAATGGGAACTCTAGAGGCAATTTTGGAAAGGTAGGTATAGGATGTATTGTAAGGGATGAATCAGGAAATTGGTTAGCAAAAATATCTAAACCACTGGAAATAACAACCAATAATGTAGCAGAACTAGAAGCGGTAGAAGAAGGCATAAAAATTTGTAATAATCTTAGCATCAAAAAGATTATTATTGAAGGGGACTCACAGATCATATTAAACACTCTTAGGAAAGGGAGAACACCTAACTGGATCTTAAATTCTAGATTAGAAATAACTCTCAAATTACTAGAAAAATTTGAAGAAGTTAGATTCTCACATACCTATAGAGAAGGTAACATGGAAGTTGATAGCTTAGCTAATAAGGGCATCGATGGAAAGCTTATTAATTTTTAACCAAAGTATAATAGGATAATCATGAATTTAGATGGTTTTATTTCCCTCCCACTATCATACATATCTAATTGTAATTATTATTAAACCTAGCAAGTACCAATTTATGATGCATATCTATCATTTGTGTATGAAAATCTGCCTAATTATCATTTCGAGTGACATTTTTGAACCTTTTAGGGTGTCCTTGCCATTATTCTAGGTTCTATATTTTTGCTCCTAAAATCTATAGCTAGAGGATTAGGCTCAGAAGTGTTATTCTCACTGTAGCCAATAAATTTGTGATTTCATTCCTCCATGGATACAAACATCTGACTATATCATTCTTTTGAAAGTCAAACAATGGCCTTCTGTGCTCCCATTAAGCAAGAAAGGTGGAATGGGATCTTTCGACCGATAGATGACATGAGTGGAATTGCAATAAGTAGAGTTCTAGGTGAAGGGGTATTCGACTATGAATATTCATGGAGGATGAATAGTGATATCATAGGGTTATGGGTAGGCTACCTTGCTAGGGTAGGGGTGGAAAAATGCGACATTTTCAGGCTAAGCTACAACCTTTTCGACTCTTGTTGGTTGCTAGGGCTTGAGATTGTGGCAAAAAACATTGATGAGAGTATTTGTATCCCCCTTCCTGAAGCATATATGGAGTATGAGTTGGATAGTCCAAAGCTAGCTAGAAGCCCTAAGTGCCTGTGTCTGGTAATCAAAGACAACATTCAATTCTTCAGAGAGTAGCCGAGGAAGGAAGCAAGCATTCACTTCCTACTAAGATGGAGAGGAATTATTGAGGACCCTGGGAGAAACTAGCTCCTGAGCTACTTGTTGGCCTTTGATGCATGCATCCACTCGGATGATGACCTGGCTAATTTGGAAAATGTGGAATTTTGCCTCCCAAATTATGATAAGTCAAGTAGAGGCAAGATGACCTACGAGTTTCCTCCAGGTTCGAAGGCCACAAACCTGCATGAGGCATCAAAGATCATAATGGTATTTAAGATATAGAATTGACATCTATAGTTGTAATTTTGGGTCATTTTTGTGATATTATTTTGACCCAATTAAATATAATATATAGTTCATACATACTAGTCTATTTTCTATACTTCTAGCTAGTAGATATCTGGTTTCATTTTCTTAATATATTAATATGTAGTAAGGCTGCATTTTATAAGTAGTCATCTCATCTGTTCAATGCAATCCTATATACAGTTTTGACTTGTAAATATCATTTTCAAAATAGATAAAAATAGTTTTTATGTTATCTCTCTCAATAAATAAACTGGCATAAGGCCTCTATGATTTTGGTATGCGGATCTTTCAATTTGTTAAATTTGTTTTCCCTTCATGTGTACGTGTGCTACTTTATTAGGTCAAATTTTGCCTTTTATCAATTTTGACACTTACATTTCTTAACATTTGTACCAATTTATTAAGATGGGGAATATTTTATCATTGGGTTATTTGTTTATCCCCTTTTAGACAATCTAGTAATAATTTACTCTTTAAAAACTGAAATACTATAAGTGGCAGTTATTAGATTGATTTTTCTCCCTTTAGATTCCTTTAAACTATCACATTATAGTAATTTAATATCTTGATTTAACTAACATTTAATGCCATTTGTTGTTTATTATGTGATGTCTTATAGAAGTCAGGACCTTCACTATGCAGTGTCCTAAGCCCAGATGGTTAAAAGATCAATTTTAATCATTATGATGTAATCCTCTTAATATAAGTATGCCCCTTTTATTGATGTATAATATAGGACTTTGGTCCCAGGCTAGACTGGAGCTTTTCTTACTCTATTCTTTCCTACCAATTCCCATCAGAATGGAGAAACTCTTGTACTTCTTCAATTTTATAAATATAATATAATAGAAGGCTACAATCGTTTATCGATTAAAAAAAAATCCATGGAAAAATGTACATTAAATGAGTTATAGAAGCAAGAAGGAACACAAATCCACACATCAAATAAGTTATAGAAGTAAGAAGGCTCTTTAAAAATAAATGGCAAGGAATTGCCAGTAAAAAGTAAAATGTAATTGGTGAATTAAAATTTTTCTTAACACTAACAATAAAAAATAGAAAATAATTAACTAATTCAGTTAGATAAGAAATTCATGTTTGTTTTTTGCCCTGCTCATCCTTTTTCTCCTAGTATAGATCTTCAAATATTTTAGACACTCATTTTGTGTGTGAACTATTGCTTCATACTTAGAGAAAGATGGTCAGCCCATACTTGCAACAATATTTTGACATTATTGGCATAGATAACATTCCCATTAGTGGCTCTCTGCATTGACACTAAATTATGTTTTTGACAATACTCCATGATGACAAAACAAAATTTGTGATTTAGATACTTACAAGTAAAATAAATGGACCACTATCATCTCCAATCCTTGAATGTTAGATGTCAACACCAATGATTAGTGAAGGTCCTTCTGATATAAGAGGTAAATTTTTCCTCTCCTTATCAACCAATAGTGAATTTTTCCCTCCTAACTATTTAATAACAATTGTCAAATTATTCTAGTTAATACCAAAGATGCTATTAAAATAGAAAAACCATTTTCTTCTAAAGGAACATCCACCTTTGTATTTATTTTTCTATAACAATGACAATGTATTTAGTTTTACAGTTTTTCACATGGTCTATTCTATTTAATACCAAAGATGATATTAAGATAGAAAAATCATTTGCTTCTGAAGGAACATCCACCTTTGCATTTATTTTTAATATAACATTGGCAATGTATTTAGGTTTACAATTTTTCACATGGTTCGCTAAGAAACACTATGTCCAAATCCCCAAGTCCAATTCAAAAATCTTCTTTACAAAAGCTACAATTGATGCCAAAAATAAATGAGTATAGTGTTAAGTGGTAACAATCTATTTTTCATTTGGTGATTTTAAAAAAAATCTAAAATCTTAACAAAATTACATTACAAACCATATAGATGCTTTTTGTCTGTTGGAGCATAATGCACATAATCAGTTCAAAAGGACTCTTACTTTTATCCATACAAATCCACATTATATGTCTTACCATACCATCAACATTTCCATGTACCTCATCTGTAGGTGGTGTTGATGGTAGAGGATTCATGTTCTATAGACAATTCAAGTACCATGACAAAGGTTAACCTCACTAGCCAAACCCAATACACAACCAATGTCAAAAGGATGGATTAAACTATGTAAAAGATAACCATCTCTAAAAGAAATTGAATATGTATATAGTTGATGTCTGAATGTGGTCCAATAATCAACCTGTCATTGGCTTACAATACCATATTTCTTACACAGGACAAGCAATTTTTTGACAAAATTATTTAACTACTCCAACAAGGACACCTCGAGTAAATTTTACAAATGACCAATGTGAAATTTTGGTACCCTTAAATATCATTTGCAACACCAAATAGTAAGCCAAATTAGAAATAAATTATGAATAATAGAGCTCACTTACAAGGGAAAAGCCAAAAATCAATACTAGAATCTAAAATATTTTGTCATTTCAATTTACATTAGAAAATACTTCTTATCAAAAACACATTAAGAATATTGTAAAGCAATGCAGGATAATTTATAACTAAAAAAAGTGTACTCTTCCATAACTTCAATGATATCAATGTCAGATTCCCAAATTAGATTTTTTTAACTCAATTCTTAGATTTCAAAATAGGTTATCTTCGCCTTTGCTAGTTTTCTATAATAATTATAAAGATTTATCATCCTATATGCTTGAATGCACAAAATATGAAGACCTAAATAGTATTTTTCTTGGGTAAATATGTAAATACTCACACAAAGTCAAAGTACATGTTGCAATAATTTTACTCCATCACCCTATTGTAGATGGACAGCCATGGGAAAGTTTTTTTCTTGGTAGTTTTGTGGTTTGCCTAGGTAGGTCTTGGCTTACCAATATTTTTGCAAGTCTCAGGTAAGAAAATGTAGGCAAAATAAAGGTTGGAGGGGATGAGAACTGAACCATTTGAGTAGTAAAAGAATGAAAGTGTAAGGATGATCTCAATCAATAAGTCAAACTGCCAACACCTATGGAATATCAATCACCTTGTCTCCATCATTCTCACAACATGCAAACTTTTGACCTTCATCTTTTAAAAAATCCCTACAAGCTCATATTCACAACCAATGCTTAGATGATAACTTTGAGAAACCATAGGTGGTTGGACATTAGATGATGAGTGTGAATCTCAATTGCACATGGAAAGAATACAGTTCTATGTCGAAGAAGGGAATGAGGAATGAAATGAATGTGAAGAAGTGAATCACTCTCATGAAGTACAAAGATTAGAGAAGAAAAATGTTCATTTGAAAGAGTACCCAAAACAATCAATGAAATATGTGTTGTAGCCCTTTGGTAGGGTTTGAATCGATGGATAGGCTCACACAAGTGGGGATGATAATGAAGCATATGTTGTAATGATAATAAGTCAATAAAATGAGTTATATGAAGTGGATGAAGGGTGTTTGAAGATCAAATTCATAGATAGTATGGTCTCAATTTTGATGAAGTTAAGGCAGACAAAGGTGAAATCTTGTTGAAAGAATAGATGAATAAAATGCAAAATTTATTGAGATAAAAGGGTTGATGTAGAAGAAATAATTGGTTGTACATAGAAGAGAAGATGAATAGCATCGATAATTACTTTTATAGTGATTTGTTTGCAATCAAGAGAAAAGCTATAGAAAGGTATTTAACCTATGACATAGGAACTCATTTAAGAGGATCATAGAAAACACATGGAGGATTTCACAACTAAAATATATCATTGTGAGGGTGTGATAGAGAGAAGATCAAGGTGGTTGCAATTTTGATAGAAAGGAAAGTGGTTACACATAACTTGTCCATTGAAGAATATATGGATGGATGGTGAATCTATTGAAGAATAAGAGAAAGTTGCAATAGTAAGGATTGACAAGACCCTTGTGCAAAGTTGCAAATGGCTGATGAAAAGAAGAGTGGGGTTGAAAGAGCATCCCTTGTTGAAGGTGTAGAAGAGGGAAGAAAAAATAAATTTGCAATAGTGATTGTGAAATGAATGGAGTTGTAGACCTTGAAGACAAGGAAAAGTTACAACAATGATGGATCCTTAGGAGGAGATGAAGATGGCATTGATAATGGATGATAGAAAAGAAGATGTTGGGCTAGTGAGGAATGAGGATTTTTTTTTCAAAAAAATTATGATGAGCAAGTTGGCATGGATTTGCATGTAGAAGAGATGAATAAGAAAGAAGTGGTGCAAGTTTATGTATTGAAGGAGTAAATAAAATTTGTAGTAAGACCTTTATGTGAATATATTACATATTTTTGTGTAGAAATTTGAATTGGGGAAATTGATTAATCAAAATGGTCAAACTGAAGAACTAAAGCCACCATAATGCATCACCATTTTCTTATGGGGCAAGCTTAGATAAGGATAAAAATTTCCCAACTAAGTGATCCTATAAGAATGTGTTCAATGCACTACAAGATAATTTTTTGATTTATTGACATCATCAGTCAATGACTATGCAAAGCTGACATGATAGGTCCACACAATGCAGTTGTAGTGTGATTAATGATGACAGGCACAATTTAAGTTTTAACTCTATGAAAAATAAATCAACAATTTATAATGAAATGAAAAGCTTTAACCCTTTATTTATAGTTTTAATAGATGCAACTTTAGGACAAGCTGGTTAATTTTTGCATACTTCAACTAAGGTTGGTAATCCATATAATACATAAAATATAATGGTAGTTTTCACTTTTGACTACCTCCTCTGAATATTGGAATTTTTTATATTGTCGTCATTTCTCAATGAGTTTTATAGCATGGTATAACTTTTGTTCATTGATTCTACATTGATTTCAATTCCATTAGGATTTTCAAATAACTGAACCTTATTGGTTTTGAAGCTTATCTTCTTCCATTATAGAGTCAAGTTTTTAAGTCATTTTCCCCCTCTATGAAAACTCATCTTCTTTAATAAATTCTATTGTGGTTGATTCATTTATTGTGACAACCATATTTTTTAACATCTATATATGAGTTGCATTGATGTAGTTGTTCAGGTTAAGTAATTTGTGAGGACATAGTGTAATGATTCAGAGAGAATCATTTTAGTAATAGCCTTCCTTTAGCATTGTCTAAAGTTCATGATATGTTAAGAATAGTTTAAGAATTTCCCTTCATGGTCTTAAGGTAAGTGAGCTTAATTCTTAGATTTTGCAAGAAAATTGTAATAGGTCTTCCATCTAATACTTGAGAAGGTCTCTTGACTCTTGGATATACGCATGTATTGGTAGACAATATTTTGATTTCTCATGACATATCTAACAAGATTTTGCTATCATGTTTAAATGTTGTCAAAAATAGGTCCATATACCATTTGGAATGGTAAGTGTATGGAAGTAAGCTAGTTTTCAAACAAACTGTCACAAATAATTAGCCAAAATGAATAAAAAATAAAATTTTTGGCATACTTATAAACAAAGCATGCGGTTTAAATTTGTTGTAGGAATAAATGCTATTAGCCATATTTTCCCTCCCACCAAAATTTGAGCTTGCCTATCAAAAATATCCAATGGTCATACCTTTTCAAATATTCAAATGATCAAATGTTAGATAAGGATCTATCTAAAACATTGGCTATAATTTTTTATCCTAAGTCCCGCGACCTTATTTTTATGTTATACCTTTGAAACATTTTAAGTTGCAACTGTGCAATCACCATTTGGTTCACATAGTCATGGTAGGTTAAGCATTAAAACTAGATTTCAAGTGGTGAAGGTGTAATAGCACTATGTTTGCATCATCGTAGAGTTAGTTGGCTTAACCAAGGTCAAGGTCCTGACAAGGTGACTACATTATTTTTGCTCAATCACAAGGTTAATTCGATAGACCATGGTTTAAGTTGTGATAGTGTGATAAGGGAAAAACATTCAATTCTTCAAAGATGCATTTTGTGTCATTAGATATCTCAGATCTATGACCAACTCACTATTGTAGAGTGTTAAGAAGGGACAATGGTTAGAGTTGTGATCAATAAATTTCCTTTGTTTTGCTTGGTTCCAAGGTTAAGAGGTGAACCTTAGGTTAACGTAGAGATGGCACGAATGCAGTTAAGGATCCTAGTTTTTGCAAGGTCACAATAGTAAATGGGAAATGTTAAAGACTAGATATGAAGCAGTGATAGGTATTTGGTTGCAATAAAGAAAGGTGATGGTGAAGCCATGATCATATAAGTTGGTCAAAATGGGAAGACTCCATAGGGTGGCAAAACATCATAGGATGATTGGTCTATATGGAAAGGTCTAAAGATTGACTCCAAGTTGACCGATGACATAACTATTTTGGAATACTAATGATGAAGCAAGCAACTCTTTGATGGTAGATCCAATCTTCTCAATCTCCTACAACCACTTTCATTGTTCCCTAGGTCTGATAAATGAAGAAAGACACCCCATCACTACCCGTTGGTCCATCTAATTAGTCAAAAATTTAATGGCCACCATTTTTGTCTTCTCAAGGGCTTTTTTTGGTGAATAAGTGATTTTCCTATGTCTAGATGTGTGCCATGATTAGATCTTTCCTAGATTTACAGTAACTACTCTTTGCCATCTAGAATACAGTTGTTGAATTTTGTCTTAGGGTAGAAGCCATCTAAGTTATGCTTAAGCTAAAAAAGTACATTTTGCAATCTTTTGAAGGGTTGATTCTTCTCTATTTTCCTTGGCATGTTTTGGCATGCACATTTTAAATTACCTTTGCCTCTGAACTATTCATGATACTTTGCCTTATCCCTTTCAGCCATTGATGTACTGTGAAAGATCTCTTTGCCTCTCTTCAATGTATTGTGGATATTTGCAATTTGCATGATTGTATCTCTTTTTTCCTATGGAGGATAGATAGTGAAACTCTTTTCCTTTTGTCACTCATTTGGTTGTCTAATCTACATGTGATTGATAGGTTAAACAAGTCTAAAGTTGTATATATAGTTAACTATGCATGTATGGGCAAAGATAGGATTGAACACTCTATTTTGGTGTATCACCTCCATAGAATAGATTTGGTAGTTGATTTCATGTATTCCTTCTCCCTTTTCCTCTCTAGGTGTAGTTTAGGTGCATCTTGATAGCAAAGGAATTTGACCTCTACTGGAGACTCAACCTCATAGTTCAAGTCCTACAGCTTGGAGGTTGTTTCCATGTTTTACAAGGTTGTCCTTAGGTGAAAAATTTGGACAAGGGTCCAAGATTTTGTGACAATAGTTTTTGGCACACCTGGTTGGAGCTTATTCAAGAATATTTCAAGTCTACTTGTGTCAAAGAAGAAAAGTTCCAATACGTGCTGAGAAGATAGTGTTGCTCTTAGTATTTTTAGGCCTTCAAGAGGTCCATTTTTAAGTACTTGGTGATGCTATCCTAAAATATATTTGGTTTCTAGACCAATTTCCTATGATTCATGCCCAAAGCTGAAAGAAGGACATCTTCCAAAGGTAAGTTTAAATACCAAGAGCTTTCATTTTCAAATCCTAGAAGAAGAAAGACTAGGGTATCTCTATCACTAGTTAGGAGTGCAACAGTAACACATACCCTTGAAAGATCAATCTCTACTCCTCCTGCTAGTAGATCTCAACCTAAGTTGCCATCTATTCATATAAATAGATCACTTTCTTACATGGCTTAGCCTCAAGCACATGCATTTTCCACCTTTAATGGTGGGAGTCCTCTCCTTTTGGTTCAAAGATATGACCAATGTCAACTCTCAAAAGTATACCTGACTTAACTAGTGAAATTTTCATCTCTCCCTTAGAACACATCCAAGAAGTTGCAAATGTTTCTAATATACATGGAATATCTGAGGATGATGTTGTTGTTAGGCTTCTAGCCTCATCCTTGTGTTGAGATAATGTGTGTTGCACACATTGCATAAATTTTTATTTATTTTATTATGTAATGTTGCACCTAGATGGACATGCCACATGTAAAGGTTCCCATGGGATATACTTAATGAGTTGTATTGTAACATTGTGATAATATTTCATGTAATTATCTAATATTGGGGAAATGAGTTAAATTTCCAATATTAAATGTGGGTTCAATGGGTTAGGTAGCACATGTTTTTAGGACATGATTTATGTAATACCACCTAGTGGTTTTGTGGGACTTGCTACTATATAAGAAGCCACAAGGGTAGTTGTAGAGAGAAGACAGAAGGAAAAAAAAGGCAAGAGTCGAGTGGGACAAGGCTTGACAGGTTAGCCAAGGGAGCATTTATGAAGGTTGGAATCATTGCATGGGATGTGTGGATTCATGCTTGTTCATATGGATTTCTTGGTAGTGGTTATGGAATTGAAGGCTTCCGTGGTTGTATTGCAATAGCTTTTTTGTTGAATAATGCATGGTGATGGATGCTTTTGGAGGTAGGATTTTTTCCCTCAATGAGCGTTTCCCAAGGTATATCTCGTGTCATAATTTTTGTGAGTATGTTGTCTATTCTCTTGCATGTGGATTTCAATTACATGTTTATTTTAGATCTATTGTGGCTTATATGGAAAGGGTCATATCTTTGTTGCAAGTTTCCTTACACCTTGAAAGGAAAAGCACTACAATGGTATAGAGGTTTGCCTCATAACTCTTTTACTAATTTTGATGGGTTAGGAGTAGGGCTTTGTAAGCATTTTGAGGAAAAAACTAATCACCTATCACTTTTGGAGTAGCTGACAACCATCAAAAGGGCACCCCATGAATATATGACATATTTTAATTATAGATTTTAGAAGACATGGGATAGAATACCCACTAGAATAAATCTTCTTCGGGTAATGCATTCTTGTATTACCTTAGAGCCTTCAATAGTGATATTGCTACTACTCTACAATCTATGGGAGGGGACACTTTACCAAATGCTTATAAGGTTTCCATAAGAGCAAAAAATATCTTGATACAAGGAGGGAAGTTAGCTCCAAGACCTCCAATGCCCTTCTTTCCTAGCGTGTCCAATCATTAGCCTATTGTAGCCCCTATTCATTCTTCCTATGCAAATCAACCTCTTACTATGGTCCTAATAGCTTCCACATCCTCTAATGGGGTTGATAATATTGAGGCTATGATGAAAATATTGATGTAGAATGTGCATAAGAGGATGCAAGATCAAGAAAAGAAGATGGAGGAAAACATTGCAGCAGTACAAAAAATAGGTAATGAGTTAGTGACTGAAGAGGCAACAAGCTCAAAATAATAAGCCTCCCCAACTTCAATATCAAGGTCCCATACATAATAGATCCTAAAACCAGAGTCATGTCTCCTATAATCAGAATAGATCTATTGAAAACACCCATACTATGAATACCAACCTAAATTGGGCTATAGTCCCTCAAAATAATCTTGCTCAAGATCAAGATTTCTGCCCTTCTTGCAACTTCTTCTATGGATATTGTATGTTTCAAAGGGAAGAGTCTTATTTGGCATTAACTACATAGGAAAAAATAGTGGGTCAACAATACAATGCTAATCAACCCATTAATGCTTTTCAAGAAGGTGGTTGTTCTTTCATGAAACATCAAGTGGAAGAGCATTGTAATGTAAACTAGGATTCCTATGTTCACAATACTAGGAGCAAAAGAAGAGTTGTTGAAGATGTTACTCCTCATCCTCCTAATTAGGATTCAACATCAAATGCAACACCTCATGTAGAAGTAATGGATTAGCAACACAATTCTAATCAACCTACTAATGCTCCTTGGAAACAAAGGCAAAACAATAGTAGAGGAGATGTGAACGACCCTCAAGTTGTTCCATCTACTTCCTACATATGCAGCTCCCAAGGTTTCTACCAAATAACCTAATGCATCATTCAATGTGGTAGATCAGATGAAGAAGAAAAATGTGAATATTTCTATGATGTTGTTGCTACTATACCATCATAGAAGAAGCTACTAAAGAGTTGGAGAGAATTGAACCAAAGGATAAACCACCTAGCATGGAAAGTGCCACAAGTTTTGTACAACCATCAAAGGAGGTAGAAACAAGTAAAAAGGTTAGACCTCCTCCATTTTATGTTTCTCTAATTATAGGGGATAAGCTAGTCCAAAATTGCATGGTTGATTCAGGGGCTAGCAGTTTAGTAATGCCCAAGTGTGTTGCTAACATCTTAGAAATGAAATATGAGCCCATGTTAGGGATGTATTTTAGTTAGATGGTAGTACTATTCAGACTATAGTAATCCTTAGGAATGTTGAAATGGCACTACATGCATGCCCTAATTGTACTATAGTTCAATATATATCAGTTGTTGAAGTTAAGCCACATTTTTCCATATATCTTTCAAGAGATTTCACCACCCAAATAGGTGGCTACATATCCCCTAATTGGTCATACATTTTTTTTAAACCAAGATATGGAACTAAAGCTTTAATTAGAGAAAAAAACCTTAGCCCTCAGTCATATTGATCGTTGCACTCCTAATCTTATCAATATGAATTTTACAATCCTAGAGATAGATGAAAATGACATAGCAAATGAGCCTACCACTCCCCTAGCAGAGGTACCTAATTTTCTCTTAGATGAATGGGCTAATACATACTAATTTTACCCTATATTAGAAACTCTAGAGATGGGCCTTGGTACTTATTATATATCAGAGAAGGATGCTCTTGTCCTTAACCTGATGAAGAATAAAGAGGATACAAGTGGGGTATGGAGCATGTACTTTGATGGATCAAGAAATAAAAATGGATCAGGGGTTGGTGTGATGTTGGTTTCTCCTGCACTAGAAAGGTACTACTTCTCATTTAGGATTCAATTCAGTTTTACTAATAATATAGAAAAGTACAAGGAATTGATACAAGGTCTCCTACCTGATCAAAAAATAGGAATTACAGCCTTAAGTGTATATGGAGATAGTGAATTGATTATCAATCAGGTGAGAAATTAGAATGTCACTAAGAATTCTTTGCTCAAGTCTTATAAACATAGAGTATGGGATTTGCTTGAAATTTTCAATGCATTTAATATTCAAAGCATCCCTAGAAAAGAAAATAGATATGTTGATAGACCTACAACAGTTGGTGCATCTTATGATGTGCCAAGGAGCCTTAAAGATGAGAAGAAGTAGAAAATTAGAGTGGTGTTATACCTATTGTCCTTGATAATAATGTCAATTGGAAAGTATTTGAATCTGATGCACAAATTGTAAGTTTCTTGTAGAATGAATTAGAGTTCTCAAATAGAAATTAGTCAAGGCTACATGACGACTATGGGAATCTGATCATCAATCTTATTTCTAACAAGTTACCTAAGGGTTTGATTAACTTAGAAAGTGCCTTCACTCCTGATGATCAAGCAAGAGATAGAGGCATGAACCTTGTTCCTAACAAAGATGATCATATACCACTTGTAGTTTTTGAGGGAAGGATTCTAAACATGGGGAAGGTATGTTTTGAAACTGAGAAAGAAATTTTTGTTCATCTATGTTATGAATTTAATGATGTATTTGCTTGGAAATATGATGATTTAAAGGGTTTTGACCCAAGTTTTTTCAACATATCATAGATTTAGTTGATAATGTCAAACCTATTAGGCAAAACTAGAGGCCAGTGAGTCCCAAGATTGACCCATTAATGAGAAAAGAGCTATTCAAATTAATTGAGTCCAATATCATTTTCCCTATTAAGCATTACTCTTAGGTAGCAAACCTTGTCCCTATTAGGAAAAAGAGTGGAGAAATCAGAGTATGTGTAGACTTTAGGGATCTTAACCAAACCTCCCTTAAGGATCATGATCCCTTTCCTTCCATGGAGTAGATCCTACCCAAGGTGAGTGGTTTTCATTCCTTGATAGATTCTCTGGTTACAATCAAGTGTTAGTCAAAGAGGTTGATAGATATAAGACTACTTTCACCACCAAATGGGACACCTATACCTATAGTAGAATTCCTTTTGGACTAACAAATGTAGGTGACACATTTCAAAAGCCAATGGGCATGGCCTTCAAGAACATGATTGAAAGGTTTGTGTCAGTCTACCTTGATGATATCACAGTGTATTCAAAGAATGTAGCAGATCATTTTGGCCATCTCAAACAAGTATTCATAAGATGTAGAGAGTATGGAGTATCTTTGAATCGAAGCAAGTGTGTCTTTGCTACTAATTAAGGAAAATTGTTAGGACATATTGTATCCAAGGATGGTCTGACTATTGATCCAGAAAGAACAAAAGCATTACTTTCTCTCCCTCTTCCTAACCACAAGAAAGGGATACAAAGTTTTTTTGGTATAATAAATTTTGTGAGGAGATTCATTCCTAGTTAGCTACCATGGTGAAACCTCTTATAGCTATGCTCAAGAAGAACATGGTCTTTTCATGGACCAAAAAAGGGAAAGAAAGTTTTGAAGAAATCAAAGCAACCATAGCTTCAACCCCTACTCTTATCAATCTAAATTTGGAGAAAGACTTATTCCTTTACAACTTGGGTGGTGAGTTAAGCATTTATATTATCTTGACTTAATCAAATGACAAGAATGAAGAGTAGTCCATTTCTTTCTTTAGTGAAGGGCTTAAAGAATATGAAGAAAAGTACAACTATGTTGGTAAGAGGGAAAGGATTATGCAAGCAGATGATTTCATCTCAAGAATAAGATGAAGAAGTTTCTTCAGTATTGACAAAACATTAGGAGGTGAAAAATGATAATCTAAAGAGCTATACAGATGACATTAAGACCTTCTTAGCAAGAAATGGATATCCTCAAGGATTGGATGAAACTAAAAGGAGATAGTTCAAATTTTAGTCAATCTCATTTGCTATAGTTGATGGTATTCTCTTTAGGAAGGACTTCAATGGAGCTTTGCTAAGATGTATTGATGTAGATCAAGCTGAGAAAATGATTAAGGATCTTCATAATGATCTTGATGGTGGACACTTTTTAGAAAGGATGACTGCCATAAAGATAATGAGAGTTGGTTACTATTGGCCATCCTTGTTCCATGACTGCCACATACATGTAAGGAAGTGTGAAAAATGTGCCTTCTTTTTAGGTAAGAAAAGACTCACAACCCTTCCACTTCATCCCATTCAATTGGATCAACCCTTTACTCAATTGAGATTAGATTTTATTGGCCTTATCAATCCTCCTTCTAGTTCTAGTCATAAATGGATTCTAGCTGCTATAGATTTCTTTACCAAGTGGATAGAGGCAATTGCATTAAAAGATGCTTCTATGAATTTAATTGTTGGAGTCTTAGATGGACTTGTTACAAGGTTTGGTGCCCCTTCCACCATAATTTTTGATAATGCAAAATCATTTTTTGGAGCTCAAATTTATGCTTGGGAAATAGATCATGGCATTTAATTGAGAACTTCCAATTACTACCCCCAAGGTAATCACTTGGCTGAGTCCTCCAATAAAAATGGATCAAAACCATTAAGATAACTATTGAAGATAATCAAAGGTGTTGGCATTAGAAATTGAGAACTGCCCTTTGGGCTGACAAAATAACACCTAAAAGGGCTATTGGAAACTCACCTTTCATGTTGGTGTATGGCAGGGAAGCAAGGCTTCCTATCTCATTAGAGTTTCTATCCCTAGAATTAGCCCATCAATTAAAAGTAATTGCAAATGACACTATGTCTATAAGAATAGAGGATTTGATGGAGCTAGGGGGAAAAAGAAATCAGGCCATACAAACCTTGGAAGCACACCAACAATAGATGAAGAATAGCATTGATAAAAAGGCTAAGTTCAGAATATTCAAAGAAGGTGATCTTGTATTAAAGTGGGATGAAAATAGATAAAGACTAGGAAGGCACTCAAAATTTGATGCACTATGGAGCGGTCCCTATGTGGTTATCACTTGCAAGCAGGTTTAGGCCTAATGGTGAAATCTTGCCTATTCTAGTTAATGGAATATACCTCAAGCCCTGAGTCTGATACAAATAAATGTTTCATGTATATAGTTAGTTTGCTTCCTATTATTTCCTGATTTCCAAGAAGTGAATAAGCATTTTCTTTATTGCAGAGAGTCTGGTTCCTATTTTGTAGTTGTAGAGAGCAATTTTGAGGTTTTACTGGACTTATTTTTCTATGATTTTAGGGTTTTTCTGGGTGGATTTTTTTGATTGCTATGACTCTATTGCCTAATAGATGTGCAAGCTACTAGTCCATGCATAGCACACTTGCATCCCCTCTGAGCCACCAAAAATATTAGTCATATTTTCCCTCCTGGCAAAATTTGAGCTTGCATGACAAACATGTCCAATGGTTATACATTTTGAAATATTCAAATGATAAAATATTATATAAGGATCTATTTAAAACCTTGGCCATATCTTTTTATCCTAAGTCTCGTGACATTACTTTCATGTTATGCCTTTGAAACATTTTAAGTTATGACAGTGCGATCACCCTTTGGTTCACATTGTCATGAGAGGTTAAGCATTAACTAGAGTTCAAGTGGTGAAGGCACGATGAAACTATGTTTGCATCATCACAAAGTTAGTTGGCTCAACCAAGGTCAATGTCCTGACAGGGTGACTACATTATTTTCACTTGATCGCAAGGCTAATTTGACAAACCATGCTTTAAGTTGTGATAGTGTGATAAGGGAAAAAAAATTAGCTCTTTAGAGATGCATTTTATGCCATTAGATCTTTCAGATCTATGGCTAGTGCACTATCACAAAATGTTAAGAAGGAAATGCAGTTAGATTTGTGATCAAGTGATTTCCTTTGTTTCACTTAGTCACAAAGTTAAGAGGTGAACCTTGGGTTAAAGCACTGACGACATGAATGTAGTTACGGATCCTAGTTTTTGCAAGGTCACAATGATCAATGGGAAATGTTAAAGACTAGCTGTGAAGCAGTGATAGGTAGTTGGTCATAGTTTCACAAGTAATAGTTGCTAATGAAGAAAGGTGATGGTGAAGCCATGATCCTATAAGTTGGTCAAAGCAAGAATACATTGTAGGGTGGAAAAATATGATAGGATGATTGGTCCATGTGGCAAGGTCTAAAGATTGACTCCAAGTTGACCGATGATAGCTATTTTGGGGTACTAATGTTGAAGCAAGAAACTTTTTGATGGCAAATCCAATCTCCTATAACCACTTTCATCATTCCCTAAGTTTGATAAATGAAGAAAGACACTCCATCACTGCCTATTGGTCCGTCTAATTAGTCAGAACATTAATGGCCACCGTTTATGTCTTCTCAAGGGCCATGTTTGGTGAATAAGTGATTTTTCTATGTTTGGATGTGTGCCACATGATGAGATCTTTCTCAAATTTGTAGTGACTACTCTCACCATTTGGAATATGATTGTTGAGTTTAGCCTTAGGGTAGAAGATATCTAAGTTATGCTTAAGCTATAAAAGCACATTTTGTAATCTTTTGACTAGTTGATTCTTCTCTATTTTCCTTGGCATGTTTTGGCATGCACAATATAAATTCCCTTTACCTCAAAACTATTCATGATATTATGCCTTATCTCTTTCAGCCATTGATGTATTGTGTAATGATGTAACCCCAATACTGTTAAAGAATAATTTAGAATTTGACACAAAACAAATGTTTCAGAATACCATAATTCTTCATTAAAAATTCTACAACTCTACTCTACCTCTACAATGAAAACAAACACCTACTTATTACAAATCCAAAAATTACCATATTTGGCAAATTTTTAGAAAAAAACAAAAAAATCCATTTTTGGTAATTTTTAAAACTCATCCTATAAATCCCAATTTTTCCCAAGAAAAGCCCCCAACTAAGGCAAGATGAATTGCCAACTAATCAACGAAATCAAAGATACAATTTGGAATTTATTACAAAAGCAAAATTCTAAAAAAATTGGAAAAAAATACTAAAAGCCAATTTCGGAGGTCAAGATGAGTTTTTAGGCTCCCGAAAAAATGTTGACATAGCCACCTATTGAGCTAAGCTCATCGACAATCCAAATAACTCCTTCTAGTGCAAGTACCTATAAAATTTTACCCAAAACTCACATCCGAGTCAAAAGTTTATGACCTTCAGAATTAAATCTTGACCAAAACCCACATCTGAGTCAACAACCTTGACCCTTGGATGCCCCTACATCATTCTCCCCTACTTGAAAAGAACGAAGCTCCTACGAGTTCTAGTCCTCAAATTGCTTCCTTTTAGGCTCATCTAGCTTCTGCAACTCCCATTCTGTAATCCAAGTGCTATTTTTCGGTGCCAATTCTTCCCACTACACAAAATATCTATTGTAGTCACCCTGACGAGTCTGAACAGTATTCTTGTCTAGAATATGTCCAACCTCTTCTCTCTTTTTGATGGTTATGGTGTGTGTCCAGTCTACCTCATCCTCTTTTCCAACAGATGTATCATCACCATGGATAGTATACAAATTAGAAATATTAAACACATGAGATATATCAAAACCACTTGGGAGCTCTACCTCATATGCATTATCATTAATCTTCTTCAAAATCTTGCAGGGACCAATTTTCTTATAGTTCAATTTATGATAAGTCCTAGTAGGAAACCTCTCCTTTCTGAGGTAAACCATCACTAGATCCCCTGCATTGAAAACCTAATACCTTCGAGTAGCATCTATAGAAGCTTTTTACCACTCATTGTTGTCCTACAACTTTCCTCTTACATTTTCTTGCAACTGGTGGATCTACTCTACAAAGGCTTCTCCATCGTCACTGACTCTATCACCCAAAGGAAGCTGCACCAAATCAAGAACACCCTATGGGTTATGTCCATAAACAACTTGAAATGGTGACTTACCAGTTGACTTGTTTACTGAGCTATTATAAACAAATTCTACTTGAGGCAATGCCAAATCCCATTGTTCAGGCTTCTCTCCAACAATACATCACAATGGATTACCCAAACTACGATTGACATCTTCTGTTTGTCCATCTATTTGTGGACGGTAAGCACTACTAAACTATAATTTTGTTACCATTTTCTTCCATAACATCCACCAAAAATGACTCAAGAACTTGGTATCTCAGTCAGAGGTGATTGTTTTTGGAACCCCATACAATCTGACTATCTCAGAAAAGAATAACTCAGCCACCCTAGTAGCATCACTAGTTTTCTTACAAGCAATGAAATGAACCATTTTTGAGAATCTGTCCACAACTATAAAAATAGAGTCATTACCTCACTATGTATGTGGCAATCCTAATACAAAATCCATACTACAGTTTTTCCACAGTCTAATTGGTACTGGTAATGGCATCTATAATCCAGTGTTCTAGGAGTGCCCATTGGCTACTTGACAAACTTGACACCTCTCCACAAACCTAGTGATATCTCGCTTTATCTTTGGCCAATAGTACTTATTTTCCACCAAAGCTATTGTTTTATCCTTCCTGAAATGACCAGCAATACCACTACTATGAAATTCCTGAAAAATGTTTTCTCGTATTGAGCCTATAGGAACATAGAGCTGCTTTCCCTTGAATAAGTAACCATCTTGCATTAGATAATCACCTTGAATAGTGTCTCCATGTCCAGGTATTGGATTCTTCAACCAATCAACAACTTCCCAAAAGTCACTATCAGATTCATACAAGTCTTTGATTGCATCAAAGTGAACCATCTATATTTCCATGATATATACGATAACAACTCGCCTGCTTAAGGCATCTGCAACTTGATTGTGTTTACCTGATTTATGCTTTAGAACAAAGGTATAACCTTGTAGGAAAGAGACCCACTTTGCATGTCTAGTGTTCAATTTCTTTTGTGTGTTCAAGTATTTTAGAGAAATATGGTCTATAAACAACACAAATTCTTTGGGTACTAGATAATGCTTCCAGTGCCTCAAAGCTTGCACAATTGCATAGAATTCTATATCATATGTAGAATATTTCTTCTGCACATCATTCAATTTTTCACTAAAAAAGGAAATGGGTTTACCTTCTTGGATAAGTACAAGACCAATGCCCACATGTGAGGCATCACAGTCCACTTCAAACACTTTGTCAAAATCTAGTAGTGCTAGTACAGAAGCTTCACTGACCTTCTTCTTTAGGTATTGGAAACTCTCTTCAGCCTCTTTGGCCCATGAGAACTTGTGATGTCCCTAGTTTTAGACTAGGTTTTAATAAGAGTTAAATAATAATATTCTATTAATATAATATATTTATATAGATAAATATATGGTATTAAATCATCTAAAACATTTTGTGATACATTTAAATATAATGATAATATATCCTTATTTACTAATATAGTAATATTAGAATATATATCTACCAATATAAGAATCTTATGATATATATAATAATGATAATAAATAAGGATGGTACTAAATGAATGATGATAACATTATTATGTTATCTAAATAGCTTATATTATCCATAATCCCAAGGATACACTACAAATATGGAAATTTAATAATTAATAAATGTCATACATATAATATATTAATATATATTGTTAAATATATGTTAATAAATAACTATTAAACCTTAACCATAACAACTAGGTTAATTATTATTTGAAGGGATGCAACCATCCATGACTATTCACTAGTAATAAAATATATAAATAGGAGAACAAATGATAGACTAAGGGATATCAAATCGAATTATTAGGAAGACCTATAAGAATAAGGAAGCAAATCAAGAAATGTCTTAAATGGGACATTACAAGTGGTATCAGATCATGATCTTGCCATCCTATGGAATAAGAAAATATAAAAAGATTATTACCAAAATAATTAGCTATTGATAGATAAATCTGCCTGCACTCTACATCGAGATAGAAACAAGAGCATCTATGGAAATTTGATCATGATTAGAAATATCAACCAACAAAAAATTCTTAAATTGGAGGCTTTCTTTTGAGCAGCAATTGTATTGAAATATTTATTTTGATCTCCAATATATAGTGATGAACATGTTATACAGCTAGAAAATTATCATTCATGTAGAATTTCATCACCACTGGCTGGAAGTACTTGCCTAAGTTGCAGTACATCTATAATTGTTTTGAGTGATCACATTCATCAATAAAATGAATCCTAGAGAGAAAAGAGTGGTTGTGGCAGAAAGGAAAGTCATCCATTCTATTGTGCAGTTAGTTAGTGATGAAGAGAAGCCACAACTTTAACCTAATTTATTTGTTCTCAAGAGTTGAAGTCTGCAAGTTGTAAAGTAGTCCATTCCATTGCATAATGTAGCTCTTATCTGGTTAATTTTTGTGCAATGATGTACTAATGTAATTTGGTAATTTTCCTAGGTTTTTCATCATTAAGTTCATCCATGCATCTTTATAGTGTAAGGTAGAAGAGCATGGTACACATTCCATCATCTTTGATAGGGGGAGAAACCAGAAATGGTCGATGATGCAAAATGATCTGTATTAGCATGCTTATTCATTATTTCTCTAGTTTGGGAGCGTCGTTCAAGTCCTGTTTTGTTAGAAAATATGATGATTTATTTTTGGTCTCTATCAATTTATGGAGGCTATTGAGGATTTATCAATTTATAGAAGTATGATGCACACACTAGAATAGAACAAGATTACAAGGTAGAATATCATTATATCTGACTATTGTTATCTCAATGTTTGGGGGAATCATTAAAAATGATGTGTCAGTGAACTAGAGAAGGAATCAGTGTTCAAATACACCTATCTTCATATGCTTTCTTCACCAAGTTAATCGCATTCTCGTACTTTTGTGAGCTCACCTTTAGGGACATATAGAGGAAATGCCTTTTCCTGGGAGGATAATTAGCCAGCATTGCAACTAATTTGTGAGATTCATAGTGCTTTTTGTTCTCTCTTGCAATGTCCAGAGCCATCAAGCCTTCCTCATTAATAGCATCTTTGTTTACGCCTTTTATATGCAGCTATGACTCCACCATCTACATAATGTCCAATGAAGTTTAGAAAGCTAAGAGGTTAATGGTTATGAAAAGTTCCTTCTTGAATGAGTTAAAACAGGGAGTATAGAGAGTATTTGAGGTAAAGGAAAAGAACATCATGCAAGTTAAAAGGACTTCTTATGGAAAGTGATATAGTAAGATAGATAATTATAAATAAATAAAAATTTAAGAGAAGAATGAAATTGCCTATTTATGTTGATGATTTTATTGTATATAAGAGGCAAATTTAAGATGAAAGATAAGTTCAAAATTGTCATTATGAATGAATTTATCAAAAAAAAACATATACAAAGGATATGGAAGAAATTTGAAGATGAAGGTCATGAAGATAGTCAAAATAAATTTTAAGATTTAAAAAGAAGCCAAATAAGCCTACATTAATTCTTTGTGACAAGCTATTATTTCGACTCAAGCTTCCAGGAGGATAAGTAATAAAACAATAAAGTCTACAATGACCTACATAAATTTCAAGCACATTTCTCTAAATAAAGATAAGTTATATTTCCTAAATTATTTTACATTGAATATAAATATCTTTACTTAGTTAGAAGATATTGTAATTTTAAGTCAGAGTTACTATTAAATTTTCAATCTTATTTAACAACATTATATAACCAAATCACTAATATAACTTTTGCAAATTTTGTTATTAGGTAGGTCTTGGTTGGAAGGAGTCATCTTGCCATCAAAATTGAAGGATAACAAGATCCAATCTTAAGGCAAAGAGGAAGAATAAAATATCGAGCTAGAAAGGATATAAAGTAGTGAATAAAATTACATCCTAGACCACCTTGATGGATGTCAAAGGCTGTCATCAAGGCCAAGAGGGCCAAATTTTCGCTCTTGGGCTTAGGTAGAATATTTAAGAAGAATAAAATTACCTCCTAAGTAGACTACCTTGATGGATGTCAAAGACTGCCATCAAGGCCAAAAGGGAAAAAGTTTCGCTCTTGGGCTTAGGTAGGAAGAATAAGATTACCATCTAAGTAGAACACCTTGATGGATGTCAAAGGCTGCCATCAAGACCAAGAGGGCCAAAGTTTCACTTCTGGGCTTAGATTGGTTAAGTTAAGATTTGACATCATGTCAACTTAATTCAGTTAAGAATCTGCCAAGTAGACCACCTTGATGGATGTCAAAGGTTGCCATCAAGGCCAAGAGGGCCAAAGTTTCACTCTTGGGCTTGGTAAGAAATTGGTTCAGAACTAATTTATCATGACTAATCTTTTTTGAAGCTATTATACACATGTACATGCTAATAACTATTTGTGTGTGCAGGGTCCACAATCAAAAGGTGTACTGGGGAACTATATGTTATAAATCATTCCCTTTACTCTACTTCATTGTGAAAATTTATAAAGAATGTATGATGTCTCTGCATCGTGTATGCTTCGTGTCTTCATGTGTCTGTATCGTGTTTGCTTCATGCTTTCAATCATTAAGATGTATATTTCATTAAAAAATTAGGACTTTTGTATGCAAATATGTTTGTATCTATGAAGGAGTTGTGTATGAATGATTTTTTTTGACGACAAGCAAATTTTGAGAGGGGAGGACTATGATGTCCCTAGCTTTAGACTAGGTTTTAATAAGAGTTAAATAATAATATTCTATTAATATAATATATTTATATAGATAAATATATGTTATAAAATCATCTAAAACATTTTGTGATATATTTAAATATAATGATAATATATTATCATTTACTAATGATAATATATCCTTATTTACTAATATAGTAATATTAGAATATATATAATAATGATAATAAATAATGATGGTACTAAATGAATGATGATAACATTATTATGTTATCTAAATAGCTTATATTATCCATAATCCCAAGGATACACTACAAATATGGAAATTTAATAATTAATAAATGTTATACATATAATATATTAATATGTATTGTTAAATATATGATAATAAATAACTATTAAACCTTAACCATAACAACTAGGTTAATTATTATTTGAAGGGATGCAACCATCCATGACTATTCACTAGTAATAAAATATATAAATAGGAGAACAAATGATAGACTAAGGGATATCAGATTGAATTATCAGGAAATGTCTTAAACAGGACAATACAGAACTCTCAACCCTTAGTGCAATCTGTCACAGGTGCTACAATGCTACTGAAATTATGAATGAAATTTTTATAGAAAGTAGCCAAGCCATGGAAACTTCTCACCTTGGTGATACTATGTGGACTAGGTCATTCAAGAATGGCTCGAACTTTCTCTAGATCCATCTTGAAACCATCTATAGAAATGACAAATCCTAGAAAAACCAAGCTTTCTTGCATGAACCTACACTTCTTTAAATTAGCATAGAGCTTTTCTCTCCTCAATGCCCCCAATATTATCCTCAAGTGTTGCAAATTTTCTTCCCTTCGCTTACTAAAAATTAGTATATCATCAAAATAAACTTCTACAAACTTACCAATGTACGGACACAACACAGTGTTCATGAGTCTCATAAAAGTACTAGGTGTGTTGGATAAACCAAAAGGCATAACCTTCCATTCATACAAACCATCCCTAGTTTTGAAAGTTGTTTTCCATTCATCCCCCTCTTGGATGCAGATATGATGGTACCCACTCCATAGATCAATCTTAGAGAAATACTTCACCCCAGCAAGAACATCTAGCATGTCATCCAAACATGGGATAGGAAAATGATACCTGATGGTTATTCTATTGATGGCTCGACTGTCTATGCACATCCTCCATGTTCCATCTTTTTTTGGAGTTAATAATATTGGGACAACATAGGGGCTGATGCTTTCTTGTACTAAACCCTTTTGTATAAGCTCAGTTACTTGTTTGTCCAGTTCTGCATGCTAGGTGGGACTCATTCTATATGTCGCTTGATTGGGGACACTTGCTCCTAGAATAAGATCAATATGATGTTGGGTATCTCATTTTAAGGAAGTCCATTAAGTAGCTCCTCTAGAATGACATCTGAATATTCTTCCAACACTGTAGCTACTTCTAGTGGTATAGTCAAGTCTTCCTCTTTCCCCTTTTGTACTACCAATGCATAACAACACCCTGTCACTTTCATCTCCTTGACAAGTTCCTTTTCAGACAACATACTTTCACTTTTTCCATCACCCTTTAGAGGCAATAAAACTACCTTAGATCCATCCTTCTAGAAGGTGTAAGTATTCTTTCCCCATTATGAACAACCTTTTGGTCATACTACCAAGGATGAGCGAAGAGGACATGGCAAGCATCCATTGGAATCACATCACACCATAGCTCATCCTTGTAGACCTTCCCTGAGGAAAATTTAACAATGCATCCCTTAGCTACCATGATTTCACTTCCCTTTTTAAACCATGCAATCCGATAAGGATGAGGATTCTTTTCACACTAGAGATTTAGTTTATCTACCATTTCTTTAGAAACCATATTCTCACAATTGCCTCCATCAACAATTACTTGACATACCTTTCCCCCTAAGGTACACCTTCTTCAAAATATGTTGGTCCTGAGCCATGAATCATCAATGCCCTTCTCCTCTACATCCTCCTTGGCTAGAATAATCATTGTCCTTCTCATCATAAGACTTTATCCCATATCTAGAGGTACTTCTTGTTCAGATTCATTGTCAGCGTGGGCTAGGCTCACTCTGGATGGCCATCCTTGATTTATATCTTGCATGTTGAAATTGGAACACTCAAAATCCCTATGGCCTTCTTCTCCACACCTAAAACAAGTAAAAGGCCTTCTCTGGTTTTCCCTGCCTCTTCCACTTCTATAGCCTCAACCTCACTGAAACTCCCTTCCTCTTTCTTGATTCACAAGATCCTGCCTAGCATCTATAATTTTTTCAGAGCCTTGAAAACTCTCTCCCCAGCCATTATTAGAACCTCCCTGAAATGGAGTTGATGTACCCCTTTGACCACCTCTATTCCTCTGGTTATATTGCCTATTCTACTTTTCTTCAGCCTTCAGAGCTAATTCGTAGGCTTCCTCCATACTGTTAACATGATCCATGCTCAGATCATCTTGAATAGAGAATTTCAAGCCATTAACATATCTAGCAGCCATTTGCTCATTATTTTCTTGATACTCTATGCGCATGGATAGCTTGTAGAACTCATTTGTATAGTCTTGCACTGAAGACAAGTTTTGCTTCAAATTTTGGAATCTACGAAAGAGGGTTTGTGAATAATCCATGGGTAAGAATTTTTCTCTCAGCTTTTTCTCCATCTTGATCCATGTCTTAATCTTCTCCTTTCCATTTCTAACTCATTCCTTTTGGAGGTGATCCCACCATATCATTGCATGTCCTTTTCACTTTATGCATGCAAACTTCATCTTCTTTTCTTCTATCATGGGCTTCCATTCAAAAAAAAATCCCATTTCATTTAGCCAGTCTATTAGTTCTTCTAGCTTAAGACTACCAACATAATCTGAAACATCAATTTTTATTGCTTCACTCCTTCCTTCTAAAGCCCTAAGAACTCTATCTTCGTAGCTCATTTCCCCCAATCTCTTGTCTTCATTTTCTCCCTCTTCATTAGATTCATTTCCTCTTTGTATTTCTTGATTATCTAGCCGCTCATTGAGTCATTCAATCTCCCTTTGCATATCTAGTACCAATCTTTGCATTGGTGTGATGCCTCCTCCTCCTCTTCCTCTTCCTCTCCCAGCCATCTTACTACTCTAATACCAAATGATGTAATCCCAATATCATTAAAGAATAATTCAGAATTTGACACAAAAAAATGTTTTAGAATACCATAATTCTTCATTAAAAATTTTGCAACTCTACTCTACCTCTACAATGAAAACAAACACCTACTTATTACAAATCTAAAAATTACCATATTTGGCAGATTTTTGGGAAAAATAGAAATTTCCATTTTTGGTAATTTTTAAAACTCATCCTATGAATCCTAATTTTTCCTAGGAAAAGCCCCCAATTAAGGCAAGATGAATTTCCAACTAATCAATGAAATCAAAGATACGATTTTAGATTTGTTACAAAAACAAAATTCTAAAAAAATTGGACAAAACTCTAAAACCCAATTTCAGAGGTCAAGATGAGTTTTTGGGCTCTCGAAAAAATGTCAAAATGGCCACCTATCAAGCTTACCTCATTGGCAATCCAAATAACTCCTTCTAGTGCAACTACCTATAAAATTTCAGCCAAAACCCACATCCAAGTCAAAAGTTATTACCCTCGGAAGTAAATCTTAATCAAAACTCACATCTAAGTCAACAACCTTGACCCTCGGATGCCCCTGCATCGTGTAAGATCTATTTACCTCTCTTCAATGTATTGTGGATATATATAATTTTCATGATTGTATATCTTTTTTCCTATGAATGATAATATAGTGAAACTCTTTTCCTTATGTCACTCATTTGGTTGTCTAATCTGCATGTGATTGATAGGTTAAACAAGTCTAAATATGTATATCTTTTGATGTCATAATAGTTAAATGTACATGTATGGGTAGAAATAGGATTGAACACTCTATTTTGGTGTATCACCTCCTTAGAATAGATTAAGTAGTTGCTTTCATGCACTCCTTCTCCCTTTTCTTCTCCAAGTGTAGTTTAGGTGCATCCTGATAGCAAAGGAAGCCGACCTTCTCCGGAGACTCAACCTCATAGTTCAAGTCACATAGCTTGAAGGTTTCTTCCATGTTTCACAAGCTTGTCCTTGGGTAAAAAATTTGGACTAGGGTGCAAGATTTTGTGACAACAAATACCTTTTATGGTGCTTTTCTTGTGCTCATTGTATCATTTTTTATTGAAAATTGGAATTACACATAGCTTTAGCAAAGAACCTACAGTTCACTCAACTATTTTCTGAACTCTGAATCCTTGAATTCATTATCAGTTACAAGAAGTTGGGATGATGCAACATCCAGTTGTATGATAGCAAGACATACTTTAGTTTGTGTAATATATTGAAATAAATTTTATTTCCTATTTATCTCCTAAGAAAGTATATTGACCATTAGAAATATGGAAATCATAAATAAGATTAAGGTTATTATAAACCTGACTAAATAGACTATCATATAGATCCATTAGACCACTTTTCCCAACAATAGCACATGGTTTTCCATCAAGTTCCACCTATGGTTTTTAGAGATCTACAAAACTGTTAAATATTGTAGAAATCAATGTCAATATAATAGAGTGTTATCAAGTCATGGATAACAAGGATGCCAACACATTCACATCAAATATGAATATTTTCATTATACAAGAAAGTAACACATGTTGAACAAGGTCAACCATGTAATTCTTGGCTTTCTTATGTGCATAGATATTCTATGAATCTAATAAATCAATTGACTTGCCCTAAGGACTCAATGATAACCCATTGTTAATTAATCTCTAGTAGTGAAGCCTTTGCTGACCAATCCCCACGATGCCCAATGTAATAAGAATAACCTCAAGGCCTAGTGACATCAATTCATTATTATGTATGTAGTGTCCACATAAGAAATATCTCATAAAGTTATTTTCAATATAGATTTGCAACAAAATTGTTAACTTTCTAGTCACAATTTCTGTGAGAAATATTTTTGAATAGTACACTTGAAGAAAATGGTAGAATTGATATTTAATATGGATATTATTTTGTTAGATGACCACATATTTTGTTAAAAGTCGACCAAAATATTCTCACAAAGTGAAACATATGTCAAGTTTCTTGCATTTTGCATATTATGTTTGTTAATATGAGTTCAAATTATCACTTGGTCATCATTGGAGAGAGTGAATACTAAAATTCAATTACACAAAAATACATGTTGAGAAGATGAAAAATGGATAAATCTTGTGAGGAATGCAAAAATTTAAAACTTGTTACTCCTTTTCTAAGCTTTATATCCCTTTTTTTGGAATGAAGAATGATATGAAACATATAATGCATCAACTTTTGTTTTATGATGAATGTATAATGGGTGTACGATTTTGGGAAAGATGAAGAATGATGATGTAGGGGCATCCAAGGGTCAAGATTGTTGACTCAGATGTGGGTTTTGGTCAAAATTTACTTCTGGGGATCATAACTTGACTCAGATGTCGGTTTTGGCTGAAATTTTACAGGCACGTGCATGAGAAGGAGTTACTTGGATTGCCAATGGGCTCAGCTTGATAGGTGGCCATTTTGACATTTTTTTGGGAGCTTGAAATATCATCTTGGCATCTGAAATTGGCTTCTCGTATTTTTTTCTATTTTTTTAGAAAGTTGTTTTTTTAATAAATTTGAAATTAGTTTTATGATTTCATTGATTAGTTGGCAATTCATCTTGCCTTAGTTGGGGGCTTTTCTTGGGAAAACAAGGGATTCATAGGATGGGTTTTAAAAATTACCAAAAATGGAAAAAAAAAAATCAAAAAATTACCACATATGGTATTTTTGGAATTGTAATAAGTAGGTGTTTTATTTCATGGATAGGCAGAAGAGAGTTGTGAAATTTTAATGAAAGATTATGGCGTTCTAAAACTTTTGTGTTGTGATTTTCTGATTTATTCTATGAAGAGTTGTGGGTTACATCAAATAATAGAAGATTAAGATATTGGAAGATTGTCAGCTTCCAATAACTTTTACAAATACAACTGATAATCATTTGAAAATTGTCATTTCCTCATGTGATGCAATCACACACATGGATTTTTAGACTCCCACTAAATATCAATCTTGTAAGCTCCTCATCCAATGTTGCCTTTGCTAAAGTATCAGACTCCCTCTAAACCAAATATTAATCCCTATTGGTTGATTGATTTCATCCTTCCATGGTTGGTGAAGGAAAATAGAAATTATAAATTTTAATACTTATGTCAAGTGGGATCTACAATGAGAGCAATAAACCCAACACAAGAATGTGCCGAAAAAAGATTTGATGGGAGTTACAAACAAATTTTATTTTTAAAAATCAATCTAAAATAGAAAATTTCATGACATTCACAAAAATAAGTAAAAAATTAAAATAAAATATGTAATGCCATTTGACAATCATAATTATTAACAAAAATAAAATAAAATAAAAAATTCATGGAGTTAGAAATAAAATTTATTTTTCAAAATCAAATAAAAATGATGTTCACAAAAACGTTAAAACCAAAATATGTGATTTCATTTGAAATCACAATTATTAACAAATAGAAACAATAAATAAATTTGATGGGAGTTAGAAACAAAATTTACTTTTAAAATTAATTTAAAATAGGAAATGTCGTTTAACAATCATAATTATTAACAAATGGAAATAGAAAATAAATTGCGATGACATATTTAAAATATTAAACTAAAAAGTCAAATTAAAATAGAAAAATCCAAATGGCATTTACACAATTTTTAAAATAAAAACTTAAAATAAATAAAAATCAATATTAAATATGCTTAGCTTATTCATTTTTTTTTTAGATTTTTACTCTCTCTAAAATTTAGAGAAGAATACAAATAGTCATAGAAGTGTATATAGGTAGCTTTAATAATATATAGTTTTAATATTTAATTATTCTAAGAGATTATGATTATAACTAAGTTATTAATTTTTATTTTAAAATATTAATTAAAAAGATATTAGTCTAAAAAGAATAATAATAAAGGGTATGTGCATGATCATGGTGTGCCAAAAAGTGGTGATGTCAAAAAAATAGTTTGAAAATGTTTAAAAGCATTTCAAAATCCACTCTAACTTTTTTCCATACATCCTGATACCAAAGCTAAAAAGTTAGGACCAAGCCTTATCGGGTATCCAATTTCATATTAGATACCTGATATTATATTGGGTATCTGATATGAAATCGGATACCCAAAAGTTATAACATTGATTTAAAAATAAAAAACCGAGAGCTCTTTTCCCATTGTGGTTTTTTTTGTTTAAGAGTTGAGCTCTATTCAAGTATTGGATTTTCGAACAGGTATACGATAAGGGTAAATATTTTTTTAATGTTTTGAATGAATATTATTACAAATTAGTTATTTTTTATTTGAATTTGTTAAAAAATAGGTTTTTTTAAATAGAAATTTTTGAAATTTAGGTTGTTTTTAATAGAAATTATGTTTTGCAAATTAATAGGTATGGCTGACCCAAATAACAATATTGAGGCAAGAAACAATGTTCCTCATAACCCTCCACCAAATGATCCAATGCCCCCTCAAAACTATCCACCAAACAATCCCCTACCCTCTCAAAACCCTCCTTGAATTGAAGACTTGATATTTAAAAATCTAACCGAAATGAGGGTTTTGTGAATCACATATAATACTATACCCGCATTAGCTCCCATGTTATCCACATTAAACACCATAGTGGATAATATTGAAACACTTACCAATGAAAAAAATGCTTCTCTTCGCTGGCGTGACCAAATGCATGCCATGTTTGATGATGCGTTGGACTATGATGAGGTTGCAGCCCTAAATATAACTAAAGCAAATATGGTTAGACTTTTTGTGGACCCAAAAACTGGTAAACAAGTCAAATGCACAAAGCTGAAAATATCAATTAAATGGTAAACAAATGAGGCTATGCATGCGAACTTTTGGGATCGTTGGTGGATGGTTTTTGACATCCCTCCACACAGCAATTTAGAGGTGCCATTTTATTTCATTAAAAATTTGTATGCCAAATTTGTCTTGGGCCTCAAGGTGAACTATTGGAGCATGAAGCCCAATATGGGTGTAGGAGGCGGAGCTCCTTAGGATAGACCCTTTGCCCAATGGAAGAAAGCTGACACTTTTGTCCCTCTACTGAGTCTTCCCCCCCTCCTCGAGTGCAACATCCTGATATCATTGCAAAGGCTAGCTCTTAGACTATTAGAGCCATCCATAGATTGAGTAGCCTATTGATATCTCAGGCTAGGTCAGTGCTACCTCCCCGTGTTGATGATGTTGGCACGAGTTCATCATCGGTGAGCTCATTACATGTTTGTGTGCCCCATACTTGCATAACGTGCATTAATATTTGTCTAGGGCCCATAGGTGATCTTTCTAAGTATCAATTTGTATTTGAGGAGGATACACCAAATGTGCGTATAGAGGCTACACAACATGACATGAGAGAGGAGGGGCATGCAGAGGCATGGAGTCCTTTTGTGTCAATACATGTATACATTTTTTTGTTATGACATATGTGATTTAAAGTTAATCTTTATAATAGAGTAATTTTAATTTTAAACCCATACTGACTTATACATGTATGTAATCTTCATTCATGTTTAGTTGATGACTGAGGAAGAGCTCAGACAAGTTGATAATGTCACACTCTCGGCTATTTCATTTGGCCTTGAGACATCTACGGTACATTATGTTGTGTTCTTTTTTTTTTTCTATTTAATATTGGAGCATATATGGTTTCTAATATTTCTTTTCTCTTGTAGATATCACCTGTCAGCGGGGGCAGAAAGTACTAGGGGATGAGGCACTACCCATTGACAAGGGAAAGGTAATTAGGTGCTTTCTATTTGATTAAATATTGATGTATTCTTGTAAAATGTTTTTGATAATGAAATTTAATTACATTCTTTATTGTATACAATGTGGCTACTGGTGATGAGTCTAGGAAAATTCTACATCGCAGACCCTCTGGTGTTTCCATTTGCAGTGAGAGCCCCATCGTATGTATAAGTATCATTTATTTTTTATTTTCCTTATTTTCATAAATAAATTCAAAATTGATTTTTGTGATATTAACAACTAGTATTTTGTGTCTCATAGGAAACACCTAGTGCACAAGAGGTTGAACATCAGAGTTTGTATCTTTGCTGATGTAGCCATTATACCCAGAGGAGGAGTTGACACAAGTAATTTGTAGTTTGAATTCTTGATTATATGTTATAAATTTAGCATGCTATGAATAATAATGTTATAGTTTAAGTTGTAGATTCATCTGACAATCATACTTGAACATACACAGGCCATAATCAATGAGGTTTAAGCATTTTCGAGGACATATGAGAGGACTCCTAACCGATGCAGGAGGTTGACGAGAGAGGTATTTATGATGAAAGTTTAATACAATAAATCTTCATTTAAAAAAAGATCATTATGCATTTGAGTAATTCAATGTTAGATACACAGAATCATATAAATTTAGTAGTCTAACTTTGGGTTTTCCTTTTTTGTTTATGTAGAAGGCATCCAATCCACCTAGTGCAGTGAAGAGGTTGCATTTTGATCATCCACCAGCAGCCTAGGATAGTATAGTTTTCATAGGATGCATCACGAGACATTTTGAGATGGCATATGCCACATTATATACAGAAACATTGATATTATACACATTCTAATGGCATGATCAGCCACATTTTGTATATGGATCTATTTATTTTCATATATATTTGTGTAATTTTTCTATGGATACATGAACTTTGATATATATTTGAGTAATTTGTCTATGGATACATGTATTTTGATATATATTTTTGTCATTTATGTGCACAATGATATACATATTAATTTAGTATAGTATTGTTCAATTTATCGTGGATCATGTGTAATATCATTCATTTTGATCATGTTTGTTATACTCAATTCAAATGCAATAATTTGTGAATAACATTTTAACAACCTTTATTATCAAATTTTGATGCAATGTTTAATTTGAAATGCTATCATATATGTTTAATTTGATATAATCTCGGCAATCCCTTAAGATGTCACTATGGTTCACTTGCCCAAACACACTTACAACACCTTGGAAATGAGATAGGTCATTGTAGGCCTTAGCATGACCATCCTATAGCATTAAATGTTTCATCGATACCCTCCACGAGCTCCAAGTTATGACTCTTGGAAGATCGACCTCAAGACGCACTTAAAGCACCTTGGAGAATTTAGTACGAGGTGGTCATGAATGATGGAGGGTCTCTGTGATTAGAAAAAGGGTGTCACTAGGGTTCACTCACCCATCTGGAGCTAATAGCATTGATGATTCGATGCCAAGATCAGCAGTTTCAAAGTTACGCTGTGATGCACCTATGAACTGAGGCACATTGTAAGTTTTGGCATTAAGTGAGATCATTGTGTCAAATCCAAACGGAATGTGATCTCTCAAAAATGAGATAGGTTATTATAGGTCTCAACATGACTATCCTGTAGCATTCAACATTTCATTGATAGCCCCTACGAGCTCTAAGTTATGACCCTTAGAAGATCAACCTCGAGACGCACTTAGAGCACCTTGAAGACTCTTGGGTATGAGGTGTGATGTACTACAAGGCTTGCTCACACTGACTAGTCCTTCTTAGGACTTCCAAAGGTCAAATTCAAGACCTTGTTGTTTTCTTCTTGCTTCTTCCACTTTGGATCCAACTAAGATCTACCTCCTTCACCCTAGTACATCAACTTTACAAAGAAAAATGAGAACAAGTGTTATTATGAGACTTTACTACACATTCATCCAAGCCCACATTACAAGAAAAAGACACGCACTTAGAGCACCTTGGAGACTCTTCGATACAGGGTGATCGCAAACAATGAAGGCTCTCTATGGCCAGAACAAGGGTGTCACTAGGGTTCACCCACCCATTTAGAGGTAATGGCACTGATGATTTGATGTCAAGATTAGCAGTTTCAAAGTTACATTGTGATGTACCTGTGAACTAAGGAACACTGTGAGTTTTGGCATCAAGCAAGATCGTTGTGCCGAATCCAAATGGAATGTGATCTCTCAAAAATGAGATAGGTTATTTTAGGTCATGGTATGACCATCCTATAGCATTCAATGTTTCATCAATTACCCCCATGAGTTCTGAGTTACGACCCATAGAAGATTGATCGACTTTGACATGCACTTAGAGCACCTTGGAGACTCTTCAGTACGAGGTGGCCAAAAATGATGGAGGCTCTCTATGACCAAAAAAAGGGTGTCACTAGGGTTCACCTGCCCATCTAAAGCTAATGGCACTAATGATTCAATGCCAAGATCAGTGGTTTCAAAGTTACACTGTGATGCACTTATGAACTAAGGCACTCTATGAGTTTTAGCATCAAGAGAGATTGTTGTGCCGAATCCAAATGGAATGTAATCTCTCAAAAATGAGATAGGTTATTTTAGGCCTTGGCATGACCATCATGTAGCATTTGACATTTCATCGATAGCCTACACAAGCTCTGAGTTACAACCCTCAGAATATCAACCTCGACATGCACTTAAAGCACTTTGGAGACTCTTCGATACGGGGTGGCCACAAATGATAGAAGCTCTTCGTGACCCAAAAAAGGGTGTCACTAGGGTTCACCTACCCATCTGGAGCTAATAACATTGACGATTCGATGCCAAGATCAGCAGTTTCAAAGTTACACTGTGATGCACCTATAAATTTAGACACACTGCAAGTTTTGGTATCAAGTGAGATCATTGTGCCAAATCTAAATGGAATGTGATCTCTCAAAAATGAGACAATTTATTTTAGCCTTTGGCATGAATATCTTGTAGCATTAAATTTTTTATCAATAGCCCTCACGAGCTCCAAGTTACGACCCTCAAAAGATCGACCTTGACACACACTTAGAGCACCTTGGTGACTCTTCGATATGGGGTGGCAACCAAAGCTCTCCATGGCTGGACCAAGGGTGTCACTAGGGTTAGTATTAAGTAAAAACATTATTGTTTACCTCTCTCAAGTTTTTGGCATTAAGCACAGTGCAAGTTTGGTGTTAGTATGTATTAAAATCATCATTTTTTAGGTCCCTCCACATAAATTGCATTAAGTAAAATCATCTATGTTTCTTACATTAAATCAACAAGCTTACATTTAAAATATCTCAAGTGTTTCATTATTATTACATCAATATACAACTACCAAAAATTGTAGCGTCAAAAATAGTAGTGTCAAAAATCGTAGTGTCAAAAAAAGTAGTGTCAAAAATAGAATAGATTTTTCTTTATTTCGTTTCTTATTTAGTTTTTTATCTTCATGCATGGCTACTCTTCATGATGTACCTACATTCTACTATCATAAAAAATATTAGTAACTTATTATATTAAACAAGATAATCATTAGTTCACTAAATCATTAAGAACAAAATAACATAAGAAGTAAATATACCTAGTCGAGTGTTCCAGTAGGGTCCTCTCTCTATTTTAGGGTCTCCAATAGGGCTTCATGGTCAGCATTAGTAATAGTAAAAATTTCTTTTACTTTTGGTCTTCCTTGATGTTTCAACAACTTTACATTTGTTTCTATAATAAGATGTGAATATATGAGAATTGTTTTGTGCTTCTGATAATCTTCGAATGCAGGAATTCCAGTCCTTCTAAGCATGTGTGTTCACAGGCATGTTCCAGCAACAACCACTAAACCAGTAGGATATGTGAATCCATCATCATCTATGATCAATTGTGCAATCTGATTTCTCATCATTCCCCTATGGTGCAACCAATGCAAAGACACGTCTTGGCTAAAGAAGATCTAATAGATGGTTATGCTCAAGTGAACTTTCCATGTCATCATTTCTGATACAGGGTATGATAGACAATGGAGTAAGATAATGTGGAGCCCATGTGTCCACCCACTCACTCAACTCACAGTGATCCTAATCACACTGAAAACAACTAGAACAAAAGCAAGCTACTTTTCATGTCCAAATGGTTCATGTACTAGAATCAGAGCTCTAGAATGAATGCATTTTTTATGAGTCTCTCACTATAGCACAATCCGATCTATCACCTATGGACCCTTACTCAACCAAACAAAAGAACCTGCATACTACCAAATCAAGAGTCCCCCCCTGTAATAATTTTGAACTACACCAATCAACAATGCTACGAGCATCAATAAGCTCTACTCCTAAAATCTTCAATTGCTCCTTAACTAGAGCTCTCTTCACACATGCCCCTACTCCATCATGTTCCCCTTTCCTATGGCCAAACTCAAAAAAACTCCAACTATGAGGCACCCCCCTCTCTACATCCATCCTACACAACCAATAAAATATGCAAGCATTCTTGAATTGACCTGTGCAATTATCTGACCAAATGATATGTCTATCCATAGCAATTCCATGCTCCTATAAGAAATCAAAAATAATTCTCGAATTGATGTTGCAAACTCATGAGAATGAGATCTATCATCACTCATATAAAAATGGTACTCTCTAATAATCTTCCAATTATCTTCCACACTATCATGGACATGTCTATATGTTACGTAGAAAAAAATAGCAATTTGAATGAAGTTGTAATACTGAGATTGTGTCTCATTTTGAGGTTGCAATGTGTAGTTCTCAGCAAAGTCAACAATTGATATAATAGTGCCAATGGAAAAAATCTCCTTACACATTCTAAATTGTTTATCTAACCACTAAGACTTGTGACTATGTCTTGCATATTTGTAGAAAATATTTGTTTTGAAATCTAAAATAAAACTAGCCACACTAATTTCTTTTGCAACCAATTCACATATAGAGCCCTCACCCCCACTCTTCAATGTGTATTTCACTATTTCATATACCACTTTTTTTACTATTGTCTTCCCAAGATCTTGTTCTCACCCCTCATAGAAACAAGTGTCAAACTTGGATAAGACACCACATTCTAAACACTTCTCATTTAAGCAAGCATTTATATAAAAGAAATGATCATCAACCCTACAACATAAAAATTGATCTAGCAAGTCTCTTGATGATTTTGAAATACCACTAGTACCAAAATTCTCCAACATTTCTTTACTATGCAAAGTAGAATGGATGGAGCATAATAGTTCATGGTGTATAAAAAACTCGACATGATATTTGCAACATGTATTTTGAATTTTAAGTGGCACACAATAAAATGGCTTCAAAGATTCAAAAGCCCTCTGTGATATATGTAATCTTAGATGACTCTCTCTAAATTGTTTGAACAACATAGTTTGACTTACCTCCAAATAATGTTTAGGATGTGGCGTGCGGTCTCTAATGCCAATTCTCAACTTTAACACATCTTTAGAATTGGGTGATACTCTTGAGCTAGAGTGCAAAAATTATATAATTTCTTCCTTCACATCATTGGATAGCTTCTTATTAAAATGTGGAATTCTCCTAGCAAAAGCCCATGTTTCATTTTGAAGAGGATCATCAATTCTCTCTCGTCTACTAAGTACTCTTCTCAAAGTAGTATGATTTAGGTTCAAGTCAATACAAGTTTGTCTCATTTATCTACCCTTTCTCAAATGATGACTTACCAAAGAAGTTATAACAACCCTTTGAGCAGTTCTCTTATCCTTCTCCCTACTATTTTTCCCAGTGCTATTGAGAGCATTGAAAATTTTCTTCACAATAATGGCATTTCTTTCCAATTTTTTATAGACATGAATCTTCAATTTGGAAAGCATAGGTCTCATCTTTTACATCTTTAATAAGTGCATAAAAAGTTGACATTATTCCACCATTGTCTTGTCAAAAAACATCTTATATAGTCTTGAAACCCATAACCGAATGGTTTTTTGTTTTTTTTTTCCCTTCCAAATTGGTAATAATCATTTCATCAATTCCAATTATCCATTTTAGTGTTCTAGAACCTTTGTGTCGATTATAATTAGGAGATATGTAATGTTCCTGTGCATTGTCATTTTCGACATGGTTAATCATGCAACTTACATTATGAACTAGTAGCATTTCATTCTCCAAATTTTCATTCTCTAAATTTTTAATCCCAGCATTATCATTATCAATTGGTACATTTTCATTCTCCAACTGCATATATGCATTATCTAACCCTATGATTTCACCCTCGATCAATACATCATCAACTTGACTCACATTTAACATACCTTGTCTCTTCTTTTGGTGATTTACCTTGTCTCTTTCCCTATATGTCGCAATGCCATCATTCAATAGCTTCCTTTTGCATTTAGTCTTTCGACAACTACTACTCCCCATTCAGAAAATAATATCGAACACCTAATCATACGTTATAGAACCTTTTTCGATCATATGGGGCCCAAAAAATCATTTTCTCCAAATCTATGAAAATGACCCGCAAAAAATGTGATTGTTGGGTCTACAGTGATAGGTAATATGTTGGAAAAAGCATGCCAATATTTTGAGAACCCAATACCATATCAGGTATCCGATTTGGGATCGGATACCCAATATGATATCAGGTACCCAAAACGGATGACCAAATTTTGGAGGGAAGTCAAAATTTGGAAACTATGGGCAATATGAACAAATTTGATTATTATATATGATTGATATATGTGATTATTATTATATATGATTATTATTATTATGACCTATAAATATTTTATATATATATAAATAATTTTTATATTATAATATTTTGATTTTTACAATTATTATTAACTATAATATAGCAATATATATTATTATTGTTATTATTATTATTATGACCTATAAATATAATATATGAATATATAGGGACCCATTTGGTTGGTTCGAATGTGTCGAAAGGGGTCATAGGTTACTCTTTCAACACATTTCATGATAACATATGTATCTAGGACCTCTAAGGACCCATTTGGTTGGTTCTAATGCATCAAAAACCTATGACCCCTTTCAACCCATTTCATGACAACATATGTTGCTAGGGGCCCAAGGACCCCTAGGGACCCATTTGGATGGTTCCAATGTGTTGAAAGGGTTCATAGGTTAACTTATGACTCCTTTCAATGCATTTCATGACAACATATTTCCTTAGGGGCCCTAGGACCCCTACGGACCCATTTGGTTAGTTCTAATGCATTTCATGACAACATATGTCCCTAGGGGCCCATTTGGTTGGTTCCAATGCATTGAAACAGGTCATAGGTTAACCTATGACCCCTTTCAATGCATTTCATGACAACATATGTCCCTAGTGGCCCTAGGAGCCCTAGGGACCCATTTGGATGGTTCAAATACATTGAAAGGGGTCATAGGGTATCATATGACCCCTTTTGATGCATTTCATGACAACATATGTCCATAGGGGCACTAAGACCCCTAAGGACCCATTTGGATGGTTCCAATTCATCAAAACGGGTCATAAGTTAACCTATGACCCATTTATATGCATTTCATGACAACATAGGACCCCTAGTGACCCATTTGGTTGGTTCCAATGCGTCAAAAAGAGTCATGGGTTAACCTATAACCCCTTTCAATGTATTTCATTACAACTTATGTCTCTAGGGGCCCTAGGATCTCAAGGGACCCATTTGATTGGTCCAAATGCGTCGAAAGGGGTCATAGGTTAACCTATGACCCCTTTCAATGCATTTCATGACAACATGTGTCCCTAGGGGCCCTAGAACGCCTAGGGATCCATTTGGTTGGTTCCAATTCATCAAGAGTCACATTTCATGACAACATATGTCCCTAGGGGCCCTAGGACCCCTAGGGACCCATTTGGTTGGTTCTAATGCATTGAAGGGGCCCATAGGTTAACCTATGACTCCTTTCGATGTATTTCATGACAACATATGTCCCTAGGGGCCTTAGGACCCCTAGGGACCCATTTTTTTGGTCTCAATGCATCGAAAGGGGTCATAAGTTAACCTATGACCCCTTTCAAAGCATTTCATGACAACATATGTCCCTAGGGGCCCATTTGGTTGGTTTCAATGAATTGAAAGTGGATATTTCATGACAATAAATGTCCCTGGGGGTCCTACGACTTGTAGGCACCCATTTGGTTGGTTCCAATGTGTCGAAAGGGGTCATAGGTTAATCTAAGACCCCCTTCCATGCATTTCATGACAACATATGTCCCTAGGGGCCATACTACCCCTAGGGACCCATTTGGTTGGCTCCAATGCGTCGAAAGGGGTCATATGTTAACCTATGACCCATTTTGACACATTTCATGACAACATGTCCCTGGGGGCCCTAGGACCCCTAGGAACACATTTGTTTGGTTCCAAGCATTTGGTTGGTTCCAATGTGTCGAAAGTGGTCATAAGTTAATCTATGACCCCTTTCCATGCATTTCATGATACTATATGTCCTTAGGGGCCCTATAGCCCCTCGACACCCATTTGGTTGGTTCCAATGCATCAAAAGGGGTCATAGGTTAACCTAAGACCCCTTTCGATGCATTTCATGACAACATATGTCCCTAGGGGCTTTACGACCCCTAGAGACCCATTTGGTTGGTTCCAATGCATCAAAAGGGGTCATATGTTAACTGATGACCCCTTTCGACATATTTCATGACAACATATGTCCCTAGGGGCCCTAAGACCCCTAGGGACCCATTTGGATGGTTCTAATGCATCGAAAAGAGATGCATTTCATGACAACATATGTCCCTAAGGGCCCTAGAACCCCTAGGGACCCATTTGGATAGTTCGAATGTGATAAAAGGGGTCATAGGTTAACCTTTGACCCCTTTGGACACCTATGACCCCTTCCGATGTATTTTATTATAACATATGTCCCTAGGGGCCTTAAGACACCTAGGGACCCATTTGGTTGGTTTCAATGTGTCAAAAGGGGTCATAGGTTAACCTATAACCCTTTCAGTGCATTTTATGACATCATATATCCTTAGAGGCCCTAGCACCTCTAGGGACCCATTTGGGTGGTTCCAATGCATAAAAAGGGATCCAACATATGTCCCTAGGGGGCCTTAAGATCGCTAGGGACACATTTGGTTGGTTCCAATGCGTTGAAAGGGGTCATAGGTTAACCTTTGACCCTTTTCAAGACATTTCATGACAACATATGTCCCTAGGGGCCCTAGGACCCCTAGGAACCCATTTGGTTGGTTTCAATGCGTCGAAAGGGGTCATAGGTTAAAATGCATTTCATGACAACATATGTCCCTAGCGTCCCTAGGACCCCTGGGGACCCATTTGATTGGTTCTAATGCATTGAAAGAAGTCATAGGTTAACCTATGACTCCTTTCCATGCATTTCATGACAACATATGTCCCTAGGGGCCCTAGAACCCCTACAGACCCATTTGGTTGGTTCTAATGCATCGAAAGGGATCATATGTTAACCTATAACCTCTTTCCATGCATTTCATGACAACATATGTCCTTAGGGGCCCTAGCACCCCTAGGGACCCATTTGGTTAGTTCGAATGCAATAAAAGGGGTCATAGGTTAACCTATGACCCCTTTCGACACATTTCATGACAACATGTGTCCCTAGGGGCCCTAGGACCCATTTGGTTGGTTCCAATGCATTGAAAGGGGTCATAGGTTAACTTATGACTCCTTTTGATGCATTTCATGACAACATATGTCCCTAGGGGCCCTAGGACCCCTAGGAACCCATTTGGTTGATTCCAATGCATTGAAATAGGTCATAGGTTAACCTATGACCCCTTTCGACTCATTTCATGACAACATATGTTCCTAGGGGCCCTAGGACTCTTAGGGAACCTATGACCCCTTTCAACACATTTCATGACAACATATGTCCCTAGTGGCCCTAGGACCCCTGGGTCCCATTTGGATGGTTCAAATGCATTGAAAGGGGTCATAGGTTAACCTATGACCCCTTTCAATTCATTTCATGTCAACATATTTCCCTAGGTGACCTATGAACCCTAGGATCCCATTTGGTTGGTTCCAATGCATCAAAAGTGGTCATAGGTTAACCTATGACCCTTTTCCATGCATTTAATGACAACATATGTCCCTAGCAACACTAGGACCCCTAGGGACCCATTTAGTTGGTTCCAATGCGTTGAAAGGGATTATAGGTTAACCTATGACCCCTTTGCACACATTTCATGACAACATATGTCCCTAAGGTCCCTAGGACCCCTAGGGAACCATTTGGTTGGTTCCAATGTGATAAAAGGGGTCATAGGTTAACCTATGACCACCTATGACCCCTTTCAATGCATTTCATGACAATATATTTCCCTAGGGGCCCTAGGACCCCTAAGAACCCATTTGGTTGGTTCCAATTTAACTTATGACCCCTTTTGATGCATTTCATTATATCATATGTCCCTAAAGGCCTTAGGACCCCTAGGGACACATTTCATGACAACATATGTCCCTAGGGGCCCTAGGACCCCTAGAATCCCATTTGGTTGGTTTGAATGTGATAAAAGGGGTCAGAGGTTAACCTGTGACACCTTTCGACACATTTCATGACAACATATGTCCTTAGGGGCCCTAAGACCCTTAGGAACCCATTTGGTTGGTTCTAATACATCAAAAGGGATCATAGGTTAACCTATGACCCCTCTTAATGCATTTAATGACAAAATATGTCCCTAGGAGCCCTAGGGACCCATTTGGTTGGTTCCAATGCATCAAATGGGGTCATAGGTTAACCTATGACCCCTTTCAATGTATTTCATGACAACATACGTCCCTAGGGGCCTAAGACCCCTAGGGACCCATTTGGTTGGTTTGAATGTGTTGAAAGGGGTCATAGGTTAACCTATGACCCTTTTTGATGCATTTCATGACAACATATGTCCCTAGGGACCCTACAACCCCTAGGGACCCATTTGGTTGGTTCCAGTGCATCAAAAGGGGTCATAGATTATGTCAAGGGGGACATATGTTGTCATGAAATGCGTTGAGAGGAGTCATAGGTTAACTTATGACTCCTTTCAACGTATTTCATGACAACATGTTCTAATGCATCAACATGTGACCTCTTTCGATGCATTTCATGACAAGATATGTCCCTAAGGGCCCTAGGACCCTAAGGACCCATTTGGATGGTTTGAATGCAATAAAAGGAGTCATAGGTTAACCTATGACCCCATTTGATGCATTTCATGAAAACATATGTCCCTAGGGGCCCGAAGACCCCTAGGGACCAATTTGGTTCATTCCAATGTGTTGAAAGGGGTCATAGGTTAATCTATGACCCCTTCAATGCATTTCATGACAACATATGTCCCTAGGGGCCCTAGGTCCCCTAAGAACCTATTTGGTTGGTTCCAATGCATCAAAAGGGGTCATAGGTCCTTTCAATGTATTTCATGACAACATATGTCCCTAGGGGCCCTAGGACCCCTAGGGATATACTTGGTTGGTTCCAATGTGTCAAAAGGGGTCATAGGTTAACCTATGACCCCTTTCGACACAGTTCATACAACATATGACCCCTAGGACCCCTAGGGACCCATTTGGTTGGTTCCAATGTGTCGATAGGGGTCATAAGTTAAGTTATGACCCTTTTCCATGTAGTTGATGACAACATATGTCCCTAGGGGCCCTAGCACCCCTTGGGACCCATTTGGCTGGTTTGAATGTGATAAAAGGGGTCATAAGTTAACCTATGACCCCTTTTGACTCATTTCATTGCAAAATATGTCTCTCGGGTCCCGAAGACCCCTAGGAACTCATTTGGTTGGTTCTAATGTGTTGAAAGGGGTCATAGGTTAACCTATGACCTCTTTCAATGCATTTCATGACAACAAATGTCCCTAGGGGTGTTAGGACCCCTACAGACATATGTTGTCATGAAATGCATCAAAAGGGATTGTAAGCTAACCTATGACCCCTTTCATCGTATTTCATGATAACATATGTCCCTCGGGCCCTAGGAGCCCTAAGGACCCATTTGGTTGGTTCATGTTTTGACACATTTCATGACAACGTGTCTCTAAGATCCCTACAACCCCTAAGGACCCATTTGCTTGGTTCCAATGCATCAAAAGGGGTCATAGATTATGTCGAAAGGGGTCATATGACCCCTTTTGTTGCATTTCATGATAATATTATATTTAATAATAATATAATACTGTATAATTTAATATAATAATAATATATTACTATATTATATAACAATAATTTTCATATATATTACTATATTATATTTAATAATAATAACAATATATATTACTATATACAATAATAATAATAATTATTATTATCATATATATTACTATATTATATTTAATAATTATTATTATAATAATCATATATATTACTATATATAATAATAATAGTTAATAATAATAATCATAATCATATGTAATAATAATAATCACAATCATAATCATATATAATAATAATAGTCAATATTAATAATCATAATCATATGTAATAATAATAATGCCAAAACTTCCCAAATTTTTGTTTCCCTCCAATATAGGTGGTTTCCCTCCAAATTTTCAAAAATTGGAAAATTTGGAGAAGAATTTTGGTCGCCATTTTTTGAGTACCCAATTTCATATTGGGTATCTGATCTTGTATTGGGTATCCAATCTAGTATTTGATTAGAAATTGGGTACCCAATTAGGCTTGGTATTTACCAAACCTATTTAGTCAACTCAAAAAATGTGTTTGAGAAAGGTTTCAGTGACATTTAGACTTCGAGTAGCCATTTGACAATATTATTTTCATCGAAATTCAATGAAACAAAAAGGATTTTTTTATAACACTCAAGATTCCATCCATATAATTGTTGTCAAATACTGAGTTCGATAAGTATTTATTAGTTAATTTTTAATGAAGATGATTGTAAAGTGTTGATTGACATACTGATTGAAAACTAGCTACAACTTTCAAACGGTATAACATTTTTTAAATCCAAAAGTTGTGTCACATTCTATGCTTCGCCTAGTATAAGGAAAAAAAATTTGGTAAGGTTTTCAATTAGTTAAGGTGGTCAGACATGTGAGTTTTTTTATTCTGAAAAAGTTATAGTAGAAAATTCATATTTAATTATTTTATTTGGAATAAAAATACCCAAAAATATGTGTCACATCTAGGCATGAATCTACTTTTTATATCTATAATTATATTTAAAAATGTTATCATTTGATTTTGATTAAGATGGTCAGACATACACCTACTTTTTATTTTTGCCCTAAAATTTTTGTAGTACTGCATTACATTCCAAACTTTTGACCAATCAAATAATTTTTTTTCTCCAGATAAGGCCTAGTAGTTTAGAAACTACATTCAATCTCCTATAGATTATTTTCTTACAACTTTTTTATATAAAGTGCAAAACCACTTTAAAATTATATGTCAAGTTGACATAACTCTAATTTGTTGGTTTTTCACTATCACTTAAGGCCATAGTTTTGGTTGACCATGATCCTGCACATACCCAAAATACAATAAGAAAATAGATAACTCTTATTTTTCAAAATTATACTTAAAATGTTTCTATATTCTCTTTATATTTTTCTATTAGAAATATCATTATATACTTAGAAAATTAAATATAATAATATAGAAACAACCTACTTTTCTAACAATAACAATTTGTTGCCTTTTAATATTAATCATAGTTAATGATTTCTTTAAAAGTAATAGAAATACCATGAACTATACATTTTAGAGAAAAACAATTCAATATTGAATATACATTTAACATAAGTTCATCATTAAAGAAAGGGGTCATCAAATTTTTGAAAATATTAATTTATAATCTATTATATATAATTATTTTTCAAATATAATTATGTTAGAGTATTTGAATTATTTTTCAAATCACAACTTCACCCTTAATTGAGACTTTAACTCTAAAAATTAAATGTTCATGTTTCAACTGACAATATTGCCCTGAATAAATTGATACTTACCCAACAAAATTGAGACTTGGCTCTAATACTAGATTAAGTTGGAATCTAAATTTAATTATAACTCTGCCTCTAATCTCAATTAAATATTAATCAGTATTGATCTAATATATTAGATATTACAATTCATATTTAATTAACTTTGAGAGAGAAAAGGAGAAGGTACCAAAAGTGAGTAGAGAGAGAGAGAGGTGATGGATCCTATTATGTTTTTAATAGAAAGAGAACTTAGAGATAGGGGTAGAGAGAGGGTGATATATATATATATATATATATATATATATATATATATATATATATACATATATATGTATATATATATATATATATATGTATATGTATACATATATACATATATATATATATACATATATATATGTATATATATATATATATATGTATATATATATATATGTATATATGTATACATATACATATATATATATATATATATATATATACATATATATGTATATATATATATATATATATGTATACATATACATATATATATATATATATATACATATATATATATATACATATATATATATATATATATATATACATATATATGTATATATATATATATATAGAGAGAGAGAGAGAGAGAGAGGTAATGAATAGTGGAGGGAGGGAGAGATTGAGAGAGAGATTAGGGGGTATATAGAGAGTAGGAAGGGATGGGGGGGTAGAGAGAGATAGAGGAGGTGATTAGGGGCCATATCTTGAGAGAGAATTGAGGGGTCCTATTATTATTTTTAATAGAAAGAGAACTTAGAGATAGGGGTAGAGAGAGGGTGATTAGGGTGTGTGTGTGTGTGTGTGTGTGTGTAGAGAGAGAGAGAGAGTAGTGAAATGGGGGGAGGGGGTGAAAGGGCAATTAGGGGTCACATCTAGAGAGAGTGGGAAAGGATAGGGGAGTAGAGAGAGAAAGAGAGAGATCCTTATATTTTTATTTTAATAGAGAGAGAGAGAGAGAGCTGATGGTGAGATGAGGGAGGGTTGAAAGGGAGAGAGGGTGATTAGGGGGCATATCGAGAGAGAGAGAGAGAGAGAGAGAGAGAGAGAGAGAGAGAGAGGTTCATATTTTGTTTTTAATAGAGAGGGAGACTGGCGGTAGGAGATAGAAAAATAGAGAAAGAGAGAGATGATATATTTAGATGGATTAGGAATTGATAGGAGAGAGAGATATAGATAGAAGATTCTCAAACTGACCATAATTCTAACCATAACTTTAAATCATAACCTAAGTCTTGACTCTAACTCTAACCCTACCCATAACCTCAACCTTAAACTCTAATTCTAAACTTTGTCCTCACCTTAACCATGTACATGTATACCTTAATATGAACCCAAATAAACAAAAATCTAAATACAAATCATAATCCTTACACCTAATCATAATTATAACCTTGACCTTAATAACCTTTAATTATAATTGTTAACATAATAATACTAATTTATACTTTAATATTAATCTCACCTAACCCCTAACCCTAACCCCCACCCCAGTCCTGACTATAACTTTATTGTAACCATTAACATAATACTACTCCTAACTTTAAACTATTCATGCAAACTGTAACCATAACTCTACCATTGACCCTAGGTGAAATGCTAAGGTTAATTATCCTACTAATCTCAATTCTATCCCTATCATACTAGCTTTAAAACTTTAATCATAATTATACCATTGACCTTAACTGTTAGCCTAACACTAACCTTAACCATAACCGTAACCCTAACTTTAACCTCATGATTGTAGCACTAATCATAATACTAACAATATATGTAACAGTAACCCTTACCCTTATATAATTATAGATTAAAATTCATATAATATCATTATATTCCCTCTAACTTTAACAATAACCTTAACCGCAACTCTACCACTGACATTAACCAAAACATTATGTTTTTACTTAATCAAAACATTAACCATAGCTACAATAGTAACCATAGCAATGATCCTTGCCACTATATATTCAAATATTAGAAGTCATTATATATATATATATATATATATATATATATATATATATATATAGAAAGAGAGAGAGAGAGAGATCCTTCTCGAGGTGCCTGTTATCATCAAATCTTAAATTTTTTGTGTAGGTTAGGATTACATGAAAATAGGCACCTTAAGAATGATTACTCTCGGCATATTTTATATACATATGTATACATATAAGGTAGTTAAATGAATTGGCCATGTGCAGGATTTGAATGACTTGGATTTATTTAATTAAATGAGCTGTAGAATCAATTACACAGTTAATTTGATCTTTAAATTTAAATGCAAATGGCTTAGATTTGATTAATCAAGATTTCAAAATCCACATGATTAACTTTGACTTTATTTGACCACTTTGATTTAGATTGACCAATTTAGGGTGTTTACAACATGATAACCTTTCCTCTATTTCATTCCAATGTTAATTCCTAAATAGAGGTTTGACCAAGGCAAGCGCTTTTCCCCAAGAAAGTTCTCCAATTGTGTGAAAGTGCATATTCATGGTGTTTTGAATCCAAAAGTGAAAATCTAGATGTGCAATCTCTATCACAATCTTGAGACCTTTGTTTTCAACTCTCTCAAGTATAAGTTGCCAAAAGTGACCTCGTCCTAGCAAAGTCAAATTTTCACAACTAGAAGTTGCAAGTTTTATGATTTCAATTCTCTATTTGTTCTAAATTAAGGTACAATTTAACAGAGTTACTCATGTATAAAAGTAGATCCTCCATAAGCCTTCAAGGTGAGTATATTTTAATTTGTATTCCTTATAGCACCTTACTTTCATGCATTAGATTTGATATTACATCTTATTAGACATCATTTCTTTGGTTTAGGTCTTTTGTATTTGCAATTGCATTAAAAAAAGAAGCACCCATTATCCCATTCTTCAACTAGGCCTTGCATGTGTATCCCTCTTATCCCTTTGGATTGTACAAATCAAATTTAGGGCTTAAGGATCAGATTTTGGATATCCTTCTGTAGTGCCCACCCATAGTTTGCTTTTTCATTATATTTACCAAACTCTTTTATGCCTATTTCATGCATGTGTTAGTTTCAAGGGTATTGGATTTATAATTATGAAAAAATTTCATGGCTTGGATTACATGTATATCAATAAATAATTACTTAGTTAACTATATTTCATCTGTTGTTTAATGATTATGGTTACTAGTGCATTAATGATACTTTAATAATTCATAGTAAATAAATGTGATTTCTTTCATAGCAATGTCAAATGATCTTTACTGATGATTACTTCATATTTGTAATGATGGATTATTTTATCTGAGCATTTGTTGTTTGACTATAATTATTACGGTACTTACCCCATACTTGCATGTGTATGGTGCATGTGTTTGTTTTACTTCTCTGTTTGTCATGTTTGATGTGGTTAAGGGAGGGAGTCATAGTCACCTGCTAGTTAGGATCTATACAATGTACCACTCTCTACCATTGTCTATTTAGTTTAAATATATTTATATACATGTACATGCTCGTCTTTTATGCAATATTTCAAGTACCAGGCATCAACTTCCCTGAATTGCTAAGATGAGCATGCCCTATCACAATAACTCAATGGTAATAATGGGGAGATAATGTTAAGGTCCAATCCCAGCCATAGCCTAAATACTTGTCTTGCAAGGAGGACTTGTAACTAACTTTCCACCCCTTTTTAAACCCATGAGTTTATCTTTGTCTTTTTTGTTTGATTTTGAGTTTCAGTCTATTTTGGTAATGTTGCTTTTATGTGGATTTTGCTATGTGATTTATTTGGTAAATGATATAATTATAATATTTGGGTTAATCATATAATTAAATATTATTTGATTAAAAAGAAAATATTAAAGCATGCAAATATTTAATTAATTTGAAAAACTAATTAAATATGTGCTTTAATTTAAAAGTCTTAATTTAGAAGTCTAAATTTAGAAAATTGGTTTAAAAGGAATTAGAATATGGTGATTATAAATTAATTAAATATGTAATTCAGTTTAAAAGATTTAATTTTAAAGTCTAATTTAAGAAGTTGGACAAAAAAAAAAGAATTAAAATATTAAAATATTTAATATTTAATATTATTTTATTATAATTATTTATTTAATAATAATTAAATTAGAGTTGCATTTAAACAACAAGCTTTAATTATTATTATTAATTTAAGTAATAAACTATGCTTTAATTAGTACTTGCACTAATTAATAAACTGGAGGAAAATAAAATATAAAAGAATGAAATTTAAAGATAAAGTTATAGCTCTAATTGTGGTGTAGTTATATTTATTTAATTTAATGATAATTATTTAGGAGTTTTATTTTAATAATGTTATTAATTAAATTAACAAATATATAATAAAAAATGCTTTGAAAATTAATTAAAGAGAGAAAGCTAATTATATAAATTAAGATATTTTGTAATTAAATATCTAAAAAAGTTGTGCATGAAAAGGTAAAAAGTAATAAGGTAATAAATAATAATTGATCAGTGAGTTCCCTCTCGTGATTGCACAATCAAAGCCCCAAGCCATGGGAGATCTCTGATAACTCATTTTGCGATTACACAGGTTTTGGGGAGCAAAAATAAAGAATTGGATCAAAAGAATTGTTGAAAGTTTCAAGGGTTTGGATTTGCATGCATTCACAAATTGTCGTAAATTTTAACTGTGGTTTTGAGGTAGGGTTTGAAAATCCATTGTAAAATTTTATTAAAAGATCTGTCTACTCTATGTCTTCTTGGGTATTTGCATATTGCTTATTAATTTACTGTAGTGATTGTTGAATAAGGAATTATTTTGTAAATTTTGAAAAGGAAAATATATTAATCAAGAAAACTTGACTGCTAAAACTGTAGAAAATTATTATGATTGTATTCTTTTAAACCCCTTTTTAACATAGGAAAAATTCAATTTTAGAAAATTGGTAAGAAAATAATAAATTGAATAGTTAGGTTTTCAACTTTAAATTTGTCATTAAGATCTTGTGATTACCATGAATTTTCTAAATATAAATAAATATTATTCTTATATTTAAAATAATTTAATTGTAAAATTTATTGGAAAAAGAAAAAAGATTAATTGAGAGGAAAGCATGATTTAACTAAACTTATGCATGCATGTGAAAATAAATATGCTAAAAAATAGAAAGCTAAGTATATTGCACGGTTATATGCATGTGAAAACAAATATGCTAAAAATAGAAAGCTAAGTATAGTGTGGTTACATGCATGTGAAAACAAATATGTTAAAAATAGAAAACTGAGTATAGTAAGGTTACATGCATGTGAAAACAAATATGCTAAAAAATAGAAAGCTAAGTATAGTAGGGTTACATGTGAAAACAAATATGCTAAAAATAGAAAACAAAGTATAGTATGGTTGCATGATTTGAGAGATCAAAGACATGCGAAAATACTAATTGCATGTGTATTTTTATTATAATTTAATTTTCATATTTATTTATTTAAAAATTAATTAATTAATTAAAAATAAATATTATTCATTTAATTTAAGTGGATGTTATCATTATTGATTCTTTAAGTCTAATTAAACTCTTAGTTGCATATAAATAATTTTATGCAAGAGAGAAGTTAATAAATAAATATTTATAATTTTATTATATTTTAAGAGAAGTTGTGGTGGAGTGCACTTTGTAATCATTTAGTTAATAACTATTTGACTTTATGAGAGAAACCATAAATAATTAAATTAAATTTATAATTTTATCTCTAGTTGCATTATGAATTAAAGGAAAAGTAAATATTAATATTAGACTTAAATAAAATTCATATTAATATTTTAGAAATTGAAATTAATATCAATAGTTAAATATAATAATATACATTTATGTTGTTAATTAAATCATTTATGATTTAAAATAACATTAAAATAAAAGTAACAAAATAGCAAGCAAAAAATGGCATATAGCAAAAAAAAATAGAGAAAACTGCATTTGAATATCCAATTCTCGGGCAAATGTCAAGCAAAATGAAATACAAAAAGGAGAAAGGTAGAGTTTTTCCTTGGCAAAATAGGTTTGGCTTATATTCGCAAATTTGGAGCTTCAAGCCTAGGTCTGTAGGGCATTCCAGGATAGTAACTTCAAATTATTTTGCCTCTCTGGAAGTTCAGCATGTAGAGAAGCTTGAAAACTCAGTCTCCCAGCACCCTAAACAACTTCCACATTGCCAAGCATTCGATTCACAGAAGAAAATCGAACCAAGCATCCATACAATAGAGAGCTTAGACAGCCAAATTTTTGTGTTTAATGCTACCAAGTATGCTAATCAAAACTTGAATCCCTATTATTTAAGACAGAAGGGTTTCGATCTCCTGCCAAGGAATGCTCCACCTATGCCCCAGCAAGATAATGCTTCTCTGCATTTATTGGCCAGTTATGTCCGGCCGCACAAAAGGGAGCCTTTACATCTTCAGGCTAATCAAGTTAACCCTAAACTTTCCAAGCCTCTCTACGAAGACAACAGGGATAATGTTCTCATTATCAGCAACAAAGAGAGTGAGGAAAGATGGCATAATTATCAAGATTTTGGCCTCTTCATGTTTTGGAATGGTCCTTATGCAGATCTTTATCAGTTGGTGGATTGGTTGGAGGATCTTTGTGGTTGCCAGGTAAGTATCTCTATCAATTTTGATAGATTAATCTTTCTGCTTTTTCGAGATGTTGAATTAAAACAATAATTTTTAAATATCTCTAAATGTCTGTTTAATGGTTTTGTGATCAAGTTTTTCAATTGGATTCCTAATTGTAGGGAGGACAGTTTAAATTTAAATATATCTACATGGTCTGTTTTGTATTCATTTAAACCATAGCTCAATCATATTAGCATTATTAGATGCATAGGAAATGCGGTAGGGGATCTAATAGGTCTTGATGCTTCTTTTGAAAATTGTAACAATCTAAAACTACTAATTAAACAAAATATAAACAATGCAAACCCTAGAAACTTGAAATTAATCACAAATAGATCCACATATGAGTTAAAATTCCAGAAGTATGAGGGCAAAATTTCAGAGATCATCAAGCTTGATGATGATAGAAACTCCTCTTTCAGATTTCTTCCTAGAACTTTTGATCTTGATCTCCATTTGACAAAGGTTTATAAAAAAAATTGGCATCAAAACGGGTTAAGCAAAATTCAGGGGAATCAGGTTCAGATTATGCATTAGGTTAGAAGACCACAGATTCAGATTTGGTCAGAAGTGAGAAGGATGGATCTCAGGAAGACCTAAGTCAGGTTTTAGATGCAAACAAGGCTGTGGAATTTAGAGGGCAGCCAAAACGAAAAGAAGAATGCAGTATTATAAAAGAATCTCCTAAAAACTCAAATAGACACAAACTATGGAGTATCATCGTGGATGAAAGGAAGCACAAGAAAAAAGATAGAAAGTCCAAGAAAATTAAGGCAGACATGAAGGAACTCCACAAAGAAAAGGCACATTTAGGAATTAACATAGAGGAACAAGTTGCTTCTCTAAGTCAATTGGACGAAAAGGAATAGGAATTGTTGTTCGAAGTTGCAATAGAACATGGTAATGGATCAAAAAATATTATTGAGGATTGTAAAGAGGCGGAAACCTTATCAGTAAATGGTAGTAATAATAAGGAACCCATGAAGAGGTTAACCAAATTCTAGAAAACCCCTTCCCCAAAGAGAGTCTATTCAAACAAATTGAAAGATTCTTCAGAATTGGATCCTGAAGATATTCCCATTCAAGATTTTCAGAATTTTTTAAATTAAAAACAGGATATGTAGAAAGAATTAGAGACATGATGTTTTAAAAAAGAGGATAAGGATTATATAGAAAAATTATCTGAAGAGCTCTATAGATTCTTTGATTCTAAGAATAAAGAGGAGGACATTTTGGTTCAAAAAGAAGAACTCTTAAAAAAGGTATTCAAGCTAGGAGTGGAGAACTACATATTTTCAGATCTCAAGAGGGATTTGCAAACATTTGAAAGAGAGGCTAATCCAGTTTATCATTCAGAGATAGTTCAAACTATGGAAGAACAGGTAGATAAAGACTTAGTATTTCTAGATCAGCTATTATCAGAGATAGAAGATGAGGACAGAGGGAAGGAATTAAAAAAGGATGATAGTTCCAAGAATGGTACAGTGAACTATGCTCAAGAAAATTTGGATCAGCTAGGTATCTCCATGCATATGGAAGGGAATAGATTACCGAATTGTGGGAAAACATTTGCAAAGAGAGGCAGGAAATCATTAAAGGAGCTCAAATAAGTAGACGGAATTTCTTGGGAACAACAAAAAATCAGCTATCTCTTTAATAAAGGGAAGGGGAAGAGCCTTCCCACGGAGCCATGAAGATCACATGGAATGTTAGGGGCTTAAATGCCCCTAAAAAGAAAAGAATATTAAAACAAAATCTTAATAAATTTGAATCAGATATAATTTTAATACAAGAAACTAAGCTAAATAAGCTTGATGGTTTAAGTTTAGGTAAAAGTCTAGGTAACTAGAGCTGTAGTATGCATGAGTCGGTAGGTACATCTGGGGGATTAGGAGTAATTTGGAACCATAGGAAATTTTCTCTCAATATTTTATCTTCTAATAATAATTGGATCTGTGTGTTTGCCAATAGTATCAAATCTAATTGTAAACTGATTTTATTTATTGTTTATGGACCAGTTAGTACTCTAGAAAAGAAATCAATTTGGAGTTATATAAACAACCATATGGCAAATTTTGAAAATATTCCCATTATTTTAGGAGGAGATTTTAACACAATCTTAAATCTAAATGAAAAAACTGGAGATATTTCACGCTTATCTCAACCCATGAAAGATTTTAATGAATGGTCTTCTGAGCAAAATCTGGTTGATATTCCTTTCTGTAATGGGATTTATACTTGGAATAATAGGCGTAAAGACTATGCATATATCGCGAAAAAACTAGATAGATTTTTCATCAAAGGGAATCTTGAAATTGATAATTGTAATATTCTATCTATGATTTTTCCTTTTGCTGGTTCAGACCACTTCCCGGTGAGGTTGGAATTGACTGAACCTCATAAGCCCATTAGAAGTGCATTTAAATGCGAAAAATGTGGTTCTTGGACCCTAGATTTTTAGAAAATATCAAAGTATGGTGGTCTCAAGGTGAATTCGAGGGTTTTAAAATGTTCATTTTTATCTCTAGAATGAAGATGTTAAAAGAGTCAATCCTTAGATGGAACAAAGAACATTTCAAAAACATCTTTAAAGAAAAATTAGATATCGAAGACAGGCTTAAAGAACTAAATTCGAAAATTATCAAACATGGCATGACCAATGACAATTTTTGAGCTCGAAAAGGAATTGTTGACCAAAAAAGAAGATATTTTGTCCAAGGAAGAAGTATTTTGGAAATAGAAATCTAGGGAAAAGTGGCTTGAAGAAGGTGATAGGAACACCAAATACTTTCATAATTCAACTCTCCATAACAGAGCTAGGAATATGATTAACAGGATCAGAACTCAGGATGGTTCTGTAATGGATACTCCATCCGAAATCGTGAAAACTTAAGTCAATCATTTCCAAAAACTTTTGAATAATTTGGAAGGGTCTAACAAACTTGAGCAAGATAAAATGTTGAAAGTTATCCCCAAACTAGTCTCCCTAGAAGATAACAAAGTATTAAATCAACCTATTTCCCTTAAAGAAGTGAGAAGTGTAGTCTTCAATATGAACCTAGGAAAATCTCTTGGTCCAAATGGATTTTAGGTGTTCTTCTATCAAAAATGTTGGGATATTCTTGGGAGAGAACTTTGGGAGACGCTAGAAGCATCCAGAAAGGGGGGATCCCTTCTATCTGAAATCAATCACTCTTTTATTACCTTAATTCCTAAAAAATCAGAGCCTGAGAGTCCTAATGACTTTAGGCCGATTGCTCTGTGTAATACTATCTATAAAATCTACTCCAAAATATTGGCCAATAGGCTAAAACATATTTTACCTAAGATCATCTCTGAGGAGCAGATAGCTTTTGTGCCCAAAAGATCAATTTTAGACGGCATTATAATTATTCAAGAAGCCATTCACTCAGCTCTGAAAAATAACAAAGCTTGTATGTTCATGAAGTTAGATATTCAGAAAGCATATGATATGGTGGACTGACAGTTTCTATGTAAAACTTTAGAAGCCTTCGATTTTCTCGTCAATGGATCAACCTTATCTTTAAGTGTATTTCAACAAGCAGGATCTCGGTACTAGTCAATGGCTCGCCGGAAGGTTTTTTTGAAGTTTCCAAGGGTTTAAGAAAAGGGGATCCACTATTCCCTTTTCTTTTTATCATAATGGTTGAAGCCTTTGGTAGAGCTATTAATACAGCCCACCTGAACAATGATATCAAAGGAGTTGTTGTCACTCGAAACATTCCTAATATTACACACCAACAATATGTTGATGACACAATACTGCCATGAGAGAGTTCTCTGAAGGAGGCTATTAATTACAAATCCATCATTGATAATTACATGAAAGCCTCCGGTCAGAAAGTTAATGAAGCTAAGTCAGAAATTTTCTTCCTTAATACAGAAGAAAATGTGGAAAACCAAATTTGTCTCATTATCAGTTATAAGAAAGGCTCCTTCCCATGCAAATATCTAGATATAGATTTGGAAAAGAGTTTGAAATCGAGTAAGGTATGGCACAACACCATGAATAAATTGGAAGCCAAGATAGGTAATTGGAAAGACAGATGGCTCACAAAAGCAGGTAAGAGTATAAAAATTAGGTCAGTCTTATCAGCAATCCTGACTTACCTTCTCTTGTGTTTGCCTCTTTCTAAATCCCTTCTTCACAAATTTGAAGCTAAATTGAGAGATTTTCTTTGGAATGATTGTGAGGAAACCAAAAAATTAGCTCTTATCAAATGGGATCAAGTCTGCAAACCAAAGGAGCTTGGTGGTTTAGGGATTAAAAATCTATCTTGGCAAAATGAAGTGCTAGGAGCCAAACTGGTCTGGCACTTATATTCTGAGAGAGATCAGAAACGGGCTAAAATTGTATATAACAAATATCTCAATATTAACAACCCAAGTTCAATCTTTAGGATGAAGACTCTTCCAAAGGGTTCAAAAAGTTGGAACTTTATGACTAAGTGTCAACATTTAGTGAGCAAATTTTTAACTTGGGATGTTGGAAATGGGGAAGATGCTCTCTTTTGGGATGATTCTTGGGACAGTCTTCCTCCTATTGGTAATGGTTATATTCCCACTGGTCTTAAATAGAAACTTTGCTCTTTATGGGCTAGAAAAGTCAAAGATTATAAGATGAAGTCATTCTCTCTTAACAATTCTGCCTAGATTTGGAAATGCTTGGATGGAATTAACCTAAACCAGAAGGAGATTATGACATATAATAAAATTATTTCAACTAGGACAATTAAACAATTAGAGAGGGAGGACAAGTTGATTTGGGGGGCATCCAATGATGGCAAATATAGAGTCAAAAATGGATATAATGCTCTTATCAATTCCAAAAGGTGGGAGGAAGTGGAGCTCCCCCTAAGTCTGTGTTGGGAATCTTCATGTTTACCTAAAGCAAGCTTCTTCTTATGGCTAGCTGCCCAAAATAAAATTCTTAAGGTAGTTAGACTTAATAGAATTGGCATCATAGGTCCTTCTAGATTTTTTCTTTGCAAAAGCGATAATGAGGACGTGGAACATCTTCTTTATAAGTGTTCCTATTCGCTGAAATGTTGGGAATGGCTCATTCATAACCTTGGTTGGTATGCTCCGCTCCTATAGAAGTTTAAGGATTTCCTCATCGGATTGCATACTAACATTTGTAAGGAATTTACAACAAAATCTGGAATATCAATCCGTCACTCCTCTTGTGGGAAATTTGGAAAGAAAAGAACAGAAGAATTTTTTGCAACAAAGAGATGGAAAGTGTAGAATTGATTCCAAAGATTGAAGCTAACATCATTGAAAATGTCAACTCCTTCCTTAGGAAATCATGGATGGTAGAAGGATCCTTTTCATATTGAGATAGTTTCATTAAGAAGCTCTGGCCTAAATTGATTAATCCCCCGCTGTTATACCCTAAAGCGAATAAAGAGGCTCGAAGAAATTTTAAATGGTTGTCACCTCTGAAAGGGTGGGCGAAGCTAAATTTCGACAGTGTCGCCAGAGGCAATCCTAGGAAGGTTGGTATTGGATGTATAGTTAACAATGATTCGGGTATTTGGATAGCCAAGAAAGCAAAACCCATCAATCCTACCTCTAATAATATGGCAGAATTCTTAGCTCTTGAGGAAGGTTTAAACATTTGTCTTCAGTTGGGCATTTCCAAACTTATTATACAAGGTGATTCACAAATTATTCTTAATGCCATCAGGAAGCAATCTATGCCCAACTGGATTCTTAACTTAAGATTACAAGAAGTTACCCTCCTATTAGAAAAAATTGAAGAGTTAAGTATATGCCATATATTCAAAGAAGGCAATTTTAAGGCAGATTTGTTAGCTAATTATGGGGCTGATGGTTCTTATTTATCCATAATCCATTCTTAGGTGTTACCTTTTGAGCTTTCCATGAATATTTCAATATCATTCAGTGAGGGTTCATTATAATTAGATTGTCCTTTTTTGTTTTCTTTGTCCCTTGGTATCATGGTTTAGTTGAGCTCTTATGCTCTCATCAAGTTATGATGATTGGAGTGATGGTGTTAGTAGTGGTTTAGCCTTAGTTTGGTTCTAGATTTTTTGAACTCTCCTCTCTATTTAATTTAAAGACCTTCGTCTATGACCTTGGTTGGAGTACTCATTAGCTAGAGTGCTCTTTTATTTTAATTGTTTATAGCCTGTCACCTCATTATGTGGTGATATTGGCTAGCTTCCCATTAATTAGGCTTCTTATGTCTTCAAGAGTATTCTATATGGCCTTGTGCTTTTGGTTTTCGTACGATCTTCGTCTGGTAAGGTTTGGTTCTGCAAGCATGGACACCAACGTTAGTGTTTTCCATACCTCTGAAGTTAGGACCATGGCCTTCATTGAGGAGGTTAAGCTGGACCATTGGAATAACATCCTACAAAAGGTCAATGGTATGACCAGAATTGCAATCAGTCATGCAATTGGAGAAGAGTTTTTTTAACATGATCATTCATGGCACACCAATAGCAATGTTATAGGGATTTGCATTGGTTGTATGGCTCGTATCGATTTCAAGAAGTGGGAAATGATCAGGTTGTGTTTGAATATTTTTCAATCAACCTAGTGTAAGGGCGTAGAGGAGGCCATCATGGGGTTGGATGAGAACCAGTGCCTACTGCTTCCATAAATGTATATGAAGTATGCTCCAAGGAGCTTGATAATTGCAAACATTCTGAGGAGACTGGCCCTAGTTATCCGGGATAAGTATTCTTTCAACATGGCTTGGCCAAAAATGGAGCCATGTCTCTACTTTCTAATGGGTTGGAGGAAAATCGTCTCGACAACAAGGCATGGGTGGTTGACGAACTACCTTAAAGCTCATAACGCATATGTGCACCCTGGGGTTACCTTCGAGGACATCGACAAAGTAAATTTCTCCACTCCAAATATACAAAAAAACAAGCTAAGAGAGGTCTTCCTTTGTGTTCCCCCCGTTATTCAAGGTTGAAAACCCCTGTGATGTTGCAGAGGTGATTATGATTTTCTGGAAGAAGTGACGTTCGCTCTTGTTCAGGTGGTTAGCTAGTAATTTTTGCTATTTTGACATTCGTTGTTGTGTACTTGGAGGAAAAGGATTTGCTTTGAAGATTTGTATGTGTATTATCAGCCTCTATCTATAGGGTAGGTAGCTAAAGTATAATGTTCATAGTTATATCCAAGAGTTTGGGGATGTAAATATTATTTTTTATTATAAATCGAAGCATAGGACATTATATACTTAAGCTTTTGTAAATATGTATTTCAATATACTTTGTTTTGTTTTCAGCGACATTTCATAACAATATATATGACTTTGTCTAGCTCGGATTTTTTATACCGTAATTTCTTGGTTTGAATTTTATTAATTGTTTGATGGGCGGTATGGTATTCGGTCAGGGCAACTTGTTATTATCGCAGTCACGTTTTACAAGATATGTGCTCTGTTCTGTTATGCTCTAGTTTATGCTTTACTATTATGGTTGTTTTAAGTTATTTTGGGGTTAATTCTGATCATGGTGTAATGGAGATTGAGTAGATATATGGCTTAGATTGTGTAGGTTTATTTATGTTTAAGATGGCATTCGGTCATAATTAACTGGAATGGCAGAGCAATTTTTAAGCAGATAATCTTTTTTCGAACAAGTCATTTGGAATTCAAAGTTAGGTCTGCAATATGGTTAAGATGGTACAAATCTCATGGGTTATCTTTCCATTTTTTCTTCCGATGATGTTATTCTTATTATATTACATTTTCAGCAAGTTAGGTGAAGTAAGTAGGGTTAATCCTTTTAATGCTTCTATCATTTCCTACATGGAAGTGTAGGGTGTTAATAAAAGTATTTTAGTTCATAACTTGTTCTTCATAGGATTTTCCCGGTTTTCTTTCATTTTAGACCAATTTATATCATTTTGGTTAATAATATTTCATTGGAATTTATCAAGGATGGAATCAATCTTTTTGAATACATGGCCGGATGATCTCCGCTCTATATTTGTATGTTAACTAACCATTTTATGTGATTAGTTGGTTGGTCAGTTCTTCAATACAGCAGATTTGTCTCTTAGCAAGCTGATTTAATTGATTCTGGTCTAAACATCATTGGGCAGAAGTTTTGAAACATCTGGTGACATTGTAATAATCAGGGGTATGCCCCTTTATTGATTGTAATTTAATTGTAATTTAATCTAGGTTATCAGTTTACTAGGGTATGCCCCTTTTAAAATGTAATTATATAGGACATTTGTCTCGGGCAAGACTGGAGGTTTTCTTCTTCGTTCTTTCCTACCAATGCCCGTTTGAATGGAGAAAGCTATTGTAGCTTTTCATTTTAATTAACAAAATTTATTATGGCCTTGGCCGTTTACCGATAAAAAAAAAAATATTTATGATTTAAGATTATTTAAATTAATAACATGATAATATTGTATGATATTTTATATGCACAAAAAGATTGGATATTTAAATACTTATTATTTTTACTAAGTATATCAACATAACAATTTATATTAACATATATATTCTTACTTTATTTCTAAACACATCCTTATGACTCAAACTAAACAAGAGAAATTGGTGGAATTAAATCATGTAGCTAAAAACTATGTGATTTCTAATATTTTATTTATAGTCTTGTGATGTTTATTTTTGTGATGGTTTTTCTTTGTGAGTTGTTTAGGTGGCCAAGTTAGGATGTACACTAGAGGTAGTTTTTGAGTTTTCTTTTATGGTTATTTGACTGGATGTCATGATAAATTTTATTATTTGAATTGAGATTTATGTTTTATGAGCTTTATGCTATTAAGCATTTATGAGAACTTGAGTTTTGAGAACCAATGTTATTTTTGGGTTGCCTGTTAAGCAACCAAATTTGATCAATATTACTCTTGTGGTATGAGACACTATTGTGATTTGTGATTTTTGAGAAGGTATTTTAGGTGCATGTCTATGGGAGTGGCTTGCAATGGGGGTCAAGGCCCAAAGTGGTTATTAGGGTAACTTATTGTAAGTCGTGTAATAAGTGATAACATAGTTATTAAAATATCTTGCCTAGCCCTTTTCTTTGAGATACATTAAAAAGATAAGTTAAATATTTTTTCTCATCCATTACTTGAGTGCTTATATAGACTAAGGATGAGATGAAGATGATACCTTGAGAGGTATGACTAGTTTTCTCGTCATCACAAGAGGGTATTTGATGATGGTCTGCTTTGATACCACTAATGAAGGTACGCTCTGATACCACTAATGAAGGGCCATACCACCCTTACCAACTCACAACCAAGAATGCAACACTCTAGTAGAAACCTCTGAGATCTCAACTTATGCTCGCAAGGCACCAAGCAACCTCCTTGTTTCTAAACCGCAGCCACTAGCTCTTCTCACAAACCTAATGCAAGATCCAAGTGTAAACTGCCTCACATTCGACGCTCTATCTACACACTCACAACTCCATCACAATCCTGCTGTAAACTGCCTCACATTCGGCACTCTGTCCACAGACTCAGGAAAACTCACTCTTCACTTTCTCCTTCTCTTTCACACCTTGAAGCCTTCCAAGTTTTCCAAGCTTCACCTTCCACAACTTTCACCTTTCCAAGCTTTCCTTCCAAAGCTTCTACTTCCCGAGCTTCCACTTCTCAAGCTTCTACTTCTCAAGCTTCTCCTTGAGCTTGATTTAGAAATGCTCATATGCCTTGCTTAAATAGGCACTTACCACCCCATGCATGACTTATCCACAACCTTCTAGAATTCCTCCACAACCTTCTACAACTTCCACAACCTTCTACAATATCCACAACTTTCTACAATATTCATAACTTTCTAGAATTCTACCCACACCTTGATAAATGAAATGACAACCATTTTTTTTTTTTTTTTTCTATTATGCCACCTATGCACCTCGAAAATAGAAATCCTTTTTCCTTTATTTTCTCCTTTTTCCTTTTTTTTATTTTTTTATTATTTCTCCTCTAATTTTCGTCACTTTCTCTCTCATCCACAATTTTTTATTTATTTTTTTTCCAATTTTTTTTTTTCAATAATTTTCCCATGCAAGATGCTCCTACATCAGACTCCTCGGTAGATAGAAAAGTGTGTCCCACACTTTGACGCCAAAAAGAAAGGTCTACAACCATCTTCATCTTCATCAAAAGTTTCCACCTCAACGAGGACAAGAAAACCAATGTGCAAATCTTCCACATCTGCATTACTCTATCAAACACTAGAATCTCAACCATCCAATCAACATGCTCATTCCCAAGAACAAACTGAACATAATGCTTCATTACCAAACTCCCATTCACATCAGCAACTAGTGAATTCACACCCATAACAACAAACCCCACATCAACAGCCACATGTAGGTCTCCATCAACACATGCCAAACTCTCAACACCAGCAACCTCATTGCTCACAACAAGATGCTCTACAATACATAACTCACCTCCAACAACTGGATCATCCATGACCAAATGCTCTACAGTCTCCATGTCAGACTCAACCAACTAATCATGAAAACCAATCTCCATCCCAAAATCAACAACATTAGGAATATCTTCAGCAACAACCTCTATTTGCTTTGCAAGTTCTGCATCAGACTCCACAAACTGATCAGCAAAACCATCCTCTTCCACCTTGACCTTCTTAGCTTGATCAGCCAATCTAACATCCAACCGAGCAAACATCTTAGAAAAATTCCTCTCCGCTATATCATGGATTTTCGCAATCATCTTAGGGTTCAATCCCCTTGGAGCCATCTTCCAAGATCTTCGTAAACCCTCTATAACAAATCCTTCCTACGCTCCTTGTGATAACCAAATTGTTTGCAAGTCAGATCACAACCTGCCACCTCGCACGAACAATCAAGAACCACATCACAAGTCTAGGACCATGGATTTTCAATCCACCAGCTCTCCACAATCGTGCCTCAACAAGTTCAGTCTTCCATCTCTGCATCCATCAATCAATCTGCATGTCCTCCCAAGGTCCTGGTGCAAACTGCCTCAGCTTCGACGATCTGTTTACACGCTCAGGAACTCCCACTCTAATAAACTTCACCCAACCAAGGTCCTGGTACAAACTGCCTCACTCTTCAACGATCTGCTTGTACACTCAGGAACTCCTACTCTGATAAACTTCACCCAACCAAGGTCCTGCTACAAACTGCCTCACACTTCGGCGATCTGCTTGTACACTCAGAAAAACCTGCTCTAATACCACTAATGAAGGTCTTCTCTGATACCACTGATGACGGTCTGCTCTAATACCACTAATGAAGGTACGCTCTGATACCACTAATGAAGGGCCATACCACCCTTACCAACTCACAACCAAGAATGCAACACTCTAGTCCATATCCAAATCCACACTCTAGTAGAAACCTCTGAGATCTCAACTTACGCTCGCAAGCCACCAAGCAACCTCCTTGTTTCTAAACCACAGCCACTAGCTCTTCTCACAAACCTAATGAAAGATCTAAGTGTAAACTGCCTCACATTCGGCACTCTGTCTACACACTCACAACTTCATCACAATCCTGTTGTAAATTGCCTCACATTCGGCGCTCTGTCCACAGACTTAGAAAAACTCACTCTTCACTTCCTCCTTCTTTTTCACACCTTGAAGCCTTCCAAGTTTTCCAAGCTTCACCTTCCACAACTTTCACCTTTCCAAGCTTTCCTTCCAAAGCTTCTACTTCCCGAGCTTCTCCTTCTCAAGCTTCCACTTCCCAAGCTTCTCCTTGAGCTTGATTTAGAAATTCTCATATGCCTTTCTTAAAGGCACTTACCACCCCATGCATGACTTATCCACAACCTTCTAGAATTCCTCCGCAACCTTCTACAACTTCCACAATCTTCTACAATATCCACAACTTTCTACAATATTCATAACTTTCTAGAATTCTACCCACACACCTTGATAAATGAAATGACAACCATTTATTTTTTATTTTTTCTACTATGCCACCTATGCACCTCGAAAATAGAAATCCTCTTTTCCTTTCTTTTCTCCTTTTTCCCTTTTTCCCTTTTTTTATTATTTCTCCTCTAATTTTCATCACTTTCTCTCTCCTCCACAATTTTTTTTTTTTTTTTCAATAATTTTCCCATGCAAGATGCTCCTGCATTAGTATTCTGGTTCCGCTTAGAGCCACTGGGGGCAAGGGTCCTAAGAGACTGCCAGGGTAACCTTAGAGTTGGCTCATGTGATGACACTCCATAGTATGTAGCCTGAGTCTCCTTCATGGTTTTCTTATATTTTCCTCTAGTGGTGTACCTGTTGGATATTACTTTTGATGGTGTATTTATTGTGAGTTGTTACTCATTGATTGGATGTCATTTATTATTGACAATTCACTTTTATTAATGAATGATCAACTATTCATTAGTGGTGTTTTTTATTGTTGAAGTTAGTGATTGGTGGCTTACTTTTATTGACAACAATTGTTATCTGTTGGTTATTGTGCTTGTGACACTTGACATTGTTTTGGAGATAGTTGTGTCTTTTTGGGTTTTGATACTTGACTTATATTTGGTATCTAGATGTTAACTTGATATGTGGTGTTGGTATTGGATGAGTGTTATTTCAACTTTAGTTATCTGTTCTTCTCAAGTAGTTTGTGTTACCCTTGAGGTAGTTTTGGCAATTAGGATTCCTTGCCTAGGATTATTTTATGATTTGATCATATGTGGGTGGATCGTACATTATCTCTCCTACATGGTGGGAGTAGGAACCTAATTAGTTGACCACTCGGTTAGAAGGTAGTGTATTCTTACCATTTGAGTCCCCCTTACATTGCTATTTATTGGATGCTTGTTGATACAGTGATACCATTACCATTCTTCCTCTTATCTTGAAGACTTCTACTCATTTGATGTATCTATGTATCATGTGTTTTGAGATACTACTTAAAAGCTCCATTCTCCACCTGCGTCTTGTTAATGTAAACCATTATAGTGTTTCCCCATGCTAAGCATCAGTATTTCCTCCTTACTGTGTGCAGGATGAATGAAGACATTTTCTCAAACACTTGGAAACTTTCAATGTGCCTAACTTTCCTTGCTTGCGGCTTTATCCTTACATGGTTCTCACTTCAGCTGCGCTGTTTTAGATCAGTCGCTCTTCATTAGAATCAATAGATATAATGTTGGAATGTTGCCTCGCCGTTCACGTGCAAAGAAGACGCTTTTGATGTGGTGTTCCAGTGAGCTCGGGAATTCCTCTCGGCTTAATGCATTTCGATCCCACCTTCCTGATGTCACAGACAAGGATGGTATGATTTTTTACAGCGAGCTTCCTATTATCCTTTTGGCTGGTCTGCAATCTCCATATCAGCAGCTTCTTGGTTTATGTTGTGAAGTCGCAAATCTCTATTGCATGGATGACTGAGCAACGTGCAGACCTATCAATTCATATTTGTCTTGACTCAGCACTGTCAAGAAAGTGGAGACATTAGCACTAATTTATTTCCAAGACTTCATTGCTTATCGAGTTTGATTTCCAAAATGGCTTCAAGAACCGTTACTTTATTTGCGTTGATGACAAACCACGGTAATGAAAAGTTAATGAAGTAGTTTCTTTTGTCTGGAGCCATTTGTTTGATAGAGAATAAATTTCAATCAAATTTGCGAAGATGGATATATGTGAAACTGGGCTTTGCGAGGGTGGTAGGACCTGTCTGGCATCGTGAGCACCAAATAAATTTCTAATTAATGTAGTTACAGAAAAGAGTAATTCAAATGATAGTGGAGATCTATTGCTGTGTGTTTGATTTGGATCTGCTACAACCCCATCTTGACAGCATCAAATATTGCAAACCTCTAATGATGAGACCGTGCTACCTGTGTCTTCATTCATATGCCTTGTCCACCTCTCGATGTGGAAAGAAAATACAGATATTCACCATGATTGACCTGCAAGCGCCTTCTCCATGAATAGAACCAATGTTTCAAATTATTTCAGTGAACTCTATTTAGAGCCGGTGGTTATTTTCAAGTGGAAGTTTGGGTTGGGAGGTTCGGGTTAGAATTAGGTCAAAAAGTTGGAGTACGGGGAGAGAGAGTACTTTAGTACATGGAGAGAGAAAAAGTGAAACTCAAACCCAAAACCTTAACCTATACTTCTCTCTAAAAGTTTTAGTACGTGGAGAGAGAAAAATGGGAGGAGAGAGAGTGAAAACTCAAACTTAAAACCTTAACCTGTACTTCTCTCTAAAAATTTTAGTACGTGGAGAGAGAAAAATGGGAGGACAGAGGAAGTTTGAATTTTCTTGAGTATTAGTCTCTCTCTTTTCAATTAATTAATATAATTAAACTCTCCGTAAAATGTTGGGAAAACAGCTGGCTCTATCTGGGGACAAGGACTATACAAGACGCTTAAAGAACCCAAAGTTAAGAAATGACAGTGTTTTATCACAAGGGCTATAGAGTCACCCCAAAAGGAGATAAATCCAAGAAAAAGGGACTAGCCCCAACAAAAACGGGAACACAACTGAACTGAAAAGAAAAGAAAGCACAACAAAAACTCCTAGCTAAGATATGTACAAGGTGGCAGACTGGACACCTTACTGATGATAGTGTTTCAAATGTTGCCCATTGTAAGGCAAGGGCAACTGAGTACCACTTAAGTATGACAAAATAAAAGAGTTCTTTCTGCATACCTCTTTAATCTGGAAAGGGCCTCTCCATAAGGGGTCAAATTTTCCATGTAAGCCCTTTGGTTCTCGGCGTTTATCCCAGAGCAGATCACCTTCTTGAAATACGCTCTGCTTAGCTTTCTTATCAAATAACTTCTTAACACAGGCTTGATGTTCCTAAATTCTATTCACAATTAGATCCCTCTCTTCTTCCAACTTGGTCAGATACAATATTCGTTTTTCAATAGCACCTTTGAATTCATGATTCTCAATAGCATCTTGTAACTTCAAGGCAGATAATTCTAGAGGAAGAGGAAGAGTTGGTTCAGTTCCATATAGTATCTCAAAGGGAGATAATCCTGTTGCTCTCTTCTTAGTGGTTCGATCTGCCTAAAGTGCATCATACAAATGTTTGTGCCAAGACCTCTGATTGACATCTATCAATTTCCGCACAATGGTCATAATATTTTTATTACTTGATTCTGCCTGACCATTCCCTTGGGCAAAATAATCTGAGTGAGAGAATGATTCCATATTGATAGTAGAAGGAGGAGAAGTTGGTAGCATTGTCAGTAACAATTTTGTTAGGAACTCCAAACCTAACCAAAATATTTTGCTTAATAAAATTGCACACCACTTCTGAAGTTGTTTGTTTGACTGGAATAGCTTCAACCCACTTTGTAAAATAGTCGGTTGCCATCAAAATGTGAGTGTGTTCGGCAGTGGAAGAAGGATGGATAGGACCGATGAAATCCAAACCCCACTATTGAAAGGGTTCTTCAATCACTATCGGCTTCAATGGCAATGCTGCTAATTGAACTCTTCCTTTGAAATACTGACAAGAGTCACACTTCTTAACCCATTCTTTTGCATCCTTGAACATCCCGGGCCAGTAAAAATAATTCCTTAAAATTTTGTAAGCCGTTACTGATGCTGAGTAATGACCTCCACATGCTTCATTATGGAACAATTGAAGTAACTCCTTTCTTTGTTCAGAATCTACACATCTCAGAAAGGTACCGTCTATCCCTTTCTTGTATAAAGCGTCACCCCAGAGAAAATACTTCGCAGATTTCAATTTCAAGGTTCTCTTTTCTTTAGGTGATAAATGAGCAGGACATTCTCCATATGTCAGAAAATAGGCAATATTTGAAAACCAATCATTGGCATTGCTAATAAATAAAACTAAAGGCATTTCTTCCTTCGTCTCTTCTTCACCTTTAGAAGATCCTTCTGCAATTGCCTTACACAAACCTTTTCCTCTGACAAGCTTTGTAGGTTTGATATCGAGATCATATTCTTGTACTTTAGCTATCTAGGAGGCCCTTTTGTTCACACCAATTTCCTGTTGTGTCAAAATAATCTTCACTGCTGAATCAGGAACAAACACCTTGGAGTGAGAGTTTAGGATGTAAAACCTGAATTGTTTCACTGCTCTGACTAGAGCATAAGCATTCTTCTCGATCAAAGAGTATTTCAATTCATGTTTCTTAAGAGGGATACTCATGAATTCTATTGGGGCCTCGGTATTGTCTTTGTCAAGTTGGGTAAGTATAGCAGATAAAGTGTTCTCGAATGCATAACAATACAAATGAAAATCTTTAGAAAAATCTGGATAAGAAAGGGTAGGGGCATTTGCAATCTCAGTCTTGATTTGTTCAAAAGAAGCCTTACCTTCTTTGGTCCACTTAAAATTTGTATTCCCTTTCATCATATCCACAATTGACTTTGTTATCTCAGAGAAGTCTGGTATGAATCTCCTTATAAATTTTATCTGCCCAAAGAAAGATCTGACTCCTGGTTTACTCATGGAAAGTGACAATTGTTGGATAGCTTTCACCCGTTCAGGATCTATTCGAATACCCTCTTTGGAGACAATATGTCCCAGTAGTTTACCTTTTGTCACCCCAAATATAGAATTCTTAGGATTCAGTGAGATGCCTTGAGTTCGACATCGATGTAAGATGGCTTCTAGATGATGCACATGATCTCTTCTCTGTTTTGAAAACATTGTAAGATCATCAAGATACATCACAATGATCTTATTCTTGAAATCCTCGAATGAATGATCCATGGCTCTTTGAAAGTATTTATCAAACCAAACGGCATACAATTGTAGGCAAATGTACCCCATGGAGTGGTAAAAGCTGTTTTGTGTTGATCTTCAGGTGCGACACTGATCTGGTTATAACCGGAGAAGCCATCTAGCATTGACATCAGTTCTGAGCCAGATACCAATTGCAGAATATGATCCATAACAAGGAACCCATAATTATTCTTAAGTGACGCCTGATTCAAATTGCGGAATTCTACACATATTCTTATCTCACCATTCTTCTTCCTGACAGGAACAATATTGGCTACCCATGTTGAATCGTGAATGGGATAAATAATCTTTGCTTTAAGCATCTTATCAACTTTATTGAAAATAGCATCAGCTACCTTAGGATTGAATTTCCTTTGCTTTTTCCGAAAGGGAGTTGAACTAGGTTTCAAAGGAATTTGATGTTTAAATTTCCCGTTCATGAATTCGTTTAGATCTTCATAACCCCAAGCAAAAACGTCTTGGTAGGCTCTCAATAATTTGATGAATGCTTCTTTCTCCTCTGATGTCAAATATTTCCCTATCAGGACCATCTTGGGATTTTCCTCAGAACCAATATTTACTTTCCCATAACCCGAACAATTAGAAGGCTTAGTGTCTTCAGCTTTCTCTTTCCTTTTGTCTTCTTTATCAAAAAGACTCTCTAAGGTGACTAATCCTCTTGGGATAACATTACCTTCCAATTGAATAACCTCAGGATCATCTCCAAATTTTCCATCATGATTATGCGATCCTTCAAATTTCAGGTCTGAAAATGGAGGCCTTCCCTCGAGAAATGCAATTATTTGCCCATCATCATCAAAAACTTGCCAGTGTCGATCATTATCAGGCACACTGGATCTATGAATCATCTCTACTTTATAAACATCTTTGTTGAACTCAGGATGAGGAATAAGGAGAGAGGCAGAGACTGCAAGACAATCTGCTTTGGAATTTTGTTCACGAGGGATAGCAAATAAAGAAAAAGCATCAAAATGCTCAATCTCATCCCACACTCTATTCCTATATGCCTTCAATTTTGCATTCTTTGTTTGATAGTGTCTACGTACCTGGTTGACAACTAATTTTGCATCTCCTGATACCTTGAGTTGCTTGATTCCCTTTTCTTTTGCATACTCGAGACCAAGTAGAAGAGCTTCATATTCTGCGGTATTATTGGTGGTCTCAAAAGCTAACTTATAAGCTTTTGGAAATTTCTCTCCTTTTGGTGATATCAACACTATCCCAGCACCTGAACCAGAAAAGGAAGAACTTCCATCAAACTCCATTGACCATAATTCATTCGTTATATCAGGCATGAGAGGTTCAGTTACATCTCCTTCAGTGGATGTCATCATATACATTCCATGCCCAACATCAACATACAATATTTCAACTCTTGGATCATCTGATTTCAAAACTGTATATTTAGCTTTGGGTTCAGGGTCAAGCTTAACCTTTTTATTTCCAATTGGGATAAGGGCATGAGACATGTCCATCTTGATTTCACCACCAAGATCTTTGCAAAAACTTCTGGTCAAAAGCATCTCGTAACTGGCAGGAATATCAGCAACCAAGATATTCAATTTTAACTTCTTCTCAGGATGTGTTGCAAGTGCTACTTGAGCGTCTTTTAACTGGCCAACCAGTGGGACTTGTTTCGCCTCCATAGAGTACACTTTTCCAGATGGTTTATTCAGAGAAAGTCCTAAGGCATGGGCTACCTTGGAAGGAATAACATTATCAGATGCACCAGAATCAATAATACAATTACTTAACTTGCATCCAACTATATAAAGAGAAACATAGAAAGGGTCAGGTTTATCTGACAAGGATGCTGTAACAAAATATTCTTTCTCAGTCATGGGACCTTCCAAATTATCTTCTGCTTCTAGAGAGACTTCTGACTCATGGTTGATAGTGATCTTAGGCGAACCTTTTCCTTGACCAACACATTGAATCAACCTTTCTAATTGATGAGGATTTGCCTTAAGGTAGTCTAATTGAGAAATTTGTAGTTTGGTCTTTTTACAATGATCAATAAAATCAAAAGAATCTTCAACAATGGGAGACATTTTATACTTATCTATTTCCTTCGCTTGTGAGGGTTCTACCGGAGTATGCTTGCGAGATAGAATCCTCTTAGCAGTCTCATCAGAAGCTTTTTCTTTTTCTTGTTTACTCCATTTTTCTTCCAATCTCTGTCTCCAACTTGGTGTAGCCACATTGCAAGAATGATTGTTAATATCTTCAGCTTTTTCATCATCAGATTCATATTCCAGAAAGTTAATAGAAGAGGTTCCAACAGTGGGTTCTCTTACATCTTCAGGAGCCACATATTCTTCTATCTTCTCTGCAGTCAAATGCATTTGCATGAATCTGGCCATCTCAGGACAGCTTGCACCATCATGATCTGTTGTTAGATGAAAATCACACATAGCAGCCTGTTTACCAGATGATGAGGGATGTTCGATGGCTAATCTTGGTGTTGATTGGGGTAGCCACTTAGTTTGTCTATTTTGTTGATATGGCATATAATTCCTCCTTGGAATATCTTGATACAAAGGTGGAGGATTAGAAGGCAACTGCTTTTTGAGCTGTAACAGATCATTAGCCAATTTTTGATATAAAGGATCAGTGGTAGAGATAGGAGCTTGCTGACCTTTTCCCTTTTGTAGATCACGACTCCATTTTCCTGAACTAAGCAAGTCATCTTCCACCTCAATAGTCAAAGTTTGTGCAGATGCTAGATTAACGGGTCTTGTCCTTCGTATTTGAAAGCTTACGTCAGAAGGTTGAGCACTGATGAGGAAAGTCGTTTGATTTTATTCAATGGGTCTTTTGTTGACAGGAATTCGATTCACTATCTGATTAAAACGAGCAATGAATTCTCACATTGGCTCATGAATTTCTTTCTTCATTAAAGTCAACTGGGAAAGGAGCAAATGTTCATCTTCAGCAGTCTTAAATCTCCTCTCGAAAGCTTGAATCAAAGTTACCCACGAAGTAATTGATCCAGCTAGTAGCTGTCCAAACCATTCAGCTGCGGCTTCGGTGAGTGTTTCAACAAAAAGACGAACAGAAACATCTTCATGCTGAACTGCAAGAACACCGCTTGCTGTAAAGAATGCACTTATATGCTGATCGGTAGTGACTTTTTCGTCACCAGAAAACTTGGGAAGAATTTTTCGAGAACCAACGGGCATGTCATGTAATTGGTTCCCTAAATCTAGAGGACCAATAGAAGCTCCCCATGGGACTGGTGGTTGCGGTGCTTGATGTGCCATAGTCGGAAGAATGATATTCAAGGGTTGCAAATTTATAGCTAAAGGTACAAGAGTACCTGGCAGAATCAAAGCTTGAAAGGCCGCAGGAGAAACAGTAGCCTTGGTTGGTGAAGAAGACCTACTAACAGAATTGACCTTTTTCTTCTTCTTAGGAGTAACTGGCTTAAAATCTAACTTTCGAAGGGCTTCAAAATCTTCGTCTAGCAAACCCTTTTGTCTATCAACCCGGGTGTATGGTTTATCAGCCAGCTTAGTTGTTATTATTTATTTGCCCTTGAATATGACCAAGATTCTATCTGTTTCTTCTTGGAATGATCACTATTCTCTCAATAACTACAACGTCCTGACCAATAGGGGCTCTTCGTAAGATTTCTCCGAATTCTTCTTCTTCTTCAAGAACTCGATTAACTTGATGATATTCTTGTACACTTCGTCTACACCTCCAGGCTAAAGTGTTCAAGTCTGAGATGATATCTTCCTGGGTGTCTTGAAAGCCGAGGTTCAGTTGGAGAACAGGAAAAACATTCTCATGCAGAAGCACCATTGTACTTCATCACAGGCGACTGTCAATCTTTCTATTCAGTTTCCCCAGCGGAGTCGCCAAAAATTTGTTGGTAAACAGATTTGTCACTAAAGAAATTGCCCAATGGAGTGTATGTGGAAAATCATTCACAACAGTTGGATAGGCCCTTGATATCCAGCCTTCCTCTGCGTTTAGAGGGGCAGCTCCCTCGTAAGATGAAATTTTAGATTTTTCAATAAAGATAAGAAGAACTTAGAAAATAAGAAGGAAAATCATTGACAGCAAATGCACCACACGCCTTCAACGTTTTCATAAAAACGATGTAAACTATTAATGAGAGCTATCAAGGAGTACGCTTGAGAACTTTCACCAACACAAAGCTAATTCAATCATCCACAAATACTCACATCATACCATGGAAGTAATCATAGATGAATCAACACTTTAACAATTTAGATCCCTTGGAGAGAGAACGTTAAATGTACTTCCTTTTATTTCTTGCACCAAGAAAGAAAGAAATAACTGATTACACAAAAACAACAATTGTAAATACTTTCCAAAAATCGCTTTATGATCAGAGCATAGGTGTTCCCCTGTATCCAAGTCCAAAAAGTCCCTTATTACATTGATCTCTAGGAATTTATAGCCAATCTATAATAACCAACTTTTCGGGTTCATAACTACCCAAAAAGTTAGAGTTTGGACTACTTGAAGACGATTCATAACCAACTCTAACCCTTGAAGCTTAACTACGGTTAGAAAAATGAAAACTAGAGTCAATTCTAAAGTTGACCTTTTTACAAATTACATCAATAAAATTCTAAGACAACTTTAGATAGAAATACTTCTAACTTTTAATTCTTTGAACTCGTTCCTTGATCTGTAGGTGCTACCAGCAACTGAGTCAAGTTTTCCTTGTACGCTCTGAATGATTTGATGACTTGAGCCAAAGTTTTGTTCTTAATGACGATTAAACTCTGCATCTTCAGCTTACACAACTCATGTCTCTTTCTAATTTCATCCAATTCTGTGACACAACCTGACAAGTTTTGAGTACAGGAATTCAATGCTACTAAGAGACTGCTCAATTTCATCATAACACTAGCATCTGAACTTTGTTTACTGCCAAGTTCGGTGTTGATTTTTGTTTCTATGCATTTCAAGATGGAAGATATGTCTGGATTTTGAGTATGTTCATTAATAGGAATACCTTCTACGATCATTGGTATTTCTCCCAAGGCCCTCTTTTTCAGTAACTTGCATGAGTTTAAGAATTGTTCTCCTTCACTTAATTGTTCATTCATACTATCATTCTTCCATCGGATGTTTTCCAGCCATATGTCAATTTTCTCTTCTTCTCCAGTGCTGATTAACTTTAGTGACTTGACTATATTGCTATCCATGCTTTTAATCTCTACTAAATTGGCATCAATTTCTCTCCAAAATGTTTGTTGTTCCTTGAGAGTTGCCAGTTCTTTTTGAATGCTTTGTTGTATATGATCCGCTTTGGTAAATGTACCTTAAACATCCTGAAATAAGCTTGATGCCTATTCTTTCATGCTTTGTACCCATGCTTTCACCATCTTACCATACGTTTGGCATTCTCCTATGTTTTGAATGGTTTCTTCATCAAACATCTTCTTTGGATCTTCTATACTTTCTATGGATGAACTAGGATCTGGAAAGAAGTCACCAACCATCAATTTGATGCATGAAGAAAGAGCTCGGACTTGACACTTGAGTTGATTCTTAACTTGCTTATCTCTCCTTGATTGTTCTATTAGGACAGCAGCTAACACTTGAAAATTGTGTTCTTTCCCTTCACGGGTAGTCCGACCTAGATCCACTTTAGTGATGCTAAAATCAGATTCATTTGTCTCATTTATGTCCTTCTCTGTGACTGGTTGTGCAATTTTAACAGATAAGTTACCTGAAGTAGGGTTCACTGTTAGTCTGGAATCCGTTTTAGTCTTCTTTATCTTTGTACTTCTGTGCATTAAGTCAGCTACAACATCTAGATTGGGCGCCTCCAATTGAATCATCCTTTTCTTCTTTCTCTCTAAACTTTGTTGTAACCAAGATGTTGAAATACTAGCGGATGAGCCGATTACTGAAGGAACCTGTAAGACTGTAGATGATAAGTTCAAGTTATGCACATTTTCTACAACTAGCTCCTCTTGGATTGCTTATGTGCTTTCAGGAGACAATGAGCATGAAGGAGATGCTATGGATTGAATCATCTCATCTACAAATGAGGGTAAAGCATTCATCTCAGGAGCTTCGTCGATCATTTGTTGAATTGGCTTTAAGGTCTTCTCCTTGGGTTTTGATCTCTTCTTCCTGGTGACCACGTTGAGTTCACATGCTGATGCTAGATCAACTCATTTATCTGGATCTTCACCATCATCTCCCCCTTGTGTGCTATGTAAAGAGCCTAAGGATGTAGGAATAGAAGATGGAATAGCTGAAACTAATGTTCCTTCATGAGAAATATTATTATTATTTACACTACTTCTTCCTGTTGACTTAGTAGTAGTGGCTTCTTTGACTTTATTCTTTAACCAAGTCTCAATTCGTTGAATCACAAAGAAAGTCCTTTCCTTGAGGTCTTTCAGTTCTGGCAGTGACCAATTGATATATGGCAATTCTAGTAATTGTATCCGCTCAAAGAAGTAAGGATCAATCAAGTCTGACCCGTCCTCCGTTACGCCTGTCACATCCCATCCCATTTTCTAATCAATGATTTGTTGTATTGTAAATCTCATCCAGTCCCTTTTTCTAACTTCAAAATCATTCTCACAATTCGCCCAATAATCTTCCAATGTGGGAAAATGAAGATAGCCAGGTCCAAGTGCCAAGTTATTTTTAACATACCCGCTACCATCAAATGGAAAGCGACTGTAGAAAGAGTGTAGAGTTATGTTCACCATGGATCTCTCAATATTTTGGGCATCCAAAGAAGACAAACAACTGTAATGTCCAATGCCAATTGGGAAAGGGATTGATCTTTTGTTCCTGCACTTTTTGTTTACTTGACCAATTTGCCTGCAGACTTCTGAAAGTACCAACCTGTCATCTACAAAGCGAGGCAACATGAGAGGACAATCTTGGAAACCTCCAATGCGGATGTAAGTGAATCGAGGATATTGTATGAAGAAGCTACCATAAATACTAATGAGACTGGCCGCTTCAGGAGAAATTCGAAGTCCTATGTCTCCTTGTAGTTCCCTAGCAGTGAGCATAGAAAAAGCATCATTCACCCTGCAGAAGTGTGCATTGCTCTGTTTTAATTGCAACTGGGGGTAATAGTTATAAATTTGAGTGGTTAAGCTATACTCCCCATAAGGATTTAGACCGGGCCATGACTTCATACTTGCAATTGCGTACATTAGTTATGAGGACATGTAAAATCCTTGATTTGCATTGAATCCTGTCAACTGGTAATGGAGGGCATCGCTAATCATCTCTCCCCAATCTATAAATTGTTTCCCAGTGGTGATGGTATTAATATACAAAAACATCCAATCTTGAAAATCTTTAGCTATCTGATTTCCTACCACTCTATTGAGAAGAACTATTATATCATAAATGTCTTCATTAAAGATATTCCTGCGTAACATTCTTGGCAACTGCGATTGTCCTCGCCTGGGTTGATCGAGCCAACTTTTAGCGATAACATTGAGAAATGTTTTCTTATTCTGATGGAAATAACCTTGGGCACCTTCTTTAGAAATTTCTGTAAACTCCTCTCTTACTGGCAGTCTGAAAGTGATGGATATAGATATTGGGTCCAACCTTGCTACGACATTACCTCCTACAGTCTTGATGTCCCTCGAATTTTGATCATATGCTTTGATACATTCTAAAACCAATTCCACACATTGAACTACGAGTGGATGTCCTCCTGCATGGGCCAGACCACTTTCCAGCGTTCGATGTGCCAGAGGTGATTTATCTGCTTTGCTCATCATCTTCCAGAAGTTTGCAATTTCTAAATGCCCCATCTTTGTGTCAGATATTTCGGGGAGCGTGCTTTTTAGTATTACAGGAGGCTCCTTACCCTGAAAATTATACCTCATATTGTCACCTGTCAAGGGCTGTCCTGGCAATAGTGCGGAGTTAATAGCCACTTTATTTTATATCAAATTTGATGTTAAATCTTCTTTAATTATAAAAATTCACCAAAATCTTCACTTCACTTTGAGAATTTGACTTTTAGATGCAGCAGGGGCATTTCGTCAAACAATATGAGCACACATTTGACTTGGCATTTTGTTGAATAGTTTACATGCATCTGATATTTCCAATGAGCCGATTGCACGCTAGGAAGATGTGAGTTACTTTATATTCTCTATTTAAGAGCATTGATTTCTCAATGGTTTCTCTAAACTTTCCATCTTGCACAGCTACTTATCAACTATGGAGTGTAGAGTTACAGCATGTTATCCCTTGATTTTATTGCTAGCAATATTTCAGACATAGTAAGAATTACTTAAAAGTTCCATTCTCCACCTGTGTCTTGTTAATGTAAACCATTATAGTGTTTCCCCACGCTAAGCGTCAGTATTTCCTCCTTACTGCATGCAAGATGAATGAAGACATTTTCTCAAACACTTGGAAACTTTTGCTGCGCCTAACTTTCCTTGCTTGCGGCTTTATCCTTACATGGTTCTCACTTCAGCTGCGTTGTTTTAGATTAGTCGCTCTTCATTAGAATCAATAGATATAATGTTGGAATGCTGCCTCGCCGTTCACGAGCAAAGAAGACGCTTTTGATGTGGTGTTCCAGTGAGCTCGGGAATTCCTCTCGGCTTAATGCATTTCGATCCCACCTTCCTGATGTCACAGACAAGGATGGTATGATTTTTCACAGCGGGCTTCCTATTATCCTTCTGGCTGGTCTACAATCTCCATATCAGCAGCTTCTTGGTTTATGTTGTGAAGCCGCAAATCTCTATTGCATGGATGACTGAGCAACGTGCAGACCTATCAATTCATATTTGTCTTGACTCAGCACTGTCAAGAAAGTGGAGACATTAGACGACACTCATTTATTGCCAAGACTTCATTGCTTATCGAGTTTGATTTCCAAAACGGCTTCAAGAACCGTTACTTTATTTGCGTTGATGACAAACCACGGTAATGACAAGTTAATGAAGTAGTTTCTTTTGTCTAGAGCCATTTGTTTGATAGAGAATAAATTTCAATCAAATTTGCGAAGATGGATATATGTGAAACTGGGCTTTGCGAGGGTGGTAGGACCTGTCTGGCATCGTGAGCACCAAATAAATCTGTGATTAATGTAGTTACAGCAAAGAGTAATTCAAATGATAGTGGAGATCTATTGCTGTGTGTTTGATTTGGCTCTGCTACAACCCCATCTTGACAGCATCAAATATTGCAAACCTCTAATGATGAGACCGTGCTACCTGTGTCTTCATTCATATGCCTTGTCCACCTCTCAATGTGGAAAGAAAATACAAATATTCACCATGACTGACCTGCAAGCGCCTTCTCCATGAATAGAACCAATGTTTCAAATTATTTCAGTGAACTCTATTTAGAGCCGATGGTTATTTTCAAGTGGAAGTTTGGGTTGGGAGGTTCGGGTTAGAATTAGGTCAAAAAGTTGGAGTACGGGGAGAGAGAGTACTTTAGTACATGGAGAGAGAAAAAGTGAAACTCAAACCCAAAACCTTAACCCGTACTTCTCTCTAAAAGTTTTAGTACGTGGAGAGAGAAAAATGGGAGGAGAGAGAGTGAAAACTCAAACTTAAAACCTTAACCTGTACTTCTCTCTAAAAGTTTTAGTACGTGGAGAGAGAAAAATGGGAGGACAGAGGAAGTTTGAATTTTCTTGAGTATTAGTCTCTCTCTTTTCAATTAATTAATATAATTAAACTCTCCGTAAAATGTTGGGAAAACAAACAGTAACCAATCCACAAATCTACGATACAATCAAGAGCATGAATCATACAATTGTTGTTGGACTTCACATGCAGCCAATTTTATTTACTTTTTATGAAATGTTACTTGCAATCCAAAGAAATAATGCAACTTGTTATAAATTTGCAATTTAAAAAATATATCAAAAAATAGTGGAAAGCAACATCACATGAAAAAATATAAAGAAGAAACATATACCTAAGAAAAATCTAACTAGAGAAAAGATTCTATGAAAGAATCTAGATATCAACGAAGGAGGAACATCTTACAGAACTGAATGCATCCACTGACCTCAAATAAGCCCGTCAAGCCTGTAACATTTTCAATATTTTAAATGTACAATTTGTTTTTAGTTTCCAAAGATCTGAAGGATTGGATTACAATTCAAGCTAGTTGATGAACTCCACCTCCAACAAACTTGGTACATACCCCAATGTACTCAAGTTGCATATCTGCAAGATTGAATTCATCAGAAGAGAGCAATGCAGATCAGGTTAATACACGGATGTATAGTAATGCATTGGGTTGATAAAGAAGGGTTGAGAAGAATTTGTCTATATGGGGCTTGCTCTAATCAAACATGGCTTGAACTTTAAATCATAATAATACATATGTTATTGATTTTTTTCTCAAAGAGATCTCCATGAACGAGGTCCCTGTTGAACAATCTGAAACAGAGTATGTGAAATAAGTGCATAAAATGTTTAGAAAATTGTTGGGGTTGTTGAGGGTTCTCAGAATTGTTTGTACTGGAATAGAGGAATAGGTCAAATGTGGCTACAGGATTTTGTCATTTCTTGAATGGTTCCTCAATAGATTGCTTTTAAACTTGTATGAGGAAGCAGTCACCACTCCACGATGCCCTGCTGACCCTTTTCAAGGCCAACTGCAGGCGTTACTCTACTTTTGGACAATGTCAATGTGGAAAAAGAGAGAATTTATGAAGCTTACTAAAGTTGAACACATTGTAAATGTACTTCAGTCTCTGAAAGAAGAACAAGCCAAAAAAGATGATCTTAAGAAATAGGATTTTGACCATAAGATGTCAACATAGGTGCAGCAACTGGGTATGCAAATTTGCTTGTCCACTCAGGGATTCCACTGTAACAAATGATAGTAACAAGGAATTGAAGAATATTTTGATGAAAATTAGGACACTAATCTTAATGGACACTTTTATCCACCTCTATGACAATTAAAATTGATTTATTTCATTCTCTCCTCTGTTGTCCTGTGATAATGCTCAAAAGCATTAATGCTCAAAATAGTTATACAAATTTCAAAATCTGAGCCAGAAAAGATTTAATGGTCATAAATGGAATGATGTTGAAGAGGTTCATATAATATATTAATACTAATATAATAAATAATATGAAGCGCAATAAACATTTCTGTGTAGTAGAAGCTTATAAATTTTAAGAAGTAAACTTCTGTTTGCAATTATATGGAATGCTGGCAAACATTGTTGTTTTTGTTTAAAAAGAAAAGAAAAAATCTCATTACATATCTCTGGATTCTGTGTCTTTTATGCATATCTCTTTGGATTCTATGTCTTTTATGCACATCCCTCAGGAGTGGAATGGTGTGGCTGATTGTTTGGCTAAATGGACCTCTGAGCATGGACCGGATTGGAACATTATTGATCATACGATGCTTCCCCTTGATTTATCTCAGATGCTGGTTCAACTTGTGGACCAGGATAAAGCTTTGTAGTTCTCTTTGTTTCTTGTGTTGTTCTGCTCTCTTTGGTATACAATAAATTTTTTACCCCTCTTTTAATAAAAAAATTCTTTAAAAAGAGTATAGAAATAGCTAATAAAAATTCAACACTTAAATGTTGGAACACAATAAGCTGATAGTATTAAAGAAGTCCAAAACTCAAGTTAATATGCAGCAAGACTGAACTAAAAGTGATCAGCATTTGAAAACAATAATAAAATAATTGTCAAATTGCAATCTACCATTTAGGAGCTTAGGAATAACAGTGACCGGTGTTGTTCCTCTGGAACTTGAAAGTTGCAATTAGTAAAATCTGAACTAGATATCAAACCAAGATTGCATGAATATTATTGTATTCCAGTTTACAGTTTACATTCAATGTTGATCTTATCTCACAGGACCAATCGTTTGAAACCAATCCGTAAATAACATGCCCAAAATATCAACACACTACTTATGGCTCAATATTGTTGAATTTATAACTCAAACTTTATCATCAATATATGGAAATTTTGAATAAGAGCTTTGCTTTTGTCTGCATGAGTCTAAATTCATGCTGTGGAACTAAGAAAACAGTTGATAAACCAGTGAGCGAGGATAAAAACATGAAATAGCAAATTGTTTAAGCCTTACAGAAAAAATATTGCAGGTCCTATTGGTGGAAAGATAGACAAGAAGCTATCCTCTGTTACACTTGGGCAGTACTGACAACTATGCTCAACCAAATTAGACCATCATCTGCTAAACCCAGTAAAATCTTCAAGTCAAATTATTTGTCTCTCTCACAGACAAAAGTTTGCAAGCAAACAGCACCTAAATTTTAATTCGACTCCCGCTATTACAAAAACATTTCAGAATGACAAAAGGGTAGGCTCAAAAGTAAAAAATTCTGTAATGTCAGAAGCGTCATCATCATCTAGTAGACGAGGTGACCAATTTCTGTTCTTCATATGGTAAGCTATGACAGAATCGTCACCACATACAAACCATACTACACCAGCGCTTGCAGATATCCCCCATACGGAAAAGTTAGGCACATGTGATAAATCTATCTCCCGCTCTCGAATCCACAGCTTATCTTCTGTATCCAATATCCACAACACAAAATGCCCATCACCCGCAATCGATCTTTTCCATGAATTAGATGCACAAACTAACAGATTTCCCTCCCACTCAATGAGGCAGAGTATATACCCTACAGAGTCAGGAACGAGAAGATAAAAGCCCCATTGGTCATGATTCACATCATAACCCATAATCAAATATAAGAGTCCATCCTCGTCTTCATACAAGTCATCTACATCCCTAAATTCTTCCAGTTCCTCGGCATCTTCGTGTTCGACAAGAACAACGAAATAGATGACACCGTTATAAAAAAGTTGAGTCGCTATAGAATCGTATTCAGATATATCAATAATGTCCAACAGAGATAAAGTTTTCCCCATGTACCACGAATTTAAATGAGAATCAAACACCAGGGTATATGGGATGAGTGGGGACTGAAGTGAGTAATCAGTCAAGCCTGCCATCACAAACTTTAGAGTATTCTGGGTGTAGCAAATTTGAACAAAAAATATAACCTCTGAATACACATTGAAAGGCATTGGCAATCTTTTCAAAAACTTTGTCACAGGATTGTAAACCCACAAAACAGGGACAGGATCATCTGAATAAAAGCACATAAGCCCATTTGATGCCGTTAATAGCTCAAGCCTCCCTTTTAGAAAAGAACTGTCTAAGCCCTCCCAAGAAAAAGGAGCAGTGGAAAGATTACCCGTTTGGTGATCATAGCAGAGGAACTGGTGTTGTTCTGGCATCCCTGGTGCTTTTATGTCCGTGAAACAAAATATCGACTCTTTTGGGCAATTCTTGAACTGGGTATAAACAAAATCTGGGTCAAAAATGAGGGTGCGCCATCTTTTTTGCACTGTGGACATTTTGAACAAATCTCTTGTGGGAACCCTCATAAGTATGTTTGTAAGCAGCTCATCAAGGCATTCCACCTGCTCTGCACAGCTTCCTTCAGTTCGCCTGAGAATTGTCGCCATTTTCAGCTTGCTCAAAACAGCCTTCTCCAATGGCGATTAAATGGCAGTGGAAAAGTATGAAGCGCGTTCAAACAGATATTCTATTTCAATTTTCGCAAGGAGGACGATTTTTATCCTACATGACTTCAATATATATTTAAAACTAGCAATCACACGGTGGAATGCAATGGGTACGCCGGTGTTTTAGAAATTAAAAATGGAGTTTTATTTATTTGGAATCATAGCTACATATGAATGGTAAATATGTGTTGGTCTTGTTAATGTGTTATGTTTTTCACAATAGTTGTGTTTGTTTTTTTTCATTTGTTTTGTGTTTTCTACAGGTGTGGTGGGTTCAAGTCTGAGTAAGCTGAGTAAGCTGAATGAGTAGAGATGTTCAATTGTTTTACTTTGGACATTCTAATAGTCTTTAGAAGATTTTGTGTTGGGTAGAATGTACATTTGGTTTAGGTCCATGTCGATAGTTGGTCTTGAACAATTGTGTTGAACTATTTACATAATGGAAATATTAAATATGTTCCTTGTGGGCCCCATCTCTGTACTGAAACAATGGAGAAAATTGAATCTTAGCTTAATATTTGTCACTAGCTCCTTGTTATCCATTGCAATAAGAAGAGATTTAAATTAATTGTTTGAATTCACTAAATGATTTCGTAAGTTATTTGTACTATTGTTGCCTTCACTACATAATAAGTTGCATTGATATTTAATTTTTTAAATTGTCCCCATCACATATAGACATTAACTATATGAACAATTACAACATCAAAATTGAAGTTGAGCTAGAAACTTGTTGATAATAGAATGATATGTAACATTTATTACACAAGACTATACCTTAGTCAACACAAATGGAATCATGAGTTCTTGTTCGATGTAAAGATCAATATCTATCTTAACTTGGTTTATATTTTTGTGCATTGGTCCACGTATTTACTTTCCAAATTATATCAAAGTCTAATAACTTAATGGTAACAAAATTTGATTGATTTATGGTTTTAGGAGGCCTTAATTTTGAGCTTTTCTCATATTGGAACCGTAAACAATTAAATTTGACTTGATGTGGTTGTTGAAGTAACTAACAATTTGAATAGTTGTATGGCAACACAATGTAACTCTAACTGATAATCAATTGTGTGTTTGGAGTAGAGGTGAACCCCTATAATAACATATGATGATAAGATGACAATTGATAGATTATAAGTAGTTATAAAGAAACTAAAGGTTTACACCTTATAGGGAACACTTACATAATTTAAAAGTTCATGTTTTAAGTGTCACTTCTATTGCATGCTATCTTCTAATAACTTTTCAAAGATGCATTGGTGAAGATATCACTTTGCTAGTATTTTCCCTTATTTCAACTGAGCACTCCTTAAATAGACAAACTACAATTAAAATATGGAGGTTTTGAAACATATTGGGTACTTCAATTATTGTTTATGAGAATGATTATTATTAACTTCCTTAAGGTTAAGATTATACTAATCCAAGTTTCTTATGTAAAAGACAGTCTGACCCTATAAGATTATAAAGTCCAAACCTAACTATAAGGATGTAGCAAAATCTCTTGTAAATGCATCTTAATTTGGATACGTCACAACACTCTCTTCAACTTAAACTTAAAAGTTTTAATGTGTTTCCACTAGCACTAAACTTTAAAATTCAATGTAAGTGAAAGCATAGTCTGGTGGTCCAATCTTAGGTACTACACAATTGTCAAAGTTATTCAGCTCAAAAGCAACCAATCTACCAACCAAAGAATTAAGAGTAATATCATTTCCAAGTATAGATCTCAACTCTAGAATAACACAAACTCTAATAGAATAGCTATGAAATAAGGTTCTAAGAGCTTTTCTTACCACAACTTCACCACTTATGGTTCATCATGCTCTTTTGAGAGCATTAACAACTTCTTTGATTCATTTGTTTTATTGCACAATGTTATCGTCTTCCTTCATTTTCATGTATCATCGAATTTGCTTCTCAAACTTTCAGCTTTTTCCCTTAGCACTTTCTGATCTCCTTCATGCACAAGTGTGAGTTTTTCCCACATCTCCTTTACAGTAGAGCAATCTTTAATATCATCAAATTCCACTTCATTGAAGGAAGAAGGAATCTCTATCATAAGGAATCTATGTTCTTGTTTTTCTCTCATATGTACAACTATCATAGGACCTCAAGGTGGAGGTGTGTATTGAATGTTTAGTTAATACAATGTTGAGTCCCCAATGCTAGATAAGTACAACTTCATTCTACTTTACCATGATGGGAAGTTCTCCTTGTTCATTTTTTATACCTCACTCTTATACATCTTCAAATCTTTAGCTTAAGTCTTCAAAACTTGTTTTCCCAAGCATCAATGTTCTAATACCAATTGTTAGATAATTGAGGGGAGGGGTGAATCATTTATCCTCATTTACCCTACAAGCCTTTAATCAATTTCATTAACTTATACCATCTTAACTTATCAATTAGTCCACTTCATAAGAATAATAAACTTATGCATTAAATAGATTCCACTTCTGATATCGACTATCAAGTTCATTAATCAAATTATAGCAATGAATAATAGTTTTCAACATACAAAAGCAACCAACATCAAAAGCATTCAGGAACACATTAACACTATAATTTTCAACACATAAGCTCTATTAAGGGGAAAACACCTAGGATCAGTAACCCAAATTTTTTACTCTTCTAAAATTACCTTGGTTAAGTGTCAACCTTGTTAAATGTCATAAGAACACTGTTAGGTGTGACCCTATTAGGGAATTTTCACCAAAGATCATCTAGACCTTGTCACTCTTCAATGAGTGACCTATCTAAAATACTTACAAACATTCAATGGAATGTCACCATACAAATGGATTTATGAATTAAGATTGTTAAGTCCACTCAATTAAGAGATTTTTTGTTACAATGGTTAGAGAGAAATAGTCAAATGATCTAATAAAAATGAAACTCACTTAGCTTGTTCAGATCTCCATTGTGCCTATATCATCTTCTCACTGAATGGCCACCACGTCAACACTTTCCTTCACATCAACTTTGCACTATGATCTGATCCATAAAATCTACTTCAAAAACTTTATCATCACTTTATCAGTAACTCAACCAGTGGAGTATTCATACTCGGTTATCTCTTTTATAGACATTTTTTTGTCGCTTCAACTCCGTCATATATTTTGTTGCTTAATCATCGTTGACTAATCTTTTCCAACTTAGGTCCATTGAATCTAGCCAAGCTTTTTCCTTGAGCTCTGTGTTTCATCTTGACTTTCCAAACATGCTTCAAATATCCATCATTATATATTCTCTTAATTATGTCAATCATTGATCTCACTAACTGACTTCATCCTTATCTTGGATTCATCTTGAACAATTCAAATCTTCGCTCAATATTGGCCTTAAACTTGATTCTTTCCAAACTATTCTTCCTTTACCTTGCTTATTAATTATTATACTTTACCTTTAATCTTCCTCACTTGATGAATAATTTTATGCTTAGCAAATACAATATTTTCTTGGTGAATACTCTACTTGCTTAACCTTCTACTTTTTCCTTCAATTACCAACCTCCAATTCTAGCTCAGTGTAACATACCAATTCCTTATCTATTCACTCTCCTTCTTCATTCCCTTCTTACTAACCAAAATATCTTGTTTATACATTATTTAAACACTTCATTGAATCCTATAAAATGATCAAATCAACATTATACTATCATAGACTAATCTATCAATCACCCAATTGGGTTCCCATACTTAACATCACTTTTACAACTCGTCTTCAATCTTTATCTTCTTCTTCTCTATCCAACATCATGTCCTTCAAATGATTACAACTTACATGAATCAATGTAGTCAAGTAGGTTAACATTAAGGACAATACAGTAACTCATCTAATTCTTCTACATATGCTCTATAGATCTATTCTAACCTTGTTATCCATCATCATCACAATAATTTCTTCCTTTGTCCCAACAATCTCTCCCTTTAAGTGTATCATTATTAGTTGTGACCAACAACTTATGCATTTTTTTGTGAACTAAAATTCATCGAGTATTACTTTAATCTATATTTGATAGATTAATATGAATAGTTGAATGATGGATATTACATAGGAAATAATTACATAAGAAACAAGTAAGGAATACAAATTATATAAAATTATCCTTCCTTACAAAGCACTTCTTCCCCAATTTGAGTGCAATGTTAAGTGTGACGGTAGGGATGTTAGCATGAATGCTAACGATACTACATTGGGGGAGTATCCTAAGCATTGGAGAGTATTGATATGTTGCATTCATGACTTTTTTTTTCATTGATGTCAACATAATAGTAATTTTGTAAAGACTAGAAGAATAGCAACCAGAGATCTTATGTTGTGCAGTAACTGAGGAAGGTTTAGGTGATGTGCAGTTAAGGACATATTTTGGTGGTTGTCCTAATCATGTGGTTAAATGCACTAAGTCTAAGTCGATGATATATAGAAGTTACACCTGATTTACTAAGAGCAGTGCAGAAACAAAATATTGGAAAATAGTGTTCTAATGATTGATCACTATCTTTCATTTGAGATGTAATGAAGAGATGCGCAATCACATAGTGATAGAGAACATTTGTGTGGTGATGTCAGCAACTGCACAAGACTTGGTATTGTGCGTGTGTATTTTTGTATAGATTGTGAGCCAATAGTGCTATTGTAATTGTGAATTAATTAATTATCTTTTTATAATTAATTGGGACAGCCTCAAGGCCAACTCAAGGAATTATTATGAAGATGTGGTATAAAGGAAAGATGTTTTCCTTAATTGGAAAAGTATCCAAGTGTGAAGAAGTAGTGTGAAGTGCGAAAAGAAGCAGAGCATTTGCACGATGAGTGTAAGCGATCCAAGGGATCATTGGATGCATAGTATGAGATCTAGTTACAAGATTTGAAGGAGAAAAGGTCTTGTTGACATGGCAAGTAAAGAGGAAGAAGTAAAATTAAGTTCTATTATTCTTCAAGGAATAATACAGAGATCATTCGGATAGTGGGTTCATTGATCTTATCCTTGAAGCTATTTGGGCAATGGGTCCAGTTGTCTTCTACAACTCCTAATAGGGTTGGAATCTCCTAATAGGGATTCAAAGTCTCCTAATAGGGACTCATGTATGTACTGAATGTTGTAACAGAATCCTAACAGGGTCTATCCTCTAACAAGGAATATTCATATTAGTACATCATCTCATGGGCACCATCCCCATCGGGGTTTTCCCTTTGATCAAGGGTTTCCTAAGTTAATATATCTGGTGTTAATTGTGTATGAGTATTTTTTTGTGGTTTAAGTTTATATTACTCGTATGGTTAAGTTTTTTTAAGGTTAATGATTGTGATAATAGTTGGATAACTGATTTACCACCCCCCCTCCCCCACAAGTTATATCAGTAGACTATATATATTCTAACAATTGTTATTAGAGCATTAGATCCTTGAAGATAAGGCGTAAGAGCTTTAGGAGACCTATGGCGAATATGTTTAGGAAGGATAGTCCAAGATTTCATGGGGCCAACTATGATAGTTGGAAGGAAAAGATGAAGACTCGTCTATTGTGCATGGGTTCAAGATATTGGCTTTTGAAAAAAGCTAAGAAGGCAATTGTTGAAGAAAAAAAGCTAGAGGAATGCAATGAGGGAGAAAGAGATATGTTCATGTGTAACATGAGAACCAGAGAAGCCCTACTATCAGCTGTTATAGAGAATGAATACAATCAGGTAAAAACATTATAAAGTTTTCACGAAATTTGGAAAGCATTAGAAGTTACTTTTGAATGCGATGATCATGCAAAAAGAATGAGATTGAAAAATTGGATTTGCACATTTCAAGATGCTAAGATGACAAAAGATGAATCTATGAGAAGAATAGAATATTAGAAATTGTTATAGGAATCCAATCTCTAGGTGGATCTAAAGAAGATAATGAGGTTGTATGGAAGATCTTAAAAAGTTTGATACCACCATTCAAGAAAATATCTCATATGATTCAGCTAGTAATGCCCTACACCAAAGAATTCACAAAGGAAATATTGCTTAGAAGGTTAGAGTCTATAGAAGTAGAATTTAGATAGTCTAGAGAACTAGCCAAAGTTGAGACAACTTTTAGTGCTCTGAACATTTGACCTAATCTGTCAAGAAGTGCAAGTACAAGAGAAGATTTTTCCAGTAGTAGCAAATATGAAGAAGATAAAAAGACTAAGCAAGGAATAGCCCTTTGGGTAAGAAGAGAGAAAGATGGTAAGAAAATATTTAAGTATTGGACTTGTGAAGAATATGGTCATTATGCATCTAAATGTCCTAAAAGAGAGAAAAAGTTTAAAGGAAAGTTTAAGCCTATAAGAGATAAGGATAGAAATTATTTGTATGCTAATGAGGGCGAAGAATCTGATGAAAGAGGTTAGAGTGAAAGTGATGATGAATTAGGATTTGTGGCTATCAATAAGGAAGATGATCTAGATAGAGAAATTAGAGAAGAAAGAGCTTTTATTTACTAGGTTGAAAAGAAGTCAAATTGGATAATTGATAGTGGTTGTTCACATCACATGATTGGTGATATGAATAAATTTATTAAATTCAAAAATTATGATGGAGGTATTGTTAGGGTTAGTAACAATGTAGCTTTTCACATTACAGGGATTGGATCCATCACTTTAGATGGAAGGACTAACACTAATAATGTTTATTTTGTTGATGGTTTGAAACATAATTTGTTGATTGTTGGACAATTGGTGGACAAGGGATATCAATTACAGTTCACAGAGAAGACCTGCATTATGAAGGATAAGGATGGAAAGATGATTGGAACTAGAACCAGATCCAGAGGTAATGTATTTTAGTTAAATCCTATTGAAACGACATGTTTGGTTGCAAAAGTTGATAATAGTTGGTTATGGCATAGGAGATTCTGTCATATAAACTTTGATAATATTGTGAAGGTTAACAACACGTTTGCAGTTAGAGATTTTCCTAAGATAAAGCTTACTAATTTCGTGTGCAAAGAATGTATTTTGGCTAAATAGAAGAAAGTGTCCTTTCCTAGAAAGAAGTTTACTACTACAAAGAAGTTGGAGATTGTTCATATAAATCTGAGTGGTCCTTCAAGAACAAGATGATTTTATGGAGAAAGGTACTTTACGATTTTTGTTGATGATTTCACTATAATGATGTGGGTAGCATTTCTTAAAGAGAAATTTGAAGCTTTTGAGAATTTTAAGATATTTAAGAACAAAGTTGAAAATGAATCTGGTGTTAAGATTAAGTATTTAAGATTGGACAAAGGAGAGTTTACCTCTAGAGAGTTCAACATCTTTTGTGAAGAGAATGGAATCAAAAGATAGCTATATGCACCTAGGACACCTAAGCAAAATGGGATTGTTAAGAGAAGAAATAACTTTGTAGAAAAGTAGCTAAGGCGATGTTATTTGAGAATGATGTCTCAAAGATATTCTAGAGAGTAGTTAATATAGAAATGTACACTCTAAATAGATTACAGATTAGATAACGTATGAGAAATACATCCTATGAGTTATGGTTTGGTCATTCATCATCAATCAAATATTTTAGAATATTTAAGAGAAAATATTACATTAAGAGACAAGATGACATTGGTAAGTTTTATCCTAGAAGTGATGAAGGTATGTTTCCTGGCTATTTATTAAAGAGTAAGGCATACAGATGTTTCAACTATAGAACTAAGACAATAGTTGAGTGCACAAATGTAAGAATTGATGAAAAGTTTGGTACTGAAGAAAAGATGGTAGATTATAATTCTGATAAAAAAGAGGATAATTTTGGAATTTTTAAATAGAATGTTGAAGTTCTTTTTAAGACTAACAATGACTTGCAGAATGATGTATATGTTGAGCATAGAGAAGAACATGGCTCTAAACCTAGAGAAGAGATAAGAGTTGAGATGACAACTCCTACCTCTAGCAGAAACATGAAAAAGAATCACCCTCTAAAGGAGATAATTGGGAGCAAGGATAAAGGTGTGATGACAAGGAAAATAGTGAATGACAAATTGTGTCTAATTTATTAAGTGGAACCTAAAAGCATAATGAAGCTTGTAAGGATGATCATTAGATTCAAGCTATGAAAGAAGAATTGTATCAAATTGAGAAGATTGAGATGTGGGAATTACTTCCTAGACCTAAAGACAAGAATGTGATAGGAACCAAGTGGGCATTCAGGAATAAGATGAATGATCAAAGAGAAGTTGTGAGAAACAAGGCCAAACTTGTTTGCAAGGGGTACTCACACAAGAAGACATATATTATGAGGAAACATATGCTTTTGTATCCAGAATGGAAGCAACAAGGATGTTCTTGGCTTATGCAGCAAGCAAGAATTTCAAGGTCTATCAGATGGATGTCAAGTCAATTTTTCTGAATGGAGAACTTGATGAAGAAGTCTACATTGAGCAGCCTAATGGACTCCCTCTAATAGAAGAAATAGAGATGGTATCCAAATTAAAGAAAGTATTGTACAATTTGAAGTAAGCACCTAGAACTTGGTATGCAAGGTTGGACAGGTATTTGTCTAAGCTTGGATTTATTAAAGGTACAGTAGATAGTAATTTATATTCGAGAAAAGTTGATGATGGTTTGTTCATCATTGTAATATTTGTGGATGACATAATATTTGGAGGAAATGATAAAGAAAGTGATAAGTTTTTTGAAGAGATGAAAAAAGAGTTTGAAATGAGCATGATAGGAGAAATGAAGTTTTTCCTAGGATTGCAGATTGCACAGAGCAAAGATGGGATATTTATTTTACAAGACAAGTATACGAAAGACTTGTTGAAAAGATTTGGTTTAGAGAGCTGCAAATGTAATGCCCCACCAAGGGATCCAAAGAATTAATCTATAATTTCACTAAGTTTGGCAAACAATTTTTTTTTTTTTTTTTTTTAAACATGAAAGATAAACCATTCATAACAATTGTGGAAGCAATAGCAACAATTCAAATGAAAGTAAACATAACACATATAACAAGTTACATTCTTTAAAGATCCCTTAACGTTGTATCACATCTAAATTACCTATTCATCTAACATCATTAATTATGTTTCCATCTAATACTACATCCACATGAAATAATAATGATACATCCAAAGTTCTTAAACAATATTACAAGTGTCCTTTTTGTAATTACATTTCAAATTGCTCAATCATCCACTATACATGTCACAGGGTATGAAAAGCTTGAAAGAATAAAGCATCTATGTAAATAAAGTACATCAACATCCAATACTAATCCATGATGCAATAACATAAATAAAATCACATATCATACATGATACATCATCATCATAAAGATATAAACATCCATCATAAAAGATAACCATATATCACAAACATGAATAACTAAGTGCACGGTTCCTCCCAACCGTAAATAGCATCATTAGACCATTGTGGATCCTAGCCATCCTTTCGTGCGTAACATTCCAAAGCATTGAAGAGATCATTGGTATTAACATAGTAGGAATGTCACTCCTAAATCATACTACATCATATGCAGAAAGTAATCTAACATGCAAAGTAAAGCATAAGATAACATCATCTCACATTTAATATAAGAAACATACTAGTAAATACATCCATCATAGGGTATATCATCTATCATAATGCTTCAAGAACATAATGAAGATAAATATCAACCAAGAATACTCCAGCCACGATGTCTCAGACGGATCTCAAATGATAAGAGTGGAAAAACACTACCACCCGACCGCGTGGAACCTAAGTGGTCCACACCCACCGTGCTGAGGAGATAATCTCAAGTCCCAAACAGGCTATCAAAACATATAGCACAAATCTTTATAAGTCTTGGAATCTTAGAAGTATACTAACTCAAAGGTTCCAATCACAAAACCGACATCTAATTTCCAGAGGCACACAATGACATGTAGGAAACCTACTATGCAAACGGGAAAGTGTCATCATATTTATCACGTACAAGTTACCCTGGCAGTTAGCTAAACTCCACGGGTCCATACTGATCTCATGCGACCACTAGTATCCTCTCATACTGATGAGGCATACTATGGAATGCAAGGTCGCAACCATGTGTTCTCTCTACTCCCATCCTAGTCTATACAAGCACTCGAGGCATGGGTGAAAACATCAAAATAATTATCTTTTTAGGTTCATTTAATCCCCATTTAGTGTGTAAATGTTATCACTTATTAACCAAACTTACAATGAAGCAAATGTTGAAGGAAATTGTAATGCCTACCCCTACTTGACTTTAAAGATTGTATTGTTGGATTCTCTTAGGCCAATTTTCTGATTGTGTTTTATGATTATCAGTTCTTGGTTACTGGATTAGATTAAATTTATTTCATTATCAGTTGATATATGTATGTTTAGTTAGTCATTCAGTTATTTCATGATTGTTTCAATGATGATAGATTGTTTCAATGATGATAGATGTATGTTCATTCAGTGATTTCAGTTATTTAATGATGTTAGTTAGATGAATAATTTTTATGCGATGTCTATGGATACTTACCCCATACTTGCATGTGTATGTGTGCATGTATGTTTTATTTATGTTTGATGTTTCTGATGTGGTTGAAGAATGGAGTCATAGTCACCTGCTAGTCAGGAACTACACGATGAATCACTTCCTGTTGTTGCCTATTTAGTTTAGAATTTTGTGTTTGTACATGCATGGATTTTATGCAAATTATAGGTATTGGGTATCAACTTCCTTGAATTATTGGGATGAGTGTACCCTATCACAGTATTTCAATGGTATAAGTGGGGAGATAACTCTTGAGTCCAAATCCTAAACCCTAAGCCAATTGTCTTAGAAAGTAGGACAAGTATCTATTTTAGTTTACCCATCTGAATTCGTCAAGTGATGTGAATTTGTGATTTTGACCCTAGAGTTTGATTTTGTCCTTTTTCTTCAGTTGAGTTGTCAATATTTGGTTTTCTGGGTTTTTTGTGATTTTATGTTATACTTAAATCAAATTAAAAGATAATTTAATGGAAGATTTATAAATAAATTTGGTATTTAATTATATTTAACTAGTTGATAAATTAATTATATAAAAGAATTAAATTTAAAAGATTATATTAAAGTTCTATTTTTGGACATATCTATATTTATTTAATTTAATGATAATTATTTAGGAGTTTTATTTTTATAATAAACTCTAAATAACATTATTAGTTAAATTAATAAATATTATATTAAAAATGTCTCGTGAATTAATTAAATAAAGGAATTAATTTTATAGATTTAATTAAAGTTCTATTTTTTGGCATATTTATATTTATTAAATTTAATAATAATTTATTTAAGAGTTTTATTTTAATAATAAACTCTAAATAATATTATTAGTTCAATTAATAAATATATTATTAAAGCGTCTCATGATTTAATAAGAGAGAAAACATAATTTAATAAAGTTTATTTTAATTAAATTGAATAAAGCTTATGCATGAAATTAAAATATAATAATTTAATTAAAGAGAGAAAGCAAATTGATTTAATAAAGATATTTTAGATTGCATAAAGTGTGCATGAAAATGTAAAAAGATAATTAAATATCTAAAAGAGTTGTGCATGAATAGGTAAAAGGTAATAATGCAATAAATAGTAATTGATCAGCGAGTTCCCTCGCATGATTGCACAATCAGAGCCCCAAATTAAGGGAGAACTTTTTATCAGAGATCGCGTGATTGCGCAATCAGAGCCCCAAATTAAGGGAAAACTCTTAATCAAATATCTAGAGTTCATTTTGCAATTACACAAGTTTTAGAGGAGCAATTTCAGAGAGGATGGTTTTCAGAAAAAGAGAATTGTTGCATGTTTTATGCATCCATCATTTTAGCATCAGATCTAGGTAGGATCTCGTGGTTTAATTATACTGTGGATTTCCATTCTTTGAATTCCTATCTTCTTCGTGTCTAGATAAATCTGTTTTCAAAATTTCAGATTTGCTTGAAACCCTTGTGTTGAAATTTACTATTCTTTGACCTTGATTTTGTCTATGAACGAATTAACTAAATTGAAATCACTTTTTGTTAATTGAGATTGGAAACCCTCGTTTGATTTAAATTGGGTGATTCGTAATAGATTTGATTAAATTTGAGATAGGGGTTTTGAAAAGAAAACTAGTTTTAAATTACTAAATTTAATTGTTTAAATTTTGTTGGTCTATCAGATCTGGTTTTGAGAGTTTCCATTTTTAGTAAGTTTCTATTTTTGGAAAGTTTCTATTTTTACTAAGTTTTTATTTTTGGAAAGTTCCCATTTTAGTAAGTTTTCATTTTTAGAAAGTTTCCATTTCTAATAAGTTTTTATTTTTTAGAAGTTTCTATTTTTAGCAAGTTTCCATTTTTGAAAAGTTTCTATTTTTAGTAAGTTTCCATTTTTAGTAAGTTTCCATTTTTGAAAAGTTTATATTTTTAGCAGGTTTTCATTTTGGTAAAGTCTCTATTTTTAGTAGGTTTCTATTTCTAGAAAGTTTCTATTTTTAGTAGGTTTCTATTTTGGGAAAGTTTCTATTTTTAGCAGGTTTCCATTTCAGAAAGTCTTTATTGTTAGCAAGTTTCTATTTTGGGAGAGTTTCTATTTTTAGCAAATTTTCATTTCGCGAAAGTCTATTTTTGGCAAGTTTCTATTTTAGAAAAGTTTCTATTTTTAGTAGGTTTCTATTTTAAGAAAGTTTCTATTTTTAGTAGGTTCCCATTTCGAGAAAGTATCTATTTTAGTAAGTTTCTATTTTGGAAAAGTTTCTATTTTTAGGAAGTTCCATTTAGGGAAAGTCTATATTTTAGCAAGGATCTTTTTTGGGAAAGTTTTTCCAAAGTTTAATAAATTTGAAATTATTATGGTAATAATTGATAATTATTATTATTAATAATTTTAATAAGTAATGTTAAAAAATTTAATTTAATTATTTGAAAATTTGATTTATTACTTTATTATTTAAATATAATTCTGAAGTAAGTTAAAAATCAAAGAAAAAAATTGGGAGAATCAATGGTTATCTTTAGTAAACTTGGGTTATGCTTGATGATTCGATTTTATATGAAAATGATTGATATTAATAGAGAAATTTTCTTATTCAAAAACTTTAGTAATTAACATACTTTAAAAAGACAAAAACTGTAATGTGTATGTTCATTGAACTCTTATGTTTTGATAATGAATTGAACTATGAAACAATGTTTAAACAACTTTATATGAATTATTGAATCATCTGGGATTCTTGTGAACTTAGAATCATTAGTACATCAACATTAGAGAATTTTTATGATTTAGAAACCTTAGTAATTATAATACTTTGAGAAAACAAAAATGTGAACCCTATTTGGAATTGAAAATAAACTCTATAAACAATAATACTTGGAAAAGAAAATTGAAACCTTGGTTGTTATTAAATCTTTGTGTTTGAAAACAAAAATGAGAACTTGGAAACCTATAGTAAAAATTAAATGTGTGTGTTTTCCAAAACCTAATGTATTATGAAAAGTTACTATTGTATGTTATGTATGAGACGTGTTATTTTACGGATGTTGGGTTTCAAGGTTGACTTAGCTTTGACTAGTCAGGATGTTACTAGAGGCTTGGGAGTTTTTGTTCTGTGATGTCTACTCAACCATGGTAATGTGTTTGGTATGCTCTATGAGGTGTTTTGATGTATTGATTGTTATTGCTTGTACAATCTTCTTGTGTGAAATTGAGGTTAATGGTGTGACCTATCTGATACAACCTTTGAATCTTCGATTAGTTGTATTTGGATTGTTTTTCAGTTGCTTGTATAGGACTGAGGTGTTTCTATAATTTATTTTTAGAGATGTCATGTTTTGATATGGAATTGGTTTATGTGTACTTGATTTTGAAATCGGTCTTGTTAGAATGATCGTATTGGTGAAATCTGTTATTATGATTAGTGATTTTTGGTACTTGTTAGTTGCTTGCTTAAAGAACTAATGTATGATATGTGGTCTTTTTTTATCTTTTGATTTTACTGAGCTTAGGGTAGGTTATCTATATGTCATGTTGGAAAATGGCTTGCAATGGAGGCCGAGGCCCTAAAGAGGCTGACGGGTAACCCATTGTAGGTTATTTAATAAGTGATAGCATTTCATTAAATGAGTTTAAAATGAATTAATAAGATATTAGTACCACATAAAGTCACTAGGGGGACAGAGGATTAAAAGATTGTAAGAAGTTTATTAAGGGGATATATACATAGGAGAGGTATGTGTGTGATAGGGTAACTTCTATCCAAAACATTTAGGACAATTATTAAACCTCTCCATATTCACAAGCCCTAGAACCACTCCAACTACATTAATACGAAAATTGAATTCCACTTGCATTGTAAAGTGTCTTAATTAAGAGTATAGAAGGTGAAGGGTTTATAACCAAAATATCATTTTAAATTAGTATTTCAACCATTGATAGTCAACCAGGTGACCCCTCATAGAAAACTTGAATCCAAATTTCGAATGGAACAATCTGCGTTCCATCAACTAACATTATCATCTCTAAATTTAGTGGAAATGCATTCATAACCAGTATAGATTTATGCATCTTATCTCTAGATTCACCTTTCAAAAAAAAAATTAGTTGTGTTTTGCCCCGTAAACTTAGGCATGACATTTTGGTATCAAAGCAATTGGTTACAACACTAGAGCCTAACCCATTACGCTTAACTCATTAAAACTAAAACTTTTGTGTAGGATGCCTACTGTTAATGGTCATCGGAGGGCTAGAGGCCCTAGAGGTGCACGAGTGGCATCTGGAGGGGTAGGACATGGAATTGTTGAACCTCCACCCAAGCAACCTCAAAATCTTAATCAACTCTTTGCAGTCATTCAGAACCTCATCGGAGTAGTGCAGGAGAGAATGCCACCTGTAGTCCCACAGCCCCAACAACAAGGAGTAGGGGAACAAAGAGCTGATAATAGGGAAAGAAGTAGGATTCCCCCACCTAGAGATGTAGAGGGACAAGGTGACTAGGAAGAGGCTTCAGTTCATCAAATCAATCCACCAACAGTCATAGAGCCACCAACCGTAGTGAGAGCACCCAGAGATATAGGGAATGAGATTATGGATTTGATCTTACTCAAGCCACCTCTTTTCACTGGAACCACGAATGGTACACAGGCAGAGGCATGGTTAGAAAGCTTAGATAGGTGTTTCGGGTTACGACCATATGAGAACAATCTAAAGGCCTGACTTGCTATCCACTTATTACGAGACAATGCTTCCAATTGGTGGAAATGGAAGGAGACCATAGGCAGAGTTAGAGTAGACACACTTACTTGGGAAGCATATGTAGCCAGATTAAGAGATAAGTATCTTTTAGATCATTTTAGACAAAGTCAGATTGAGGAGTTCCATGACCTTCAACAGATGGGTCTTATTGTAGTACAGTATGAGAGTAGATTTTTAGAGCTCCTTCCTTATGTCAAGTACATGAAGGATGAAAAGCTACAAATCTACTGATTTACCAAGGGTCTTAACTTGTCACTTCATAACTCAATACGCCTAAATTTTTTTAGCACTTTCAAGGAGACGGTTGAGACAACATTGGTTGCAGAAGATCTTCGTAACAAACAAGAATCCTGAGATCGGTCCCACAACCAAAATTATTCCCATCAGTTAGGACAACATAAACCCTCATGGAAGGGTAATCAGAGTCATTCAACAAGGTCTTCTAAGGCCTCGCAGGTACAACAAAAGTCCCAACAAGATAAAGGATAGAAGTTAGCATAGGGGTATTAGGGCTCTAAGCCCAACCAGTGGTAGTCTTAGGGGTCCCAAAAAGATCAAACGCCACAAGCTCCATATGCATAGTCAGCTAGGACTCAAGAGTCCTCCCGTGGTGGGTATAGTGGATCCAATAGGATAGGTGGTCAGCAACAACCTAGGTCACAGGGCATTTAGATTTAGACTCGTGGGCTTTGTTATGCTTGCAGTGGTATGGGACATATAGCCAAAGAGTGCCCTTAGGGACTGACAACCAATAATCAATGGGGAGCCACTTCAAATCCTACCGTAGGACATATGGTTAGATCCCATAGGGTATTTGTAGTAGTTGATAACAGCCAAGTAAAGCTTCAGGCTACAGTCATCGAGGCTACAAGTATAATCAAGGGTAATAAGGTTTCTATTTTGTTTGATTTCAGAGCTACCGATTCTTTTGCGTCTCCTTTTATAGTGAAGTGTTGTGGGCTTGTGGCAGCTAAGTAGAATGATAATTAGGAAGTTTAATTGGCATCAGGGGCTAGGGTGATAGTTAATTCCTATATACATGATCATTAGATTCAAATTAGAAACATGAGCATGACTACAGATATTTGAGTTACCTCCTTAGGATCATACGATATAGTCCTGGTTATGGATTGGCTATGTGCACATAACACTAAGATGGACTGTAGATAGAAGACGGTTGAGTGTCTTGATGATTATGGTACTCCTATGGTGATCTTAGGGGTTAAAGGCCAATGTCTCTTCATATGATATTTGCCATGCAGCTTAAACAACGTCTACAAAAGGGATGTCAGTTGTTTCTAGTATCTATTAGTAATAAGGAGGAAGACGATGAGAGGGAACCATCTCTAGATGACTATCCGATACTATAGGAATTCAAGGATGTGTTTCTCTCAGAGCTCCCAAGTATGCCACTATCTAGGGTAGTTGATTTCCATATAGATCTAGTGCCAAGAGTAGAGCCCATTTCGAGATCTCCATATAGGATGGCTACACATGAACTCAATGAACTCAAGATTCAGTTGGAGGAACTCTTGGAGAAAGGACATATACATCCTACTGTATCACCTTGGGGGTGTCAAAGATCTTTGTGAAAAAGAAAGAGGGATCACTCAGATTGTGTATCGACTACCAACAATTGAATAAGTTAATGATTAAGAATCGATACCCACTCCCTAGAATCAATGACCTATTTGATCAGTTACAAGGTCCTTGAGTATTCTTGAAGATAGATTTGAAGTCAAGATACTATCAATTGCAGATTGTGGAGAGTGACATTCATAAGACCGCATTTTGTACAAGGTATGGCCACTACGAGTTCACAGTGGTACCTTTTGGTCTTACAAATGCCCTAGTTGTATTCATGAGTCTTATGAATAGGGTGTTTCATAAATTTCTAGGTAAGTTTGTAGTAATGTTCCTTGATGATATATTGATATATTCATGTAATGAGAAGGAACACAAAGAACACTTGAGGCAGGTATTGTAATCCTTAAGGGAAAATCATTTATATGGCAGTTTGTCCAAGTGTGCCTTCTTTAGGAAGGAAGTGCATTATTTAGGTCATGTGATATCAGGAGATGGAATCACAGTGGATCCATCTAAGATCTAGGCCATCATTGATTGGCCAACACTGACTAATGTTTTAGAAGTTAGAAGCTTCATGGGGTAAGTAGGGTATTACAGGCAATTTGTGGTAGGATTTTCCAGAGTAGCTCATCCCATCACCTCCCTTCAGAGGAAAGGGAAGAAGTTTGAATGGACCGACAAGTGTGAGAGGACCTTCCAAGAACTCAAGAAGGCACTCACTAGCACACCAATTCTAGCAGTACCTGATCGTTCATTAGATTTTGTAGTATGTACAGATGCTTGGCTGGATGGTATTGGAGCCGTTCTCATGCAGAATGGTCATGTCATAGCATATGAGTCTAGGAAACTTAAGACTCAAAAACTCAATTATCCCACCCATGATTTGGAGCTTGCAGCAGTAGTTCATGCCTTGGCAAGATGGTACCACTTTCTTCTAGGACATCACTTTGAGCTTCATTCAGATCACCAAAGTTTGCAATATATTTTCACACAGCTAAATTTGAATGCTCGACAGAGGAGATGACTGGAGTTCTTATGTGAGTATGATTTTGATGTACATTATAGTAAAGGAAAGGATAATGTAGTCGCAGATGTCTTGAGTAGGAGACGTCACAAGATATCTTCCATGATTACTAAGATAGATTTGAGAGAGCACATACTGCACCATCTTCCCAAAGATGTATTTTATACGTAAGTTTGTCAGTTAGTCCACTCTCAAAGACACCTAGAGGGAAGATTTTCTAATTTTTCATTGGGTCCAGATGGGTTACTATGCCATAAAGGGAACATTTCTATACTATCCTTAGGTGACTTACATGAGTTCATCATTTTGGAGGTTCACAAAGCACCCTATGCAGCACATCCAGGTGTCAAGAAGCTTCATGCAGATTTAAGGTAGTTATATCATTGGCCAAGAATGAGAATGTAGATTGCCAACATCATAGCCAAATGCCTGGAGTGTTGGAGAGTTAAGGAAGAGCATGAACATCTAGGTGGACTCTTGCAACCACATGAGATACCTGAGTGGAAGTGGGACACTATCCCTATGGACTTCATTATTGGTTTTCCAATGTCTTCTTGTTGTCATGATGCTATCATGGTGATGGTTGCCACTTTAACCAAAGTTGCTCACTTTTCACCCATTCATACCACCTTTACAACACCTGTAGTGGCACAAGTATTCTTGTGAGATATTGTTAGACTCCATGGCATTCCCCATAAGATAATCTTGGATAGAGATTCCTTATTTACCTCATCATTTTGGAGGGAATTGTAGACATCACTAGGTACCAAGCTCAACTTTACCATAGCCTATCATCCTCATACAGATGGGCAAACTAAGAGAGTTAACCAGATCCTAGAGGATATGTTGTGGATGTATGTGATGGACCACTAGTCCAAGTGAGAAGAGTACCTCCATCTTGTAGAATTTTCCTACAACAATTGGCATCACACTTCCATAGGCATGCCACCCTATCAAGCCTTGTATGGTAGGCCTTGTAGGATACCCCTAAGTTGGGATAGGATTGAAGATAGGATATCTATAGGGCCTCAATTAGTCAAGGACATGGAGCAACAAGTGGTATTGATTAGAGAGCACCTCAAAGAAGCCCAAGATAGACAAAAGACATATGCAAATGCGAAGAGGGTGGATAAAGAGTACATGGTTGGTGAGAGAGAGTATTTATGAGGGTGCAACCACATAAGAGCCCAATCCATTTTGGAAAAGGATCTAAGTTAGCACCTCGCTTTGTTGGTCCCTTTGAGATTTTAGAGCGGATAGGACCAGTTGCTTAACATTTAGTCCTGCCACCTAGCTTATCACGATTCATGATGTATTTTATGTATCTGTATTAAGAAAGTATATTTATGATGAGTCTCACATCATAGATTGGGATGCTTTGCAGGTGGAGTCAGATGGACATATAGCATTGGAGCCCATTCACGTTTTGGCTTGATGGACCCTCACACTTCGAGGCAGAGAGCTAGACCAAGTTAGGGTCCAATGGGATTGTTATGACGAGGTCACAACTTCATGGGAGGATGCAGCTCAGATGAAGACTCAGTACCCATATCTTTTTTATGAACTCCAGGAGGAAGTTCATGCCTGGGGGGGAGGATGTGAGGCCTCACTCTGACCTGTCATAGCATAGACATCTTATTTACATTTTGATATTCGATACTTTGATACTTTGATAGCTATTCGAGACTTAGATGGATAGTGGATTATTTCATCTATCGAGTTTGATACTACAATAGTGTTTTACATTATGAACTTGCTATTGTGTATGAAATGATTGAACACATATGGATGTAGTCTTATGACATGATACTATTAGGTTTTGATGTGATGCAAAAAGATAATTTGATTGTGATGATTTCTAATATGCAGATAAATATTAATTTGATTATGATGATTTATGACATGTAGATGAATGATTATGATATGCAGATAAATGTTAATTTGATTATGATCACTTATGATATGCAGATGTTGATATTCTAACATTTCAAACGAACTATTTGAGATGACTAGGGAAGAAAATTGAATTTGAATTATGAAATTATATGCATTTATGATATATGCATTTTATACAACCTTCGTGGACTACTGATGCTTGAGTTTAATGTGCAGGAAGTGGAACCATGAAAATTCTTGGGGGAAACAGATTCCAAACCTTTGTGAACACAATTTAACCAAGGCAAATCTTTGAAAGATTCAAAAGCCTCGTTGTGAAAGTATTTTTCTTCATAAATGTGAGTTTTCTTGCATGTGGAATTGTTTAATCAAAAAGATGCATTAGGAGCATGTCATGGTGATGTGGAATTTGTTTTTATGTGTCACTTGACACTTGTGAACTTTGTGTGTAACTAACATGTCATGTAGGGCTTTAATCATGGTGGCAGTTTACCCTAAAACAAATTACCCTATTAATGAATAAGTAAACCCACTTGACAAGGGGTAGGATGGGTCACAATCAAAGGAAATTCGAATTTGGACTTGGCTAGGGTTTTGAGGGGTCATTAGGTGGTCCCAAGGTGTCTTTTATGATAAAATTAGTTACCTATATGATAGTATATCAAGTTAGGGATCTAATTTTGACCATGTGAGTGCCTAGACAACCTAGGGGGGCCCTTTACCTATGCATTCTTTTATCAATTCGAATTTAGAGTTGTCACATGTGTTTTGTCCCATGTTCCCACTAAGTCAAAAATTGAAAATTTAGAGGAGACAAGTTTGTAAGAGGAAGTGGCTAGGTGTCTTTTCTAAAATAGTTGGTAAGAAGGCCTTATTAGAGAGTCTTGGACAAATTAGTGGGTTGTTCACCCACTCTCTAAGTTTAGAGATAGTTAGGGTTTTGGAGGGAGGTTAGGGGAGCTCTACTACAACTATCATTGCCTTTAGCTTGGACCAAGGTTGGTGTCTTAAAACATGTTTCCTTTCTTTCTTTCTTTTAGTATGGCAAAATAAATTTGCAATTATGGAGGATTTGTCAATGGAGCATGCATTGTATTGTGAATCTTGTATTATGGACTTTGGTATTGTGTTGTGGTAATGTGAATGTGTATTGTGTTCTTGAAGTATTCTTGGTTTTTTTCTCTTCTTGATTTCCTTGTTGGATATGAATGTTGAATGTGATAATGGGTGTGAAGGATTCACTCACCCTTGGGAGGGAAGAGAAGCCTAGGGTGAAGGGATTAGTTGGGCTCAACATTGTAGTTGAGAAGATTTACCTCATGATGAGAAGTTTTTTTTCTTTCATGGAATATGGGCTCCATTAAAGCCATATACCTTGTTGTTTTGGGAGATACAAGGGGTTTTGTATGTAAGAAGGAGAAGGTCTTTATGATGGCCTTGAAAGGAAAATGCAATTGCAAAATTGATGTTTATGTTTGGTTATGACATCTCCTCTTTGAAGAGTCCACCTTCACCCAATGTGAGATGATTCCAATGGTGAATCATTGTGCAAGCCATGGGAGGGAGTTGTTTTGTGTTATGTGTTTGTTCATGCAATGGCAAGTGATGTGTGTGTAACCTGTTTGGGTCTTGTTTCCCTTGCTCGGTAGGTGGCTTCATAGAAGCCTAGGATGGGAGGTGAGCGTCCATGGTTCTTAGTTTGTGTGTTATGTGCAAGTTTTGTGAAGATGGATCCTTGAAGGTATTAGGGTTTCACCCGTGGAAAAGTCAAACAATCAAGTGTGTAAAGAGAGTTCATTGTTCCATGTCACCTCAAAAGTGTTGTGATACCAATTCTCCATTGTCATTTCATTGTGTTGTAAAAGAGATTTGTATAATTGTTTATCATTCAAAATTGTGAAAGGAAAAATTTGAGAAGTTGCATATATTATACTTGTGAGGAAATATTCATTGAGAGATTTGATGTATTGTGAAGAAATTATATATTAGATCCTACTCTTCATGTTATTTATAAATTATTTGGTAGACATATTTTATAAATGTTATGTGGAAGAATATTATGGGTCAAGTTGGTTAATTCAAAACATAGATGTTTGCATTACAAATTTATAGGCTATGCATTCATTAACATGCAAGAAATTCATCATGTCTGATAACTCTTTGTATATGCATGATCACTCAATTATTTGGATTTCAAGTTCAAACAAATTTCTAGGAAGATAACACCATCCTATCAGCAAATATATTCACTTAAAGTCTATAGTGGGAAACAAAAAAAGATTTAGTTTGAGAAAAGAAAACTTGTTGTAGGTACCATTTTCCTCTCTGGAAAATGTATGGGGAAGAAAATAAATCCTTCCCCATAATAGAAGGCATTCAAATAATAACTAGAATATGCCCTAGAATCTAGAACCTTAAATATTAATAAAATAACATATATCCTAAGATGAAAACTTTAACTTAACAATTACCTATCGTATAAGTTGTAATAGGGACTCATATGGGTTACTTTCAAGTCCCTATCACACCAAGTCAAAGCAAAATAAATGAATCAAAAAAAAAAATCTATAAAACAAGAGAAAATTATTCATAATTCTAAACTTAAACCAAGCAAAAATAAATAAAGGTGATATGGAAATATCTATCAAATTTAAATCCCCTTTAGATTTTTGTACCCTAGAGCTCATTCAAACAAGGTAAAAATTCCATGCAATGTTGGGTTGTGGTCCCCACTAGGCGGCCTCGCATGGGATAAGCTTTTGAGTGTATGAGAAAGGAAAAAGAAATGTCTTGTCTAACACAATCTTTAAATCTACATCTCTCCCTAGGCACCTAGTAAAGAGGAGACTTTTCAAAATTGAAAAAGTGAATTCCCATCCCCTCATGGCTCGATAAAGGAACTCATACATTTGGGAAAAAGGAGGAGTAGTTGTAGTTGGTACATGACCCATGTCAGTACTATGACACATTGGGATCTATGCTGCCTAGCTTTGGTGTTTGTGGAGAATAAAGGAAAAACCCATTATTTCATAAATTTTATGTTGAGGTAGAAGAAAAGACACGTGACCATAGACTTGGAAACAGTATATGTTGGGGAAAAGTAAGTATTAGTAAGATGGGGTGGGCATAGAAATAGATAGGTAATGCAATTTTTTTTTAAAGCATGTTTATATTATTGTTTGATTTATTATTTCAAGTCATGGTTACGTAGAGGTAAGATTAGGATATATAACATGGTGTTAATGAATTTAATAAATGTAAGTGCAATTAAGGGTTTACTAAATTAATAAAGCATGTTGTTTAATGGGGTGGTTAAGAATGCATTATATTAGTGGGGGATTTATTAGGATTTTAATTAAATGAACAAAAATTAAGATGATTAAGAATGTTAGCCTTTAAATTTTATGCCTTTTTGTGATGTGTCATATTAATTCAAAATTAATTAGATGTATTGATTTACTCGTGCATTTGGGGGTATTGACACTACTGAATAATTAATAAATAAATAAAGAATTAATTGAAATAAAATCAAATGAAGATTCAATACCTAATTTTAAACCAAAATTTGATAGATAAATAATTAACCTTAAATTATAACCAAATAAATAATTTAAAATACCTAATTAGTAATGTATTACATTGATCAAGGTCATAAGAGGGGGAAGATGTAAGAAGTTTATTAAGGGGATATATATAGGAGAGGTATGTGTGTGATAGGGTAACTTCTATCCAAAACATTTAGGACAATTATTAAACCTCTCCGTGTTCACAAGCCTTAGAACCACTCCAACTATATTAATACGAAAATTGAATTCCACCTACATTATGGAGTGTCTTAATTAAGAGTATAGAAGGTGAAGGATTTATAACCAAAATATCATTTTAACTTAGTATTGCAACTATTAATAGTCAACTAGGCAACCCCTCATATAAAAATTGAATCCAGATTTTGAATAGAACAATCTTCGTTCCATCAACTAACTTTATCTTCTCTAGATTTAGTGGAAATAAATTCATAACTAGTATAGATTTATGCATCTTATCTCCAAATTCACCTTTCAAAAAAAAAAATAGTTGTGTTTTGCCTTGTAATCTTAAGGCATGACAAAGACTAGTTGGGTAACCTTAGAGTTGACTCGTTAGTATGCCTTGTCTGTACAAAAGGATATTGATGCCACATAGAGACACTAGGGGGTTAGAGTCCAAAGAGATTTCTAGGGTAACCTTAGAGTTGGCTCATGCAATGACACTTGCCCACTTGCATAGTAGATTTCCTACATGTTTGTGTTGCCTCTGGGATTAGTTGATACTTGTGTCTTGGTACCCTTTGAGTTAGTTTTCTTTTAGGTGATTCCTTGAAACTAGATGTCCATTTTGAATTTTTAGTTTGTTATCTATTTGGGACTTGAGTCTATCTCCTCAATGCAGTGGGAGTGGACCTTTTTGGGTTCCATAAGGTCGAGTGGTAGTGCTTTTTCTTATACCATTGAGATTCGACCATCGAATGCCGCTATCAAATGTGTTTGTGCAGATATTTCTTTTTATCTATTCCTTTATTTCTATGATGGATGGTTATACTTAGTGTATTGTATTTGATTTCATAGATCTTACAAGATGATGTAATCTATTTCTTGATGTATATTATTTCAGCCTCTCATACCCTGTGATTTGTACAGTGGATGATTGTGCATTATGATTATTGCCAAGTGGCATTCGAGATGACTGTATATTATTTAAAAGGATTAATACTTGTATATTATTATTTGATGTAGATTTATTATATATTAGTTTTAGTGTTAATTAAACTTAAATGTGATTCAACATCATGGAACTCTTAAGAGTTGTAACCTATTTATGTGTTGTTGATGTATGAGTGTATGTTAATTGCTTCTGCTATTTTATAACTGTTGTTGTATCTTTATCTTAAGTTATTAATGTTAGGATTAAACCTCAAACATAAATAATGATTACATGCAAATATAACCAATATCAAGAAGAAGAAGAAAAAATTACACAGAAAAGAACACAAGACACCAAGATTTAATGTGGTTCACCCAGTCCCTAGGCTATGTCCACCAAACAACAAGTCTAATATTATTGTGATCTAGTGATTACGACCTGATTACAATTTGTAATCCCTTACAACTCAATACTGCCACAAGAACAAATTTTTGCATCACAACACTGAAACAATCCCTAACCCTAACCCCTTTTATATAACTATTTTTATTGCTTTAGGGTTATAATTAATAATTACATGTCAGCACAAAATCCCAATAAAATAGGGCCAAAGAATTTATGAAGTATGTACAGAACTTTCTTGATCAGTCACCACAAACTAACATATACTTTACGAACAAAAATAGAAACCTTAGTGAATTTAGTTAAATAGTAATCATGATTCATTTGTCTTGCAAACATGACTAAGGAGGCATTAGAATCAAAATCTAACAACACATGAGTGATCCTGATGAAGGAAGATGATGAATGAACCTAACAAGGTGGCTTACTAAAAATAAATGCTCCCTCTTAGGTTCTTGGAGCTCAAACCGGAAACCAAAAAAAATGAGAGCATTATTCAACTCCTCTAACCCATATGAGCTCATCATAAACATATGTTGACTTACTATGAATAGTAAGTCTCTCCAAATAGAGCTTGATAACTCCACAAAAGGGTGTTATGAGCACTAGTATCAACCTGTTATTGTAGACACCTAAAAACCTTTAGAAAATAAAGTATTTTTATTTTCTGAAAAAGTCCTGATGACATCATCATTAATTAATTAATTAATTTTTATGCCATTAAATCTCTTTATCTTAATTAAAAATATTTAATTAAGGAATCCCTCCCAAAAATGTTTAAATCTTATTTAAACATTATTTCCTTATTTATTAATTATTTAATTAATAAATTGACCAAAAAACCCAAAATAAATAAAAAATTTATTTTTTGCCCAAAACTTGGCCAATTTCCTTAAGACCACTAACCTCTTCCAAAATCTTCTAATCCTTCTTTAATTTTAATTAAAGGCTAATCCCATCATTTCCTACCCCTAATCCCAACTCAAAATATTTAATTAAGATTAAATATTAATCCTCATGTTTATTAAAAAAGTTTTAATAAATATCTCCTCAACCCAAACCCTTGAAATAAATAAAACTTTATTTATTTCCTAAAAATCTAATTTATCCTCATCCTAAGAAGTTCTAGACTCTTCTAGAAAGTCTTCATCCTCATCCTAGGAAATTCTAGACTATTCTAGAAAGTCTTTATCCTCATCCAAATTCTAGACTCTTCTAGAAGATGTCTTTAAACCTAATCCCAATCCCCTCCTAACCTTGTCACATTCCCTAAACATGGGTTAAGAATTACTAACCCAAGCCAAAGTTAACAAATATCTCCTCCTTCACCCACCCTCATTAAATGCCATCCACTTGCCTATCCCTAAGCTAATCCTAAACCATCCTAATCCATCCTCTAATCATTTGCACAAGCCTAAGCAAGCTTAAAACCCTCCTAATCAAGTCCAAGTCGAAATTTCTCTCATCACCCTCAAAATATCTCAACCATAAAACTTTATGAAGCCCACTAGGCCATAAATGACTCTTCCAAGCCCTTTTATTGCTCTTTCAATTCATTATGAGGGTCTTTATGAATATTTTATCCCTTGAGCCTCCTTTGTTGACTCATCCTTCCCCTTTCCTCCATCCTCTCACCATGTGACACGTGTCACTCCCTGATTGGTTGTAAGGAAGCACAATCCATGTGCTCTCCTCTCATGCAATCTGAGCCTTCTATAAGGTTTTTCACATCCTTGCATCCTAGCCCTTGATCCCTCAAGCCCTTTGCCTATTTAAGGAATCCTCTCCCAAGTCATTTTAACACAAATCCATGAAGTAAAGTCATAATGCCATTTTAAGAAGCCATTTTACATCAAAACCATACACTCACACCCAAATTCCAACTCCATTTGAAGCCCTTTTTGAAGCATAAGCTTGAGCATACATCCTATCTATTTAGACAAAGCCACTCAACAAGAGAGCTTCTCATTGAGAGAGTCCATTAATGGCTCATATTCTCAATTGAGAGTTCATCTTAGTCTATTGTGAAGTTTATGAATTTTGTTTAGTTTGTAGAAGCTTTATTTAAATTTGGTTTTTATTAGCATACTAACATTGCTCATATACATTTTGGCACGCTCGGTGGGACCCCGCATGGGTCATCTTCATTAGCTTTTTTAGTCAAATTTTGTATGTCATTTGCTAATTTTGACTAATTTTGCTTGTTTTTGTGATTGGTAGGATTGTATAAATTGGTTTTGTAGGTCCACATGAGCATGAAAAAGACAAAGGAACTCATAATCTATCTCATAGTGTTTGCAAATTTTTCAAGCTTATAGGTGGACAAAGAACTTGGAATTCTTTCTCCTCTTCTTGTCTATATTCTTCTTATTCCATCTACTTCTTCTTCTTCTTGTGGGAGATCTTGGCCATTTTTTTTGAAGGAAGCAAAATGATACACACTTCTTTTTAGTGCTTAAAATGAACCCCTAAATCCATTAAAAATTAAAAATTTGCTAAAGAAAAAATCTTTTAACAAGTGAAACTAAACCAATCAATCATTTGCATCCTTGCAACATCAAGGTTTTAGATGCATTCATGCAAAGTTAGGAACACTTCGTTTTTGGGAATTTAAAAAGAACTTCAAGTTTCCATTTCAAAAGGTTCAAAATCAACAATAAGTGCACACTAAAATCTAAATCAAACTCAAAGCATCAATCAAGGATAAAATGAACCTCATTTGCAAATATTTTAAAGTTCTTTTAAAAATCTCATGAAAACTAAGAGTCCTAAATGGTTGCCAAAATTATCCTAAAAAGCTTTGTTATTTGTTCCAAACAAATGTCTTGTTGCAAAATCTTGAATGTTTCTTAGGTTTTTCATGCATCAAAACAATCTATGAATATCATTTTTGGGGCTTAAAATATGCAAACTATAACACAAAATCTTGAATGAAAACCAAAGTCCAAAGAGTCATTTTCACTTTTGAGTCCAAAACAATCTTGAATGATCTAAGGTTAAAACAAAGCACTTCAAAGTTCTTAAAACAACACACAAAATCTCAATCTTGAATGCTCAAAGGAAAAAACTTGAATGTTTAACCACTTGTCTTTGAATGCATGTTGCTAAAATCACTCTTGAATGCCATGGATTAAAATCAAATTTTCCTTGAATGCATGATTAAAACAACAAATCCAATCTTGAATGCCAAGGATCAATTAACCATTGCAATATCAAACACTTCATTTGGAGCTTCTAAAAATTGAACAAAACAAATCTCTTTTCCACATGCAATCTAGGTAAAGTTTGATTTTTGGACATTTAAGAAACTTTGTTAAGTTAAAATAAAAATTTGCAAAAATCAATTTGAGTAGTTCTTTGGACTCACCTCTTTTCTAATCACCCATCAAATATTAACCATTGGTTGCAATCTCAGCGCCATTTATGGGGATGGGTCTACTTGAAAAAGGTGTTAAATGTTCCACAATCTAACTCACTCACTTGGTCTTTGAATGTTTGCTTTAACTTTATCAAAATTCTTAAATGATCAAAACTCTAAATTAAATTGATCACACTTCAAGTTTGGGCACTAAAATTGAACAACAACTGACGTGGAAAGCCTCCAGGCACGCGCTTGAAATCGAATCTCACACACTTTTGTTTTGGGCTTAAAAAAAACTCACACTCAATCTTGAATGCCTTAAAGAAAATTAATCGATACTTGACGTGGAGGGCCTCTGGGCGCGCGAGTTTTCTTTTGTTGACCCTAACTCTTCTTATTGTTTGCATTCTTCGATCGATTTACTTTTGTTGGCGCTTCAAGTTGGAATTGAACATTGTCTCTTAAATATGAGTGCTTGCAAAGTCTAGGTTAGCACACATAAGAGTCAGTTGGTAAAAGAACAAGCGTGTTTTTTAGCCCAAGGTCATCCAAGTCTTCTCTCCCCTTGTCGTCTTTCGAGGCCATCTTGGGTGCATAAGATTAGGATCCAAAACCTTGTTTCTTTTTAAGAGGCCTGCTTGGGGATTTCATCACCCCTTGGACGACCTCAACTCCAGCGTTCTGGCGGAGTATAAGAATCGGGAGGTGAATCGAAAGACACCTCTCTTGGGATCAAGATTTTGTCACTCGAGCTAAGCCTCAAGGAACTTTATACCCTTGAGAAGTGAAAGAGGAGAAGTGGGTTACCGCTCCTCTCGGCTGTGTGACATCTTTTTGGTCTCATCTACGGATTTGTTCCTCATGTACCTTGGGTATATCGAGGACTCCTTAGCTAAACCAACTGTCAGCCTTGTAGACAACCATCTAGGATGTTAATGTGTTTGAGGTGACTGATCAAAACATTTGTAGAACATACACACTCCTTGGCGCAAGTATCACTTTCTGAGAATCAAAAAATTCTATCTGGTTGTTTCTATCTATTGCTTGATCTTTTATTTGTTGAATGAATGTTTTCCAAACTTGGTCAATCCTAGCTTAGGGCATACTTAGCGTAGTCACTACCTATTCTAGAAGTTGAATGAGTTGAAGCAAAACAACCAAGATCTCTCAAAGCCAAGCAGATTTAGGAATTGATGTCAGAGCAACCCAAACCCAAACAGAAGTTCCACAAAGTTAAACTCAAACCATCTCTAGCATACCAAGAACTTTCAGCCAAGAGAAAAGAAATAACACCAAGCCCACAAATTGCCAAACTCCACAAAGCAGAGGACAAAGCTACCGACGAAGCACTTCAAGAGGCCTGGTTATAGCGCAACATCAAATTTAGCCAACATCTAGGAGTTAATCCTGCTTATGCCTTACCAACTAGGCATGATTTCTATGATTAGACACCCTTGTTTCTCCACATCTTCTTGGATAAGCTTCACTTTAGAGTCATCTTTGTAGAAAAGCCAGCCATCTTAGGTTATCCCCTTAAGCATTATTAGCTCATCCATCTCATTTAGAATCAAACCATCTAGCCAGCAATCAAAACCTCACATCCAAGCCTTCAAAATTGTTGTCACTTTTGCCAAAAGTTTTCCACTCCTAAAATCTTCCAAATCCATCAATCTCACCAAGGTTATCCCTTTGACAGAGCTTTGTCTAGGGTAATCCAGCTTTGTCACTTGTTATCCCTCATCACCTTGAGCTAAAGGTTGGGATCCACAAGTGGTCAATCTCGTGTTCTTCCTAAAGGATCATCAGTCTATCCTTAAGTTGACACTGTAGGAGTTGATGAAATCCAACTCCGCAGTCGCCAAGATCACCTACATGCAAATAGCTTGCTGAAGAGAAACCGAAAGAGCAAGAGCTTGAAGCAAACAATGCAAGAGAAAATATTTCACAATAGGAAAATGAAATTGCTATGTGAATGGATTGATTTACAATGAGAGAGAGCCCAAATATAAAGAGCTCATGGAAGCTTGTAGAACAAGCTGGAAGGTGGTAGAAGATAAGTGTGACAACTAGAAGGGAACAAACTCCCGTGTTGTCACCAACTAACCACTACATGCATTAAATATGAAATATTAAATAAATGCATGACCTAAGTAAGCTTAAGCAATAGAATAAATAATTAAATATTAATTATTTACTCTAACACCCCCCCTTAAGTGCAACTTAGGGAAATGCCTTAAGCTCACAAAACAAAGATGAATGCATAATGGGTCCCGGCAACGAGGCCATGTTAGGTACCCAAGTACAATGCAACCTCTGAAAAACGGAGAAAGAGGGAAAACCCTATGGGAAAAAACCTCCTCCAAAAAGAGGTAAAAATAATATGCTAAAAAAAACATGAAGTGAAGGAAGGAAGGCCTCAACCAATCCCCCCAAGGACAACTTCCGTAACCCCAAGCATTGACCGTAGCTGAAGAAAGCGTGGCGATGCAAAAGGCTTAGTGAAGAGGTCTGCAACCTGACCGGTAGTAGGAATGTACTCCAATGCAATAACACCATCCTGAATCAACTGACGAATGAAATGCATATGCAACTCAATGTGCTTGGTACGTTGATGTGCCACCAGGTTGCGAGAAATGTGAATGGCACTCTGATTATCGCACCACAAAATAGTAGGGCGATCAGGAGGAAATCCAAACTCAGTCATCAACTGACGAAGCCATAAAGCCTCCTGACTAGCAAGAACTGCGGCCCTGTACTCAGCCTCTATAGATGAAAGTGCGTGAGCATGCTGCTTCTTGCACGACCATGTGATGGGACTGGTGCCAAGGGAAAACACAAAGCCAGAAGTGGACTTTCGATCATCAACATCACCAGCCCAATCTGAGTCAGTGTAGCCAACAATGTGTGGTGTCCCCGTACTATAGTGAATGCCATACATAAGGGTGCCCTGAATGTAGCGTAGAATACTCTTGGCAGCTTGCCAATGAATCTCATGAGGGTCTTGAGAAAATCGAGAGACTAGGCCAACCGCAAAAGATAGATCAGGGCGGGTGTGTGTCAGGTACAAAAGGCTGCCAACCAACTGCCGATACAAAGTAGCATCCACTGTAGGTGAAGAGCAGGAGGTAGACAAAGTGACACCCGACTGAAATGGTGTAGGAGCAGCCTTACAATCAAGCATGTGAAAGCGATGAAGCATGTCAAGAGCATACTTCTGCTGATACACAAAAATGCCAGTAGGAGACTAATGAATCTGAAGACCAAGAAAATAGTGCAGCAAATCAAGATCAGTCATCTCAAACCGGTCCATTAGCGCACACTTAACATTCTGGAGCATGGATGACGAACTACCTGTAAGGATAAGATCATCAACATACAAAACAAGAATCAGTATCTCATCACCAAGACGCTGAATGTACACCGTGGGATCGGAATGGCAGCGGGTGAAGCCTGTAGACAGTAAATATGAGTCTATCTTCTCATACCAAGCCCTAGGGGCTTGTTTGAGACCATACAAAGAACGTCAAAGCCTGCAAACCAAGGTTGAATCCTACACAAAACCTGGAGGTTGCTCCATGTAAATCTCCTCTGTGATATCACCGTGTAGGAAGGCACTCTTCACATCCATCTGATAAAGTGACCATCCCTATGAAGCTGCGAGGGATAAGACAAGGCGAATAGAATTCATCTTGGCAACAGGGGCAAATGTCTCAGAATAATCAACACCCTTGACTTGCAAAAATCCCTTCGCAACAAGACGAGCCTTATGCTTATCAATGGAACCATCAGCAGTGTACTTAGTGTGATAAATCCACTTACAACGCACTAGCGTTCTCCCCTTGGGAAGAGAACAAAGATCCCATGTGTGGTTCTTCATTAAAGAAGAATATTCCTCCTCCATTGCACTGTCCCATTCTGAATGTCCTGTTGCTTCCACAAAAGTCTGAGGATCAGTACTAACAGCATGACTCAGAAGACTAGAGCCTGCAGTGTGAGAGTGAGTGCGACGGGATGTGGATGGGTCACCAGCTAGAGATCCTGCAGCATCAACAGTAGCTCGAGCCCATTTAGGCATCTGGGAAGGATCTTGTGGTGGAGAGATATCAGGATCACCATGATCATCATCCTCATCATCTGTGAAACAAGGTGGAGATGAAGAGGGAGTAGTGGGAGCTGGAGGAGGCACTGGAAGTGAGGAATGAGCTGCAGGTGGGCTCTCATCAAACTGGACATCCTGGCGAAATAGGACCTCTCTGGAATTAGGATCAAATAACCTGTAAGCCTTAACATCCTCACAGTAGCCAACAAAAATCAATGGTCGGCTTTTCGGTTCCATTGCTTTCCTCTGAGTAGCAGGTACAAAGGCATATGTTGTACTCCCAAAAACTCTGAATGATGACACATTAGGCTTGACACGGGACCAGGCCTCCTCAGGAGTCATATGGCGAAGTGCCTTGTGATGCATCTGATTCTGAATGTAGTTGGCACAATTGACTGCCTCTGCCCAAAAACATGAATCCATGGACCTAGACTGGATCATACAATTAGCCATCTCCCGAAGGGTTCGGTTCTTTCTCTCGGCCACACCATTCTGCTGAGGAGTGTAGGGCACTAAAAGCTGATGCTGAAGACCATGCTCAGAACAGAAATCTCTAAAAGCCTGGTTCACATACTCCCCCCCATTATCTTTGTGTATGCACCGAATAGAAAGCCCATACTGCTTCTCTACAAATGCCTTAAACACACGAAATGAATCAAAGGCATCAGACTTGTACTTGAGAAAGTACACCCATGTGCATCTGGAGAAGTCATCAATGAATGTAAGCACGTATCTAGCACCTAAAAAAGAAGGAGTAGGAAATGACATGAGGTCACTATGAATCAGCTCCAAAGGTGCTAAAGCACGAGTGGCTCGTCCATGTGGAAAAGAATCCCTATGTTGCTTGCCAAGTGCACATCCCTGACAAACACCATCTGGACAGGAGATCTGGGGAAGCCCAAGAACAAGTGCTTGTGTGCTCAACTGTTGTAGATATCTGTAATTGACATGCCCAAAATGTTCATGCCAAAGTCTGCTTACTGAATCTGCATGTGTAATGAAACATGAACCTGTGTCATCAGAAGACTCAAATCCATCAAATCTGTAGAGACATGATGCAGAGTCAAAACTCCCAGTGGCCACAATCATCTCTGGATCATGCAGGTCCCGAATAACCACATCATGTGGTGAGAACTCGACTGTCTTCCCAGAGCCAGAGTGGCAAATCTGATAGATAGATAGAAGGTTCATCGAAATATCAGGGACACAAAGTACATCCTGTAGAGAACCTCCGGCCAGAGCAATAGTGCTAGAACCCAAAACTAAAAGTTGTGAAGAGTTTCCAACTGCAATATGTGTGGTGGCAAAAGGAGCTAGTGAAGTAAGCAACTTAGGAGTGTTTGTTAAGTGGTGAGAAGCCCCGGAATCAAGAATCCATAAAGGCACTGAAGGTGTAGCTCATGTAGTAAGAGCATGACCTTTCCCTGCAGATGGAGATGAAGAGTGAGGAGCTGAAATGTTATGCTCCTTCATGGCTACCTCTAAAGCCTCTAATCGTTTCCAACACCTAGAAATTGAATGTCCATCTTTGCCACAAAAGCTGCAGTTCTCACTAGATTTCTTCTTGATCTTGGAGGTAGACTCACCCGACTTTGAAGAATCTTTACCCTTGGGAGGGTTTGCTGGAGGATTAGCTGGAGGATCAGATGTGCCTTTCTTCGATTTTCCTTTCTTCTTTGATTTTCCCTTAGAATTTTGAGCAACCAATGCTTGGCTGGAAGAGCCAGAGCCATCCACCTGCTGGATCTTTGCCTGTTCCCTAGTCAACCTGTCACAAAATGTCTCAAATGAAGGCATCCTATGACGATCTCCAAGGGCATCCATGGTGGAGTAGAAAGTAGAAGAAAAGACCTGATACTGGCCCTTCAGCTTTGAGAGTATCAAAAATATGCACTCATTATCCGTTTTGTTCTTCCCACATCCTTGTAAAACTGTACGTAGGGATTTGAACTTCACTAGAAAGTCCTCAATGGTGGGAAAGTTACTAGGTGAAAAAGAAGTTAATTCTGCATCCAACTGAAGTGCTTGGAACTCATTCACCTGTCCAAACAAAGTCTAAAATCTCAGCCAATAAGCCCGTGGAGTAGTCAAACCATCCAGGTGAAACAACAAGCTGTCTGAAATGTTGAGTGCAATAAGCCCCATGGCTTCATCCATCTTGTTCCTGTGCTGTAGAATCTCATAAGTTCGTTGGATATTAGGCTGATGCTCATCTAGACAAGACCATAGACCTCTTGACATTAGAAGTCTAGTCATTTGTGCCTTCCATGTGTGGTAGTTGTGTGGTGTGAGACGGGATATAGATGGATCCGCCATTGAGAGAAAGAAGAAGATGGAAGTAGAAGGGTCTTAACTGAAGTAAATTACAGAAAAGAAAGACACCCCCCCACAAACGTACAAAAATATCTCCCAAATACCACAAAAAAACAACTAAGGAAAGCAAAAAACTGGAAAGGAACCTGGATTTGTTGATGCAGAATAAGAGGAAACAGAAGCCTCTACTTTGACACAAAAAATGGAAGATCAAATGAACTCAAAATTGTGCAAAACTAGCACCAATGTGTCTGTCTTTGAGTCAGCTTTCTGACGCTTCTTTCGGATTGGAAAAAGACCTCCGTATGCTCAAGTTATAGCCAAAAAACCGACTGCTGCTCCAAAAAAGCACTTGCTGGAAAATTACAGACAAGGGCATAAATTTGACAGCCGTATGCCCGTCACAAACCTGTCACCGGTAAAAAAATCCGTCAACGGCAAGGTGATGTCAGATGCTGGAAAAGTGACGTTGGCACGTCAAAAAAATGACGTTAGCACAGAAAAATGTGACGTCGTATACCGGAATATGATGTCAGCAAATCGGAGTCAGGTGCCACGTAGCAGTCAATGATTGGTAGGAGACAGCGCCACGTGTCGCCCGATGGTTGGAGAGGCCACAGGGCGGTGGAGCAACAAAAACCACCGGTGGCGGTGGCGCTCAGGAGGAAAACCCGGTGGCGCCGCTGTCTGTGGTGGCGGAGGCAGCTGCACTCGCACGGCGGGAGTTTTGGGTGGCGCCGCGGCGGGAGCCGCTTGCGGAGAGGCTCGTCGGAGGCGCGCGAGTGGAGATCGGGTGGCCCTGCGATGGCGCGTTGGCACTGCTGCGGCGGTGCTCGGTTTAATATTTTTTTTATTTTTGCACTGTCGAGCGTTCGTACGATGGTACGGCCAGACCTTGAAACAAAAAAAAAATTGCCTTCCGGAGCTCTGTCTCCAAAAATGGAAAGTTTTATATGAATTTTGACTGTAAATGGCCTTCCGGATCCAATGGTGATGTCTGTTTGGGCTGAAAGCGCTCCAAAAATTCGCTCTACCCCTGATTTGAGGAAAAATTGCACAAACAAACTAGGGTTTGTGACTTCAAATCACGGCTTCAAAAATCCTTCAAACAAGAAGCAGCAGGGAGGCTCTGATACCATGTAGGAGTTGATGAAATCCAACTCCGCAGTCGCCAAGATCACCTACATGCAAATAGCTTGCTGAAGAGAAACCGAAAGAGCAAGATCTTGAAGCAAACAATGCAAGAGAAAATATTTCACAATAGGAAAATGAAATTGCTATGTGAATGGATTGATTTACAATGAGAGAGAGCCCGAATATAAAGAGCTCATGGAAGCTTGTAGAACAAGCTGGAAGGTGGTAGAAGATAAGTGTGACAACTAGAAGGGAAAAAACTCTTGTGTTGTCACCAACTAACCACTACATGCATTAAATATGAAATATTAAATAAATGCATGACCTAAGTAAGCTTAAGCAATAGAATAAATAATTAAATATTAATTATTTACTCTAACAGACACAATCACCACCAAGCTTGCACATAGGAAAGCAGACCTTTCATGCTTTGGCAACATATCTTTGAAGTTAGAATCTCCAACCCAATCCTCCTTAGGTTTTTTCATATAGCTTTGCCTTAACCTAGGAAATCATTTGCATAGAGAAGCCTTCCCCCTTTTGCATCCATTAGCATTATTACATCTCATCCCTAGGAGCATTTTTCATGCCACCCGTCACTCGCTTAGCCGAGAAGAAAGAAACAATGGAGCCCTATCATTTGGATCGAACAGCCTCACCCCCCTTGAGCACTCAGCCATCCTTCAGCCCAGAGAAAGCTATGCCATCATCTACTGACATTGAAGCTTTCATGAACCAACCAGGAAATGCAGTATTGGTAAATGCCATTATAGAAAAGAACAAAGAGACAATCATGGCTAATTTTCGAAGGGACAATGTAGGAACCTTTGACTTTGGAAGAGCCCCTCCATTATCAAATCCATCTCACCCGTTGTTTGGGCAGCTACCACCACCCATAGGCTCTTATGATCCAAATTATCCTCAATATATGCCAAAAGAAGAGCCTCCAACCAATCCATATGATCCAACAGACCCAAACATACCATCATCCACCCAAGTTGAAATCTCCATGCCGCAAGCCAACCCAGCCACCACCACTCCATCCTTGGTTCATACCTCTCCGCTTCAAACCCCCTTTACCCAGAAAACCTCACCATTCACCCCCTTCACTATTGCTGCTGCTGCTCCCCAACCCAGCCTTCCAAATCCACCCATCTCCCAAATCAGTGCTAGCATCTTTGGCCAACCTCAGCAATATACAACAGGGATGCCACCCATGGGGCCAAGTAATCAAACTTTCATTACCCCCAGCTTGTTCACCACAGCCCAAAGCACAATCCCATCATTTCCATTAGGTCTTGGGAGCTCAATACCATTAGCCACAAATCTACAAGCTACTACCATCACTCCACAAAGCTATCAAATCCCACAAGCTACTACCAATTTTCTACCAAGCTCCCAAGTGACCCCAGCCCCTGCCACCACTCTACCAAGCTTCCAAATCCAACCACAAAGCTATCAAACCCCATCAGTTCCATTCCCAAGCTTTCAATTCCCACCACCTCCACCACCAACTAATCCATTACCTCCAATTACCAACTACTTTTCAATGCCACTTCTAGGAGGTAATCCACCACCCCAGCCAACCACCAATTATTTGCAGATACCATCCCAAATGGGGCTACAACCCACATATATTGGTCAAACCCCACAAGCCCCTCGACCCTTTCCCCAAGCCTCACAACCATCTTATACCTTACCTCCACAAAGCAATCCATTTATCCCATAGCCAGCTTATGTTCTTCAATCCCAACCTCAAATCCCATATCAACAGCAAGCCTCGCAGCACATGCAACAATATGTGCCACCTCCCCCTCAGCAACCTGTCATCCACCATGCAACTGCCCAAACAATGTACAATCCCTATCAGCAAATCCCTCACAGCCATCCATATTCAGTGGCCCCATCCAACACATACCTACCTCAAGGCACTCCTACATTGGGGGCACCCCAGCCATCACCTATCAATTCAGAATGGGAGAAAATGAAGATAGCTCTGAAAGCCATCCAAGAAGGGAATGATCCGAAGACATTCAAGTTTAGGAATGTGTGTCCTTACCCATTTGACAGAGCCATTACCATGACACCATTTCCCAAACACTTTGAGGTACCCAAATTTGACAAATTCAGAGGAAAAGGAGACCCTGTCACACATATCAAAGAATTTTACATGCACTGCCAGGACGTAGCATACAATGATGTCTTCCTCTTGCGCCTTTTTCCCAAAAGCTTGGCTGGACCAGCTCTTGAATGGTTTTATAGAATCCCCTATGGCACAATTAAAAACTTTGCTGAATTATCTGAGGCATTCGTAGCCCAATATGCCCATCTTGTTGAAACAGAGCAATCAATAGTTGACCTTGTCCACACTAAGCAAAAAGGTGGAGAAAGCCTTGCTGAATACCTGCAAAGATGGCAAACCCTTACCACCCGCATATCTTGCACCTTGCCAGAGCGCCATGTGGTGAAAATGTTTATTGATAATGCCCATCCTAGCTTGGCTCACCACATGACCATGAACTGTATGCAGACCTACAAAGATATCAAAGAGAAAGGAATGATCCTTGAGAAAGGACTCATTAAAGATGGTGTGGTCAAGATTTACAAGGAAGCCAACCAAAACCAATCACATTCCAATGACAAGTCTAGGTATTGGAACAAAAACAAGCACGTTGCAACAGATGGCGTCACTGACACCAGACATGTGAATATTGTTGGTCCTTCTCAAAACCTGTCCAACCCACCATATCAACCAAACAATCAACAAGCTATCAATTACCAACAACATAATCACCAAAGCTATCAAAACCACAATCCAAGACCCAACTTTCAAGGGTCTAACAATCAAGCTAATGCCATCAATATAGCTACAGGACAAAAGCCTAGATTCTAACCTATACCTAGAAACTATACACCCCTTGGTGAGCCATTGAATGTCATTTTTGAGAAATTAGTCAAGGAAAAACTCATCAAATTTCCTCCTACCCAGCAAATTGACCCAAGCCAATCCAAAGCTGCATGGTACAAAGATAATGAGTACTGCAAATTTCATAGGGTAAAAGGTCACACTACCCTTAGATGCATGAAACTGAAAGACTATGTGCAGGACCTCATTGATCAGAAGGAAATCACTGTTGGTGCCCAAACCTCTCCCAATGCAGGCTTATAGATCTATCAAAATGCTTTTCCTCCACACCACAACCAAAATCCTGGAATAGCACCTATCCAAACCAACAACAACAACACCAACAACCGTCAACCAAACCAACAGAATGGGAAGAACAATGACCACACTTCATCCTATATAGACTATGGTAGCCTTATAGGTTGTATATCCAAGAAAGAGCCTTCTGTCAATGTTATCAATATCTAAGGACCAAACAATGAGTGTGCAGTCACCACTCGAAGAGCACGATTTAACATCGCAGGCCCACCCATTCCACCAGCACCATCAGCTCCATCAAAAAGCTAATACAATATCTTGGAACACCTTGGGAACATGCCAGCCCAAATCTCAATTTTAGACCTTCTTCGCACTAGTCCTGTGTACAAGAACATCCTTGACAGTGCTCTCATAGAATCCCGTGTCCCTTTAGATATCAATGCTACTAATTTTCATAATCTTGTTGGACACCTATCCTCCTCATGTGCCCTATCTTTCAAGCCCACCGACATACCCGTGGTTGAGCCAGATCACACCCTTCCGCTTCGCATAGCCATCATGGTATCCAACTTTGCTGTGAAAAGAGTAATTATAGATAATGGATCAGCCTTGAATATTTGCACCCTAAAATTCATAAAACAAGCTGGGTATACTGAGGTAGATATCATCAGTGAGGTTATCACCATCAAAGCTTATGACAACTTGGAAAGAACCACAGAAGGAACTATTTTGCTGCCAATCAAGGTTGGACCAGTCATCCAAGAGACACTCTGCCATGTTATTGATCTAAACCTACCATTTAACATCCTCCTCGGTCGCCCATGGATTCATGCCATGAAAGCCATTCCATCCACTTACCATCATTGCGTCAAATTTCCGCATCAAGGCATTGAGGTAACCATCCATGCCGATCCAGAACCCTTTGCTTACTGCAATGCAGTTGAGGCTTCATATACAAACCATTGCCCTAGAATTGATATCGGCACATCCATCGCCAGCTCATCCCACACTTATAATGACCCAGAAACCATCCTCGCCTCTACCCTGTCTACCGTGAAGATCAATAACAAAGGTTGTGGAGAGTATAGTCTGTCGGATGCATTTGCTGTCGGGGCAATCCCACTTGATCCACATGCCCATGGGCGACCAACATATCACAAAGCTAAGGAGATTCCACCTCCTCGATACAAACAGTTTGGCCCAACAACATTTATATCCTCGAAAATCCCTCTTCATGAGGAGCTCACTCCAGATATCAACAAATGGTTACATAAGGATGCACCTCAAAGAAATCAAGCACGCCTTGATCACTTTAGCCAAAAGTATCCCCAAGGACATAAGCTCATCACTGAAAAATGGAACTATCAAGGTGGTGGTCTAGGACCAGAAGAAAGAGGCATGCAGTGCCCCATCGACGCACACAAGTGGGAATCGAAGTCAGGTCTTGGCTTTGGCATACCCACAACTGGGGGCACCAATGAGAACGGTCACACTTTTTCGAACATTCACCGCAACCTTGTCGAAATTGAAGACATTCCTGAGGAAGTTGAAAAGAGAGCCTATGATGATATCCTAGACCAAATCTCCCTTGGAGACTCTGTTCTCCAAGAACTATCCATCCACCTCATTGACCTACCACTTGCCCATCCACAACTCATAGATTGGGACCAACCAAGTGTCATACACATCGATGAGTTCACATCAGAGGAGGCACTTCTAAGATTCATGGGAGCTGAAACTCCTCACAAGAAAAAAAAGCCAGATTCTGCCTATATCTACAAGCTAGATCCTAAGGGGTATTTTGGAGAAAATCCCCAACCTAGTTCCGATACACCCAAAACTGGAATTAAGGTGAATCTGAGACTAGCTAAGGCAACGAAGAGAACCTCTCACCAAGAAAATCTAGAGCCACAAGAAGAACATGAGGATTTAGCATTGCCTCCTCAAGATAATCGACCAGAGGTGTCTTCTATTCTAATTGAGGATACTCGAGAAGTCAACATTGGTTATTCAGAGATCCCCAGACTTGTTCACATTGCTGCATCCCTATCACAAGACCAAGCTGATCTCCTCTTTGAAGTCTTAAGAGAAAACATTGGTTGATTTGCATGGTCATATCAGGACATGCCAAGGCTTGATCCAAAGCTTGTAGTTCATCATCTTGCAGTCGATCCAAAGATCAAGCCCGTCAGACAAAAGCTTAGAAAAATGCACCCCAAGGTGGCATTATTGGTCAAAGCTGAATTAGAAAGAATGTTAGCTGCTAAGATTATCCGACCTATCGACTATTCAGAGTGGATCTCCAACATGGTCCCCGTCACTAAACTTTCTGGTGACATCAGAATCTGCACTGATTTCAGAGATCTTAACAAAGCTTGTCCAAAAGATGATTTTCCCTTGGCCAACATAGATATGATTGTAGATCTTACAGCTGGACATGAAATTTTGTCCCTCATTGATGGATTTTCTGGGTATAATCAAATCAAGATTGCAGAAGAGGATCAACATAAGACAACATTCACTACCCCTTGGGGAACCTTTTGCTACAACATGATGCCTTTTGGCCTAAAGAATGTTGGGGCTGCCTATCAAAGAGCTATGACAGCCATTTTTCATGATCTCATCCATAGCATTTTGGAGGATTATGTGGATGATATCTTGGTCAAGTCTCATACCTTCATGGATCATCTTGCTGACCTAGAGAAAGTCTTTGATAGGTTAGCCAAATATCATCTCATGCTGAATCCCAAGAAATGTGTCTTTGGGGTCACATCTGGCAAGCTTCTAGGCTTCATAGTTTCTAAATGAGGTATAGAGATTGACCCCAAGAAGGTCAAGGCTATCTTAGACATGCCTCCTCCCCAGACACTGCGACAGCTTCGCTCTCTTCAAGGAAATCTCCAATCTGTTTGGTGCTTCATCTCCCAGCTTGCAGATAAGTGTACACCATTTTCACATTTACTAAAGAAGGATGAGAACTTCAAGTGGGATCCTTTATGTCAGCATAGCTTCGACCATCTCAAGCAGTATCTCATCAGTCCTCCTATCTTGGTTCCACCAGTTCCTGGTCGTCCCCTAATTTTGTACATATTAGCAACACCTACTGCTCTAGGGGCACTTCTAGCACAGCTTGATGACTACAGTAGAGAAAGAGCCATCTACTACATTAGTAGAACCCTAGTTGGTTATGAACTCAATTACACTCCTATGGAAAAAGCTTGTTTGGCAGTTGTTTTCTCAACTCAAAAGCTTTGCCATTACATGCTAAGTCATACCATCCAACTAGTCTCCAAGATTGACCCTCTCAAGTATATGCTCTCCAGAACAACACTAACAGGCCGTTTGGCCAAATGGGTTATGCTCCTTAGCGAATTTGACATCCAGTATGTGGATAGAAAGGAAATCAAAGGGCAGGCTATAGCAGATCACCTAGTTGATGCACCTCTAATAGATGATTATCCGTTGATCACAGAATTTCTAGATGAGCATATCTGTCTAATTGAAGAACAACCCCCATGGAAACTTTATTTTGATGGCTCATACACATCTCATGGATCAGGGGCAAGAATATTGTTGGTCACACCTCAAGGAGATTACATTCCAAAAGCCTTCAAGCTACAATTCCCTAGCACCAACAATATAGCTGAATATGAGGCCCTCATAGCAGGATTAAAGATAGCTGCAGAATAGAACATTGCTGATCTACAAATCTTTGGTGATTCTCAGCTCATCATCAAGCAAGCCCTAAATGAATATCAAACCAAAGATGAAAAGCTATTACCCTACAAAGAGCTAGTTGATCAACTAACCTGACATTTTACAAAGCTTTAGTTTACACAAGTGCCTCGAATACAGAACAAAGCAGCAGATGCTATGGCTACTATAGGCTCACTCTTGGAAATTCCCCAAGCAGCTACACAGTATGAGTTTTTAGTGGAGTAGCTCCTCACACCCGCCTATGCGAATGAGGATTCAAACCGTGTTTGTATCTTGGTTGGTCCCCAATCCCCTTGGTACCATGAGATTCACGCATACCTTAACGATGGTATCATATCCCCTCACCTCACACGTACCCAACGCCAGAACCTCATCCAAAAATCATCCCGCTATGTTATCATAGCCAATACCCTATATCGTCGGGGTTATCACGATACTCTCTCTCGATGTTTAGACCAAAATGAGGCCACGATGGTGTTAAAGGAAGTACACTCTGGACTTTGCGGTGCCCACACAAGTGGTATTGTCCTAGCGTGACAAATCCTTAGAGCAGGCTACTATTGGCCTACCATTGAAGAAGATTCTTGTGACTTTGTCAGAAAGTGTCTCCCATGTCAGCAGCATGCAAATCTTGTGCACGCTCCAGCACAGGATCTACAGCCTATTGCACCACCTTGGCCTTTCGCTTGTTGGGGCCTTGATCTAGTTGGAACTATCACACCCCTCTCATCTGATGGACATAAATGGATAATAACAGCTACAGACTATTTCACTAAATGGGTGGAAGCAGTCCCCCTAGTCTCAGGTACAGGAGTTCAGGTCTCCAAGTTCATCTTGTACCACATTGTTTGTCGCTTCGGCATCCCATCCACCATCTTCATCGACCACGGAGGTAACTTTGAAAATCTCAACATGGAAGAATTATGCAGTTCCCTTCGCATCCATCACCGCTTTTCTAGCCCATATTTCCCACAAGGTAACGGCCAAGCAGAGGAAATTAACAAAATGCTCCTCAAAATCCTAAAGAAAGTTGTCAATGATTCCGGCCGTGATTGGCACCTACAAATAAATCCAGCCCTATGGGCCTATCAAACTTCCTTCTGTACATCCACAGGCACAACTCCATACTCCCTAGTCTATGGTGCCGAAGCGATACTACCTATAGAGGTTGAACTTCCCTCCTTGCGCATATCTTTGCAAGGGCAAATATCAGATGAAGAATATAGAGTAGCTCGGCTCACCCAGCTAGATCTCTTAGACGAGAAGCGACAACAAGCCTATGATCATCTCACAGTCTATCAAACTCATCTCAAAAGAAATTTCAACAAGAAGGTGCTTCCACGACACTTTTAGCCAGGTGACATAGTCCTTAAAGAAAACATGAAAGTCCAAGCAGATCGAGAAAAGAAAGGCAAGTTTGAACCTACATGGCTTGGTCCTTATGTTGTCACTGCTTCCTTTAGCTCTGGAGCCTATCAGCTATCTACACCGGAAGGAGAACTCTTGAATGATCCTACTAACATCATTCATCTCAAGAAGTTCTATGCTTGAAGATCCTTGGTATAACTAGCTTTTGAAAAATATAAAAAAAATAGTAAAGAGAAAGAAGTGTCCAATGGTGAAAACTTGGCAATTCAAGCGCCTTGGATAGGTACCTTGGTGAAAACCTGGTAATTCAGGCATCTTGTGTACTAAAGACTAATCCATTATCTATCACTATCCTATCCCTCATCAATTCACCCACCATCCCATAAGACACACTTTCTTGTTCCCTTGGTGTTCCAACCAAATATCCAAAATCTGATGAACCTTGTAAATACCTCTTGTACAGCTTGTAAAATCTTGTACCAAAGCTTTTATTATACTTTGTAAATCTTGTACCATACCTTGTATATCCAAATCTTGTCCAAAGTTTGTACCATATTCCAGCCTATAAATAATCTTGTATCCTAGCTTGTATACTATCACGTGCACACACAAAACCCCATTTTCACTTAAGCTTTTCGCAAACCATCTACCTATCCACCTATCACCTATTATAGACATCCCATCCTTCACAAACATTTCCATCTCACAAAAACCAAAACATGAACAAACTTGTACATTTGTAACATATCTTGGTCCATTAGCTTGTACATCCTCTTTAGCTTAATACCATTGTATCTATCCAGTGTTCGTGTCAGTTCCTCCTTGATCAACATCTTGCACACATCGCACAACCCTTGGTTAGCTATCCCAATGCATCCTTTAGCTAGATCTCCTATCACCAAAGTGTTATCTTTCTTAGTTCAGCTTGCCAGACGCATCACTCATCCAAATCCACCAGCTTAGGTGCTCTCCGATAGGTCCTTGCAGGATATAGCTTTTCTCATGTCTGATCTTGGTTCGTTAGTACCTCGTCCTACCCATCTCGTTGGCAAATGGTTCTCTTTTGGATTTTTGCTTTCTTTTGATTTGGGATCTTCCCTTTTGGGTCTTGAAGTATCTTTTCCAAGCAATCTCCTTGTTCCCTCCTCAAGGTTGCCACGATCTTCCATATCATGGTATGCTGTGAATGGGGCAATTAGAGTGTAAGGTCTTGATTAGGTCTTTCTTTTGTTTTTCTTTTCTTCTTGTGGGTTACCCAGTGTCATTTCCACACTGCTTCCTCTAGGGTTCATGTGTGATACTGGAGCAATCCTTGCGTGTTTTTTTTTTGAGTCAGTTCGTCAGTCCTCTGGATAGTTGGTGAAAAGGCCTTGATGTTCTTGGTAACCTTGAAAATTAACCAACAATCCTATAGCAAATCTAGTGCTCAACTACATGGTGGTACTTCTCTTTGAAGTATCCCCCCGCTCAAAAAGCTTCAATGGATTCCCTTCCTCTCCATTATTCCCCATCCATATCCAGCATCTATCACTCCTCCCCCAGCTTATGCATCAGTATCTCTTTGAATCACTCCCCACCTTTAGCTTTAGGGATCCACAATCCTAGTCTTAGGGATCCACCAATCCAAATCAATCCACCAAGCCTCATCTTTCGAGATCCATAATCCTAGTCCTAGGGATCTCTGAAACCCATCTTCCGCCAATCTGACTCTTTGAAATCCTATTGCATCAACTTTATAATCCCCTCATCCATCTCCCTATCCTGGATTCCTTTTTATAGCGCTCTGCTCCTTCATCCTCCACCTTCCCTAAAGTCTTAAGCTTGCTTCCTCTTCTGCATCTAATTCTCCTTTATCATTCTCCCATAGTGAGAGTTTGAGCTAATTCAGCCCGTTCTCTTTGCCAATCTGAGTTTCCTTGCTCATCTGAGATTCTTGTACTTTTCAAGAAGCCATCGAGCCTCGCTTTCTCCCCCCGCTACCTTCTTGAGGGGGCATCTCATAGTCCATTCTCTCCTCTTCTGCTCTAGCCTTGGGCATCTTATTTTCTTATATTTGATGCCATGCCACTTGCGGCATCACATCAAAGAGGGGCAAAATGTAGACACCTGAAAACCTTTAGAAAATAAAGTATTTTTATTTTCTGAAAAAGTCTTGATGACATCATCATTTATTAATTAATTAATTAATTTTTATGCCATTGAATCCCTTTATCTTAATTAAAAATATTTAATTAAGGAATCCCTCCCAAAAATGTTTAAATCTTATTCAAACATTATTTCCTTATTTATTAATTATTTAATTAATAAATTGACCAAAAAAACCAAAATAAATAAAAAATTTATTTTTTGCCCAAAACTTGGCCAATTTCCTTAAGACCACTAACCTCTTCCAAAATCTTCTAATCCTTCTTTAATTTTAATTAAAGGCTAATCCCATCATTTCCTACCCCTAATCCCAACTCAAAATATTTAATTAAGATTAAATATTAATCCTCATGTTTATTAAAAAAGTTTTAATAAATATCTCCTCAACCCAAACCCTTGAAATAAATAAAATTTTATTTATTTCCTAAAAATCTAATTTATCCTCATCCTAAGAAGTTCTAGACTCTTCTAGAAAGTCTTCATCCTCATCCTAGGAAATTCTAGACTATTCTAGAAAGTCTTTATCCTCATCCAAAGTCTAGACTCTTTTAGAAGATGTCTTTAAACCTAATCCTAATCCCCTCCTAACCTTGTCACATTCCCTAAACATGGGTTAAGAATTACTAACCCAAGCCAAAGTTAACAAATATCTCCTCCTTCACCCACCCCCATTAAATGCCATCCACTTGCCTATCCCTAAGCTAATCCTAAACTATCCTAATCCATCATGTAATCATTTGCACAAGCCTAAGCAAGCTTAAAACCCTCCTAATCAAGTCCAAGTCAAAATTTCTCTCATCACCCTCAAAATATCTCAACCATAAAACTTTATGAAGCCCACTAGGCCATAAATGACTCTTCCAAGCCCTTTTATTGCTCTTACAAGTCATTATGAGGGTCTTTATGAATATTTTATCCCTTGAGCCTCCTTTGTTGACTCATCCTTCCCCTTTCCTCCATCCTCTCACCATGTGACATGTGTCACTCCCTGATTGGTTGTAAGGAAGCACAATCCATGTGCTCTCCTCTCATGCAATCTGAGCCTTCTATAAGGTTTTTCACATCCTTGCATCCTAGCCCTTGATCCCTCAAGCCCTTTGCCTATTTAAGGAATCCTCTCCCAAGTCATTTTAACACAAATCCATGAAGTAAAGTCATAATGCCATTTTAAGAAGCCATTTTACATCAAAACCATACACTCACACCCAAATTCCAACTCCATTTGAAGCCCTTTTTGAAGCATAAGCTTGAGCATACATCCTATCTGTTTAGACAAAGCAACTCAACAAGAGAGCTTCTCATTGAGAGAGTCCATTAATGGCTCATATTCTCAATTGAGAGTTCATCTTAGTCTATCTTGAAGTTTATGAATTTTGTTTAGTTTGTAGAAGCTTTATTTAAATTTGGTTTTTATTAGCATACTAACATTGCTCATATACAGTTATGACCCAATGATAAACTAAATCCATCAACTCTCTTGTAACTCACAATTGGGGACATTACATACATGGATTCGAAAATCATCTCCAAGAATGACCTCCATCATGTGGATAACCAAGTAGTGATGGAAGTTACATATGACTCTTAGCCTCTTCTCAAAGACTTCACCTACACAAGAAATTTATCATTAATTAGAGATCAATTTGATGGGAGTATTCATTACACACACACGCACGCACACACACACACACATGAATTAGATCTACTCTCAAAACTAAACTTTGTGAGTCACTAGAGGTTACTAGGATGACATAAATAGGAAAAAAACTAATATATCCTAAGTTTATCATATCAACATTCTATATTTGAACAATATACATGGATATATGATACATAGGAATAGACTGACATTTTGTGTGTTACATAGAAAATGGTTGGCCATCTATTATATGTGGGTGTCTTTTTTACTCTTTTTTAATGTCCATTAACTAGGATCATGCTTCAATATTTCTCTAGCATAGTTTTAGCTTCATGTAATGTTGTCTCTCTTCACTAGAAATTGACACTATGATAAATTAATATGGTTTTTGTCAAGGTAGATTATGTATAACTTTCCTTAATTAATTAATTAGTTTTATATAGTAATGTGTTGTGTCTAAAAGTTTTCAAGTATAATTTTCAATTTTCTTAATTTTTTGCATTGCAATGTGTAAAATATTCCTAATTATGTGACCCTGCAACCAACCATATGTTAATATTTGATATTTATTAAAAGTAATAACTACATAATTTCATCAAACACTAAAAGAATTAGTCCATGATATAACCAAATTAAAACTATACAAGTCAAATAATATCTAAATAAAATAAACACGAAAAATAATATCATTCTCTATTAAGACTTCAACATTTAAAGAGGTCAACTCTTTGAATGATAATCAGAGAAGTAGAAATTCTAAGGTCAAGCACAAGGCTGGGAATTTTTTTGAGCCAGATTGCAGAAATAATGGTTGTCAAAGAAGACTTTCAGTGATTCAACTTCAAGCATTTTCTAAAATCTTTCAGTATAGGCTAGTTATTCAACTAGAATCTCATCAGAGAAGACTATTAGAAGATTAGCTTCAAGAATTTACAAACATATTTTAGCACAAATTAGTTGATCAATTGGAAAATAAGAAACTATATCTCTCATTTCAACATCAAGCAACACTGACTACGCACTCCATGTTGGAAATGTAGTATAGACTAGGTGATTAAGAGGGGAGGGTGAATCAGGAACCAACAAAAATTATACTTTAATTCACCAATTAAATATTCACCGTGTAATTTGATCTAATTGCATGTATGAAAGATTGAAGGCAATAAAATATTCATAACACTTGACACAATATATGGTAACCCATTGATGAGGACACAACCCAACACAAAATGAACACAATAGGAAAAGGGAAATATTATTATCAAAAGTGATCTACTATTACATTTATTACAATGAAAATAGACCAAAGGCATGCCCTATGGGCTTACAATGTTGTTTGATCCTGGAGGAAACCTCTCCTCCAGTACCTTCTCCTGAACTCCACCAAAAAATTGCCTTTACAATGCTAGAAATATTCTTAAGTAACCCAAATTAGGTATAGGGTTAGGAATATATTTTATAATATTCCATTTGTCATCCACCACAAAAACAAAAAATTCTAGAAAACACATCAGAAGTCGGTGTAAAATTAGAAGAATCCAAAAATGATCGTCTAACTTCTGGGAGGCATAACTTTTGATCAGAGACTCCGATTGATGAACTATTTACATTTCTAAAAAGCTCTCCAAGTGCTCTATATCTCTATGGATAGGATTTTCTTCTCCCCCATTTTTTGGGCTCGTACAAGGCTATTTAGTGCCTCAAATTTAACTTTGAAATGCTCCTAGGGGGTCTCTAGGCAACTTAAAACTACAATAACTTTCAAACCGCAAAGCCTTTTGACCTGATTCTTTTTTTTGGAGTGCTTTAAATCATAATTGTAATCATCTCTCCAACTTAAACCCTCTAACTCTTCATAATTATGGCTCAATTATGAAATAACCTATTTTGTACATTGGTACGTATCCCAAGGTGCTCAAAAAATCTAACCCAAAAACCAATAGTGGAACTATGAGAGTTGGAATCTTTATTTGATCCAAATGGGTATCTAGAAATGAAAACACATTAAATAGAAACTAACACTAAGCATATTTTTGGGTGATACAAGATTGCCCTTACACCACTGGATGCTCTTGCATCACTCATAAACCTTCCAAATAGAAAGTAAAACTAGGGTGCGGAGGATACCCACAAAATTTATTATTGCAGCATGAAGTTAGCCTATTAAAGCTTACAATTGATCACTTCTGATGATCTACCCTCTTAGGGGCAATAAGGACTATATGGTCCACCTTGTTAAAGGATTTGACTAATGCACCTCGTAGGATGAATCAGTGGTTGATCTCTAATCTACAACTCAGTTTGTTGAATGAGATTCCTTTGAATAACAATGATCACCTAGCTGTGATAGATAGGTCTTTTCTTTTCCTTATACTACTTGTAGCCTTTTTTAATTCGCACTCATCTGCTTCTTCTACATCTTCTTGTTAATTACATAAGATATGAAAAGAAATATTGAATATATATATCAATCCAATAAATTACCTTCTAGAGTTGGCTACAATACCAAATTCAAAAAAAATCTACAAAGTTGGCTCACTTTTGTAACTTAGGTTCTAAAGACTGCTCTGGTGATTTTTTGACACTTAGAAACACTTGTCAATACTTAGAAAACTCTAGCACTCGGTTGATGTAGATGCTCAGTCCAAACTAATCACTCGGGGTAATGGGAAATCAGTCAACACTGAATGACTCGATTGTCATTACATGACTTAGTCAGCATTACCTTCATTTACTTCATTAACACTGCAAGCTTAGTAGACACTATAGAGCTTGGTTAACATTGTACTCTATCTTAGATGCTTGATAGATACTGTGAAGCTCAGCATGAGCTACAATCTGTCTGACTGGCTTGGCAACAACTGAAACACTTGGCTTACATTGCTAGCAATATGATAAGCTTGGTAGCAATGCAACCAACTGACTAAGCATTAAGTCACTAATAGACAAAATATTTGACCATCATTTCAATAATCTCCCCCTTTGACATTATTGACAAAGACACTTATCATACCAAAAATTTGAATGCTCACAATACAAGTCAAAACTCCCCCTATCAACAATCTGGGTCTTCAACTCAGTTTTGACTGTTGTCTATTGCTGCTACTCAGTAACTTCTGGCTCTATTTTTTATTTTTCAAAATTATTTTTGTAAACATATTTTTTTCTTTGTATATACATTTTTCATACTTTACATGTATTCCCCATTTGTAAATACAATGCTCCTTACATATGATATACATTTATATTCCCCCTTTTTTGACACAGATGCCAAACAAAAATGCATAACTATAAGGTAATACCAAAATTTGACAAGAAATCCTTATGTACCTTCAAAATTATGGTCGTTGACTTATCCCAATTCTCTTGTAAAAATTTGGATGCATGTAAGGTTATCTACACTTCTATTGAAAGTTCCACCATATGATCAGCTATGGAGAAATTGTTATCATGGATCAATGTCTTTGCATGCGCAATATGTTTTTGCATTGCATCCATGTTGGGAAGGATCATGCCTTGAATGTATGCAAATTTGGCACTTATCCTAACTTCTTCCCTTAACAATTCAACCTGAAGATTTGTCAAATACCCGATCTTTAAAAAATGTGCAAAACCGCAACTAGGGTCAAGTGACAATTGATGTGCACTTGCATTTAAATTAGCATCTACCCTAGCTATCTTATCTTTTATTTCTATTGTAAATTTAGATATATCACTCAACTTTACAAACAAAGACAACATTATTTATAAATTTTTCAAATGTAGCAAGAATAGTAGAAAATTCTACTTGGTCAATTACTATCCTCTGTGTTGCCTTCTCCAAAACTTTATTCTCAAATTTTCTTTCTACCCTCTGGAGAAGTTTATCTTGAAAATTGATGTCCTCATTGTACTTGTGAAAAACTTTAACCAATTGATCTAAAATAGGTTGTTTCTCATCAATCTTAATATTTAGAACATCCACAAATATGTTTTTGATGTCTTCAAGTACCTAGTTTTTCTCCTTCTTCTCTTCTCTAAGTTTTTTTTTTCTTGGCCCTCTTTTTCCAAAACTCACCAAGAGTATCCATTTGATCAGGAGTTAGATTGGAAAGATCCCAATCTAGTATCACAATGTCCTCCTCTAGATCAATCTCTTCATTTGAGGCTTCTACCCCTTTGCCCTTTTCTTTTTGAATGGAAGGAACAATTTTATTTTCTTTACTCAATACATCAATGCTTGGTTGAGGCTTAACTTCAACTATCATTGTAGTTTCCATGTAGTAACAACAATATAAATAGTAAAAATGGTAGGAATACTAACAAATGTAGAAGAAATAGCACTAACAACTTGAATACATTGTTGTGACTCGGTTAGGCTTGATGCTAGAGAGATTTGAGCCTGCTACTTGGTGGATGAAGTGATGGAAACTTCACTCATCAACGCACTTGGTAAAATTGCTCCAATAGTTAGTTGAGTGTTTGGTGAAGCAATTTTTGCCTCAACTAACTAGGTAGAAACCTTCTCTAAGCTAGATGGTAGTAAGGATTTTCTCAAAGAGCTAGGAAGAGAGGCCATGACCTTTGCTACTATCTTTTTAGGATCTGAGTCTTCAATACTCTATATCTCAAGAAGATCACCTCCTTTTGCCTCTTGATCCTCTTCATCTTTAGCATCATCTCCTTCCAAATTTTATATTTCCTTGTCATCTATATCTTCATTATCTTTTTCTACTTTTTCTGCTTCATCATCTTGTCATTAGTTTGCACAATCTAATCACTAGGCTTGTGCAACCCATAGATATTCTTCCATGCTATGGTGTTAGAGTTCACTACTAACTCAATGTCTTTAGATAGGATAAAAATGCATTGAATTTGGGGATTGTCTTTGTTTCATTCTCCTTGAATGATTTCTTCACTTCCTTATCAATGAGACTTGACATAAGCTATCTATGGGTTTTCTCTCTGATGTCCTTGGAAACATTTAATGTATTCTCCCAATAATGTAATATTGACTTAAATAGAGTATCAAGAACTTTCTTTGATAGTTCCTTTGGGGAGTATTTCCATTTTTCCATTTTAGCCACAAGGTCTTTCTCAATCTATTTCTTCTCTTCTTTGTTCCTTGACTCATACTTAAGGAATTTAAGATCTCCCATACTCCACTTTGCAGTCTAGATGACCTTTCTTTGCAGGTAGGGATGGACCTCTTAAATATAATTTTTTCTACTTCATCTTCATCATCTCCAAGTTTTATTTTCTTCCTAGATTTTTTTCTTCTAGTGAATACAACAGGGGATGATTTTGCAAGTTTTATTATTATGACCTTCTCTTTCTTCTTGGGACATTCCTCTTCTTCAAATTCTTCTTCCTCTACATGCTCTTCCTCTCCTTCCTCTTCGTCAAGGTCATCTCCTTGTCCTTTAGTTAAAAAGAGAGAGGAACTAGAGGATTTGGTGGCCTTAAGAATCTTTTAAACCTTCTTTCTTCCTCTTTTCATTGCTTGGGGAAGCTTAATTTTAAGAGTAATTATGGCCTTGGTTTCCTCATAAGTGTTGAAATAAGGTGTGTTGGGTTTAATGGGCTCATTCAAGAGAGCTTCAATGATATCCCTTGTATCATCTATGCTTACTTCATATCCCAGTGGCTTAACCCATGCCACTCTTAGCCTAACTGCATGGATATGGACTTTATCACAGTCAACCAGAAAACAATATCTTGTTCACAGTCTTCCACCAATTTCTTAGGAATTCTATATATGATTTGAATTTTCTCTTTGAAAGTTTCAAAATAAGCATTCATTATACTTTCAAATTTATCACCCATCTCTGCTATAAATTCATTAATCTGATATAACACTGGTGTATCTTTCTTCTATACCTTCATCATCTCCAAGTTTTAGTTTCTTCCTAGATTTTTTTCTTCTAGTGAATACAATAGGGGATGATTTTGCAAGTTTGGTTATTATGACCTTCTCTTTCTTCTTGGGACATTCCTCTTCTTTAGATTCTTTTTCCTCTGCATGTTCTTGCTCTCCTTTCTCTTCATCAAGATCATCTCCCTTTCCTTCAGTTAACAAGAGAGAGGAACTAGAGGATTTGGTGGCCTTAAGCATCTTTTAAACCTTCTTTCTTCCTCTTTTCATTGCTTGGGGAAGCTTAATTTTAAGAGTAATTATGGCCTTGGCTTCCTCATAAGTGTCAAAATAAGGTGCCTTGGGGTCAATGGGCTCATTTAAGAGAGCTTCAATGATATCCCTTGTATCATCTATGTTTACTTCATATCCCAGGGGCTCAACCCATGCCACTCTTAGCCTAACTACATGGATATGGACTTTATCGTAGTCAACTAGAAAACAATATCTTGTTTATAGTCTTCCACCAATTTCTTAGGAATTCTATATAGGCTTTGCATTTTCTCTTTGAAACTTTCAAAATAAGCATTCATTATACTTTCAAAGTTATCACCCATTTCTGCTATAAATTCATTAATCTGATATAACACTGGTGTATCTTTCTTCTAAACCAAATTTCCTTTGGAAGGAAAGAAATTTTTCACATAAAAGAATAGACAAGTCAATAAAGAACCAAACTTACGTGGATTTTTCTTTGAGACTCAGATGGTCTCCATGTTTTTGTTGAATTGGTTCAACAGTAACTCGACAAGGTCGAAGGATATATTATTCTTCACTAACTTGTATGCTAGGTCATCAAATTCATAGGGAACATTGTTCAAATGAATCAAGCTATATATCTTGTGTGCAATCACATGCATACCAAACTTTATCTCCATGTCTATAACTCCATTCAGTTTCATACCTCTCCCATCCCACTCGACAAGAGTTCTCTTAGTCAGTTCAACCCAACCTAAGGTTTTTGTATTATTTTCCTTATTCAACATTGGCAACCCTATCATCCTGTGTATCATCTTCATTGTAATTTGAATAGGGTTATCTAACCACAAATGCATGTTGTGGACTTAGCTTAGTATGAAGCTAAGCCATTTCCCTTGGAAATCCCTTGGTATATGCAAGATATGTGTTAACCCTTTAGTTTCCAAATTTTTGTGCTTAGATTTCAAGCTCCCATCCACACATAATTCATTGAACACCTGGTTCATATCCAGGGTTCCCAGCTCTTGAATTAAATAGTGACAAAATGATCAAATATCATGAATAAAAAGTACCTTTGGAGGAATATGTGATTGTGCTCCAATGGGATCAAGTTCCTCTATGATCGTCAAACTTAATTTGAATGATGGTGCTTGGAAATCAAGTCCTCAAACCAACATCTCTAAACCCTTCTTTTTCCTACTGCTAGAAGATACCATTCTTTCTTGGTAATGCTTAAAACAAAAAAGAAAACTTCAACAACAATAGCTTTGAATCGCTTGGGGCTCTAGAAAATTTATGATGAAACAATGACCTTCGATTTATCCTTTTAATCAGATTCAATCTTCAATTTTCCATTAATGCATCATAGAATTTTTTTCTAAGTGATAGGTTGTCCTCTACTCAATTTAGTACTTCTAACTCGGTAGAGTCATCAACTCGTCACAATCTTTGACTCGGCAAGTTCTGCAGCATGAACATAGATGTACCCCAAAATGAGGTGATCCAGAAACTAGCAAACAAACACACATTGGAAAATGAAAAAGAGGAACAAGATTCAAATCTAGAGAGACAATATTCAATATATTTGAATCAAGGAGTTTAAATCCAACATGCTTGGTTGTACAGCCTCCCAGGTTATGACCATTACAAAGAAGAATGCATCTTTCTAAAGAAGAATAGATCTTCAAACTCAAATGTGGACTTCTATCTCCAAGATACTCTACGCTAAGAATCCCTAAACAAAAAGGACTTCTCCATGCTTGAATAATAATGCCTAAGACTCTACTCAAGACCCCTTTAAATACTTGCATGGCCATAAGTTGGCCTATTAAAAATTACCGACTAAATAAAACCTTGCATTAAATGCATAACCAAGCCACAAGTTGGCTCTCAAAAAATATTAAATACCCATCACAAAATTAAATACGTGCAAGGTTAGCCAAAATTGGCACCAAACATAGACAACTCAATCAAAGAAGGACCAAGACAAATACTAGCACTTGGCACATATAAGAACACTCAGCACCAATAGGGACACTCGGCCAATACTAGATAACTTAGCCAACACTATAACTTTGAAAACACTGCAACTGACCAACTCAGCACTTGAAAAATCACTCAGTCAACACTAGAAGAATAAATGGGATAACACGCTAACCATTTTGTTAATACAATGTCAAAAAAATTCAACTCAGTCAAACTAAATAATTACTGGCACTCAGCAATGCTTGTAACTTGGCAGCAACCAAAAAAATTAGTAGGATAACATGACAAACGAGATGCTCCTACATCAAACTACCAGGGTAAATACAAAAGACCTTAGATTCTTTTGCATCAGACTCCCCAAGAAAATAGAAAAATGTGTCCCATATTTTTCTTACAAAATAAAATTATGCACTTAGCTTCATCTTCACCGAAGGTTTCCACTCCATCAAGAAAAGAGATCAAATCTGAAAATCAACCATCTATGCTTCATCCATTCAAAAATTAGAATCTCATCCAACCAATCAACATATGAACTCAACTAAAAATCATAATGCTCCATCTATAACTTATCATCACCATCATCTATAACATCATCCTCATACATGAAAACTAGATCAACAACAATATCCAAATCATAACCCCGATCAGAAACAACATATGAACTTAGATCCATAATGGTAGCAGCATATAAATCCATAATGACAATAGTATATATATTCAATTCTTTAGCAACATATAGATTAGCAACATCATCAAAATCCACTTTAGTAGTAACATCTATATCCTTCATCATCTTAGCAGCAACATATAAGTTCAGATCCATTTCAGCAACAACAACATCATGTAAATCCATATTAATAATATCTCTAAAACCCTCAACCATGTTACCAATAGGTAAATCCATCTTCTTACCATTAACAACATCCATAACAAAATGAACATATAACTCTGGATCGGCAATGATAGCAATAGATAAGTCCTCAATCACATCCATTTCAACATTAACATCCTTCTGAATAACAGAAACTTCTAATTCCTTACCAACATAAGTAAAACTCTCCTCTTTAGCAATCTCATTGTGCACAACAAGATGCCTTGTAATTTCCATGTTAGATCTATCCATCTGCTCATGAAAACCAAAAGATACTTCATCAATTTCAAAAAATCGTCATGCACTTCCATGATCTATCTTCTTCTCTGCATAATCTCTTTAACTGACCAAAAAACCTTCTTTCTGATCCCTAGATGCAAACTAAAATCAGGCTCTTCCAGATCATAAATCCTTTCATGTAATTCATCCCAAAAAGAATAATACTGATTGTTCTCAACATCATCAAGATGTCTTCCATGGTCTTGCACTAACTCGATAGCTTCTACTCTAGCTGCAAGTTTCCTCAACATGTCAAATAATTCTAGATTAGCATCTCTCCTTCCATGAACCATCTTTTCATAAACAATGATCAAATGACAATTCCTCTACAATTGCACGCCAAATCCATAGATCTACCACCCTTCACCAAATTTTTCAATGAGCTAGGATTTCTAAAATCAAAATCTTCTCAAATATAATTCACCCAAACAAGGTCTTGGTACAAATTGCCTCACACTTCAATGATATCATTGCACACTCAGGAACAACTGAGCTCTAATATGACCTAATATAGCACAAATCTAGATGTACCCCAAAATAAGGTGATCCAGAAACCAACAAAGAAACACAGTGGAAAATAAACAAGAGGAACAAGATTTAGATCTAGAGAGAGAATATTCCATATATTTGAATCAAGGAGTTTGCATCCAACATGCCTAACTGTACAACCTTCTAGGTTATGACCATTACAAATAAGAATACATCTTTCTAAAGAAGAACAAATCTTCAAACTCAAATATAGACTTCTATCTCCAAACTACTCCATGCTAAGACTCCCTAAACAAAAATGACTTCTCCATGCTTGAATAATAATGCCTAAGACTCTACCCAAAACCCCTTTAAAGACTTGCATGGCCACAAGTTGGCCTAATACAAATTACTAACTAAATAAACCCTTATATTAAATGCATAACCAAGCCACAATTTGGCTCACGAAAAATATTAAATACCCATCACAAAATTAAATATGTGCAAGGTTGACCCAAACTAGAACTAGACATAGACAACTTAGTCAAAGAAGGACCAAGACAAACACTAGCACTCAACGCATATAGGAAAGCTTAACACCAACAAGAACACTTGCCAATACTAGATAACTCGACCAACACTGCAACTCAGCAAACACTGCAACTGACCAACTTGGCACTAGAAATATCACTCAATCGATGCTGATAGAATAAATAGGATAACACACTAACCATTATGTTAACACAATGTCAAAAAAATTCAACTCAATCAGTACTGAATAACTACTGGCACTCAACAATGTCTGTAACTCAGTAGTACCCAACAGAATCAATGGGATAACATGATGAATAGGATTCCCCTGCATCAGTAAGAGCTTTGATAACACCATTCGCATCTAAGCTTGATTAGGTCTTTCAATCTAATCATACTCAATAAGGTCTTCAATTTTGATATCTACTTAGTTATCCTTGTGCATTTGGAATGTTGAGATGGATCTTCTTCTTGCTAACTGCAACTGATGTGAGGTGTCTTCTTAAAATCACAGTTCTAGTAATCTCCATAGAGAATGATGCAGAGCCCTCTGTATTAACCTTCAAGGAATCTTAGTTCAACTCGAGGGATTCAAAATAGGCTAGTACACCCTCAAGGAACCAAGAACATCTCAAAGATTTCAACAAAGAACCCTAACATTATACACCAATAAAGACAACATCTTCATTCACAAAATCAGAGTTCTATGTCTGATTACATTAATTATAACATTCATTCCTAAAATTTTCTTGCCAAAATATTTGGAATAACTTTTCCAAATTAGGAATAATAAAAATTATTAAAATATGATACCCATCCAATAAACCAATTACAAGTTATGGATTTTGTATCAAGACCCATTTTCTCTGTCATAAACCAGAAGTAAAAATAGTAACCCTGCCTAGGGCATCAAATATCTTTCTCAAAACAAATTAAAATAACACCAAACCAATTCCACAGCATCCACTTGTAATTCTAGTTTCCAAATGTGTAATCCATTTATTATTCCCATTCATAAATCATTGTATAAGATCAAATCTTTGTCTACAACACCATTAAAGGTATTTAAAAACTAGTTTTCACTCAAATCTTCATAACTTTCACAAATATAAATGAAAATGATTCAAACCAGTTGGAAATGAAAAATAGTTCACATATATTTCTAATTTATATGATTATAGGTCCTAAGTCTCCACAATGTTTCTATACCACACATTGCAACATGACTGTATTAAAGGAATCTCAAATCTGCAAATACCCACTTTCACCAAAATGCCCATAACTTATTCATTTCTTCATAAAATTGAACCAAAAAAAAAGAATGAGAAGAATGATTAATTATAATATCTATCCATTACTATATTACATGGTTTACAAGCTGTACATGGCCATAAAAGGCCTAGAAACAACACTAAAATTAGAACACCAATCAAAACAACAACAATGGAATGCACTAGAAATGTATCAAAATATTTCCTCCTTCAAAATATATGATTTGGTTCAACCATAAAATGGTATTTATAAGTTATTTGGTAGTTTTAAACTTCATAACCAACTCCTACACCAACCATCTACCCTTTTACATCTTTTTTTGCAATGTTAGCAACTTTCTCAATGTTGCATTTTACAACTTTTTATGCAACTTCTACATTTTTGACAAAATGGCTTCATACCCTTTACAACTTGACCCAAATACAATATAAATGACTCAAATGGATTTAAATATCTCAAATAAGAAATCTTAACTTTCTCATGTTCTTGTACTGTAGGTGCTCCTACACCAGAGAACTAGGTTTAAATGGTTAAGTCACCCAACTCATTGACTTGGGTTCCAACACTTTCATTACTTTGATTTGCATCATCGGGAGATTTTCTTACCCATTTTTTCCTCATCTAACTTTTGATATTTTCATCCTTTTCCTTCTTTTCATATTCAATGCTTTCTCAGTTCATACAGTTCTTGGCAAGATGTCCTATACATACAAAACATCTCTTTGTAGTGTCTCTCTTCCTTGTGTGATGTTTTATGCATTTTTCTCCAATGTGACCAAACTCACAAAAATAGTGACACCTACACCATGTATTATAATCCCAACCAAATATATTTTTTACTATTGAGTTCCATTTCTTGGTTTTGCACCCTGAAGATTTATGTCCTTGTTTTTTGCAATTGACACTTTCCTTCAAACTTAGATTTCTTTATGCATTCAATTTCTCTATGTCCTAGTTTTTTGCAACTATTACATTTCCACTGAACGTTGATTTACCATTACTCTAACACTTTTTTAATGTATGTCTTATCTTTCCACAATGATTACATGTAGGCCTTTTGTTCTTTTGAGCTCCTTGTTGAGATGATTCACCTTCTTCTATGTATCCTAATCTAGCTTTGCCTTTCTGTGTAAATTGAATTTTCTCATTCAACCGATTCATGATTTCATGAGATTTCATCATCCTCTCATTGGTTTTCTTCTCTATACTAAGGTCATTCTGCAATCTTTCATTCTTTATCCTCAAGTTGATAAGCTCTTGATTTGCATCATTGATTTGATCAATCAGATTTGTTTTTTGAAGAGATAGTTGATTAATTTCATTGTCCTTTTCTTCTATTTCTTCTTTGGCTTTGTCCTTTTATTCCATGACTTCACATAATCTGACTGATTGAATTTCTTGTTCTCTTTTCAACTTTCTGATTTCTTCCTGAAGAGTAAGATTATTTTCAAGTAGATTTGTGATTAGTGCATCAGCTTCATTAAACTTATTTCTTGAGAAATGTCTTCATTTCTTTCTTCAGTATAGAGATTATCATTCATCTATGTTTCAAGATTGTTTCTTCTTTTCGAGATTAAGAGAGTTTATCCTTTACTTTCTTGAGTTGATCCATGGCCGATTCTAGATCTAGTTTTTTAATTTTCAATAGCTTTCTCCAATCTATAGCCTTCCATTGTCTCTGTTCTTTTCCCAAGCTACTAATCTTCTAATGTAAGAACCAATGCTCTGACACCAATTGTTGGAAATTTAGTATAGACTAGGTGATTGAGAGTGGGGTGGGGGGTGGGGGTATGAATCAAGAACTAAAAAACTTATACTTTAATTTACCAATTAAACATTCACCATGTAATATGATCTAATTGCATGAATGAAAGATTGAAGGCAATAAAACATTCATAACACTTGACACAATATTTGGTAACCTAGAAACCTTCCAAATAGAAAGTAAAACTGGGGTGGGGATGACACCCACAATCTTTATTACTACATTATAAAGTTAGCCTGTTAAAGCTTACAATTGATCACCTCTAATTATTTTCCTTGTTAGGAGCAATAAGGACTATTAGGTCCAACTTGTGAAAGGATTTACAACATACAATGAAGTATGCACTCTGTTAGGAAATTTAGAATGACTGTTAATTCCACCATATTAAATAATTTGATTGATGCACTTGTTACGATGAATTAGTGATTGATCTCTGATCTACAACTCAGTTTGTTGAATGAGATTCCTTTGAATAATAATGATCACCTAGCTATGATAGATAAGTCTCTTCTTTTCCTTATATTGCTTGTAGCCTTCTTTCATTCACACTCTTCTTCTTCTTCTACTTGTTCTTGTTAATTACATCAGATATGAAAAGATATATTACATATATATACCAATCCAATAAATTACCTTCTAGAGTCAGCTACAATACCAAATTCAAACAATCTTCACAAAGTTAGCTCACTACTATAACTCAAATTTTGTGGACTACTCAGGTGATGTTTTGACGCTTGGCAACACTTGTTAGTACTCAGAAAACTTTGGCACTTGATTGATGTAGATGCTCAGTCCATACTGATCACTTGGGGTAACAGGAACTCAGTCAACACTAGATGACTTAGCGAATACTAAAGAAATTAGTAGACTTGATTGAAACTGCATGACTCAATCAACACTAGATGACTTAGCGAATACTAAAGAAATAGGTAGACTTGATTGAAACTACATGACTCAGTCAACACTACCTTCATTTACTTCATTAACACTGCAAGCTCGATAGACACTACAGATCTCAATTAATATTGTACTCTATCTTAGATTCTCGATAGATGCAGTGAAGCTTGACATGAACTGCAATCTATCTAACTAGCTCGATAACAAATGAAACACTTGGCTTACACTAGTAGTAGTATGATAAGCTCAGTAGCAATTGTAGAGCTCATTAGAAATGTAACCAACTAACTAAGTTTTAAATCACTAATAGACAAAATATTTGACCATTAGGTCAACACTCCATCCATCAAAAGATATTTGAAATCTATGGGGATGACAATTGTTCTAAGTTAGATTTTCTTATCAAGCCTACCAAATTGACCTTTCAAATAATATGCATCATCAAGTGTTCCCTACCAAGGCATAATCTAAAGTGTCAGGCATATACGGTACCCCCAATACTTTGGAAGGGCATCATGGGTTCTCCTCTGGTTATTGACACTTCAAAGTTTCTGGAAAGCACTATACCTCACACAAATTACATCATCATCCAAGAAAAGGATGAATCCTTGAAATCAGATCCTAGCAACAAGAATTGTGTCTCCTTGAATCCAAAGACAAATGGGAGTGCATCCATGGATTAGCACAGAATAAGACCCAAGAAAGATAGTGAAGGCCCTACACCCCAACTACCCAAGAAATGGGTTCATAAGAATAATTTTGAAGCACCTAGTCCCATCAAGAAGGACAATGGATTGGTCTTGCAAGGAATTTCATCAATAACACTCTCTCCTAAAAAAATCCGATCTTAGGGCATGCAATATCATATGTGAGTTCTGGCATAAGAATTTTGACATTTCCTACTTACAGGATTTACTATTTAGTGAATGGAATGGGGTTTCAAGGGTTTTCTATATTGATGAAGAGAAATGAATATTTATTATCTTGGTTTATGCTTCTAAGAAAAGAAACAAGGTTTATAAATACAAAACTTAGTTTCATGATAGTCATGTACTCTTCATGTAGTCTTGAATACCAAATTTCAATCACTCCAAATTTGACAATGGGTTCATGTCTTTTTGGGTACAACATCCTATAATCTTGTTGGAATATAAGGAATTTAACATCAATGAGCACTTAGCCAACAAGATGGGTATTTTTCTTCAATAGGAAAATGAGGCTTACTCTAATCCCTCAACCCATATTAGAATGCATGTTCTTCTTGATACCTCTAAGAAAGTCCCAAGAAGTATTAAGATTACATCCATATTTGGGTTTTGAGAAGAACAATTTTTTTTTTAGATAATGTGTGTCATGTTTTCCACCAAATATTATCTACAAAACCAGAAACTTTCCACAAATTTATTTATACTGCATTGAATCCTCCACCCTGCAAAGAATCTCCTTGTAGCATGTCCCAGTCAAAGATCATGAATGTATAGGAATAGAATAAAAAATATGACCCTAATATTTTTATTCTAATGTCTTCTCTTAAAATATTTTCACTTGGCTCATCAAAGAAAGCAACAGAGCTAGACAAGAACCTCATAAGACCTAAGGTTTTATCTCCCTCACTCTTGAATCAAGACCAGCTAAGTAAATAATTTACTTTCTCAATTCCCTAGTATCATCTCAATGAAATAGAACAACAATAGCCCCTAAATAGTGAAGATGGTCTACCCCTTGTACATACATGGTTCGAAAGATAGAAGGAATGTGTAACCATTTTCTAGGATGGCCAACAAAGCTGGTTAGATACAAAATTGCAACTGTGGGCATCTCCAACTCCACTCCCCACATCCAAGATTTCACTTTCTCTTACATTTGAATCTTTTCCACATCTTTCTAGAAATGGATTTGACATATCTACCACTCTCTCCCATTTGTAAACACTATTTGTCTCTACACAAAAGAAACAAAGAAGAAATAAATATATCATGTTTTCCTATCTATCTTCAATAAAAATGATTCCTACAAGGAAGGTTAAAAGGAAGAGATGCACACAAGAATAGAAGAAATGTAGAACATCCTTGGAAAGAAATCGATCATAATTATCCATCAACAAATGTACAAGGACTATCATATATGCTCCTTTAGGGAAATGAAGCTCATTTCATGGAATGTCAAAGGCATCAACACCTCTAATAAAAGATCTTGCATCAAAAGAAAAATTGATACAACTAGTGTTGACCTTATATTAATGCAAGAAACAAAGGTATTTGATTTAGCTACTAATGATATTTTTCCAAAATGGAAAAAGGGGGACTACCTTTCACATCTAGCACAAGGTACTTTCGGTGGTCTTGTCATCCTATGGAATCCAAAAATGTACCAAGTTATCTTTATTTGTCACATTTTCATTGGAAAATTCTCCAATTTTTGTCTTTTGATAAAAAATTCATGTTATATAATTTCTATGCACCTACTTCAATAGAGGACAAGAAAAATCTATGGGACTCTTTATCTATTTCTATGAACTCTATTTCTGTACAAAACTTAGTTCTTGAAGGATATTTTAATGTGATCTCTTATCCCATGGAAGAGATTGGGGGAATTTTCCCTCCACCTGTTGTTATGGTGGGCTTCTCTTTCTTTATCCAAGATAATGGTCTTATAGATATTTTACCATCTAATGGTAAATATACACGGTCTAAAAAAAGGAAAGGTTTTCGTGAGATTGAGGAAAGATTGGACAAATTCCTTATTTCTAGAGCTTGGAATATTTCATAACTGCAAGTTGAATCACACATTTTATCTTTTCCTTCCTTCAATCATTTTTCTATAATATTTTCTATTATTGATCCTTAGACTCCTAAAAAATAGTTTGGCTTCAATTTTGAAAAGATATGGTTCATCGATCTGTAATTTCTTACATATATCTAGAAATGGTGGATCTCAAATCCTTTTTTAAATGGTACACATATGTGTCAATTTCTTATGAAATTGCTTCATCTTCAGTGAAAGATTTTGGAATGGAACAAGATGGTCTTCAAAAATATTTTTAAGGATAAAGTAAATTTAGAGAAAGAGCTAAGAGAAATTAATGAAATTATCACAATCCTTGTCCTTTCTCTTGATTTGGTTGACAAAAAAAGTCTCTTCAAAAGCAATGAGAAGAGTTGTTTTGTAGGGAAGAAATTTATTGGAAACAAAAATCATAGGAGACTTAGTTGAGAAATGGAGACAATAATGCAACATTTTTTCACAACTCGCCAAAAATTATGAAATCAATCAACACTATCTTCTCAATCCATAAACCAAACTCTAGAACTTTCATATCAAAATTTGAGAACATAGCATAGGAGGGCTTAAGCTTTTATATAAATTACTAGCACCCATATAATACCTAGTTCAGGATATTCAATCCCTAGCCACTAAGAATTTATTAACTTGCATTCTATCCCTCATAACGAAAGCTTACAACAATATGGTAATCAGTAAATTCACTGTAGATAAAATTAGATGAGTTGTCTTCTCTCTACTAGCTAATAAAGCCTTGGGGTCAAATGGATTCACTATGGTTTTTCTTTCAGCGAGCTTGGGATATCATAGGTTTTTATCTCTTACTTGTCGTGGCAGAATTTAGAAAAAATGGGGTTATGCTTAGTTACTTTAATAGGAAAAATATCACTCTCATTCCCAAGGTTCCTCAACCTTTCTCATTTGTATATTTTAGTTTGATTTCTCTCTGCAATGTGATTTACAAGATTCTCAAAAAATATATATGTTTAAGACTTCAACATCTCATCCCTAAAATCATATCCCTCCTCAGTAAGGTGGGTTCTTCCTTAGTATAGGAAAAAAAATGGTGCAACAGTTGCTCATGAAGCATTTCATACAATCAAACAATATAAATTGCCCACTTGTATTATCAAGTTGGACATACTCAAATAATATGATAAAGTCAAGTGAGATTTCCTATTTAGAGTACTAAGGGAATTTGGGTTCATAAGTGGTGTAAATTTTGTTCCATTATATCAAGGGTGTGGTTTTATCTATCACAATCAATGGATAGTCAGTGGGGTCATTCAATAGCAGTCAAGGAGTCAGGCAAGGTGATCCATTATCTCCAACATTTTCATCATCATGGAAGAAGCACTCAACAAATCTATTATACCCACTCATAAGATAATTAAAAAGAGTAAAACATGATGCTATGAAGCCTCTTGACATTTATACTCCTTTGGACTACATCCTTTTTTGTTTTTGCATTATGCTTTCATGACTTATCCTATGCTGGACATTCATTTCTTGTCCAAATGTGCTTTACATGACAATTTTCCCCTAGCTTGGTTACTGTTAAGGAATTTTCCCTTGCGAATTTTTTATCTTCATTCTCCTTCATTCTCTTGTCTTCCATCTCTTCCTCCAGCTTTTTAATCCCTCTTGTTCTCCACCTTGCTAGATATTGGGACTACATGATATGATCTTGTTTGGGAGTTTGATGCTCATTTTGTCTGGGGGCATCCTTTGTATATATTTATTGATACTGAAAAAATCCCAAAAAAAAAAAATGATATATTTCAAAAATATCCAAAAAAAATTAATATATTGTCAAAAAATAAGAAAATCGAAAAATGTCCTAAAAAAATGATCATCTTAGTGAAAACCTAGTAATAGGCGCTTTGATGTATCTCAAAAAAAAATATACTCCAAAAATAATAATAATAATAAAAATGATAAGGAAAAAAAAAATTGCAATAAAATCCAAGTGGTGAAAACCTGGAAATAGGCACTACTTGAGGCCTTTGCACCCCTATTTCTTAGCACATGTCCTTGACATTTAGCCTTCCTCCATCATGCCTTTTTCTTGTTGCCTTGGTTTGGAAGTGGTCTTTGTCTTTGTCTAGGGGGCATAACTATGTTAACTTTGGTCTCTTGGATGCATTAGTCTTTAGGAAAACTCACAAAGGGTGTTTTTTAACACCACCCCAATAGTAATTTTCAATACAACCCCTAACATCAAGTTTTTTTCAACACTTATTGGTTTGGTCTTACCCAATTTTTCCATGTGATCTCACCTACTTGCAAGAATTTGATCCTTATTCTCAGAACTCGGTATTAGTTAACACACTTAGATTTTTAAATGCAAACACTTAATGCTTCAGCTATGTCATGATCCTTTTTTTTGTGTGCTAATTGTTATTGATTTTCATTGAGTGTTCTTGTCTAATAAGTCTCTCTAGTATGCATAGCTAGAGGAATTGGTACATGGGGCATTTTTTTAATTTTCTTTTTGCTTGTGGTTGTGGTCTTGAAACTCTAGAGTGTCTCTTGTTGTCCCCTTGAAACACTTAGGAGATTTGAGACATCATCCTTGACTATTTTTGCACAACTATTCTAATGGTCATCCTAGCATCTATGCCCTGATGAGAGCGTGGTTTTTCTACATTAAATTGGGTAAGCTAACAATAGAGTCATCTTGATCTTTATGTCTTTGATGCTTATGTTATAATCTTTCCACATTCCAATTTGATATCAATCACGTTCATATCTTTGTAGTTGCACTTGTGACTAGTGATGATTGTGTGATGTTCCAATGACTATTAATAATGGCCCAATGATGAAAATAAGTTCCTTAACATTTTGTAATGAATTATGAACACAAAATCCTATGCTACATTTGCTCTATTGCAAGTATACCTTTACATTTATATGTAGCTTGCATTATTAGACTTCATTTTTAAGTTGCATTATGAGTTTGAGAGGGTTTTCCTTCATCTTTCTTGTGGACTTCTAATCAATTGTGGTCATGTCTTGGTCTTCATTTCCTTATTTTCTTTTGTGATCTCAATCAAAATTTTCTATCTTAAATAGTTGATTGATTTTGAGGCACTCTCTTTCTTGAGGCGAATTCTCTTTCTTCTTTCCATTTCTTTCCACCTCTTCCAAACTTATATCTTCCATTTTCTTTCACCACACTTCTTTTCTTCTAATTCAACTCTGGGGCATAATCTTTCATGCTTGATGATCTACCTTGGTTTTGTGATCTTTATATCTTTCATCTTACATCAAGAACCTTATCTTTTAGTTTGATTTGATCAAATTTATCAATTTGTTGTTTCTCCTCTATTTCATTTCAATTTCGATCACGAGGGGGCAATACCTATCAAACTTCAATCCTTGATTCAACTTTATCAATATTTGTTCCACCTGGGACATTCTTGTCTTTGTCAAGACAAAATTGTTATCAAAAATTGTATTATTTGTGCTAATGTGTTCCAAAGTTGACCACACACCTATGTTGTTTTGTGATCCCAAATTGACCTCACACTTTAACTGCATTCTTTGATTATATGTGTTCCTGAAATGATCACACATTAGTCAAAGAGGGGCAAATGTATGCACCCTAAAATGGTCACCTAGACTGTGGGCCCCCATTCTTCAATTTATCAATTTCTTGAATTATTGCATCACAATATTTTATTGAATCAATTCAAATCATTTTCCTCGATCAAATTGCAATTAATTTAATTATTTCAATATTTCCTAAGTTTGATCATTTCATCAATAAGCTTATTTAATTAAAAGAAAACATCTCTTTTAAATAAATAAAATAATCTTATTTAATTAAAAGAAAATCTCTCTTTTTGATTAAATAGTTTTATCATTTGATAAGTAGGAGATGATTTCCACAGCTAGTCAAATTGTGATGTGAGTATCAGGATTTAACTGTGTGATTTTTGAGTCAAACTCGAGTTTGACTCAAAAATCACACAGTTAAATCCTGATACTCACATCACAATAGTTTTATCATATTTAATTAAAATCTCTCTTTTAATTAAATTATCTTATCTTATTTAATTAAAAGAAAACATCCCTTTTTAATAAATAAAATATCTCTCTTTTAATTAAATAATTTTATCTTATTTAATTAAAATCTCTCTTTTAATTAAATAATCTTATCTTATTTAATTAAAAGAAAATCCTTGTTTTAATTAAATAAATAAATCCCCACTTAAAGCTTTCTTTTTTATTTAAAAAAAGGAAATAAATCAAATAAAATCTTATAAAGATTCCTTTTTTTTTGCACATGTCTCTAAGTGGTGGGTGTTTTCCTCTTACTTGCCTTTTTAGGGATTTATCCCACATTGCTCTTATGAGAAGCCTCCCACATCCACACTTTCCTTTATAAGGAGCCCTCTCCTTTTCATTTAGATAGATGTTAGTGGCTATAGTGTAAGTTTTGGAGAGTGATTTTGGGGAAGGCATTTAAGCCTTAGGGTTTAGACATTGGAGCTTCATTGCAACTTCTCTCTTCTTGTCTTCTTATCTCATGCATCCATGGCTTCCATTATCATGCTTCATCCTTGCATTTTCATATCATCTTAGAGTCATATTTACTTTCATAGATTAATCTTACATTGTTATTTTCTTTCATAGATTAGATTTCCTTTCTTGTATTGCTTTGCATTGTTCTCATCTAGATTATCTTTCATCTACATTTGGATGCATATTTGATGATCATGGAGACTAGCACTCTTACTTTTCCTCTTTGAATCTCTCATCTTATGGTGTACTTGCATGGGTACAAACTAGGTTAAACTAAAGGCCTCCATTACAAAACCTTGCACTTCATAAATAGAGAGCCATGAGTTACCTTTTGAGACCTCATTCTTGAGAAATCTTGGATATAATGACTCATAGAAGTCTGTCAACATTTTAGCACACAAGTGATTCTCATTCCATACTCCACTATTTCTCTTAGTCATTCACTTTTTGCTAATGATACACTCCTTTTCGCATGTCCAATAGTTCAGGAAATTCTTCATATCAATACTATCCTTCAAAATTATGAGGCTTCCTCTAGACAAATCATCAATTAGAGGAAATATACTATGTTTGTTTTCAATACCAAACATTCAATTAAAAAGGGGCTATTTTCAATCCTTAGCTTTCAATAAGAAAATTTGTCAAGCTCATTCTTAGGAACTCTATTCTCCATGGGGATAAATATGTTAAAATATATAGTCCACTAATATAACTGAGAGGGGGGGAGGGGGTGAATCAGTTATCCAACTATTATAACAATTATCAACCTTATTAAACCTTAACCATATGAGTAATATAATCAGGAACCATAAAAAGATACTCATACCTAATAGCACCATATATGTTAACTAGGGAAACCCTTAATCAAAGAGAAAACCCTAGTGGTGATGGTACACACAAGATGATATACTAATATAAATTGTCCTTTTTATAGGATGGACCTTGCTAGGATTTTATGAAAATATTCAGTACATTAGTCCGTGTTAGAAGACTTTGAATCCCTATTAGGAGATTCTAACCCTGTTAGGAGTTTTATAAAGAAAATAGACCCATTGTTCAAATAGCTTCAAGGGCAAGATCAATGAAACCATTGTCCAAATGATCTTTGTATTATTCCTTGTAGGATGATAGAACTGAACTATACTTCTCCTTCCTCTTATGTCTTGTCAATTGAACATCCGCTCCTTCTAATCTTAATACTAGATCACCAACTTCATATCCAATAATCCCTTGGATTTCTTACTCACATTTACCAAGCACTCTGCCCTTGTTCACATTTACTTGATCACTTTGCATGATACACTTTTACAACCAAGGAAAATAATTTCCTTTATACCAAGTCCTCATAATAATTCCTTGAGGTGGCCTTGAAGCTTTCCCAATTAATTATAATAGGACCATAATAAGATAATTAATTATTTCATAACTACATGACATTGTGAGCTTATAGTCTATACAACTTCTCACATGTGTGACTCTAGGACTTGCACACTCATTGGCATCATCATTAGAATGTCCTTAGTATCTATATAACTTTACATATCCTAATTCTATCTTTTTTAGGTGATACAATCCAATCATTAGAAACATCTTAGTAGGTAATATGTCTTTGTACTACCCTTTGTAAGTCATGTATATCTTTAGTAGGTCTTTGACTTATGTGACACACACTTAAACTCATCATCAGGATATAGTGTAGACATATACTTAACCACATGTCACCTGAATATAAAAAGTTTTTCCATACAACAACAATCTCTTTTTTCTACTTTGCTAATCTTCATAGAAACCATACTATGTTTTCATCAATAACAAGCATAGTCATGAATGCAACATATCAATTATACCACATGCTCATAAATTCTTGGGATAGTCCCCCAAAGTAATACAGTCAACATTCATGCTAATAATCTCTTCCTTTGGCATTAATGGCAACATAGATGAAAAACATCTAGGTTCCAAGAATACCAAACAGTACTCTACTTCTACTATTGTTGTTCTCATCTTCTCAAATCCTCTTCATCAATCAAATCTGAAATCCTCTGGAACACTTCTTTGTTTTGCAACTCTTAGGATTGGCATTAGTTTTTCACATGCTAAAAAACTATCAACATCTCCTTGTACATCAATTTTTACTTGTCTTCCCCTTTAGAAATTAATAACTCTTCATGATGTGTATCTCCCCCATAGAGATATTCCTTCTCCTTACTTACATGAATCTTTCTAAATATCCATAATAAAGTAGAGATGTTTTATATGTACACATCTACCCCATTGGAATCAATATCAAAGGCTTAATTATGTCAATCATCTTCTGTAAGTCTTCAACCAACTCAATTGTCCAAAGACATTATTCAAGACTAATTACCAAGAGTCCTTAGTGACTCTACTCATCACATATACTCCCATGGGAAGCATCAACATTTAGTTCAGTCAAACAATAGTGCTCTGTACAACTAGAATGATGCAACCTCTACATCATCTACTCTGAAGTAGGCAGGGGCATAACCCTAAGCATACCTCTCAAGTACTCAAATGTATCTTTAGGAAAGGGTTTTCTAAAGATATCTACAATCTAATCTTTAGTAGTACTAACATACTCTAATATGATCTCTTTCTTTGCAACCTTCTCTCTTAAAACATGATACTTAATAGATATATGCTTAGTCTTAGAATACAATACATTATTTTTAGACATACTTATTGTACTTGTGTTATTCCAATATATGATAACAAGTTCTAAAAAATAATCCCAATGTCCTTCAACATTTTCTTCATCCACATAACCTTATTATAATTATTTGTTGATGCTACATACTCTTCCTCAATTGTACTCTATGAAATATAATTGTGTTTCTTTCTTAGCCAAGAAACCAATCTTCCCCCTAAGAAGAATGCTCCACCACTAGTGCTTTTTCTATCATCCATATAGCCTACCCAATCCACATCAATATAAGCACATAAAGTGACATCACTTGATCTATCATACCATATCCCATAATCATATGTTCCTTTCCAATATCTAAATATCCTTCTTATTATGATACTCTTTAGGACTAGCTTGAAATCTAGCTACAATCCCAACTGCATTTGCTATATCTAGTCTAGTGTGAGTCAGAAATTACAAACCTCCAATCATGGATTTGTACTTCTACTCAATAGTAGGTATCTCATCTTTATTAGATAACTTATGACCATTTATCATTGGTGTTCCAACACACAAATTTCCAAGCCAAATCTTTTCAACGAGCCTTTCAAATACTTAGCTTGTTAAATGAAAATACCATCACTATTTTGCACAACTTGTAAACCTAGAAAGAACTTCATCTCACCAATTATGCTCATCTCAAACTCATTCTTCATTTTTTAAGCAAAGTTATCACTTTCTTTATCATTGCCTCCAAAAATTATGTCATCAACAAATTCATTATTATCAACAAACCATTCTCAATTTCTTTCAAGTACAAGTTACTATATTTTGTATCTTTAGCAAACCCAAGCTTTGCCAAATACCTGTCCAACCTTACATACCAGGTTCTAGGTGCTTGCTTTAGATCATATAGAGATTCCTTCAATCTGCATACCATATCCTTATCTTTTATCAAAGGGAATCCTTCAAGATTCTCAATATAAACCTATTCTTCAAGTTCTCCATTCAAAAAGGCTGAATTAACATCCATCTAATACGCTTTGAACTTCTTATTTCCTGCATAAGTCAAAAACATTCTCATTGGTTTGATTCTGGCTACAAAGGCATATGTTTCCTCATAATCCATTCCTTCTTGTTGTGAATAACCTTTGCATACCAGTCTATCTTTCTTTCTTACAACTTCACCTTGTTCATTCATCTTGTTTTTGAATACCCATTTAGATCCTGTAACATTCTTGTCTTTAGGTCTAGGAACCAAATCCCATGTGTCACTCTTCACAATCTGACCTAGTTCTACCTTGACTTCTTGAATCCAATGATCATCTTTGCATGCCTCATCTACATTCTTATGTTCAACTTGAGAAATCAAACATAATTCCTCATTTACTCTATTTCTTGTCATCACTCCTTTGTCTTTTCTTCCAATTATCTTCTCTGGAGGGTGATTCTTTGTTAGGTTCCTGTGAGAAATAAAAGTTGCTAACTCAACTCTTATATCATCTCTTGGTTCAGATCTCTATCATCCTCTTTGCTTAATAATTTGCACATCATTCTGCAGATCATTATTAGTCTCAAAAAAAATTCTACATTATCTCTAACCATTCTAGAATCTCCTTCTTCCCCATCAGAATTGTAATTTATTATATTTTCTTTAATTCCAAACTTTTCATCAACTTTTAAATTTGCACACTCAACTATTGTCTTGGTTTTATGGTTAAAACATCTATAAGCTTTGATTTTTAATAAATAACCAAGAAATATACCTTCATTACTTCTTGGATCAAACTTACCAACATCATCATCTCTCTTTATGTAACACATGATTCCAAAAATTTTGAAATACTTTACTAAAGGTGTATGACCAAACCATAATTCATAAGGAGTCTTATTCATACCTTTTTTTTGATATGTACTATGTTCATGGTGTACACTGTTGTATTGACTATTTCTCTCCAAAATGTCTTGGATACGTCATTCTCAAACATCATTACTCTTGATGTGTCTGATATTGATCTATTTCTCCTTTCTACTATCCAATTCTGCTCAAGGGTCTTAGGTGATGATAACTATCTCTTCATTCCATTCTCTTCACAAAATATCTCTAGAAGTAAATTCTTCTCCTCTATCTAATGTCAAACATTTAATCTTAACACCAGATTCATTCTCAACTCTATTCTTAAACATCTTGAACTTCTCAAATGCTTCATATTTCTCTTTAAGAAATGCTACCCACATCATTCTAGTGAAATCATCAACAAAAAACATAAAATACCTTTCTCCATAGAATTATCTTGTTCTGGTAGGGCTACTTAAATTTGTATGAAAAATCTCCAACTTCTTTGTAGTAGTGAACTTCTTGCTAAGAAAAGATACCTTCTTCTGCTTAGACATGATACATTCTTTGCAAACAACATTAGTAGGCTTCATTATATTAGGCAAATCTTTAACTAAAAATGTGTTTCTAGCCTTCACTATGTTATCAAAGTTTATGTGGAAAAACCTTATATGCCATAACCAATTGTTGTCCACTTTTGCAACCAAACATGTCATCTCAGTAGGATTCAATTAAAATACATTACCTATGGATCTTTTACATGTTTCAATTAGCTTACAATCTTTATCTTTGATAATACAAGTCTTTTTTTGTGAATTTCAATTGGTAACCTTTACCCACCAATTGTCCAACACTCAACAAGTTATGCTTTAAACCATCAACAAAGTAAATATCATCAGTGTTAGTCTTTCCATCAAAAGTAATAGATTATATCCCTCTAATGTGATAGGTTGCATTGTTACCAATTCTAAAAATACCTTCATCATGATTCCTAAATTTAACAAACTTGTTCATATCACCACTCATATAATGTGAACATCCACTATCTATTATCCAATCAGATTTCTTTTCAACTTGGAAAACTAGAGCTTTTTCTTCTCTAATTTCTACGTCAAGGTCATCTTCTTTTATGGGTACAAATCCTAGCTCATCATCACTCTCACTCTAAAATCTTTCCTCAAATTCCTCATCTTCATTTGCATACAAAAAATTTCTAGGTCTTCTAGGCTTAAAATTTCCTTTATACATTTTCTCCTTTTTAGGACACTTAGATGCATAATGACCAAATTCATTACAAGTCAAACATTTAAAGATTCTCTTACCATTTGCTTCTCTTCTTCCAAGTAGGGTTATACCTTCTTCAATCTTTCTATCTTCTTTAGATCTAGTTCTACTATTGCTAGCAAAATCTCCATGGGTGCTTACACTTCTGGATAAGCATAGATGAACACTTAAGGCACTAAAAGTTGTCTCCTCTCTTGTCAATTCTTCAAGATTATCTTAAACTAGCTTCTACTACATCCAATCTTCCAAGAAAATTTTCCCTAGTGAACTTCTTAGTACATGGTATCAAAATCTCAATCATTTGTGCTACCTTCTTGAATGGTGGTGTCAAAGTTTTCAAGTTATTGCATACAATCTCATCTTCTTCCTTGGATCCACCATATGACTTGATTCCTACAACAATCTCAGATATCCTACCTACATAACTTCTTACATATTCATCTTCCATCAATTTAGCATCTTGAAACAAGCATATCCAATTCTGTTATCTTATCCTTTTTATATATGTATCCCCTTAAAAAGTAGATTATAAAGCTTTCCAAACATTATGACATGTTTATAGTGATTTTACTTGTTGTATTCATTCTTAGGAAGAGTTTTCAGTAAGGCTTCTCTAACTCTCATATTACACATGAACAAATCTCTTTCTACTTCACTACATTCCTCAAGCTTTCTTTCTTTGACAATTAATTTATCATTCTTTGTCAAAAGCCAATATCAGGGACCCATACATATTAAATGAGTCTTCATCTATTCTTTCCCGCTATTATAATTAACCCCATCAAATTTAGGACTATCCTTTCTGAAGTGACTTTCCATTGATCTCCCAAAGTTTTTAAGCCTTCTCTTCAAGGACCTGAAGCTTTGATACCAATTGTTAGAATATATAGTCCACCAATATAACTAAAAAGGAGGGTGGGGGGGATTGGTGAATGGGTTGGTGAATCAATTATCCAATTATTATAAAAACTATCAACCTTATTAAACCTTCACCATATGAGTAATATAATAAGAAACCATAACGAGATACTCATACACAATAACACCAGATATGTTAACTAGGGAAACCCCTGATCAAAGGGAAAACCCTGGTGGTGATGGTACTCAAAAGATGATGTACTAATATTTAATATTCCTTGTTCGAGGATGAATCCTGTTAGAAGTCTATGAAAACATTCAGTGGATTATCCCACTTTCATAGTTTCAATCGAAACTAGCTTGATAGTTTCGATTGAAACTATGAAAGTGGTTTGCTAACTGCTCATGTAAACTGTGAATAGTTTTGATAGAAACTAAGACATTTAGTTTCTATTGAAAGTTTGCAAAATAGTTTTGATAGAAACTAAGTTTCTATCTAAACTAGCTAGATAGAAGCCCACATGAATAGTTTGAAGTTTTTTCAATGATTTCCTTTCTTCGAAGCTGAATTACCAGGTTGAAATGGAGCACTGAAGACCTAAAATTGTACATGATTGGAGTACTTTGAACTAGCTTTCTAATGATTATGAATTTGGTGCTTTTCAAAAAATTTAGGTATATATTTTTAACATGAATTAAATATAGGTTTATTATTAAAAAAAAACTGAGATATTCGACGCTCATGGAAAAATAGTAAATATAAAAATAATTTTTTTGAAAAATAAGTATGGTCTCCGTATTTGAGTCACCTTTCAATCAAATTTTTCTTTTTAAAAATTGGGTAAATAATAAGTTACATGTGTCAAAAGCCACGTATGTCTAAATTAGTGTTATGCCAACTTTAAACTACAATAAAATATGAAATACTAACGATAAAGATATAAGACCAACTCTATGGTTTAGGTATGGATGTTAACAAACTAAATTTGAAAGAATCACATTGATATCTATTGTAGAAAAAAAAAATTGTGTGTCAAAAACAGTGTCACTCTTTAAAAATTAGGTTTTTGATAGCATACCAATTTTCGTAGGAGAAAAAATAATTCAATAAATTTAATTTTTTTAAAAATAAAAAATATATATTTAGAATCTAGACACAAATTCCTAAAAGACTCTAGTTTACTTCATCTTCAAATTCCTAACCGTTAAATAGGAATTTGCATTTGAAAGTTAACATTTTCTTAAAAATTCAGAGTTCAGTGTCAGTTTAGGAAAAAAAGTGTAACCCACTATTGTGGGCTCACCCCAGTACATATCAATCTCTATTAGGAGACTTTGAATCCTTTTTAGGATATTCCAACCCTATTAGGAGTTGTAGAAAGTAGATGGATCCACTATCCAAATAACTTTAGGGGCAAGACCAATGAACCCACTATCCAAATGATCTATGTATTCTTTATTGCAAAATAATAGAATTGAACTAGACTTCTCCTTCCTCTTCTTGTTTCCAATCAACCAAACTTCTTCTCCTTCTAATCTTAATACCAGATCACCAACTTTGCATCCACTAATCCCTTGGATCACTTACTCACATTTACCAAGCACTCTTCTCTTGTTCCCACTTACTTGATCACTTCACATGATACACTTTTACAACCAAGGAAAATACTTTCCTTTATACCAAGTCCTAAAAAAAATTCCTTGAGTCAGCCTTGAGGCTTTTCTAATTAATGATAATAAGATCGTACAATAAGATAATTAATTATTTCGCAACTACATAACATTGTCAGCTCACAATCTATACAACTTCTCACATGTGCAACTCTAAGACTTGCACACTTGCTGACGCCATCATTAGACTATCCTCTGTCTCTATGTAAATTCTCATATCCTAATTCTATCTATGTTAGGATATATAATATAATCATAAAAAATTGCTTATTAGGTACTCTGTCTCTGTACTGCTCTCTGTAACTCACGTATATCTTTTGTATGTCTTCAACTTATGTTATGTGCACTTAACCTCATCATCAAGACATAATTTAGAACATGTCCTTAACCGTGTGTCACCTGAACATCTAAAATTTGTTCATACAAGAATGATCTATGTGTGCTACTCTATCAATCTTCACAGAAACCATACTATGTTGTCATCAATGAGAAACATAGTGATGAATGCAACATGTCAATTATGCCACATGCTCACTAATGCTTAGGATACTCCGCCAAAAGAATACCATCAGTATTCATGCTAAAAAAATTAATTTAATTACTACATTTCCTTTCCCAAAATATTGAAATACAAAATATCATCTTAGAAAGCAAGATGCTTATCACAATTAGGAAGATTGTTATTGGTCAAAATATGCCTGGAAAAATTCCCTAACTACTTTATCTATGTTCTTAAAGCTCCAAATTTCATCATCAAAGAGTTGGGAAGAATCATATCTAAATTCATTTGGAAATATAACGTGATAGACAAGAAGAAAGTACCACTGGTGTCCTTAGAAATTATGAATAAGGATAAATCATCTCGAGGTGCTAAACCCCATGATTTACATCTTCAAAACATGGATTTGGTGCCAAATTAGCATGGAAAATATATTGTGGTAGGAATTTTCTTTGGGTCTACATTATGAGCACTAAATACCTTGATAATAATCACAACACATGTATCTTCATAGTGTCAAATCCACCATCTGGGTCAAAAATGTGGAATTTTGTTTCCTTATCAAGAGAAGCTCTAGTAAAATATATCACATGAGAAGTTAATAATGGTAAAGACTTAAAATTTTGGATTGATTCATTGGCTGGATATCCTCCTCTAAATTTTGTTCCTAATCTCTAAATTTTGTTCCTAATCTCAACATAATAGCAAATATTGTATCTACAATTTGGGGAGATAATTTTGTGACTATGTTTATGTCATGGATTGACACACAAGAAGAGATCTTTGGAAGGATTTTTCCACCCTTCCAATCCCTATGCATCAATAAATGTTGTTGTCCTCTATAATCAATCTATGCATTATCTTTATGTCAAGGGAAAAAGATGTAGTTAAATGGATACATTCAACTAGTGGAAGATATTTAGTCAAAGAAGGATATGGTATCCTTCTTGAAATTCACACTAATCCTACAATGAAAAATTCATTTAGATTTTTCTGGAGCCCATCAACTTCCCCTAAGGCAAGTGTATTTACTTGGGTAGCATTAAGAAAATGGATTCTCACAAGTGATAGACTCACAAGGTTCAACATTGTGATATCTTTCTTATGTTGTCTTTACAAAACCTTCAATGAAACTATGGATCATCTTTTTCTACAATGTCATTTTGCATATCATTGTTGAACTTGGATCTTACAAGAGATGTACATTATCTTCCCACTATCTATCAATCTATGGACTCTATTTGAGTCTTGGCCCCTGTTGTATAGGTCTTCACTTTTTCTTTCATTGCGTGAAGTTATTCCATCAAGTGTTGTTTGGGCACTATGGTGGGAGAGAAACATGAGAGGTCTTTGATGGTAGGAGTCATCTTTCCACAACTTTTTATTGCAACTTGAATCAAAGATTGTTGAAACTATGAATGTTAATACTACAAAATTGAATCAGCTAGCCACTTTATATACATCATGGGATGATTTAATGAAGAAACATTGGCTAGTTTTATGTATTACACTCTCAAGTTCTTTACCAAATACCCATAAAAATAAAAAGAGACATGTTACCAAATGGTTACCTTTGACATATCCATATGTAAAACTTAACTTTGATGGATCCTCATGGGGAAACTCTTGCAAGAAAGGTATAGGTTTTTCCATCTATGATGATAGAGGATTATCAATCTATGCATCAATAATTTTGATTTCAGATACCACAAATAATCAAGTTGAAGTGTGTTCCCTATTGTCTAGCCTTCAAGCCATAGTTGAACAGGGATTCTCCAATGTTTACATTAAGGGTGACTCAATATTAATTATAAATGGATCCAAATTAGGTGATATGATTAATTAGAAGATTAATTACATTTTCCAACATATTAGAAATATAATTTAGAAACTCGATAGTGTAATTATTGGCCATGTCTTTTGTGAGGGGAATAAGTTAACAAATACATTAATTGCTAATTTAGTGGTCAATGGGGTGGATGTTAATCAAAATAAGAATTTGATATTTAAAAAGTAATTTCCCAAATTTGTGGATATTTTAAATAATAAGTGGGTTTTTTTATTTTGGATGGCACACATAACACAACATCATTGATAGGAAAAACTTGTTTCACTTCAAATCTCTCAATTCTATGATTTAGATCTTCCAAATCTTGCCTTCATTCCCCTCATTTATTTCACCTATATTTAATCTTTTTCCAACCTATACAAATCATGCCACTTCATTTCTTTATCACCATGTTTCCACTCTCACATGAAATTGGATGTAAGGACACTATTTTTCATGTGCTCTTCTAGAACCTTTCATTAAGGGTTTGTTTGGCTATAGAAATAAGAATGTGGAAATAGGAATATGTATTCTAGATTTGCTATTCTAGAATAGAAAATAAGAATACATATTACTATTCTTATTTGGTTGAGTCAGAATTTGATAGGGAATTCATGGACCCAAAAATTTATGTATTCTAAAATAAATAAAATTGGAATAGGAATATGTATTCCAATTCCACCTATTTAGGTGGAATTGCAAATGCTCATTTTTGAGCTAAAATTAGAGTATGTATTCCTATTCACATTTTTATTTAGCGCATACAAAAAAAGAATTTGAAATTTGAAGAATTTACATATGCCTATTCCACTCATATTCCCGTTGCCAAACAAACCCTAAATGACAACATTCCCAAAGTTGACTATTTTATAAGAATTTTAGTTTGTATATTCTCATTTTTCTCTCCCCAATACATTTCATTATTGTTTTCATTCATACACAATTAGTTCATATGTGTCACCCTTGTTAAAACACCATGAGTTTAGACATGAATCAATGTTTGAAAACTAGAAAGACAAAGATCTTTTCTCACAGTGCATCTCAAGAAGAATGGAATTTCTAGTGTAAAAGTTCCAAGTTAGTGTGTGTCTTTGACAATCATATCCATCCTTCACTAGTAAGATCTTAGATGATGCTCTAAACTTTTTCTTCAGAATGGATTGTGGTAAGTGTGCAAAATATGTTAGGTTTTTCCAGGTAATGAAATTTTATCTCTAGTTTGTCATAGACTCATTTACCCACATCAATTGGTTTTTATTTTTATGTCTAATGGTATAGATTTATTGTAATCTGATGATGATCTCTTCAGTTTAGTAGGAAAAGTCTTGAGGGAGGAAATCCTTGATGAATGTGTGTTAATGTTTTCCATGGAAAATTATAGTCTTGGATATAGCTCTATTTGGATTGGGGGTATTTTAGCACAATGTAATCTTGGTTAGGGGTTTCCCTTTGACTCATTCTTTGATGTTATGTGTTGCATTGTAGAAACATTAGACTTTAGATTCTTCAACAAGGTATTCTCTATGCATGGTCAAGAACTTGGTCATCCATTAGTGAAGCTTGCCAGATATAAAGTGAGTGTGTTTTTTATTCTCATTAAATATGAACATGGTGGTAGAGAAACTTCTCTTGTTGAACCTTCTTCCACTCATGGTTTTCATTGCCACCATTATGGTCACGAAAATGTGCCTCAGCCTCAAGATAGAATGGATGAATGATGCTTATTGTACAAAAAAAGTCTTACTTTCTAATATTACAATGGTTTCATCATGTCATTGACATTGAATGTTGTATAGTTTTTTGGTTTTCGTATATTTCCTCGATATATGTTTAAGGGTTCTTTTCTATTTACTTCTTAGTCTCATCTACTCTTATTCTTCAAAATAATATTTCTCTCTCACTACTAACATGGAGATGAATGCTTTGCTTCTTCTATGTTTCAGTTTTTTAGTATTTCCATTTTATGTAAATCTATTTTTATTAATATTATATTATATAGACCTTGTCACCTTTTGTTTTAAAAAAATAATTCACCACTTAATTTCTATAACTAGAATATTACACATTGTATCATCTTCAAATGGAAGCACCCATCATTTAAGACCTTCTACATCTCATCCTTTAGTGACCTTATGGACCATGGATGGATATGTGTTCAATCAACTATTTATCCTACTCTGTCACGCTTCTTCCATTTTCATCAATGCAGTTTCTGAGAACTTGGGGTTAGTTCCTTGTGGGCCAAACCTAGAACTATTCTAGAATAGGATGACCCAATTTTACTTGGTTTGGACTAGGTCAACCCAGGTCAACTTGTTCCAAAAATATTTTGAATCCCGAGACCATTTTTGTCTGAGGGATGCAAATTCAAAATTGGGTGACCCTTTTTTTTGATATAATTTGGGTTTTAGTATTGACACCCCTTTATCCTTTTGGTTTTCGCTAATCTAATTTGGATTATATTGAGAGTTATGTTTGGAATCCCCTCTTTCTCTTGTATTTTGAATGTTAGTGTGGAAGTGTTAGTGTAGTTTTTTGTTTTTCCTATTTTGCTAGGTTTTTCCTACACTTTTAATAATCTCGCTTAGGTTAATAAAGCATGTCTTATTAGGTGAATGGTTGTGAGGTGTCACCTTCCTACATGTGAGCATCCATTAGCTATCTTGGGAAGATACTTTGCTATCTTTAGTCCAATAGATGGTTGCTCCTCATTGGTTGGTGTTGCCACCTCCTCCCTCTTCCTTGCCTATATAAGCATGCTACCTGGCTTGTATTTGCATCTCTTGTTTGTGCATCCTCTTAATGCTATTTTGCTTCCAGCATTTGCATTACTCTCTTGGAGACTAACTCTATGATGCTATTTTGATTTTGTATCATTTGCATTCATAGTTTAGATATTTACTCTTTACACTAGTTTTCTAGGTTATTAATCTTATCAGATTCTGACATGGTATCATAGCTTTTCTATGTGCAAGAGTAGATTTTAGTTTCCTTATTTGAGAGATTCAAGGGGGGCAAATAAACTTTATTGTAGTTTTTTGAAAAATGAAGTATGCTCTTCTCTTGCATCTTTGGATGATCCTGAGAATCAGAAAAGTTTTGACAAAAACAGTTTTTCTCTGGGGTTTCAATCTCAAATCTAACAACCAACTTGCATATTTGGAGTTTTCAATTAGTTTTGCAGGTTCCAGCATGCCATTGATGGACTTAAGAAGCTGATCCAACATTTGCATGTCATATTCTGGTTGCTAGGGTCATTTTTTAATTTTTGGAGCCATTTTTTACTGTTAAAGGCGTCTGATTTACACTACAGCAACATCTTCTATACATCAGCAAGAAAAACGCTTTCTGGATTTTGTTCGTAGCCTCAAAAAACCATCTGGGTATCTTTTAGATTTTGCATGCAAGCTGTATATTTTGCAGAATCGAGCATGCAAAGCTACAGCCATACCCCTCTCCATTGGCAGTTGCAGATTTGAACACAATTTTCAAATGTCTCGTTCTTGCTCATACAGACTCTGATTTTGATGATTCTTTTTATGAACTTGGCTATTTTTTTGTGCTCTATCCACTAGTGGAGTTGTTTTTTGATTTTCATGCATGAATTCTTCAAAAATTGCAAATTCTCAGCCGTGATTGTGCACAGTTCTTGTTTTGGAAACTTCAGAGGATCATAACTTTCTCATATGACCTCGTATCAAGGCGATTCTTTTTTTGAAAGTGCATGATTTTTTGAGTAGATCGCAGTGGTGCTATTTGTTTCCTTGATTATTGTGTCCAAGTTTCACTTTTAGCATATGCTCTTCATGAGGGTTTGTAATGCATTGAAATCAAGACCACTAAGTATTTCTTTCTAGTGGTAGTTGTAAACACACTAAAATAAAGTGCCAAATCATATTTCTTTGGGGGGGTTCTTTGATTGAGTAAAGAGGGGGGGGGCATTGTCGTGGTCGGGTTCTCTTCTTTCTAGCATTTCTTCTCTGCATTTCTTCATCATGGATCAAACAAATATGCCCATCCTAACTCCATACAATTACTTTCAGTGGAAATCACGCATTAAAATTCACTTAAGGAAAGCTGGATTAAATAGGATAACTATGGGACTTGAAACTGAACTTGCTAAAGATGAAGATAAGCCTAAGTGGTTTAACAAATGTGATGAGGCATTTGGAACATTGTGTTTGTCTGTTTCTCCTGACTTGCTATTTCACATTGAGTCTTTGGATACACCAAATGAAGTATGGACAAAGCTAGAAACACTATTTGGCACACAAGATTCAATGAGGGGTCATATGTTGGAAAATGAATTAATTAGTTTGAGTCCAGGAAATTTCAACACAATTCAAGATTTCTTCACCAAATTGAAATCACTAAGGCTGCAGTTAAAACAATGTGGAATTGAAAAGAAAGATGAACAACTGATTCTTAGTATTCTCTCTAAGCTAAGTTTAGAATATTCTATTTTTGTCTCTACCTTCTATGCTACTAAGGGTGCACTTGGTACTCAATTCACCATGCCATCTTTAGATGATTTTGCTGTCAATCTCACTCGAGAACAAGACAAGCTAATCCAGATGGGCACTCTTAAGTCCTCTAAGTCACATGCCTTGGCTGCCAACCAAGGCACAAAAGAACAACAAGGACAAGGTAGTAACAACAATAGTAAGGATAAGAAACAAAAGAATAGCGAGGAGAAGAAGGATCAGATATCAATTTCTTCAAAAGCAACTATTGATACACCATCTTCCAAGGGTGATAAGCCTAAGAAAGAAAAGGTCAAATGTGCCTATTATAAAAGACCTGGTCATGATGAACATAAATGTTTGCAGAAACAACTTGATCACTTGACATACATTCTTGAGAAGAATAATATCAGCGTTCCTAAGTCTATCAAACAAAGTTCTAATGAAGGGTCTAACAAAGAAAAAGAAAACAACAAGGGGAAAGGAAAGGGCAAGGCCCTTTTTGCAGTTGCTTCCTCACCATCCACTTGGGTTCTTGATTCGGGTACTTCACACCACATGGCTTCATCTAAGGAAGAAATTGCATCCTTAGAGCCGTGTACTATGCCTTCTATTTTGATGGGTGATAACACTCGTGTTGAGGTGTGTGGGAGAGGTTCTGTTGATGTGGGGGATGGCACATTCCATGATGTTCCTTATGTACCCTCATTGTCAACTAATCTTCTATCGGTACACCAGATCACTCACACAGGTTTAGGCAAGCAGGTTGAGTTTACTCATGATTCAGTGGAGATACATGAGTTGCACAATGATTCTACAGTTGTAGTTGGGAGAGCAGATCATCAGTCACGACTCTATATGTTTTCTCACTTTGTTTCTGATCCTCCTTTGACTATTTTGCTCACTCACTTTAATGATGTGAGCAAATTATGGCATGAGCGGTTTGGCCATCTTAACTTTCACTACTTGCATCAACTTAACTAGCAGAGCATTGTCATAGGGTTGCCTTCTACTTTGACATTGGAGTCACTTGGAATACATGATAGATCTTCTGATGGGTCAGATTCACTTGAGCAGTCTTCTACCTCCACTTTTGATGTAGAGAGTGATTCAGAGGACTCACCTCCTTCCTCTCCTAGTCATCATTCACAGGTTGATGATTCTCCTCTAGATTCTCCATCTTTTGGTCCAGTTTGAGCTAGACAAACCTTGCAGTTTGCAGGTGATTGGGTTGGGGATCCATCAAACACCAAGCAGACTCGTTCAAAATTTCAGGATGCTCTACATATCTTCATTGCTACTGCCTCAAATCCACAGTCCTTTCATGAGGCTTCTGGTATTTTTGAGTGGGATACAGCTATGCAGGAAGAGTATAGTTCCTTGATGAGGAACCACACTTGGGATCTTGTCCCTTTTCCTAAGGGAAGAAAACTTGTTCGATGTAAGTGGATCAACTGGACAAAATTTGCAAGCTTTGCTGGAGGTGCGGGATGCTTCATCTTTTGGGGGGGCCTCTTCCTCTCACTTGGAGTCCTAATTTTCTTTGGGGAGTCTCTTTTCTCTCTCTTTTGGGGGAATTTTATGTACATGGGTACCTCATCAGGCTTGACTTGTCAGGACCCATTTCTACATCCACCTAAGCTTTGCTTATGGGGGGGTGTTAGTGTAGTTTTTTGTTTTTCCTATTTTGGTAGGTTTTTCCTACACTTTTAATAATCTCGCTTAGGTTAATAAAGCATGTCTTATTAGGTGAATGGTTGTGATGTGTCACCTTCCTACATGTGAGCATCCATTAGCTATCTTGGGAAGATACTTTGCTATCTTTAGTCCGATAGATGGTTGCTCCTCATTGGTTGGTGTTGCCACCTCCTCCCTCTTCCTAGCCTATATAAGCATACTACCTGGATTGTATTTGCATCTCTTGTTTTTGCATCCTCTTAATGCCATTTTGCTTCTAGCATTTGCATTACTCTCTTGGAGACTAACTCTATGATGCTATTTTGATTTTGTATCATTTGCATTCATAGTTTAGATATTTACTCTTTGCACTAGTTTTCTGGGTTATTAATCTTATCAGATTCTAACAGGAAGTGGTTAGTTAATGAATTTATCTCATATAGTTTATATTATCAAATTAGTTAGTCTCCATTTTACCACTAAATATTTTGGTGAATCCAATGCCTTTTATCTCTTTCTTTCATCTTAGCGTTAGATCTTTCTCTCTTGAGTGTCTCTCTAATTGTTCCCCTCTCTTCTTGGAATTAGATTATTTTTTGTGTCACTCTTATTTTGGTGAACTCAACATATCTTTTTAACTTTGGAGTTAGCTCCCTTGATCTCCTTTTTTTACATGTTTTTAGTGTTAGATTTTTCTATATTATATGGTTAGGTCTTTATTTTTATGATCCTTTTTATAGTGATAAATTTGTATGGTTATATCTCATTAGAGTTCCCATTTGTGATCTCCCTATTTATGATCTTTATTGCACTAAGTTAGACCTATAGCATTCTCGCTAGGAGAAATCATAGACTCGTGTGCTCTTTGATCATGTTTCCTCTTTTCTTCCTATGACTCATGATGATACCAACAATTTTCCTCAAGATTTTAATCCTATCAAGGGGAATAATTCTTCTCACTCTTCCCATGATGAAGGTAAAGCTTCAAGAGTCTATCCTTTCCAAGTTGTTAATATCTCTTATGAGTTTGATAAGTTAAAAATTTTCCTTTTGCAAGAGAACCAAAATCCTAATAGAGTTGTCATTGTTGAGGCTATTAAGAAGGTTATTATTCATGATGATAATAACATTTCTATTTTGTGTGGTATCTTTCACCTTATTAACATTCATGCTAATCCTTTGATGAAATATTCTCAAGAGTTAGGATATACTCCTCCTTTCACAACCATTGAACCTTTCATTCCTTTTTCCACCACTATTCCTAGCATTCAAACTTATTTTCCACCCCTCATGATGATTTATACACAAGTCTCTAATCCTATAAGTGTGGGTCTTCCTAAAACTTCACTTCCTTCTATTGTTCCTCCTACCTCCATACCTTCTTCATTACCTTCATATAATGTTATTCCTTTCACATATCCCAATCCTTTTTCTATTCCTTCCAATCCTGTACAAACATCTTTACATATTCCCTTCACTTCCTATAGTAGCTTTTTTAACACATTCTATATGTATATTCCTACTCTTGTGTCTTCTAATCCCACAATTAGAAGCTTAGTTCAAATTTTCATTTCTTTGCAACAACAGGTGGATCAATTCACTCAATAGAAGTACAAGTACAACATCCCTACACATGACATTGCTAATCCCCTTTCATTATACATACTTTTTGTTGTTACCTTGCAACATGTTGAGATACATCAACTTGAGACTTATAATGGTAAGGGTGATCTTATGATTCATGTTATGAATTTCCAAACTATATGTAGTGATTTTTCTTTTGATTATTGGCTTATAGATAATTTTTTAATGCATACTCTTAGGGACAAATATTTTCAATGTTATTTCTCTTTACCCCCTTATTCTATTGATTCCTTTCAGATGCTTGTCAATACTTCCATTAAACATTTTTAAAGTAACATTGGTCCTCAAATTTCTTTGACCAATTTCATCCATTATAAGAGAAATGTTATAAAAAATGGCTAGTGAATTTATCGCTAGATTCAATTTGTATGCTCAAATATCTTATCTTGTGTCTAATCATGATATTCAATGCATTTTTATTTTTAACTTGAAAAACTACATTAGAGATAAGATTCTCCTTACTAACTAAACTTCATTTTCACATATTTGTGTAGTGCTTAACCATTATCAATTATAAGTGAGTTATCTTGAGAGCATCACTCCAATGGATCTTGTTACTATTGATAAGAGTGGTGGCATTCTCCATCAAAATAAGTTTTCTAAGGCTAACAACTACATCAAAATCAATAAACCAACAAATCAACAAACACAATTGATGATCAAGTGGCTACTACATTTAAAGGTATGATTACTTTTTCCTCTATTTATCACCCTAGGTGTAAATATACTACTTTATTTGAACCTTTTTTGTGGTGATGATGAAGTTGACTAATGTTAATATTCTTAAACTTCCCCCTATTCATCCTATTAACACTAGTAGACCAATGCTTGTGTCATTTCATCAAAAAAAAAAATTGTCAAAGCCATCATCAACCCAATCATGATACTCAAAAGTGATATGCTTTGAATTATATTCAAGATCTTATTGATTTTAATGCTACACACACACACACACACACACACACACACACACACACATATTGATGCCAAGGTTAATTATATGAATAAATCCATAGAACCTTCTAATCAAAATAAAAAAATTACACGAACCTTTTTCCTTCATATTCCAAAAATGGCATTAATCAACCTTCTTCTCCTATTACTAATGTCAGTTGCATTGATAAGGTGGAAGAAGCTAATCATGTGGCTCATTGAGTTGAGTATCAATCTCAACCATCAGTTTTACCATTGCCCAAACCTAAAACTTCACTTCCTGTCACCTTTGATCATTTTGATATGTTCAAATTTCCTAAGGTCCTCGTTATATTATTTCCAGGGTGGCTCATATCACTTCCCATGGTGTTTTGATTCATCCCTCTTTCTTCATGAATGTATCATTAAAGATAATCTTTTTAATAAGAGGTTCCATAAGGACGCTAATGAAATATCTAATGTTTGGATTCAAAATGGTAATGGTTTTTTTTCATCCTCAAGGTTCTAACTATCTTCTTGTGACCCCTTCTAGTAAGCTTATGCATACTACCTTTGTTTTCATGTCTACTTCCAATCAATGTCAAGTTAAACTTGAAATTTTGTGGAACTTTTCAATGCAAGTTATAGCCTCTCCTATTCCTATGTACATCATATTTCCCCATAATGGATAATTTTTCATCATTAATAACTCTCTTTATAATCCCTCTCACCCTTGCAATTGTTCTTAGATATATTCCTATTAGCCATTCTCCCTCAAAAACCACCTACTTGTTCTAATCATCTTTATTGATCTTATAAAAAATATAAGGTAGATAAGATTCTCAAACTTATCCTTCCTAAGGTTTATCCTCCTATAGAAATATTGCATGTATCCCACATATTCCTCTACCTATTATTCCTCAAACCTTAGTTGTCCTCTCTTTGGACCTATGATCATTGATCCTAATCCTTCAAGTTTATCTCGTAAAACCATTCACAACCAACATGATTGTAAGTGTTGCAAGCACTGTCAAGCTAAGGCCAAGGCCCACACTCTTACTTCTCAAAATTCTTCATCATCTCAATCATTTCCTTTATTTGATCAACTAATACTTCAATGTTTGGATGATGTCAATCATAATAATAACATGCAAATGGATAAACATGATGATTACATTAGTATTTTAGATTTTATTAATCTTGATATGGAAGATACTCTTGATGATGATTCTAATGTGCATGTTAATGATGATGAATACAAATATATTGATATGGATTGTGATTTTCCTAACATAGTTTCTAAACTTCTACACGCATTCCTACTATTGAGCACAATGACTCCCACCAGTGTCCTTTCTTGGATCTAGCGATAATTCCTATTGTGTTAGATTTTGTTAGTATTGTGAGTTTCCAATATTCCCCCATCAAATCAAGATGAGGGGAAGTAGTACACTTGAAGTGAAATTCTCTATCATGGTATTCTTTGTGTGTTCATGTTATGTTATTCCTCATGTTGTGCTCTTTGTTATATGTTTTTTCTAAATTTATTTAGACAATCATTGTTGCTCTGCAAATGCAAGATGATAAGGTCATTGGAAATATCATACACATTCTTCTATTTGTACTTCTCTTCTTCTATATGTCATTATGTGTTATGTTGTATGTATGTTCTATTGTTCATGCACATTCCCTTGTATAATCTTCTAGGATGCTTGTGACATGGTAGCACTAGTTGTTTTGTGTCTCCATGTTTTTTACCCAAAAAGATTCTTCTTAGTCTTTCTTACATGTTTTTCCTTCATCCTATTGTAGCTCTACTTCCTTTAGGGAATGATGACATTCCATACTTGATATGATATTACATATTATCATATTGACCCCAAAGTTGGTAGATCGGGCTATGTGTTATCTTTTTGTCATGAATTTATTTCCCTTGAAATGTTCTCTCTTGGAGGCATTTCATAGTGGAAATTTTTCTAATGGATGCATGTATTCCTATGTTAAAGCTAGTTATCTTATTAAGGCATTTTCAATGTCTTTAACATGGAGGTATACACTTTACTCACGTCTACACACACACACACACACACACACACACACGTTGATAGCTTGGATTCCTCTATTGAACTACTAACAGTTCATGGGGACTTGATCTTTGTTGTTCTTTTAGATATCTCTTTGGACTAATAACAATCTGGGAGGTTCAATCCATTATTTTGATCCCTCTTTGGATTAATGAAAGTCTGAGAGACTTGATTGTTGTTTGATCCTTCTTTGGACTATTGATAGTTTGGGAAGCTTGATATTTTTTTCATCCCTTAAGGACACACACGTCCATGTTATTCCTGAGTCCTTTTTTTATTCTTCTTTTAGGGCATGAATTTCCCTTAAGGATAAATCTTTTTGATGGATTGACTGGCATCACACATACTTATAGACCATTCAATTCATCTTCAATGGATTAACTAACATGCCACATATAGTTGCTATGCATCCAATGCCATCTTTTGTTACAACACACCTTTTCTTTTTGTGTACTTCACAATATGGAACATAAACCTTATTTGGGGAGTTGGCTACACTTTGTTTTGTCAATGACATCTCTCTTGATATGATTTTGGATATGATGAAGGTTCAAGTCCATTGGGAGCAGGAATTTATGGTTTCTTTGTCTCCTTAGTCCTAATGAGACCATATTTTACTTTTGATCTATTTTACCATGAGTTTGAGGCAACTTATACCTTGCTAAAGTGGGGGATAAATGTATCATCTTAAAGTGGAAGTGCCCAATATTTAAGACCTTTTAGCTCCCATCCTTTAGTGACCTTATAAACCATTGGTGGATTTTTGCTTAATCGATTCTTTCTCCTATTATGTCTTGCTTCTTCCATTTCCATCAATGCAATTTCTGAAACCTTGGGGTTAGCTCATTGTGGGCCAACCTAGAATAGGTCAACTCAAGTTGACCTATTTTACAATAGGTAGACCTAAGTTAACATGTTCCAAAATAGGTTGACCTATTCCATAGGGATTTTGAATTTTGTGGTCATTTACATCTTGGGGTTTCAAATTTGGAAATGAGGTGAACCTAGTTGGATTTTTTGTTTTTACATCTAAAAACTAGTATATATAAGAAGCCTAGGCACCTCATTTTAACATCAAGAAAACCACTAGAAATTCACAATAATTATAAAAATTTCAAGGTATAAGTTCAAATATTCAAGCATTTAAGAAAGCATTAAGGCATTCAAGTTTCAAAGATCCTTTGTGAGAACTTCTGCTTCAAGATCTAGTGTTTTGTTGGCCACCAAGGGAGGAAATCTACATTAAGGTATTTATCATCTTCTTCATTGAATCACATTTATATCTATGGCTCCATGATGTGGTTTTGATATATCCATTACATTTGTATAGATTTCCTACATCCTTCATTGCAAATTCATCATCTATGTTGAGATAATGGGTGTTGCACACATTGCATAATATTGTTATATTGTATTATTTTATTTTATTATGTAATGTTTCATCTAGATGGACATGCAATATGGAAATATTTCCATGGGATATACTTTATTAGTTGTATTGTAACGTTGTGATAATATTTCTATTAGAGGTTTAGGTGATTCTACAACACCTCCAAGATCAAATGAAAGACCAAGATAACTTCCACAAGAGATTGGCAAGACAATTGCATGAAGAAGAATGAATGCTATTAGTGATAATGGACTTGATTGAAATCCAATGGATTGATTTGAAATGTACATAATAGGCCTCCTTATATAGGAGAGGTGATAAGAGACAATGATAAGGAGAAGATAAGCTATCACCCACAAAAGGTGGAATCACATGTCCACAAAAGGCGGTCATCCTCCATTATGCAATGAAGTATGTACGATGATGAGGATGATAATGTGATAAGTATACTAAAGGTGGAATGAGATAACAACTATGACCACCTAGAGTGGAACTCTCCTACACCACGTGTTTAATTGAGGTGCAAACTCCTAAGTGTCTCAATCACAAACTACTATGAAATGCATTATCCTAAGTAAGCTTAAGTAAGTGTAATTAATGAATATTCAATTACACCAACATTTCCCCTTAAGTGCAACTTAGGGGAATTCACTTTAACTCACAATTCAAGATGGGTCCCGGCTACTAGGCCATTTTAGGTACCCACGTATAATATGCAATGCAATACATGAAATGTAATCTCTCATAAAGTGGAGAAAGAGAGAAAACCTCGTGGGAAAAACCCTCCTTTAAAAAGAGAGATGAAAACAAGATGTATGGATGAATGGAGTACTCAAGACCCCCCAAAAATTGCATACATCATTTATATACAAAGAATGATCCCCCCATAGGAAGGAAATAAGGAGACATGATATCCCCCCCATAATGAAGAAACTCCAATGTAGATGAAGAGAACCTACAAGAAAAATATAATCCAATGCCTACAAGAAACATGTCTCCCCTTAGGAAGAGATAAATACATCAAAAGATGAAGAAGCCACTCCATGTAAAAAATGAGGAAGGAGGAAGGTCTCCATGTATGCATCTTTGAAGACTGAATAGGTGTCTTCAAGCTCAAATATTTTGTCACACCATCAAGTTGACCTATGAGATGTGAAAAAACAAGAGAACATGAAGAGTTGGGAAATCCAATCTCCAAAAAAGGTGAAGAAGTATCTCGAAGAGAAACTCCCTCAGATGTATTAACCAAATCTACATTATGAGACTCATCTAAAAGAGCATCCAGGAATTCATCTCACAGTGCAAGATCTGAAGCATAATGATCATCCTGCTAAATAGTAGAACTCATGTATGAAGAAGTAGGAGGTGGAGGAGTAGGAAGTTCAACACTTGTCTCAAGAAACAAATGATTCAAGTGTCCAATATTCTCCTCACATGAATTATTCACCCTTGATAAAAGGTTAGGTACATCATGAATATCATCATCATTATCAACAAAATGTGCAAAAGAATACAAACATGATGTATGATCAACAATACCCATAGCTATAACATCTCTAGTCTCCATGTCCCTAATATAGACATAATCAAGAGTGAACTCAACAATTTTACCTTGTGCCCCATGAGTAATTTGATAAATGGAAAGGATATTAGTAGTCAAGGATGGTATACAAAGAACACCATTAAATGTACCCTCTCCCATAGGAATATAATCTTTCTCAAAAACCTTCATGTATGTATTATTACCCATCAATATAGGTGGATAATTACAAGGCTCAATAGAAGAAATCATATCCATAGAAGATTGCATATGATGTGATGCCCCTAAATCAAGAAGCCATTTACCTTGCTTAGGATGTGTGGAAGCAATGAATGCTTGTCCTTTGCCTCTAGATGATGATGTAGATGTAGCAACTGCCTAATATTGAGAAGGAGAAGACACTGATGAGGGCAACTAAATATTGTTCTTTTGAAGAATGTGAGTGAGTTCATCAATTTTCTTACGGAAAAATTTATACTCACCATGTCCTAACTTTTTGCAATAAGCACATTTATCTCTCTTTCTTCTAGATGTTTCCTCTCTTGAAGAAGATTTGGATTCAATATTATGCTGTGAAGGAGAGTCATCACCTTTTTCATGTTGCTTAGGATCCTTGTGTTGTTTGTTTCCCTTTCCTTTGGAAGCCTTTAGAGAGGAGTCATTTGCGACCAATGCTTGATGCTTTAAAGGCTTCAATTGACCCATGTGTGCTAACTTTGCTTGTTCCCTTATGAGCTGAGCTACAAATTCATCAAGAGAAGGCATTTTGTATGCACTACCAAGAGCATCTATAGTAGCATAGAATGTGGAAACAAAGATTGAATATTTAGGACCTAGCTTGGAAAGAATAGATAATATCAATTGCTTATCATCTTTAATAATGTCACAATTAGAAAGCTCCAATCTAATGGAATTGAACTTAGAGAAAAAATCTTGAATATTGTCAAAATCACATAGACTTAGACCTATAATCTCATTCTCCAATTTAAATTTTCTTATTCTATCAAGTTTACCAAAGATTCCTTCCAGTGTTGTCCAGGCATCATGAGGATGTGTGCAGGATGCAATATGATATAACAAATGATTGAAGATAGTAGATCTAAGAGAGCCAAGTGCTTTATCCCTTCTATCAAACCATTTCCATCTTTCTACAACACCTATAGTTGGTTCTAGATCCTGTCCAAGAATAATTCTAAGCAATCCAATACTCATCAACTAATTAGAAACGGCTTGTTTCCATTCATGATAGTTATATGGAGTGGGTAATAGAACTTTTGAAAAATCCATAATGAATCAAAGAATGATTGAAATAAATTGATACCTCCTTCAAATTACTAATTTAATTAAAAAAATTGAAATCCAAGTATTCACCAAGTGCAAATATAGCCAAAAAGACCTATTTCTGAAAGTGATATGTCCACTCCAAATCACTGAAATCTAATTATAGATCTGGAAAGTAGAGAAAAAATCATGCACTTTAAAAAAAATTGCACCTAAAAATGTTATCAAATGTGCCCAAACAAAGCCTTGGAAGTTGCAAAAAATGGGATTTGCAATTTTTCAAAAAACTCAGAGATAGAGATTCAAAATCACCTACACCACTATGTAGATCATAAAATTCTACCCCAAAAAAAAAAGAAAAAAAATTGCTCAGAAAAAGGAGTCCATATGAGGAAGATATTGCTATTTGAAAATCGCCTTTGAAATTATTATTTTTTAAACATTGTCGCTGCACCTTCAAAAATCAAATGGTTGTAGATTTGGCCTCAAATGTCCGATTTGGATGAAAAAAAATTTATTTTAGGAGTTTTTGGACCTCTTGTATATGATGCCAACCTCTGATTTGCACCAGCAAGCTCTAATTTTCACCTACAATAGAAGGTCACAAAATGGACTCCCAAAATCTCCTCCAAACTGTGATGTCTAGATTGCCAAATGTTGCACCAACAATGAGTCAAACCAAGATTATACTTCTTGAGAAAAGGTCTTCACACCTTGAGAACTCTAATATCAAGTTAGAGTTTTAGGTGACTCTACAACACCCCTAGGATCAAATGAAAGACCAAGATAACTTCCACAAGAGATTGACAAGACAATTGCATGAAGATGCAAGAATGCTATTATTGATAATGGACTTGATTGAAACACCAATGGATTTATTTTAAATGTACATAATAGGCCTCCTTATATAGGAGAGGTGATAAGAGAGAATGATAAGGAGAAGATAAGATATCACCCACACAAGGTGGAATCACATGTCCACAAAAGGTGGGTCATCCTCCATTATGCAATGAAGTATGTGCAATGATGAGGATGATAATGTGATAAGTATACTAAAGGTGGAATGAGATAACAACTATAACCACCTAAAGTGGAATTCTCCTACACCATGTGTTAATTTGAGGTGCAAATTCCTATGTATCTCAATCGCAAACTACTATGAAATGCATTATCCTAAGTAAGCTTAAGTAAGTGTAATTAGTGAATATTGAATTGCACCAACCATTTCATGTAATTATTTAATTTTGGAAAAAAGAATTAAAATTTTAATATTAAATGTGGGGTCAATGGGTCAGGTAGCACATGGTTTATGTAATACTGCTTAGTGGTTTTGTGGGACTTGCTACTATATAAACAACCACAAGGATAGTTGTTGGTGTGAGAAAAGGCAAAGACAAAAGGCAAAAAGGGAAAGAGTCGAGGGAACAAGGCTTGATAGGTTAGCCAAGGGAACATTTGTGAAGGTTAGAAGCATGGCATGGGATGTGTGGATTCATGCTCGTTCACATACATTGCTCGGTGGTAGCTATGGCTTTGAAGGCTTCCATAATTTTATTGCAATGGTATTTTTTTGTTGAATAATACATGGTGATGGATGCTTTTAGAGGCTGAGTTTTTCCCTCAATGAGGGTTTCCTAGGATATATCTTGTGTCACATTTTTGTGAGTATGTTATCTATTCTCTTGCATGTGGATTTCAATTGTGTGTTTATTTCAGATCTATTATGGGTTATGTGGAAACAGTTATATTATTTCTTACAAGTTTCCTTACATGTGGTATTAGAGAAAGGTTTTATGTGTTGTTATAATCTTAGATTGAATCCATGGGAATGCATGCAAAGATAAAAGAAAGGACAAGATATGTGAGTTGTTTATTGTAGATATGAGGGTTTTGGGTTTGTTTTTATGATGGGATATTGGTAGATTTGGGCATGTGAAATTGTTGGACAAAAGGATTTTTTGGATGTTTCATTTAAATGAGAGTTTTAGTGGGTAGCTTGTAAAAATAACCTCCTGGGTAAAAACAAACCCAACCATTGGATTCGGGTTGACATTTCCATAAATTTTGATATATAATATGTCTTAGATTGGCCATGGTCAAAGAAAATGAAAGAATTTTTTTAAGTTTCAGCCTGTGATGGTCGTCAAATTTTATCCCGTCAGAATTTTCGTCACAAAAAAAATATAAAAAATCATAGTGAAAATGGTAAAAAGACTGTCTTAGTAAAACAACCATAACTTTCTCTTAGGATATTGAATTTTAGACTTCTTATGGGCATTGGAAAGATAATTCAGAGCACTACAACTTGGTGTAGGTTTGGTTATGTGATTTTGAGATTTTGTCAGGTTTTAAGAGCCTAAAATTCAGATATTGTTTATTTTAAGCACAAATTAGTGCATAACTTGGGCATACGAAGTCGAATATAGGAATTCAAGTAGTCAATGGAAAGCTCTTGAAAATATTTACACATTGGTTTAGATTTGGTGTAGGTTTGGCATAGTTTATTTGGTGATATATTAATCTGAACAGTTTATGGTATATATTGACTATGGTAACATTGTGAGTTTATGATATTGTATGTTTGGAGATTTAAGATTTGATGTTGTTAGAAATGGAAAAAGAAATATGTAAATAAGCAATTTACCAAGAAAGAATCTAAGTGAGTTAATGTATGAAAAGATATTACCATAAGATAAGAGAGAGAAAGCTTCAAGATCCAACATCATGAGACAAGATATTTGAAAAGGGGAAAGCAAAGAAAACTCCTTATGACATTATGAATGAGGCATGAAAAGCCCAAGAAGAGAGAGAGAGAGAGAGAGAGAGAGAGAGAGAGAGAGAGAGAGAGAGCAATGACTCATACAATGATTGAGAAGAGGAAGAAATCTCATAAGAAATGAGAGAGGAGGGTCATCTCTTAAATAGAGATGAGAGAGAGGAGTTAGAATGTAACTCCCATGTCTATGAATGCCACCATTCATAAGTGTGTGAGGTCAAGCGTGAGATTCCTCTTAAGGAGGAATAATCTAAATTACAAATTACAATAAATATTTGTCCTCACATATTCCACTAGAGGACAAAATACGATGTAGTGGAAAAAGGACAAAAAAGAAATATATTAGGATACATTGGTTTATATCCTAATATATTATAACAATAAAGAAAGGAGGTCTAACCTTGGTTTATAAACACACCAAGAAAAGATTACAACTTCTAACACCCCCCTTTAATCTTTACTTGGGGTAATTATATGAAGGGGTGTTAAACCCATAATTTACAATAATCTGCAACTTAATCTTCAATATGAAGTAATTTGATTATATTCAAGCCATATGGTACATTTGCAAATCCAAGAGAAGTACATGAGTCCTTTGAATGTGATCAAGTGGAAGCATTGACACATCTTCATATTTGAAAAATTGAGAAGGTTCCTTGATGGATCACCTAGAAAAAAATGACAACAAAAAACAAGACAACTATCCACAAGTAGAATTACATTGAATGGACAAGTTAGTAAAGACAACTATCCACAAGTAGAATTACATTGAATGGACAAGTCAGTAAAAAAATGAAGTTATAATAATTTAATCTAGGAGGAACTAAGAGAGATGAGGATAAATGAACGTGTTCACCAACATGCAATGGAGTTAACATGATATCTAAAATAAGTCATAAGCTCAAAATGATCATAATAGATGCAATAAATCTCTCATGAAAGGAACATACTAATGCACAAACGACCACAGACGAGGCCAACTAATGAAACCTGCATCAACATTGCATCAATCACATGGATATAGACAGTCCACTAATGAGTCATCCTACTACAAGTGAATGGGTCGCGACTCCATCACCTACATGACCCATGATCTAGGCAATAAAGAATGCAAAACATTATCACATTGTATATTTATCAAAGAAATATAAGAGAGACAATAATAAATAAGTAGAACATGTGCCTCAAGCACCAAATAATTCAAGTTACAATTTTTCCAAGAATTATTGCCGATGTTGACCAAAGGAAGGGTTTATGAAAAGTAACAACATATTACCTTCAGATAAGAAATCCATCATGGACAAGCAACATCATTGCCATGAGGAAAAAGATCAACATGCGTAATGTCCCCTTTCTAGCATTCATAGCATGATGTTGTCGTTAGCCTATTTCCCCACAGTCCCGTAGGCTAACTAGGACATTAAAGGGGCTTAGAGGCCATTTGGCCTAGATGGTTTTAGTTGCAGGTCTTTCTGAGGGGTTCTGAGGCAACTTTGGGCATACTTACTATTTAGAGTAAGTCATCTTGGACATGGCCGGACATTCAGTCATAGTGGTATGTCGATGGTAATTGTTTAAAATCGACAATAAAACTTATTTATCATTGATAAGATTTGTTATGCATTGATAAAGCCATTTTATAAAGTTAAATTTAAATATTTAACTTTATTAATGCATAGACTATAGTTCGTGGGAAATATTTAAATTAAAAGAGTTCCCTTTATTTTTATAACACATTGGAGACATAAGGTACATAAAGGGAGTTATTTTTTATCCCACATTGAGAAAACGAAGGATTGAGCTCTTGTGAGAACACTATAAAAGAAATGGAAGAGCTTTTTTTTTGTATGCTTGGATGAAGATTAATGTTATGTTGCTGGATATCTGATTATCGGGATTGGAAGACGGAATCCCTCTTTGCTAGCATTCTCTTCGCTGTTGGAAGATACAGTCAGGAGGATCAATGGTGTTTTCACTTCAGGAAACATACTGGGTTTCATTTGGGGCGTTCACATAAAGAAATTTACAAGGGTTTGAGGTGCAGATCTGAAGTTAGTTATTGCTATAGTGCTGCATGAATAGTATTTTTGCTATAGTCGGCATGAACAGTATTTTGCTATAGTACGGCGTGAACAATGTTGGTATCAAGTTTACTTGTTTTTTCGGTTGATTAGAAGTTTGGAAGGCTGTCGACTACATTTGCAAAATACTACAGCAACTAATTCCAGGTTTCTTCTGTCAAGTTTTGATACTTTGCATAATAATTGTTGAATACAAGTCTGAATAGTTGTTGCAGCCTTTAAGGTAGCTGTAAGTGCACATCTACATTTAAAAATCACCCTTTATCAACAGATTGAAAGAGTTTCCAGATTTTTCATATATTGTTGAATGTGTGCCAAGTGTTTGTGAAAATGTTATGATGGGTATTATGCATTTTAATGTCACTTCATAGTTGTTCGTAAATCTACTCATTGGAAAGCAATTTATTGAGGAAATCAGCTTTATGAGTTTGCATACAAAGTGTTTGAAAATATTCCTTAAGTTAAATTTCTACAAGTCAAAGTTCAAATCAGGGGAGGATATTACAGTGGTATCAGAGCTATAAGTCCTGCCATCCTGTGGAGGTCTTATAGGAAATTTGGAACTGGCGGATAGAGGGGAAAGTGTTTGATGAAATGTCAAAACACTAAAATCAGAGCATTTATGTTTGAGCATGTGAAAGGGCCTTATAATTTCCACAATACCAGAGCAAGACAAAGTAGGAGTTCAGACCTGCAAAGCAAGCAGTCTAGTTCATCCGTACAGGGGGGTATAGAATCCAGTCATACAGACACAGCGGAGGTATTCTTTGATCAAGACAGCAATATGGGTGACCGAGATGACAGGAATACAAGATTAGGTGGAAGCGGGAATGCCGGTCCAGAGCCTGGAGAGGAAAGATTCTTACAATTATTAGAGACCTTGGTACAGGGTCAACGAGTAGCAGAACAAAGGGCACAGGAACAGAATCAGAGATTGGATCTTATGATGCAGATGATGGCTCGTTAAATGGGGTTGAATGCTAACATGGGTGGAGGAAACAATCAGAATGGAAATGATCAGGATGGGACACATAATGGAGATGAACAAGTTGGGAACAATTTTGGTCATGCACCCCAGCGAGCTAGGACAGTGAGTTCAAGGCCCATGATTCCTACATTTCCTCCTAGAGCTCCAGAGCAGCTCGTACCAGAGCCCCAGATTACTGATATACAGGACCAGTTGAGGAGAGATTGGGAAGCCGGAGGGCCAAATTTTACTGCTGCAATTACCTTTAGGGAGTATATGGATGTGCAGATGAAACATATGCCACGTGGACATGACAGGAACCAGAGCTATGAGCTACGGAAGAAAGTAGGGAGACTTGAGTTACCATATTATGATGGCTCAGGAAAGTCTACAGCAAGAGCTTGGGTTCAAAAGATTGACACATACTTTCAATTGAACCCTATGCCCGAGGAAGAAGCTATTAAGTATGCAACAATTCATCTGGATGGGTTAGCACACGAGTGGTGGCATCATGGTATGGTCACTATGGGACATGCACACATTACTTCATATGTGGAGTTTACAGAGAGGCTGATTGACCGTTTTGATAGGAAGGATCCAGAACTCCATTTTAAGGAGTTAGCTCAACTTAACTAGTGGGGATCATTGGAAACATACATTTCAGAGTTTTAGAAACTTGCAGTGTTAGTAACAGATGTATCTGAACAGAGGATACTAGTTCTATTTATGGATGGGTTAGCTAATCCGTTGAGAGGGTGGATTAAAGCTCTCAACCCTCCCACTTTGCAGGAAGCCATTAAGAAAGCTCGTGACATGGATTCCTCTTCATCTTCAAAAAATAAATTCCAGGCAAAGAGTTTCCCTTCAAGGAAAGATAAGGACAGGAAACCTTTTCATAAAGAGGTTCAGCCAGCTAAGGAGGAAAGTAAAAGGTTGGACAATGAGACGCTTAATGATCTCAAGAAGAAGAAGCTTTGTTTTCATTGCAGGGAGCCTTGGGATTTGTCACATAAGTGTCCATTGAAAGCAAAAGCTAAGCAGATGGAGTACTTTTCAGCCGAAGAGTCAGATTCAGAGCAGTCATCCGAATCAGATGGAGATGATGATAGTTCTTCACAGGAGGAAGCACGTGGTGATAGCACGATAGCTCAGTTGTCAAGTATATATGAGGTCGTCACTTTCAGAGTTAGGGGAACCTTGGATGGACAGAGAGTTGTGGCACTCATTAATATAGGGGCGACACATAACTTCATTGATGAGAAGTTTGTGACACGCAGAGGGCTACATACAGAGGAGCATAGGGGATTTAAGGTGATGGTTGCCGATGGCTTCAAAATTGAATGTACCAAGAAAATCTCCAACTTGCAGCTTCATTTGGGAGATTATGACATGAGAGGAGATTTCTTTGTGGTCAACATTGGTGATCAGGATATGGTGCTTGGGATGAACTGGATGAAGTCTCTGGCAGAGTTTACATTTAACCTTGAGAAAATGGAAATGAGGTTTGAGGCAAATGGTAAGAAGATAGTGCTCAGAGGTTTGCCAGATGGGAGACTTCGAGTGGTGTCACTCAAGCGGATGCAGAGTTTCTTTAGACATGATCAGGTGCAGTGGGCAGCAGAGTTTAGAGTAATGCCTAAGATGACAGAGCGGCATAAACAAGAGTATCCACCTAATGTACAAAAAATAATAACCAAACATACTAAGGTGTTTGGTGAGATACCTCCAGGGAGACCCCCGGATAGGGGAATCAAGCATGTTATTGAATTAGAGGAAGGGGCTAAGCCAGTTATCATCACACCTTACCACCATCCGAAGAGATGTAAGGATGAAATAGAAAAGGCAATTAAGGAGTTGATTGACATGGGGCACATATGACCAACCAAAAGTCCTTTCGCTTCTTCAGTAGTATTGGTGAAGAAGAAGGATAGTACAATGAGGATGTGCATTGATTATAGGGAGCTAAACAAGAAGACAATCAAGAACCGATACCCTATCTCGCGCATCGATGAGCTTATTGATGAATTGCATGGTGCATGCTACTTCTCCAAGATTGATTTGAGATCCAGCTACCATCGGATACGGGTTAGAGAGGTGGATGTGGAGAAGATAGCTTTTAGATGCCACTATGGACATTTTGAGTTCTTAGTCATGCCCTTTGGGTTGACAAATGCCCCTGCCACTTTCCAGTCCTGTATGAATAGAGTGTTCAGAGATCAGTTGAGGAAGTTTGTGTTGATATTTTTTGATGATATACTGATGTACAACCGTACTTGGGAGGAACATTTGAAGCATATTGATACAGTGCTCAGTATTCTAGAGAGGGAGTCATTATATGCCAAGATGAGTAAATGTGATTTTGGGATGACAGAGTTGCTCTATCTAGGGCATATTATTAGTGCAAGAAGTGTTCGGGTTGACCCAGACAAGATCAGGGCCATTCTGGATTGGCCACCACCGAGGAACACTTCACAACTCAAGGGATTTCTCGGGCTTTGTGGGTTCTACCGCAGATTTGTGAAGGGATTTTCACAGATAGCAGCGCCACTTACATATTTGACACGGAAAGATAGTTTCAAGTGGTCAGAGACGGCTCAGGATTGTTTTGACAGGTTTAAGGAGCTGATGAGTACATGTCCTGTTTTAGCCATTCTAGATTTCACCAGGCCCTTTGAGCTGCAGTATGATGCCTCGGGAGAGGGAATAGGAGCTGTTCTCATGAAAGACAAACATCCCATCGCATATGAGAGTAGAAAATTACAAGGTGTGGAGAGAACCTACAACATCTACGACAAATAGATGCTAGCAATCATGCACGCGCTAGCTAAGTTCAGGCAGTACTTAGTGGGAAGCCGGTTCACAGTAAAAACATATCATAATAGCTTGAAACATTTCCTTGGACAGAAGGACCTTAATGATAGGCAACAGAAATGGGTGAGTAAATTACAGGCCTATGATTTCGACATAGCCTATGTCAAAGGGAAGAAAAATATTGTTGCAGATGCTTTATCTAGAAGGCCTCATTTGCTTGCTGTTGGGATAGTCATGGATGATTGGAGAGAGATGATCTTGGCAGAATATGCTAAGGATAGTTGGGCATCTAGCATTATTGAGGGAGCTATTCAAGATAGTCGATACACTGTCGTAAATGATCCGATCATCTACAAGGAAAGGATTTATTTAGTACCCGGGTCTGCTATGAAGCAGAAGATTTTGAGGGCATTTCATGATTCACCAACGGCAGGACATCCCGGATTCTTTAAGACATATCGGCAGGTGAGAGAGCACTTCACTTGGAAAGGACTCAAATCAGAGGTGCTTCAATTTGTGAGGGAATGCCCTATGTGTCAGCAGAACAAACAGGAACATTCTTTTTTGGGTGGTTTACTACAGCCCCTACCCATACCAAAGAAGAAGTGGGAGAGAATTTCCATGGATTTTATCACAGGCCTCCCCAAGGCACAGGGTCGGGATTGTATCTTTGTTGTGGTAGACAGATTGATGAAATTTGCACATTTCTTTGCAATTTTGTCTACATATTCAGCAGCACAAATAGCAGAACTATTTTTTTGAGAGGTATTCAGACTACATGGGATACCACGGAGCATAGTCAGTGATAGAGACAACAGATTTATGAGCCACTTTTGGCAGGAGTTGTTCAGGTTATGTGGAACAGAGCTCACTCTGACTACCAGCTACCACCCCCAAACTGATGGGCAGACAGAGATAGTGAACAAATGGGTTGAGGGGTACCTTCGAAACTACATTGCAGGAGAGCAGAAGGCTTGGGTGAAGTGGCTACATCTAGGGGAGTACTGCTATAATACCTCTTTCCATATGTCTATTCAAATGTCCCCTTTTATGGCACTGTACAGGTATGATGCTCCTAATTTTTTGGATTTGTTATTTGGGGACAGCAGGGTGCCTAAGGCCAAGGATACTTTGCAGGAGTGTCAGGACATTATGCTATCCTTGAAGGAAAATTTGCAAAAAGCACAAAATCAGCAGAAGCAATATGCTGATCAGCACAGGGTTGAGAGGTCTTTTGAGGTGGGAGATATGGTGTACCTCATGTTACAGCCGTATAGACAGTCCTCTCTCAAGAAGAGTGGAGCAGAGAAATTGAAACCACGCTACTATGGACCGTTCAAAGTAATCAGGAGAGTGGGCGAAGTAGCTTATGAGTTGGAGTTGCCTGCAGACAGTAAAGTGCATAATGTGTTCCATGTGTCACGCCTTAAGAAGGCATTGGGTCACAATGTGGTTCCTTCAGTAGTATTGCCACCTCTTGATGATGAGGGAAAGCTTATCTTGGTTCCCGAGGCCATACTTGACTCCAGGGAGAGGGTGCTTCGCAGGAGGACTATCAAGGAGTATCTAGTGAAGTGGACGAACCTACCTGTCGAGGATGCTACTTGGGAAAATGAGCAGATATTGCAGCATCCAGAGCTGAAATTGCTTGAGGAAAGCAATTTTGGGAAGGGCGGATTGTAATGTCCCCTTTCTAGCATTCATAGCATGATGTTGTCGTTAGCATATTTTCCCACAGTCCCGTAGGCTAACTAGGACATTAAAGGGGCTTAGAGGCCATTTGGCCTAGACGGTTTCAGTTGCAGGTCTTTCTGAGGGGTTCTGAGGCAACTTTGGGCATACTTGCTATTTATAGTAAGTCATCTTGGATATGGCCGAACATTTAGTCACAGTGGTATGTCGATGGTAATTGTTTTAAATCGACAGGAAAACTTATTTATCATTGATAAGATTTGTTATGCATTGATAAAGCCATTTTATAAAGTTAAATTTAAATATTTAACTTTATTAATGCATAGACTATAGTTTGTCAAAAATATTTAAATTAAAAGAGTTCCCTTTATTTTTATAACACATTGGAGACATAAGGTACATAAAGGGAGTTATGTTTTATCCCACATTGAGAAAACGAAGGATTGAGTTCTTGTGAGAACACTATAAAAGAAATGGAAGAGCTTTTTTTTTGTATGCTTGGATGAAGATTAATGTTATGTTGCTAAATATCTGATTATCGGGCTTGGAGGACGGAATCCCTCTTTGCTAGCATTCTCTTCACTGTTGGAAGATACAGTCAGGAGGATCAATGGTGTTTTCACTTCAGGAAACACACTGGGTTTCATTTGGGGCGTTCACATAAAGAAATTTACAAGGGTTTGAGGTGCAGATCTGAAGTTAGTTATTGCTATAGTGTTGCATGAACAGTATTTTTGGTACAGTCGGCATGAACAGTATTTTGCTACAGTACAACATGAACAGTGTTGGTATCAAGTTTACTTGTTTTTTCGGCTGATTAGAAGTTTGGAAGGCTGCCGACTACATCTAAAAAATACTACGGCAACTAATTCCAGGTTTCTTCTGTCAAGTTTTGATACTTTGCATAATAATTGTTGAATACAAGTCTGAATAGTTGTTGTAGCCTTTAAGGCAGCTGTAAGTGCACATCTACATTTAAAAATCACCCTTTATCAGCAGATTGAAAGAGTTTTCAGATTTTTCATATATTGTTGAATGTGTGCCAAGTGTTTGTGAAAATGTTATGATGGGTATTATGCATTTTAATGTCACTTCATAGTTGTTCGTAAATCTACTCATTGGAAAGCAATTTATTGAGGAAATCAGCTTTATGAGTTTGCATACAAAGTGTTTGACAATATTCCTTAAGTTAAATTTCTACAAGTCAAAGTTCAAATCAGAGGAGGATATTACAACATGGGTCAAAACAACTTTCTCAAATAGAGTCTCCAATATTGGAGTGCTCCAAGATATGGTAGCCTTGTCACCTATACACTAAAAAATTAGCAAAGAGTAGGAAGTCATACCATGAATAAATCACAACTAGGAGCATACACCAAGGAGAGAAGGAGTTTAGAATGGGAAATCCCCATAAAATATCATCCTTGCATTGAGGAACAAAGTCGAACAAATGGAGGGAAAATCCATTGAAGTAAGTGCACACCAATTATAGGTTGGAGGGATACTCCATGGGCCAGATAAGGCAATTATGAGTCAGTTTAAAACTGTCGGGCCCACCATAGTTAACCTTGATAAATTGGCTCCCGATGTAACTTACAAAAAATATATATAATAAAAGAATGGTATTAAACAATGAAATGCTACTATGAGCATAAAGAGATGCTATAAAAGCATAAGACTGCAACAATGTGCAGATAGATCAATAGAACATAGTAAAATTAAATCAAATCATTAAATAATGAAGGCAATAGTGTAAGATAACTCATAAACCTGAATAATTTGAGATAAATAAGAAGTATTTGGAAGAGTAATAAGCATAAGTTATTAGTTAAAATCTCCATGCAAGGTGAACACAAGTGAGAAGATATTAAGGATGGGCCCACCAACAAAGACAAAAATTTAGAAAAAAAGAATAAATGAAGAGAGAGGTTAGAGACATTACAATAGACACTGCAACATCTAAATAAAGGAAGAAAAAAAAATGTTACCAATTAAAACTGCTCTTGTTCATCATTACTTGTGGCACCAACAACTCGACAGCCTTTAATTTTAGCAAGTTGCCCTACAACAAGCCCCACTGCATGAGTTGTTCAAGTCGTTTGGGCACATCACACGTGTGTACGTGGCAATGGATTAGAAGACGAGAGTTAGCAGGGGCTTTGGTTTTGTTAATTTCATGAACAGGGAGGACGCCCAGAGGGCTATCAACAAGCTCAATGGTTATGGCTATGCAATTTTGAAGGGGTTTGATATTGTGTTATATTCTTTTGGTTCACAGATGGTGATGGAGAAATCAAAAACAAGGGTTACATCAGGTAGGTTGTGATGGGGGGAGCTAGAAGAGGAGGACAATGAAGACCTTGACTTTCTTTTGTCGCCTCCCACAGTCATAGGGCTAGACGAGAATGGTGAGAAAAAGACGATCGAGTACAGGTTCAACGACCAGAGGCAAACGGTAGTGCGCACCACCACAACGCGCATCTGCAAGGTGGCCAAAACATGCCTCAACAAGTGCGCTCTTGAGCGGTGGGAGTGGCACAAATTTGGGGGAGCCACCAGTGAGGATGCCTCCAATTGGCTCACGGTTGTTTCCACAGAGGAAATCCTACTTGAATGGCCTTGTCCGGTGGGCTCCAAGGCGGATGACATGAAATTGGGCACTGACGCTCTCTCTACTTTCTCCAAGGGCAGTGCAGTGCTCATGGTATGTCGAATCTGAGGCAAGAAGGGCGAACACTGGACTTCAAAGTGCCCTTACAAGGACCTTGCTAGGCACTAAATTTTTTCTACTAAACTAAATTAGTTAAAATATATATATATATATATATATTAGAATAAACTCTCTCAAAAATATATTAGATTGTACTAGAATATACTATTAAATTAGGAGTGTGATATCTTTAAATATATCAAAACCTACACAAATTAGAGCAAACAGGAGTTAATTGGGTTTGGCGGTAAACCAGCAAAACCCTAAAAAAATTTAATATCTTCCAACTTAAGAAGATTAAAAAAGAAATAAGTGAAATCTCTCTCAAGTGTCTCCTTCAAATTGTACCTTCATGCAAACACTCAAAAACAAAGATTAAACTACTTTGATACCATGTTAGAAATGGAAAAAGAAATATATAAATAAGCAATACCAGGAAAGAATCTAAGTGAGTTAATGCATGAAAAGATATTACCATAAGATTGGAGAGAGAAAGCTTCAAGATCCAACACCATGAGACAAATATTTGAAAAGGGGAAAGCAAAGGAAACCCCTTGTGACATTATGAATGAGGCATGAAAAGAGAGAGAGAGAGAGAGAGAGAGAGAGAGAGAGAGAGAGAGAGAGAGAGAGAGAGAGCAATCGCTCATACAATGATTGAGAAGAGGAAGAAATCTCATAAGAAATGAGAGAGGAGGGTCATCTCTTAAATAGAGATGAGAGAGAGGAGTTAGAATGTAACTTCCATGTCTATGAATGCCACCATTCATAAGTGTGTGAGGCCAAGTGCGAGATTCCTCTTAAGGAGAAATAATCTAAATTAAAAATTACAATAAATATTTGTCCTCACATATTCCACTAGAGGACAAAATACGATGTAGTGGAAAAAGGACAAAAATAAATATATTAGGATACCTTGGTTTATATCCTAATATATTATAACAATAAAGAAAGGAGGTCTAACATTGGTTTATAAACACACCAAGGAAAGATTACAACTTCTAACAGATGTCATTTTATACTTAGATCATATTCTAGATTGGTCTCATGATGATATGGTTATCAGTGTTTGGTTTGGATATGTATGATGACTTGTTGGATCAACAAGTTGTGTAGTGTTGTAAGCGGTCTATACTTAAAGGTTACATTTATAGCTTGGTTATGGGTTTTTTTTCCCATTGATCTTTCATTATTGATGCATACTCAGATTGGTGGCTTAAATTTGGGTTGTCTATGCCCTAAGTCACATGATTTGTTGATTTTTTCTTCTTATAGAAGGCATGAGATATTGTTACTGAGTACAATCATGGTGGAGAATTTTGGTTGACTATTTTATGTTGACAGGTTGGACACATTGAGAGTTAGTTTCTTGGTTCATTGATGTGATCATGGTGTCATGGAATTTGACATGACATGATTGGATATATAGGTACATCTTTGATGTTCATTGGTTTGGATTCTTAATTTGGTTATGGTGGTATATCTTTTTGGTTGAGGATCATGGTTATTTGGTTTCTTTTGAGGAGCTCATGATGTGCACTTTGAGTTCTTTGATGGTTTGATGCCTTGATTGATTCACATGGTTAGAGGATCATTTTTCATCATGATGTTCTGGATAGCTTGGATACACAGTTTGGTGGGAGCTTGTGATAGTGATGAGGTGACAGTGAAATATTAGTTCCTAGTTTGGTTTGTATCTTCTTGGTTTGGAGATCTTGGTTTCACTTGGTACTAACACTTTGGTTGTGTGAATGTAGACTTGGAGGATCTTCATGTAGGAGATAGATTTTATGATGCCATAGGTGACTTGGTACCACGATTGAGTGGGATTTTTTTGGCATTGATATATTTATTGAGTGTTTGTAGATGTTGGAGGTTTGTCTTAGATCTTATTGCTGCAAAAGTGTCTTTGACATTTGTACAATGCACTTATTATCTTCATGGCGTGTGAAGATTGGTTAGTTCTTAAGGACTCATGGAGTTCATGGTTATCTTCATGGTGTGTGGAGATGGTTCTTCATGGTATGTGGAGATGTTTTTTTCTTCATGGTGTGTGGAGACGGTTGCATCTTGAGGACTCACAAGGTTCTTGGTAAAGGTGTGGTTTATGCTTTCATTTGACATGTTATCCTTGGTGTGAGGATGTTTTCATTATTATATCATAGTATACTCTTGATACATGTTTATAGTATTGACATGTTATAGTGTGTTCATATGGAGCATGTTGTCTCTTTGGTTGAGATGTTTTAGATCATGTTGTCATGTTTATGTTCCTAAGGCCATGGTTGGAACTTTGACATTGATCTTGGTTTAGTTTCTTGGTATTGAGTACATTGATCATAAGTTGGATACTTCATGAGATTGCTATGTTGTATTTGGAGTTGGTATGGATTGATCGGTTATAAGTGCTCATGGATACTTAGAGATGGCGTTGATGTTGATTTCTCTTGGATTAGACATATATGTATTGGGACAATTGATGGTTTCAACAAGAAGTCCAAGAGACATTCACTTGATATGGACTTGAGAGGAGATTGTTCTTAGATGAGTCTTGGTTGGAGACTTGGATATCTTGATGAGCATTATCATTCCCACTCTTGGTCTACTCGGAGGTTTTGTATTTGAGAGGTATAGCCCATTGTTTCTCTCAGGTGTGTTATGTTTATGATTATCTTTCATGGATATGGATTTTGAGCAACAGTACATGAGTTAGTTTTGGAGGGTTTATTTGAGAGATGGTTTAGCATTGGTTATCTCCTTGTGCATATGTTTTGGAGATGGTTTTATATTGGGCATATTCCTTGGATTAGGAATGGTTTATGAGTTTGATCTTCTTATGAGAGGCTTACGCCCATGGTTAGTTATATGGTATGGTTTGGGTGTTGTTGTGACTTCTTGGTTGGGGTTTTATGGAGGAGATCATACTTGCATAGTTTACATCTAGAGGTGTGTGTAGAAGGACATGATTAAGCTTATGATTTGATGGTTTCTCTTTGGTCTTGGTTATCTTCTTGGATGTTCAGTTTTGCTTACATCAGATTTGAGATTGGTTGGAGATTGTGATCACTGGTTTGTGTTCATGTATCTCATGTGAGAGATAACATGGTTATTCCTTTATCTCTTTCCTCTATTGGTTGTGGAGAACTTGGGAGAGTGTTGGAGACCTGTTATGAGAGTTGTTCTTGCAGGTTATTGGTTTATGTAATGGATGTCCTTGCGACTACATGGATTCACTTTTTTAAGATGTTGTGAGTGGATTGGTTATAAATTTGACATTATCTTTTGCAGTGGGAGCTTCTTGGTATATATGTGGCAGGTATTGCTTTTGAGGCTTATGATTTCAGGTTACAGATTAGATATGTTGATGATGTGAGATTCACTTGGCATACCTTTGGAGATATGGATAGTTGGATGAGTTTAACACTTTTTGTGGGTGCTATTTCAACTATGGATATTTTGACAACTACGAATACATGTTATTACCTTTGGATCAGATTTTTTGTGCTTGGCATTTCAGTTGGTACAGGATTTTATGATCTTCTAATGTGACGGGTTGGTTGGTTCTCTCTTTGGATGGCTTCTATGTATCTCCAGTAGCAGTGGCATAATAAGAGGTGAGATTATTCATGTTTGAGATGCTAGATACTTTGATTTCGTTGTGGGTACCAGGATGGAGCACATGGTGTACTTTTATCCATGATGGTGAATGTGTTGGGAGGGATTGTTCCCTTGTTCATTTATGTGGCTACAGATTGACCCTATGCAATGCATACAACAAATGAGAGATTGTTGAGATAATGGGTGTTGCACACATTGCATAATATTTTTATTTTGTATTATTTTATTTTATTATGTAATTTTGCATCTAGATGGACGTGCAACATGAAAAGATTCCAATGGGATATACTTGATGAGTTGTATTGTAACATTGTGATAATATTTCATGTAATTATTTACTATTGAGAAAAAGAATTAAAATTCCAATATCAAATGTTGGGTCAATGGGTTAGGTAGCACATAGTTTTAGCACAGGGTTTATATAATACCACTTGGTGGTTTTGTGAGACTTGCTACTATATAAGCAGCCACAAGGGTAGTTATTGGTGTGAGAAAAGAAGAAGACAAAAGGAAAAAAGAGAAAGAGTCAAGCAGGATAAGGCTTGACAGATTAGCTAAGGGAGCATTTGTTAAGGTTAGAAGCATGGCATGGGATGTGTGGATTCATGCTTGTTCACATAGATTTTTTGGTGGTGACTATGGCTTTGAAGGCTTCCATGGTTGTATTGTAATGGTATTTTTTTTCTGAATAATACATGGTGATGGATGCTTTTGGAGGCTAGTTTTTTTTTTTTCCCTCAATGAGGATTTCCTAAGGTATATCTTGTGTCACATTTTTGTGGGTATGTTGTCTATTCTTTTGCATATGGATTTCAATTGTGTGTTTATTTCAGATCTATTATGGGTTATGTGGAAATGGTTATATTATTTCTTGCAAGTTTCCTTACAATCTACAACATACAAGAATTGCAAAATCCTTATTGATAAGGGTTTCTTTAAGCAAGGTGAATATTTACATTTTTCTTGCTATCTTTCATGTTTTATATTTCAATTTCAAGGTCAAGATTCCTCAATTTAGGGCTTGACCAAGGCAAGCCATCATAAAACCAAAATAAAAATCACATATTTAGAAACTATTTATCAAGGCATTTTGGAAAAAAAATTGGATCAACTTTGCTACTGTGCCTTGGGAACATGTCCATCTTCACGTAAAGTGTTTGGACACTTTACAACTAGGTCAACATCTTCTTGAAGGCTTGAGAAAAATAACATTTTTAGGTATTTCTATTGTGATCACAAATTTGCGGTCAAAAATTCTATTATGGGTGATTTTCAAAGTGAAAATGCATATTCCCTTGCACATTTTCAAGTGAGTGCTTTATCATACATTTCAATATTTGGTCTAGACCTATTTTTCTATCTTAATTAGGATGATTACATATATTTAGCTCTTAGATCTATCTTACTTTTCTCATTAAATCAATTAGTCCAATTTCACATTTACATTTCTTTAGTCAAACTTACATTGCATGAAAGAGGACTATTGTGTTTACTTCCTTGATATAATTCAAGTTTTAGTATTGGCATCCCTTTGTCCTTTCAGGTTTTGCTACGTAACTTGGGTTTTATGAAGAGTTATGTTTGGAAGCCCCTCTTTCTCTTGTATTTTGAATGTTAGTATGGAAGTGGTTGGTGAATGAATTCATCTAGCGTATTTTATATTATTAAATTTATTAGCCTCCATTTCACCCCTAAACACAGGTACATAGTAAAGACATGATGATACTGATGATGACATCTAAAGTATTAAACTCCAAATTCTTACATTGAATAGTAAAATAATGAAATATGAAATCATCATTTATTTTCAAAACATGACTAGCACATGTACATGTTATAGGGGTAGCAATAAAGAATCATTTTGACAAAAAGCAATTACAAATATATAATGATTACAATTATAGCTAGAATGATTATTGCAATTTTGGTTTGAAAATGGATAGTGTTAGGGTTTTGATATCATTTTTGCATTTTGAACAACTAAAATATTATTGATCTTGTTCTACCATTGATTGATGTCTATAGTCTACAATGACAAGTATTCACCACTATGTGACACTTGATTGAATATTCAACTTAAATAACATGTAAAATACATTATTATGAACTAATGCATATTAATATCCCTTATCCCTTCAATGATGTTTACCTAGACTACTTTATCCCTTGAATCTCGCATTCTTAAGCCTTTCTCCTTCCACCTTTCCTCCCAACTTATAGCTAAAAAGATTTTTAGACATCATATATCACAACCTCTTAAATCTCAAATACTAACAACATTTAAAACATCTAGGGGAAAGGCACTAATAATGGCTCATTGTCCAATAATTGCATCTTCCTTTTTTTAATTCATAATTGGTTTGTTTGTGCACCACTATTGGAGATTTGTGACCCACTAGTGAGACATTTGTGCACCATTACTATGACATCTATCTACAGGTATTGTTGATTTTGAGTGAACATCTTATTAGTGCAATGGATGTCTTGGTCGATACTTTGGAATAACCACTCTTTGACCCTTTGACACATAACATGACAACTAAAAAATATTGATTAATGACACATTTCCACCATCCATGAAAATTAGTTGCTTGCTCATGCTTCTAGCTTGATTAGGTGAGAAACTTTTTGCATGAAAATTAGTTGCTTATGTTTCTAGCTTTAATTGTGTATGTAATTTTTCCACAATCCATGTAAAAAATATTATCGCAATCCTACATATCCTTCTATCTTAATTAAGCACATGAAGTGGCACCTTTCCTAACAACATCTAAATAACAAACTAAAACATATATCTTATCAAAGGGAAGTGTAGATTTTTTCTAGGAACTCTTATCATATATTTTATTTTATTTTAGCTGGTTGTATAGTCACTTCCCTTTTCGGTGCCACAATCTCTACTCATTATAGAACACCACCACAACATTAATGAGTACACCACCACAACATTCTTAAAGTTCTATATGACCCATTATCAAATAAATAATTTTTATTATTTTATTATTATTATCTAGGCCTTTTTAGCCGACACTTGTAATCATCTATCCTCATTCTATGATCATTAATATAATAAAAACCTTAATACAAAACAAGCTTACAAAAAATTTAGGTCTAGAAAGTGAGTGGAACATTTAATAAAGCACTTTTGAAAACTTCAAGAAAGTCTCAATTTGCATGAAATAAAGGTAGTGAGAAAGATCTGTACCATCAATCAAGCCATGAATATTGATTCCATGGGTATACTAAAGTGCCTTCTATCAATCAAACCATAAAAATGCGTAAAAAATTGCCACCAACTTTTCATAAGCCATATATAATGGGTCTACCTGCAATAGGAAAAGAAAACTTCCATGTGCCTCTTGTCAGATTATGCCTCCTACACAAAAACCCTCGTCACCCAAGCCTAGGATTGTATTCTTTCTCTATTGTCATCAACCTTAATCTAGGTTATCTCGTTCCTTACACAAGAATATTTGTGCTATATTATTGTGTATATTCCTTTTGCATCAATACTCAGAATCAGACAATTTTGATATATTATAAAGTTCTGAAAGATTTTTATAATAAAAAAATTATAAAAATGAACTTTTCCTTCTCTGCTAAAAAGACACAGAAACAACAATAAGAACGACAAGATATTCTTGCCCTTGGCTTCTACAGCCAAAACAAAATATACATGAAAATGGAACGTTGTGATGTACAAGATTCGATGGAGGAAAACAGCTGTTATTGTTAAGTGGAATCATAATCGTAAAAGTACATTAATCATCTGGTTTTATCTTCAGCACTTCGAGGCTGATTACGCAGCAGATTTGCATAATTGCATCTAATCATGACCTTTATTTTAACTCAGTGACTTACATTTTTTACAGTTCGAATTAAATTTTCTTATCCATTGATTAATGGTCTAATCTGTTCTAGTCGTCGACTGTGATAAAGTTAGATTTCTAGTTTGCACCATCCCAGTTGTTGGGAATATTTTGTTATCAGCTGAAAATTTAGCAGTGAAATGAATTTCGTTGAGTTTATAGCAGCTACAAGAAGATTTTCTTTTAATCAAACCAGAAATGTATCAGCTTCAAGGAGCACTGAGCAAACAATTTTTACTGATCAATAATAGTTGAAAAAGTAATTCACACAAATGAAACGGTTAAAACCATTCAAAATGGTTATGAATCAGAAGAACAGAGTCAGTTGAATCCTATGACAGGATCAAGAAGATTTTAGTTAGTTGAATCCTATGACAGGAACAAGAAGATTTTAGTTATTTTCTTTTCTTTTTTGTCAAATCACAAATGTCCCTAATATTCTCATCAACATCAGCATCAAGGAGTAGTGAGCAAAGAATTTTTACTGATCATTAATAATAATAAAATGCATTCACACAGATGGAACAGTTACAACCATTCAAAAGGGTAACGAATCAGAACTACAGAGTCAGTTGAATCCTAAATACAGAAGCAAAAAGAAAAGAAAAATGCACTTCAATTCACCCAAGTGCAGTCTCCCTTTTGTACTATGTGCATCCCTTAAAATTTCCCCAAAACAAATTCAACCCTAAAAATGGAGTCATTCATTCTACCCTAAATAAAATGCACTGCGACTCTCAAGTGCTTTCTTTGTGCAATGTGCATCCCTTCAAATTTCACCCCAAATTCAACCCTAAAAAATGAAGTTATTCCTCGCCGGTACAGAAAGACCAGTTAAGAACAGAAACCCTAAACAGCATGTCTTCCTCGCCACAGTCGAAATTTTCTATATCCTCCACTGTTAGCGAGCCAATTGATCAAAGAAAGCGAATTGCTCATCAAGTTCTCGCCATAATTTACCTTCCCTTTCACGAGCTTTTTAACCCTACTACTGTCAGGAACCCCTCCGAATCCATCAAGGCAGCTGTCCTCATTCGTCAGGGCGGCGCTCATCCATGTCTGCACATTACTCATCTGAAATTTGAAAGTTCCGTTCCTCAGATGCTTCAGCTCCTTCATCGAGTCATGGATCTGAAGTACCGTATCACCCAAATTCTCCACGCAATCCTTCAGCGCACCCCTTTCCGTTCCATTTAGGCTCCCGCGGGAGATTTTGACGGCCCAGGTCCTCATATATCGGGCGTTCCGAAGCGTGACATTGACGGCCGCCTTGACGAGCTCCTTCTTCTGCTTCTGGGGTTTCTTGGCTTGCAGAAAACACGAGTAAGGGCAGAGAGCGTCCAGGCAGATGGAGGGATGAGGCGTCATTTTGCAGGAGGATGTGACGAATTCGCTGCAATTGGGATTTGATGCTGCCGCGGCGGGCAGCAGAATTGCGGCAGTGATGAAGAGGGAGAAGAGGGTGGAAGAGCCCATTGCGATTCGAACTCGCGACGTGTTGGTCGTGATTGAGTGCATTGCAATTCGACCTCGGCACGTTGGGGTGATGATTGTCGGGGGTGTTAAATGGCAGATTTATAATAGGGGAAGAAGACTAGATGAGCTTTGATGGGACCGTAGGCCTAACAAACAGCGGTCTCTTCAATTTCTTTCCACCGTCAATTTCACAAAGGAATATGGCCTACGCACCTTCGCATGTCTATCACTTATTCCAACTTTTAACATTTAAGAGATGTGATGTAGGGGAGAGGATCTGGTAGTCGTGCTTCTTAACTTGGACACTCTTAAAATCTATTGTAACTATTAAAAAAATGGTTGAATATTTTTTTAAACATCTTCATCAGCTAGTTAATTACTTATAACTAAGGTTTCGACTCATTGCCATCAAAATTGGTATCGTTTGTATGCGTCATACTAAAAAGTGTTCATAATCTCATTTTTCGAACCCCTTATCTATCGTAGTCAATTCTCATTGGTATCGTTCGTATGCGTCGTACTAAAAACTGTTCATAATCTCATTTTTCGAACCCCCTACCTATTGTAGTCAATTCTCATTGGTATTGTTCATATGCGTCGTACTAAAAAGTGTTCATAATCTCATTTTTCGAACCCCCTACCTATCGTGGTCAATTCTCAACCCCGATATTTAGATTGCTTTGCCCCAATACTTGTACATTATCTGATGCTACATTTTTTATATATAAGTTTAATATGAACATATAATATTCATTACAAGTAAATTAGAACATTAATATTTATATGATTATATGCTTTATTTAATCACAACCTATCTAATTATTAAACAATAAATATAATAAATTAACTTTTTTAAAACTAATAAATAATTACATTAAACCTAATTATTTATGGCGGTGGACCTAACCCTAAAATCTTTTTACCAAAGACAATGTTTTTTGCAACCACTCGTCATTTCCGAGCGATGCCTTCTGGATCGGTCATTGCCATGAGTCGTTCCATGGCCTCGCAGGTGAGTTAGAGTGAATGTGGAAGATGCATTTGTTTTTCAGAATGCGGCAAGGGTTTTCAGTAGGGTTTATATATGTGCTCACTCACGTGTTCCTGGCGTATATATTGTGTTAACACTTTGCTCGCACATGAATCACAGCGGCCTCCTCACCGTCGCTCCTGTCAGGGCTTTCGGTCCTTCACATCGACGGATCTCAGACGTTGTTGGTATGCATTAAAAATTGTTGAGGGTCTGGTTTCAAATACTCCTTGCTTAGTCAAATTTTATGAAGGATTTCAAATACCATAGTCTTTCAAATTTATGTTTTAAAATTGGTAAAGATTACTTTCTTATTTATTTATTTTCTGGGTAACAATTTTGATTTATCTGTGACGTTAGAAATAGGAGACCTCATCTTCAAGAGGGTTTAATTTGCACTTCAAATTTGAGAGGGGGCTTCTTTGTTTGTACTGGAGAGTTTATTTGAGGAAAATCGGAGCTACTAACATAATTTTCTCATGTTTTTCAAGGAGTTTGTTTGGATTAGTTTTGCAGTATGGCTTTGGACATTGTGAGAAGTTCAACTACAGATAAGCAAGATTACTGGTGGTCGAGAAAATAGAAAGAAATATGTACTTTTACTTATTGTTCAAGGATTGGAGCTGTTAACATTCCTTAAAATATCTTGATGGATAATGTTTGCAAGTTTTGGTAGAGGAATTTTAAAGGAGACATTTTTTTTTGCAAATGTGTTAGTCGACACAACATTACTTCAGGGGATTTGCTAAATCTTGAGTAGGTAAGGTCTTTCTTGGACCTTATTGGGCAATGAGCTATCCATTTTTTTCAAACAATGTGTTTTTAATTCTTATGTACACAATTTGTGGTATGCATTTGTTTATGTACAAAGTTTTTGGAAAAAATGCAGCAGAGTTTGTGCTAGAAAAAATCCAGAGGAGTTTGTGGGAAGAAATTGATATTATATTATGTATATATTCATATATGTATGTATGTATGTATGTATGCATGTGTATATATATATATATATATATATATATGTATGTATGTATATGTATATGTATATATGTATATGTATGTATGTATATGTATATGTATATGTGTGTGTGTGTGTGTGCAGTATACATTTGTATAGCAGAAATTAAAATACAAAATTCAAGTGACATCTAGAAAAACTCAAAATTTGACTCAGTGCAAGCATAGTATGCAACATATAATTCTTCACATTTATATTTGGAATAACATTTAAATAACAATATGCAGATTCATATATCTGTGCACATTGATATTGCAAACTGACCAGCTACTGGAATTGGAAAATCAGCATGGTCAACTACTGGAATTACAAATTTATCAGCTATTGTAATTATAGAATGATCAGCTTGCCATAAAGTCAGGGAAGGGTTTTGGCAGCTTCATAGTACTACCTTTTATATGATTGTTTGCAGTAGATAAGTCAACCACTGATATTACAAAATGACCAACTTGTGGATTTGGAAAATTAGCATGGTCTAAGAAAGATTAGATAGCTAACAGGATAAGGAAAATATTTAGTTCAACATAAAGCCAGGGAAAGGTTCAGGTGTCTCCATAGGACTATCTGTTATAGGATTGTTTGCACTATAGTAGTCAACCTGTGGGGTAATAGGAGTTGTATGGCCAAATATGTTTTCATCTAACAATCCAACAAATTTGAGTTGTTTGATTGGAGAGTGAGGGGGACTATGGCTAGCAGTAGCTTGGATGTTTTGAAGGGCAACATAGGTAGGGGTCAAAATGTTGTACATATCTCTCAAAATCTGATGATGTTTAGGTAGGGGGATTGTGGGAGTACTATGGAGACTTGCAAATTGATGTTGTTCAAGCAAAGATGTTAATGGATTACTCTCTTGGGGTATATTGTCCAACATGTCTCTTAAAATTAGACGATGTTCAGGCAAAGGCGTTATCAAGTACTGCCCTCTCCAACAACAGCTCCAACAATTCCAAGTCCATGTCATATGATCATCTGCTTGACTAATATCTTACCTTTTCCACATTCTTGTCTTTCATTCTTTTTCAACTCTTTCTCCTTTTTTTGTTTCTCCCTCTCCTCTTGCTTCCTCTCTTTTATTATTTGTCTTTCAAGCTTCTTCTCATGTTTCCTTTTTCTAATCTCAATTTGATTGATCTTCTTTTCTTCCAATTATTTTTTCTTCCTTTCTTTTAACTCTTCAAGTTCAACCTTCTTTGCTTCTTGCTGCTCTTGCAATATTATGTACTCATTAGATGCCAGTATTTGGGATCTCCTATCCAGTCTAAGAGTAGTATTATCGAAAGGAATGGATCTCTTTGTAACCCTCTCAACTGGTAGCTTTAAGAAAAATTGTAATGATCCCTTACTACATAACATTTGTTCATCTTCTGTCTCAAAAGCTGTAGATGTATTTATTGCATCTAGATTACGTTGCACTTGGCCATCCTGATCTGCAATATGTTCCAAATTTGAAGTGTCCCAATCTGTTGTTTCTGCATAATAATGAATCATTTCTGATGTTGGCAGTGGAGGTGGAGATGGCATTCTCAATGAAACATCTTCATTTTGGAAATCAATCTGCACTCCCAAGTCCTTTGCTCCTTCTTTAACCTAGTTAGGTGTATCAAATTGTGTTGGAAGAGCCATTTCATCATGTAAGTCACTTTCATATTGTGTCTGGCTGACATGTGTTGGTGAAGATACATCATCTGTTGGTGAATTTATATTTTCATTTATATCATTTGTATGTTCTTTTGTCATCTGTGCCAAGCATTGTTCAATAGCATCATCTTCATAACCAACTATCCTTAAGATGCTTGCAATGCCTCCAACATCGTTTTGATCTTCTAAATTGAATGCATCACTTGGCTTCGTGTCATTACAAAGTGCATCTCTATCCAAAGGTCAAATTTTAGTCCTTTGAAAACCAACCTTTATGTTGTTAGACACAAGGGCATGTTTGAAAGCTTTGCTTGCAAGTTCTACCAATTTTGTTCTCCTTATCTCTATGTGTGGATGTTTGGCCATCCATTTTGACCTTTCAGATTTGAAATATTTCTTGAATGGAGAGAAAACACTTATATCTAATGGTTTTAGTTTATGACTAGTGTGACAAGACAATGTAATAAGATATATGCCTAGAGACCTTGCCTCTTGAATTGTTGCAAAGGCAATATGGCTTCCATGCCCATCAAATATGAGGAGATGCCTATTTTTGGATGAAGAACCACCTAGTACAGACCTATAAAAATGATGCAAACAATTTAAGAATAATTCTTTCGTCATCCAAGCATGTGGTTGTTCTGCCATGCAAGCTCCTGGTTCACATTTAGCAATGTAATTTCTAAGTGTTCTTTTTTCTTTGAAAAGATAGAAACCTGGTATGTTGTGACTAGCTACATTTACACAACACATAATGGTTATCCATTCACGGCTTTTAGATAAGACTTGGGGCACACTTCTACAACCCATCTTTGCAATCACCCATATCCCACAAATTTTGCCTACTTGGACCCCTGTTTCATCACAATTCCATATGTGACTTGGTTTATAGTGATTACCATTATACAACTATGTTAAATTATCATAAAAATTTGCAACAATACTTGGTCGTAGCATCACTACTCTATCCCTATCTAGACCCTCTGTAGTCCTTATTGTCAAATATGGATGGCGTTTATGGAATCCCACCCACCATGACCTCCCTGGTAAGCCATTCTTGAATGGATTTGGCCTTGTTTGACAAATCTGAGCCACATGTGATTTGAGCTGAATTACCTCCAATCCACGACCAAGCTGAGCTAAATCTTTACACCACTGAACAACCTCCATCTCTTCTTCCAAAGATAGAATTGTTGGTGGTCCCTTTGTTTTTTTTGTTGCGAGTCCTGATAGGCAATATGTTAAGCTACTTTCAAGAATCCCCCACTTTTTAGCTGCTCCTCTTATGGAAAAAGAATTGTCTTCAACATCTTGAATGGCACCTTCCATCTCCTCCTCTGTCCACTGATTGCCATGGAACCTTTTCTTTTTTTGTTATCTTCAGAAGGTTTTACAACAACATCAACATTATCTCTAAGATTGCAATCTATGTCATCAGGAGTGGGGTTGGTTGAATTGGCAACAAGATTGCAATCTATGCTGTCAACAGTAGGGCTAGCTGAATTGTCACCATCATCAGACTCAACCACATGCAACTTAACACCACATGGATAACAAGTTCTTAATTTTTGGATTGTTTGTTTGCTTGTTCTCTTCCTACTATCATAATGTCTGAACAAAGAAACATCAAATGTTAACCTGCATAAAACAATCTTGAATAGAGAAGTTCAGTCCTAAATGTTAAGCTGCATACAATGCAATCAGAACTTTGGTGTTTTTCCTACAATCAAATGTAATCAAAACCATTCTTAACTTGGGATACAAATAAATTAGTAATACAGACAATTTTAAATTAAAATACAAACAAGATTAGTAATATCAATGCAAATAATGGATCATTCATCCTAGTATGTTGTTATTCTTGGGAGATAAAACATTGCAACAATAATAGCATTTTTTTGTTATTCTTTTCAGATAAAATTTCTAGAAGCAACATTTATAGCAGCAATAAGAATAAAATTCTATTATTGATTGTTTTTCCCCACAAACAATAGCATGTTATATTAACAATAATTGAAATACCGTTTGAAGTATGGAGTCGGATAGGAGTATGAATTATGACAGATTTTACATTGTGAGTGTCTTACAAGGATTATAACATAAAGATGATAGGCCTTTATGGGAAAATACCTGGATTAAGCCTTTTGATATCCTCAATAGTCTAATATTCTCTTCTATGCAACCCCCAGTATTTTGTGCTCACATAGATAATATCAATGCCAATATTATGTGCTCACAGAGAATGTAATCAGAATTGTAAAAGGACTTTTTCATAGTATATCATATTAATAGATAAATTCTCCCTCCAACAAATTGAATTTCAAACTGGTATTTTGCTAGCTTTCCCTTAAAAGTGTGTGATTAGATTTAGATGTTCAAAATTGGTTGATCCGTGGCTTTGAAACTCTGAGTTTTCATTGGCCGATAAATGATGAAGTGGTTCAAGGAGCAAATAGTGAGTTGTTTAACATTAATTGTTTGATTTGAATGGATTGGTGAGTTTAGACCATTCCATAGTTATGATGAAGGTACTCCATTTGGCTTGTCAAACACTCCAATTTTGTTTCTCGGAGACTCTCAAGTTCAACATTTATCATGGAACATTGTTTGATTTGAATGGTTTTGTGAGCTCAGACCTCTCTGTATTTATGATGCAGGTACTAAGATGGGGTTGTCAAAGTCTCCAATCTTGCTTATCAAAGACTCCAAGTTCAACGTTTATTATAGAAAATTGTGACAGATTAGATGAGTGACAACAAAAATGTTTTTTTATTTGTATTGTAATGGCATTAGAAGTTGAACAGGTCTACAACTGTTATTACTTCTGGAATAGATAATGTTTTATGTCTTGTCCATGTGTTTGGACAACTACTTAGCAATAAGTATACAATTTTATATACAATATTTTGTACTCTTTCTTTATGCTAAGTAAAATGCAATTTGATTTATGCAAACAAAGTCTTTAAAATGTTTAATATGAAGTAAACAAATAATGTACCTTGTCCAGAAACTATTTGAATTTGAGTAATTTAATGATTATGCATCATAATTGTTTAATGATTTCATTTCATATAAATATAGACAATTAAATGGCTAAAAATCTATATTTTTTTGATCAATCAATAGACTCATATTGATATTATTATTGAATCAAAGATTCTTAACAACCGTCACAACTATTCATACATGCTCAAGTTTCAGGTCTTCTCCCCTATATATTTTGTTTTTTCGTTGATGTTTTTTTTTTTTTTTTTCCCTATATGAATAGGGCATTTGTAGTAAACATTTTTAATAGTGTTAAGCAATTTGTTTATAGCACACTATTCTATTAAAAATAATTAGGTTGTCATATCATCACTTTCTTTTTCTAAATAATCAAGGGGTATATCCACTACCTATGAGCAGTCTGTTATGGGGTGAGTGGGGTGAAACTAATATCCCTTGGGGCACGTGAACACACCCATAGCACACACACACACCAAGCAGACCTTGGGTAGTCTTGAACTTGAGACCATGGGGGTAAGCCACAACCTCACGCTCAACCAATAAACTAGATGGCTACTTCTTAAGAGTCACTTTATCATTCCATAGAAAACTAGTAGAAATAGAAACAAAACAATAATGTAGACAGAGTTCAAAAGCTAAATTAAACTAACCAACTTCTAAGTAGCTAAAGCAGTGGTCGATGGAGGTGGCATACCTATGTCATCTTTTTCCTTCATACATTAGTGAACTCAAGATCAAGGTTTGAAGTAGACCACCCATCTTCTCTTATTTCTTCCTCTTTGTTTCTCTCCTTCCTGACTACATAAAAGGGCAAGGAAAGTTGAGGTAGCCACTTAGAGGAAGTGGGTCATTCAAAATCACCATCAAAAGTTGGCCTACCAAAACCACCACGAGTCAAAGAGTTAACATCACTTGCAGGCCACCCAAAAGATGGATTGCTCTATGGAAGAGAGGCAAAGCAGTGAACTTGAAGTCTCTTCCCCCACCATAATGACATCGAGGGGTCTTGGAAAGCGACATGTAGGAACAGGGTGCTAGGGAACTACGACTGCTTCATTGACTACAAGGCAACAAATGGTCACTGAAAATACAAGGGTCTAGTGGGACTTTGGCAACCATACAAGGGGTATTGCCCCAATATTGAAGTAACTCTTGCAAGTGGGCCACTTCAATCGCCAAAATTTATTTGTTTGCACTTGAATTTGCATCATAACATTATTAGAAATATGTTGTATCATTCAAACAAATAGGTATATTAAGAGAGTTTTGAACAAATATCACTACATTTTTATCCTGAAAGCATACCATATTTGTGTGAAATTGTACAAAATCCTAGGAGAATCTCCCAGAAAATTCATATGCCAAGAGAAGGGTTTTGGCTCTTAAAAGCATTAATCCAAACCCAAATGTTGATCTAAACTGCAATGCTAGAAACATTTATAAAAGTCCTAAGTTGGACAATGGTTATCTAGCACCCCCAAATATTAAAGGCGAGGACCCAATGACAAGCTTTGGAAAAGAAAACACCAAGCAAAGTGGGCAACATTTGACTCAACAATGACAATCCAAATAATGTGAAATTTATGTTACAATATGGATTGGTAAGACTACAAATACCACTGAAGATTCAAAGTGGGAGCCATAGTCAAGTGAGCAACAAATCAATGACAACCATGAGGGGCTTGTAGTTGCAAAAGTTAGGGCTTGGAAACCCATCATCAATCCTTTCACAATGGCTTGACAAAGTGGATGTCAAGCTTGTGAAGAATATTTAGAGGCAGTACTGATACTAGATCAAAAAAACTCATGATTTAGGTAGTTGAGGCAAAAATGGGTCGGTAAATCTTCCCAAGTGTGAATAAAATTTGGGTCTCACTTTTGGGGAAAAAGTGGAAGTATTTTTCCTATTTTTAGAATTTCTTGTCAACTAATGTCAAAATTTGAGGCACTTAGAGATTGAATATCAAAAGCTTCACTAATAAAAATTGTAGTGTTTGGAGTCTACTTTTTAATATGTAATTTATTTGAATACCCATTTGACCGAATTTTGTTTTGGTACGTGTCTTTAAAACCCACTTTTTCAAAATGTTTGTTTTAGGACCATGCCACACTTGTGTACGAACACCATAATTTGACACAAATAAATGATTTTTAAAAAAAATCATTTTAAAGGAAGTTACCTAGAACACTAAAGATTAATAAGAATGTTTTTCCTGAATTTTTTATTGAATATTTTTTTATTAATTTTTAATAAGCTATTAAGCTCATTTTTAAAACCTCTCATATACGGACACCATAATTTGATCAAAATTTCACTTTTTTCAAAAATTCTATTTTTTAAACTTCAAAAGAATTGTATGTAGATTGATGATGTATAAATTAATTTACAAAAAATAAAAAATAAAATTATATATATATATATATATATATATATATATATATATATCACTATTTTACATTTAGGTTCCACCTTTGATTAAGAAATTGTTGACCCTAAAAGGAAATCATACCAATGTTAGTTATGCAAAAGGCTTAGTCATTTCCAAAGCAAAGTTGATTGGTCATCACTATGATCGAGCTACTCTATATAGGTTGAGTTGTGTAAAGAAGAAGTGTATATATTTAGTTGTTGTCAAGGAGTAGTGCCTGTCAAGAAAATTAATAGTTGTTGAGTATACAATGGTTGTCGAGTTATACAAGAAGCAACACATGAGCTGAGTGATATAGATGTCGAGCAATACAATAGAAGCTGGGGACATAATGTACTTAGGGAAAACATGAAGATAAAGCATGACTAAGCATCAAAAAGGTATATGTGTTGAGTTAGATAGTTTTTTTATATAAATTTGGAATGGCACAAATTCTCTTATGTAACCCATTTTTTTCGATTTGGAGACAATTTTTTATCATTGAGTAGTTAATCATGGAGGCAATTAGGCCTATAAATGTGGATAATTAATCCCTATGCAATGAGATCAACCAATCAAAAAATTAGAAGGACTAAGTAGGAAAAAGGATGAATCTAGATCATTGCTTGAGATCTAGAAACTTCTAAGATAGTTATTTAAGCACAATTCCAAGTCAGAATTTTGTTATTCAGAGTTGAAGGATTGCATGTGTGTAAAGATAGGGTGAATTAGCAAGTTGTGAAATAAGACAACTGAGTAGTGTAGAGAGCAGTTATTACATATCAATCACAGAGAGGTGATTACATATTGGAAAGAGGTGATATGTCATCAACACTCAAGTGCAAATAGAAGGATCAAAGTAATATTACATTCTAATAGGTGCATCAAGGTGAATCTCTTAACAAAGTGATCCTAACAGGAATATATAAATTTCTTAACAAAGTGCTCACTTAATTGTGCAATTAAAATCCTTTAATCAAGGTAGACTTAACAATCTTGTAAGATCTTAATAGGGAAGACCCCTCACAGGGTAGTTTATTAGAAGTGTTAAAATTTTGTAGCCCTAATAGGCACACTTTATTGCCGCAGTAGTGAAGATTTTGTGGGTGTCGTCACGACTGCAAGTTTACCTTCACCTTGGAGGATTTCTGCATTACCAAATATTGTGTTATGTGTTGATCAATTTCTTATACGTGTTATTCGTGTTATTAGATGTTACATGTTGCCATGTGATGATGCATGTTGATGAGGTATATGTGGTGAACTAAGTTTGAATGTGGTTTATGTTTGAAGTAGTAAAAGTTTTATAGATTCTAATTCACCCCACCCCCTACCTTGACCCCCCCACCACCCTCTCTTAGTATCTTACTTTCCCACTAGATGTCCAACAATTGGCATCAAAGAAGAGTTCTTTAAGAAAGAAATATAAACACTTGAGAGTCAAAGATCATTGAGTTGGTAGCCTACAAGCTAGGAAAAGTGATTGAGAATCAAAATGTTGATTTGAAGCTTGCATTTGAGCAAGTCAAGACTGCAAAGGAGGAACTAAGGAAATCCTTGAAGAGAAGGAAGGAGATGGCAATCTAGAAAAATTAAACATGATACAAATAAGAAGCATTGAAGACTTATGCGATGAAGGCAAATCTAGTAAAACTGATGCATCAATAGAAGATCTATTAGAGAAGGACAATATCCTAAATAAAGAAATAAGAGCACTGCAAAGAGAACATGCAATATAATTAGTAAGGCTATGTGAAGTGGTTGAGTGATAGAAAAAGCATGAAGAAGACAAAGTAATGGATGATGAAGACAAGAGGAAAATTGATAGAAGTCTTGATGAGAGAATCAATGAGGTACAAAGGCTAACTCACAATCAATTTGACATGGCCAATCAGTTATTAAGTGCTAATCATGAAATTACTAGCAAGGTGGAAGAGTTTGCAAATTTGAGATCTAAGAACAATCAATTGAAAATTGAGTTAAGAGTTGAATAAGGAAATCATTGAAAGGATAAATAGATCAAGAGAGGCTATGAGACAACTTGATGTACAGTTGAAAGAACAAAGAAGACCTCATGACACTATTGGGCTAGGCTATACGGAGTTCAGGAAACTGGAGAAACTTTGATCCAATATGTTTTAACTATCAGAAGGTCGGTCATCTAAGAAGAGACTCTATGAGCCCTGCACCAACACCTAATGTTGATGATCGTAATGTAAAATCAAAGATTAACATTGAAGAAGCGAGAAACCAGATGAGTCAAATCTAATGGAAGTAGTAGTTCAAATGGTTAAGTTGTGGTCACCCAATCCAATGGGTTGGGTGATTCCCCACCCTCAAATTAAACAAAAAGGTATGTATGGAACTATATTTTAATTTTCTAAATCAATATCAGTTCCTAAGATTGAATGCATGAAAGTCCAAATTAGCATATTAATAGATGCATAAGGATAGATTTGAAGTTTGAACCAAGTAATGTGTTTGGGTGTCGAGTATCAATAGTGGCATTTGAAAGCGTTAAGTGATTGAGCATAATGGTTAGTATTGGTTGAGTGAAATGGAGGTATGATTGTCAAGTTTTTTAGTAAAGGCTGAGATAGGTGTTATACACCCACTAAAGGTACAAAGTATTAATGAAGCCTTAAAATTTAATTTGTTGAGCTATATAGTAAATCTTATAAATCATTTTATGCACTTTTCATTTGATTTTTCTAAGATTGAATTGAACTGAAGTATTTTCTAATCTATTTGAGCAAGTTTGTGAAAATTTTGGAATGTGCCTTCGGTGATAGAAGTGAATTATGTGCAGTTGTGTTGAGGCCAAGTGACGTAGAAGATTGTGATCAAAACCTAAGTTGAAAGATTGGTATCAAGTTCATCTACAACTGAGAAGAAAATGGAATTGAAGGTTAGTATTGCTCAATTGGCTAAAAATGAAGCATGTCCCCCACCTAAATTTATAGCATATCTAGATATTGTGATGAAGAGTTCAATTCTATAGGTGCCCTATCATTGATCCCACCTAGGGTTCTTATGATTCATGATGTAATATCATGTTATATGTGCAAAATTAGAGAAATAGGAAATTTTGAAATAAGAAATTCTTATGAGAGGGTGTGTGAAAATGGGAGATTAAAAGACAAGCATAGGCTGAGAAAGGGTTCCCTCATGCCCTAAACTTTCCAAGGGTTTTCAAGGTGTCCATGACATGAAACTCTAGTTAGAAGATGGACTAATGAGGATTATGGAAACGGTGAAGATCATTCATTTCCAAGGAAAATATGTGATTGAGGAGAACACAATGGCCAAAAGGAACAAGAGAGGAATGACAATCTTGACTATCAAGGATGCAAAGATTGTGTTTGTTGTCAGATCCATTGCACACAAATTATATCAGTCTAGCTGACCTGATAGTATGCCCTATGTTACTATTGATTTGGCATGGAAAACTATCAAGAAAGATCATAGTTATGACCTCGAAGATCTCTAGCTAACATAGTTCGCTGGAAACATGGGAAGTATAAGAAAAGTGAAGAACAGTTTGTGTAAGTTTGGGTCTTTGATTGTATTTTCTTCTATGTTTAGAATTTTATTTCCTACCATTGGTAATGTTGTTTGGGATAGGAAGAAACCCGTAACCCAAAAAATAAATGAGTTCATTAGTCAATGGGTGATAATTTTGAGACAATCATGGATGAATATTTTGAAGAATTTAAGAGAAAGATGAAGAACCAAATAAGGATAACTCAATCCATTGTTGATTAGTACTAGAATGATATATGCTTATTATTTGACACAAATTATACATATGCACAAGAAATTATACCCAGGGTTGCATGGTTAGGACCTCTACCATATGAGGTTAGCATTGATGAAGTGACACCATCAATTATTGCTTTATTGGTTGAGCAAGTTGATAAGGTTTTCGAGCCATTCAATAGGTATGAAAGAAAAAAATTGAAGATTATTGTGCAAATCAATGCTTCAAAGATAAACAAGAATAGAAGCAATATGATAGAAAACTTGGAGAAAGCATTTGGACAAGGAGCTGAGAAGGAGATGCCTCTATAGATAACTGAAGGAAAAGGTAAGGATATGAGTAGTGAGGATGAAGAAGATGACAATGAAGAAGAAGAAGAAGCAAAAGGAAAGGGCAAAGAAATAGTATTTGTCGAGCCACAAAAGACTAAAAGAAAATAAATTGTAATTGTCGAGCCCCAAGTGAAGAAGACCCTAAAGATATCCACTAAGTCTCCATCTACACTACCGAGAGTAACTAGGAAGAGGACTAGAGCATCCACCACTATAGAGAAACTGAGCCAAAGAAAGGAGTAGCTAAGGCTACTAACCCTATTTAGAGGAAGATTTTGACAAAGAGGAAGAGTAATGATGATGAGGCAAAGCCAAGAAAGCCTATTAATAAGTCAAGAAGAAGGCTTGTAATTTCAAATGATGAAGAGGATGATGAAGAGAAGACAAAATCAGAATATATAAGTGATTTTAGAGTTGCAGTGCTCAAGCCTCAACAAACAATTAATGAGATATGTCACAACATCAGGGAAAGTGAAAGACTTTCAAGTTTTCATTTCATTAAGTATGAAAATTTGGATGTTGTTGATAAGAGAAAAGTTGATGAAGTAATTATGGATATGATGGGTAAGCTCAAATATACTCGATTGGAGTTAGGATACACGATTCCTAAGAATTATATGTAAAAGTGGATGAGAGGTGGCAATTTGTACTAAGGACTGAAAGATAAATTAGAGAAGGTGTACTTTCTACCATTATGCCTAAATTGAGTAGGAAATAAATTGCAAAGGCAATGAAAGATTATACCAAGAAATTTGTTCCAAAGGATAGAGAATTCTTTTTTTTAAAAGACAAAATTGAACATGTAGTAGAAGAAAGTAAAACCATATGGAAGAAGAGATATGGATTGATGTCTACGTATGAGAAGAAGGATGAGGAAAAAGAAGATGAACAAATAGGATTTGAAAATTAGGAGGATATCAATGATGGCATGGTTCAACAAGCTAAAGAGAAAATAAAGACAGTAACAATAGAAGATGAGTCAAAGGAAAATCTAGTGAAATTTGTAACCAATAAAGAATCTACACCAACAAAAGCTTTGTTAACTAAGCAAGAATAGAAGGATGGAGCTCCACAACCCAAGCCAACACAAGAGGTATTGCTAAATCCAAATCCTATATTAGTGCAAGTAAGGACTATCCCAAGATAAACAAAAAGGTATGCAAACTATTGGTAAACTCTACACCAATTATTCCTACTATTGTCATCTTTATAGTAACTCAAAATGTTAGTCAAGGTAGAAAAAAAGATGGTGATGCTGAGAAAGGGGGTAGGTTGACTAATAAAGGAAATAATGCACCTAATCCTAAAAAAGTAAATGAGGACAATGAGGGCAATCTTAACATAAATGTAGAAGGTAAGGAGAAAGTCAAGAGCCTAAATGATCAAGAAGATCAGTTTGCTATAGGTAACAGACCAAAAGCCTCAGGACCTTAGCGAGAGGCAACAAAGGAGGTGGGTAAGCTAAGTTTAGCAAGTGTACTCCAAATAGATAATGTTAAGGATAAACAAGATGGGTTTGTACAAAATTTGGGTACAAACAAGAGCCAAGGTTAAGTGAACAAATCAAGTGAATTGTCTCATAAGGGTGAGGAGATTAATATGGAGCAACAAAGGCTAAGTCTGGCTATACAAACACAAGGTATACAATAGGTAATGCCAAGTAGCAACACAACAGATTCCAAAGGTAAAAGGTTGAAGAAGAAAATGAAGTTTCCATCAAAAATTAAAGGTAAGATTATTACATTGGATGAGGGGATTATAATTCCTAACTAGAATAGATCCAATCTGACTAAAGAGAAAATGAGAATACTAAGTGAATTGTTGGAAAAGGCCAAGAAAACAAAAATGAAGAGGGAACATCAATAGAAACAAGTATTATATGACATCAAGGACATATTTCTTGATGCAGTTGTTGTTGATGATTTAGATGAAAAAGCCCCTATAATTGAAGAATTAGTTAAGATAGTGGAGAAATTGAATGACCCTAACATTGACTCACAAGACAAACTTATGTAGTGGGCAACAAGAAATTTTGAGAACACAATGTTAGAGAAGGTATCAAAGAGATAGAAATACAACAAGTTGACCTATCTACTCTCATTAATGATTGGAAAAATTAGTTACAAAGGAAAATACATTATTTTCAAATTTTTGTAATGATATCCCCTCATACTACAAGACAATAAGGGAGTGAATGGATAATATTGATGCTAATCCTCAGCGGGACAACAAAACATTGAGCATAGATCTAAGTTCTAGCTCAGTATGTTTTACACAGATCATATTTTTGCAAGTTAAGAAGTCAAATTTATTACATGAAGAATGCCATATTAGAGATGAGTTAACTTCTATTCAAACATTGTTACTAGCTCATATGGAAGTATTCAAAGTCATTTATAAACTAAAAAGGATCTTATTCAGAACCAACACTTAGCCATTGTTGATAACATGGTGAATCTGAAGGCCAAGATAGAGATTGAGAAGTAGTCCTTGAAACTTTAAAGACTAAATGGGACATCATAATGGCTATAGTTATTAGATTGCACCATCTATTTTTGAAATATTTTGGTATACTCCTTCAGCCCCAATTGAATATTATTTCTAGGCCTACGTGTCAAAAAGAAGGGGGAAATAGTATGATCAAGTAAGAAGTAAGTATGAGCAGAGCATGTATGAGATTTTGTATGTATATTTATATTCATGAGGAATGGATTAATAAGGAGTATTATGTTCTAATGTTGGAAAAAAAAATTGGAAAAGACTTTGAAAGTACAAGTTATAGAAAACTATGTAAACCAAGCTACAGGTTTGGTGTACATCCTAAGGGGGAGTACATATTTTTGAAGTTTTTGGTATGCTAAGTTTTGATCATGAAAAAGTTTTTTTGCCTCTAATGCAAAAGGGGGAGATTTTTGACCCTAAAAGGAAATCATAGTATTGTCATTTTGTGCAAAACACTTAGTCATTTCCAAGGTAGACTTGGTCGGTCATCACTTCGACTGAGCTACTCTATATAGGTCAACCTATGTAAAAGAGAAGTGTATATATTCAGTTGTTTCCAAACAATAATGACTTTCAAGAAAATCAATAGATGTTAAGTATATAGGGGTTGTCGAGTTATACAGGAAGAAATCCATGAGTTGAGTGATATAAAGGCTTATTGATACAATAGAAGCCACATACAATATGTACTAAGGGACAACATGAAGATCAAGCATGACTGAAAATGAAAAAGGTATGTGTGTGGAGTTAGAAAGTTTTTGTATATATGTTTGGAATGGGACAATTCTTATGTACAACATTTTTTCCAAGTTGGAGACATGTTTTTATGATCGAGAATTTTATCATGCAAGTAATTATGCCCATACTTGTGGATCACTAAAACCTATCCAATGAGATTAATCAATCAAAAAATTGGAAGGACTAAGCAAAAAATAGGATGAATCTAGACTATTTCTTTAGATCTAGAAACTTTTAAGATAGCTATTTAAGCACAATTCCAATCCAAAAAAAAAATTGTTGAGAGTTGAAGGATTGCATGTATGCAAAGCTAGGGTTAATTAGCAAGTTGTGAAGTAAGGTGACCAAGCAGTGCAGAGAGCAATTATTAGAAATCAATTATGAATAGGTGATGACATATTGGAAATAGATGATCTTCCATCAGCATTCAAGTGCAAACTAAAGGATCAAGGTACTATTACATTCTAATAGGTGTATCAAGGTGAATCTCTTAACAAAGTGGTCCTAACAAACCTATGTAAATCTCTTAATAGAGTGCTCACTTAATTGTGCATTTTAAATCCTTTAATCAAGGTAGACTTAACAATTTTTTAAGCTCTTACCAAGGTAGACCCCTCATAGGGTAGATCATTAGAAGCAATCAAACTTTGTAGCCCTAACATGCACACTTTATTGCTATAATGGTGAATATTTAATGGGTGTCATCCCCATTGCAATTTTACCTTCACCTTAGAGGGTTTTTGCATTACCAAATAGTGTGTTATGTATTGATCAATTTTCTTATATGTGTTATTCATTTTATTAGATGTAGATCTGATATTGCATTTTAACATATGATGATGCATGAATAAGGTTGATGAGATATATGTGGTGAACTAAGTTTGAATGTGGTTTATGTTTGAAGTAGTAAAAATTTTATAGATCCTAATTTAGCCCCCACCCCCCTCTCAGTGTCTTACTTTCCCACTATTTTCCAACATAAACAATACAAAAATAGTAAATAAAAGCATAACACTACAAAATTTACATTTCTAAAATCAAGACACTGAGAGTTGTAATGGGTTTACATTTTATCAAAAAATTCAATCAGGAAGACCCTCTAAAATTTATGTTGAGGCCAAAAATTATTAATTAATTACCTTAGCCAAATTTTGAGATATCAAGGCCTAGGCTTGATCACACCAAGCCCATACATGCCTTTCTCCAGCCAAAACTTGTGGATAACTAGTGGTTCCTACTCGTGACTTTAGAATTGGGCACCCAATTTTTAAATTTAAAAATTGAGCACTCAATTTGTATTAGATTGTTGACCACAAGCACTCAATTTATAAATTAGACACCTAATTATTTAAATATCATGCATCTAATTCATAGATACATGTTGAGGCCCAAAAACTACTCATGGTCAAAATCAATCATTGCAATCATTATTCAACATACACAAACTACAACAATAAGATTGTGTCAAATTATTCTATTTTCTTATCGTATTTTTCATTTGACAAGTTTGTATTGATTTGAATTTAAATTTTGTGCAAACATGGGATCAAAACAATAAAGAAAGAAGAAAATGAATGTTCTACCAGATGAAGAGATTGCAGAAAACAAAGTGAAGGAAGCACAATGTCAGCGACAGAGAAGACAAAGAATTAGAGAGTTGAGAAATATTGGGTCTTCAAGTTCAAATATCATAAAAAAGAGAATAACATTGAGGATACCATGATGGATGAAGAGGTTGAAGAAGAGAACCCAATACAAGTAGATTCAGGTGCACATTCTAATCAAGCACTCGTTATAGGTGATTTTGTACAAGCAAGTTATGATTTAAGCGATTTCTATTTTCTTCATTAGAGTGACAAAGATCTCCAATAAAAAATGAAACGACAAATGAAATATAAAACAAAAAATGAAAATGAGATTAAAGTTCCAATTAAAATTGAAAATCAAACTTTAATTGAAAACAATGATATGAATGCATAAATGGAAACACCAACTAATGAAGAAACATGTCTGAATGATAGTCAAGTACATGAAAATTTTAATTTTTCCAATGATGTGCTAGATAATCTTTGTGGATTGGTTTCATGGAGATAGATTAGGGCACATGCTAGTAGATTATATAGACAAAAAATTTATAATAAGAAATTTGGGTTTCAATGTTAATTAATGTTGTAACTAATTTTATGTCTAAAATGAAAAAAGTGATTAAAAAATAGGTTAGGAATTTTTTTAAAAACCAAATAATAAAGATAAGTCTTTAAATCAAGTTTTATCCAATGTTCCTAGTGTCTTTGATGTTATTAGAAAGAAAAGTCACTCTAATGATAAGAATGCAACATGATGAGCAATAACAACATCCTTAATTAGCAAATTGACTTATGACAAAAGAATGATTAGTTGCATAAGTGGATAACTTAATGTGAGTGACAAAACTTTAGAAAGAGATGTAAAGAGAAGGGTTAACTTTGAATGTGATCCATCAAATAGTTTGTGGACTTCTACTAGTAGGCTCCCGAGATCTGATATGAAACTTATGAGTGAAGATAAAACTTTGATTGAAATTTTTTGGCATGATAATACAAGAGTATTCCCTAAATCAAGAGATGTTCTTAAATTGAGATTTGGCTCAAAAATATGTGATCCACATCCTAAACACTTTTTGGACATGACTCAAAATAAACTATTTTTAAAAAAATAGATGATAAGGTGTTAAGTATTAGCATTAGTCAAAGATCTTTTGAAAAGTGTAAACCATAGTACGTGAGGATTAACAAGGAAAGAGTCACATATGTTTTTAAAACTCGTGTTCAATTTCATTACAATTATGATGTATTTTGATCTATAAGTAGTGCCATGCATACTAATGAATTTTTTTAGGAATGTGGTATAGAAATACCACCTAAAACTATAAAGGATTTAGTATCAGGTTTGTTTTGTAAACCACCTAATGAGTAATATTTTATTTTCAATGCACATATTTCTAGTACATGTGATAGGTGTGGAAATATTTCTTTGTTAGATGAATGTTCACATTAAAATCCTTTGACTGATTTTGGACAAAAATTAGTTGATGTAAAAAGATTCAAAACTATTGAATATCCATTGAAGGATGCAAATGTTGGAAGAAGGTGTGATCCAATTACATAAAAATTTAGAGAGAGTCCAAGAAGATGGAGGGATAAGACGTCATTTTTTAGGATGATGTAATGAGGTCGCTACAATTGGGGTTTGACATCATGGTAGATAGAAAAATTATTGTAGCAATGAAGAGGGAGAAAATGGTGAAAGAGCCCATAGTAATTTGAACTCACAATGTGGTGGTCACGATTGAGTGCCTTGCAATTTGACCTAGGCATGTTGGGGGTGTTAATTTTTAAGGGAAAAGGAGTTAATGGGATTGTAGGCCTAACAAACAATGGTCTCTTCAATTTATTTCCATTGTACATTTCACACAAAGAATATGGCTTGCGTAAATTTGCATGTCTTTTATTTTTTCCAACTTTTAACATTTAAGAGATGTGACATATATATTTTGTTTTGTTTTTGTTTTTTTCCCCCTATGAATAGAAGATTTGTATTAAACATTTTTTATTCAAGCTATTTACATAAAAAATTGTAGATGGTCATATAATCACTTCTTACGAGATTCTTAAATAGTGTATAGAAAATGAGTAGAAACAAAATCTATACAATCAGGTCTGGACAAAGCTCAAATTTAACAAACTAGCCTCTAAGTGGCTAAAATGGTGGTCGACAGAGGTGGCATACCTCTATCATCTTTTTCCCTCATACACCATTGAATTCAGGATTGGAGGTTTGAAGTAGACCACCCATCTTCTCTTCTTTCTTCATATTTATTTCTCTCCTTCCTTTCTATATAAATGGGAAGGGAGAGTTGAGGGAGGCACTTAGAGGAAGTGGGTCATCCATAATCACCATCAAAAGTTGGCTTGCCAAAACTACTAGGAATTAAAGGGTCAATATCATGTACGTGCCACCTAAGAGTAGGATTTCCTTGTGGAGGAGAGGCAAAGCAATGAACACAAAGTCTCTCCCCCTACCATAATGGCATTGAGGGGTCTATGAACGTGACATGAAGGAACAAGGTGTTGAGGAACTATGATCATGTTGACAACTACAAGGTAGGAAATAGTCATAAAAACATAAGGGTCTAGTGGGACTCTAGCAACCATACAAGGGACATTGCCCCAGTGTTGAAGTGACTCCTGTAAGTGGGCCACTACAAGCACCATTTTATTTGCTTTCACTTGAGTTTGCATCATAACATTATTAGAAATACATGTTTTATCATACAAACAAACATGTACTTTAAGAGAGTCGTGAAAAAATAACATTGCATATTTATCTTTCCATAAATTGAAGAGAATTGACATCCTAAAAACATGCCATATCTGTTTGAAATTGTAAGGGAGCCTATGAGAATATCCTAGAAAACTCATATGCTAAGAGAAGGGTTTTGGCTAAAAAGGCTAAAAAGGGACATTAATCCAAACCCAAATGTTGATCTAAATTGGAATCCTAGAAAGATTTATGAAAGTATTAGATTTTCCAAAAAATGGACAATGATGATCTGGCACCCCCAAATCTTAAAGGCAAGGATCCAATGATAAGCCTTCGAAATGAATACACCAATTGAAGTGGGAAAATTTGGGCTTAATGATGATAAATAGTATGAAATATATGTCACAATGTGGATTGGGAATGCTATAAAATAACACTGAATATTCAAAGTGGGAGTCATACACAAGTGAGGAACGAGTTAATGATATCTGTGAGGGGGCCAGTAGTTACAAACATTAGGACTTGAAATCCATCACCAATCCTTTCACAATGGATTGATAAATTGGATGTCAAACTTGAAGCATATATAGAGGTAGTATCAATACCAACTAGTCAAAATTATCACAATCTAGGAAGTTGACGCAAAATTATATAGGCCAATAAATCCTCCCAAGTGTAAAGACTCTTATGGTATAATTTCCACACTTGAAAAAAATAAGGAGCACAGATTCCAAAAATAAGAACCAAAGGAAGCCCATCAACCTCAATGAGAGGTAACCATTAAGAATTGTATTGGTTGAAAGAGAGGTTATCCTAAAATCTAACTCTACCATATGTTTTTAGTGATAAAAGTACCATTGATCTTAACAACATATTTCATAATCAAAAGGTTTTAAAATTAAATCCCCTTCTAGGTTCGACTATTGACTAGGTATCTTGTAAAATTATAATACCTAAGAATAATTTTACAAACTTCATATCCATAAATGACTGAAATAACCCATTTGGCACATAAAGTGAGACCTTGTTTCTAGGTTGAAAGAAGGCCAAGGATACTAGATTATTTAGGGAGACAATAATACTCTTACGTAGCCTTATGGAATCTATAATGTTCAACTCCAAAAGATCATAAAAATATTTCAAGAGTTTCTCTAACTTGTCATAAGAAGCTTTAGATGGAGCCCAATAAGAGGAGTAATAAATATGTGTAGGGTCTAACGCTTTGGAACTAGCCAAAGAAAGATGTTTTGTAATCTTATAAGCCAATTTTTTATCAATCTTGATTAAAACAACACTCTACATGTTGATGGCAAAGGGAATGCATAAGAGCCAAAATAAATTCCATGTTGAAACCATTTCCATACATACTAGATATTTCAAGAAGGGGTAGGAAATAAGGATTTCGATTAACACTAAGTTTTATGCCATTGAATCACCAACCCATAATCTAAACAAAAAGTTTCAAGGAATTAAAGTATCATCTAAACATATTTTCTTCCTTGATTATGGTGAGAAAATAGTTGTCTGTAAAGTGACCATTAACAAGTTGAAAAGGCAACTCACCAAAGGAAAATTGTATTCAAGCATCCTATTGAGATAATTGAGGTGATCTGATTAGGATCTAGGACTATTACAGAGGAATGCTTAACATTATTTCATAAAGTAAAATTTCAAAGCGTTAATTAGCAAATTAACACAACTTAAATGCTAGAATAAACAAAGCATAAAAAGGTAATGACTGAAAGAAAGAGAGAAGAGAGACATAAGACAAAACACGATTGATAACGGAGTTCATCCACGGGTCGGACTACATCTCCGGGTCCTACTCCAATAGAGGGACCGATCCAATTTGCTCCAAAATCAATTACAAGTGTTCAAGATCTTCCCTTCAAGCACAATTGCAGCATTACTCTCCAATGTGCAGGAATAATCATCAAGTCTCCAAGATCATAATCTCCTTCTCATCACCTGGATGCCTTTCCAAAGCCTACTACCCCCATTTTATACATCAAATTTAGCCAAAGATGGGCTAAAAAAATTAACCAACATAATCTCCCATTTTGATTACATATTTCGAATTTGCCCCTTTTACCATTATTTTGTTATGATCTCACACCAAAATTAAGGGTTTGTTTTCAACAAATACCCTTATTTAAGTAAGATTGGGCGGATTTATTTTGGATAGATAACAACTCTTCCCTAAATATTCTATATACCATAAATAGCCCATTGGTTGGCCTTAATTTTAGGAGGCCTATGGTTAGGAGTTCAACTCCCATTATCTCATTCCTTTAATTCGAATTAAATAGCTATTTTAATTTGAATTTGAATGTTTTCCCTCTCTTTATGATTTCATGATGTCATGCTGACATTATCAAAATCCATACTTTTGCTTGAATTTGAAACCATCATAACTTTTATATCCGATATCCGTTCTTGATGAAACGAATGCCATTGGAAAGCTTTTGACGAGCTCTTCCATTTGAAATCCATTGTCAAATACATTTGAGATGATTATTTTTTCACCCTTTTATGGCCTCTGGTCCCAGTTTGACCAAACTTTGACCAATCATACCTTTTGGACCTGAACTCCAAGTTTTCTCGTTCAAGTTATGTTGGACTCAAAATTGTGAACACTTTGTAATGATGTTGACTCTTGGAGCATTGGGACATTTTACTTTTCAGTAATTTTTTATCCCCTGGATCAAGCCTCCCCACTGAAGAGCTTTCGAAGCTCCGAAAGTTTGTATTACTCATAAAGAAGGTGAGGGTATAGTTCCCTCACTTTACCAATATCCATCAATCTTGCCTTGCTTGGATGCATCCCCCTCAATCCCACTCGGAGGTATTCAACTGGTCCTCTTCGTGAAGTTCTGACATTCCTATCAAGGATGACATCTTGTGGCAATTCTGACATGTACTCTGGTGAAAGGTCATCAACTGATGGAACCTGAACACTAACGTCTTCATCCAAGATCATTGGAGGCTCATACAACTTTAGATTCTCAACATTGACAACTGAGTAAATTTGCATGTATGGAGGAAGGTTAAGGCAAAAAGCATTGGTACCAATCTTCTCTAAGATTTCAAAAGGACCATACCTGATAGGCTTGAGCTTCCTTCCTTCACCTTGCATTCTTTCCTTACTGATATGTAACCAAACTCTGTCACCAACTTGGAATTGGTGATCAATACGATGCTTATCATGGCGAGCCTTGTATTTTGCTTGGCTCTACTCCAACTGTGCTTCTACTACGTGATGGATTGCTTGGACCTTTTGGATGAACTTTAAAGCCTTTTCTACATCATGGCATCCATCTACAACATCGTCCTTCCCAAAAGCAAAATCTATTGGTGTCTTAGGCAAGTAACCGAAGCAAGTCTCAAAAGGAGACCTCTTTGTAGAAGAGTGTGCCGCATGGTTGTAAGCATACTGCACATAATGAAGACTTTCATCCCATAGCTTAGGATGTTTTCTGCAGTAGCCTCTAAGTAGATGCACAACTATCCTATTCACTACCTTTGTCTGTCTGTCGGTCTGCGGATGGAAGGTTGTACTCTTCTTCAACTTGGTGTCCATGAGTTCCCACAAAGATGACCAAAATTCCCCTAAGAATCGAGAATCTCAATCTGATACAATAGAAGTGGGTAACCCAAAATGAACCCATACATTTTGAAAGTACAAATGAGCAGTCAGTTCAGCAGTAACTTGCTTTTTACAAGGCATTAAAATACACATTTTCCTGAACCGATCAACTACTACATACAAATAATCATGACCATTCCTAGACATAGGTAAACCTCCCACAAAGTCCATAGACACACTTTCCCATGGACGAGATGGTACAGGTAATGGTGTGTACAAACCCAATTTCCTATTACTTGGTTTGCTGGTTGCACACATTACACATCCTTTTATATACTTGGTGACAGTTTCCTGCATATGAGGCTAGTAACAATATTTCTGCAATTGAGCTAATGTCTTACTTACCTTGAAATGCCCTGCAATCAAAGAAGTGTGTGCTTCACGGATTACATGTGCATGTTCATCTTTAGGAATGCATAGTTTTCCCAAGTGGTACAAAAAATTGTCCTGCACATAGTAATCTTTCTCTTCCACATGTTTACCCTGGATTAAAGCTGCATAGATATCCTTAAAGTTCTCATCATTAGCATATTGTTCTTGAAAACTTTCATGAACCATAGAACTATTTTGAAGGATTATCAAAGCATTCTGAATAGGAGGTCTAGATAGCATATCTGCTACTTTGTTATGGGAACCCTTCTTATACTTAATTACCAAATGAAACTGTTGTAGAAAACCCATCCACCTAAAGTGCCTACTTTGTTGCAACTTAGATTGTGAGTGCAAATATTGCAATGGCTGGTGATCAGTGTGGATTACAGTTTCTTTTCCCATTAAGTAATGTTTCCATTTTTTAACACTCTGAACTAAAGCATAAAGTTCTTTATCATATGTAGGATAGTTACTTACTGCTCCTGAAAAAGTTTCAGAGTGGTAGCAAACTGGTTTGCCTCCTTGCATGAGTACAACTCCCATGGAAAACCCGCTCGCATCTGTCTCAATCTCAAACAGTTGATGTAAATCAGGTAGAGCTAAAACTAGTGCAGTACTCAACTTTTCCTTTAAAGTATCGAAAGCCTTCTGTTGCGGACCTCCCCACTGAAAAGTTGCCTTGGTACTGGTTAATGCATGCAACGGTGATGCAATGAAAGAGAAGTTTGCAATGAACTTCCTCCAGTACTGAACTACACCTAAGAAACTCCTGACTTCTGTAACTGTACTTGGCTTAGGCCATTTTACAATACATTCGACCTTCGCAGGGTCTACTTTCAACTAACCATTCCCTATGACATAGCCTAAGTAGACTAAAGATGTCTTTGCAAATTCACATTTTGACATCTTTGCATATAGTTTTTCTTTTCTCAGTATATCAAATACTTTCTTTACATGAATTACATGATCATCCCAAGACTTACTAAATACAAGAATATCATCTAAATAGACTATGAAAAAGTCATCAATAAAGGGACGAAAGACATCATTCATGACTCTCATGAATGTAGTTGGTGCATTACAAAGCCCAAATGGCATGACCAACCACTCAAAAAGTCCTTGTTTTGTCTTAAAAGCAATTTTCCAAATATCACTTTCTGCAATTCTTATTTGATGATATCCACTACGTAAGTCTAGCTTAGTGAAATAAATTGCATGTTTCAATTGATCAAGTAAATCATCAATTCTAGGAAGAGGGTACCTGTTCTTTACCGTTATCTTGTTCAGAGCCCTATAGTCAATACACATTCTCCAAGTCCCATCTTTCTTTAGAACCAACACAATAGGAGAACCACACGGAGAAGTACTAGGACGAATAACTCCTTTCTCGACTAGCTCTTGAACTTGCTTCTTGATTTCTTCATTCTGCAACACTGATAAGCAATACATGCCAATATTAGGAAGTGGTGCATCTTGCTGCAATTGAATCTCATGTTGTATCTCTCTCTTAGGAGGCAATCCCTTTGGTTCCTGAAACAAGTCATCATAAGTAGAAACAACTTTGACCATTTCAGCCTTATGTTTTGGATCACATCCCTTAAATGCCTCAGATGTTTCATCTTCTTTTGCTTTTACAAGCATTAACACAAAATTCTTACTAGAGTTGACTAACCTTTTCATTTGACCAGCATTGATTAATGCCAGATTAGTCTTAACCTTATGTGCCTGTACAATGTATTCAATCTTGTCTTTAAACAAATGATATTTATTTTCCCCCCTATAGAAGATAGCCTGTCGATCATACAAATAGGGACTCCCAAGTACAAGACCACAAATATCTAAAGGGACTACATCAGCTTCTATCTCATCCACCAAGTTTGCAGTGATAGCAAATCTTAATTTGCATTATTTAGTTACCTGTAACTGTGCATCATCGCAAACCCATCCAAGAGGATATGGTTTTGGATGAGGTGTTGTAGTCAAATTAAGCTTTTTAACAACTTCTTCAGATATCAAATTAACTTGAGAACTCGTATCAAATAATGTATCAACCTTAGTATGCTTGATAACAACTCGGATGTGAAATAATTCATTCCTTTGCTTATCATTCTTAGGAGAAGATTCTTTACTTGTACTTGCACTTATACTAGAAGAACTTGTAGCTGATGAAAGAGATATACCTTTTCCTTTACCTTGAATCCCGGTAGCAACAATCTTTGTCTCATCTCCGGAGTCAGATCCAAGATCTTGTTGAGTTATAGCAGCAGTCTTTTGTTTGCCTTTGTTTCCACCATATCGCTTTGGCCTCTTTTCAGGATGCAACTTCCAACACTTAGAATCATCATGCCCTTCTTTCTTGCAATGTGAGCATGTGGGTTTCTCACCCTCTTTCTTTACTGTTGCTGTCTTTTTACTCTTTCCTTTGCCTTTGGACTTTCCTTCAGACTTAGATGGTTTTTTATCAAACTTATCAATGAAAGTACCCTTACCCCTTGATTCTAAATGTGTTTCTTGGACACATACTTCATCCAAATTACAAGGATTTAGGACGAGAATAGAATGCCTTAGGTAAGAATGAAGACCACCTATATACTTGAGTAAAGTGTCCTGGGTATATAATGGGACATTTAATGAAATAGCCTTTTTACAAAATTCATGGGTGTAATCCTGGACAGACTGACCTTTCCCTTGGCTAAAATGTTGCCAGTTCATCATTAACTGTTGCATATGGCCTAGGGGGTAGAATTGCTTCTTTAAAGCAGTAACAAATTCTGACCAAGACAAATTAAACTTACCATGCTGTGAAGTTTCATCCCGAGACCTACTCTCCCACCAAGTTAAGGCTACACCACCTAACCGAAGAGTGGCTAACTGAATTCTATCAACATCATCTACAAGGTTTTGAACTCTACAGTAGACTTCTACTTGCTGAATCCAATCATCTAGTTTCTCGGCATTTAACTCCCCGCAATATTTTGGCAAGTCAAATTTTACATCCAACTTGATTCGAGGCTTATGTCCACCCTTAAAAATATTAGAAGACTCAGAATGGGTAGAAGAAAGAGAAGAGGGAGAAGAAGGAGAAGATGGAGGTGTCTTTGGAGGATCACGATCAACGCCTTTCTTTTTCCCTTTGTCCTTTCGAGCTACACGTCTTCTCATCTTCTCTTCTCTTTCTTGTACCAAAACTTCTACCATTGTCTGCAAATTCTGAAGAGTCTTCTGAATACTCTTATCTTGAAAAGCTTGTCCACCACCTTCATCTGCCATTTGTGATGATGGTTTAGTCCTTCATTTTCCAATCTTAGGATTGTATTCCTCGAGCTTTCCTTCGCCTTTCTCAATCCTGGATCTTGTTAGCATTCAAATTTGCAATACTAGTCCAACAAAAGCTCTGATACCAAATTTGATCTGATTAGGATCTAGGACTATTATAGAGGAATGCTTAACATTATTTCATAAAGTAAAAGTTCAAAGCGTTAATTAGCAAATTAACACAACTTAAATGCTGAAATGAACAAAGCATAAAAAGGTAATGACTGAAAGAAAGAGAGTAGAGAGACATAAGACAAAACACGATTGATAACGGAGTTCATCCACGGGTCGGACTACATCTCCAGGTCTTGCTCCAATAGAGGGACCGATCCGATTTGCTCCAAAATCAATTACAAGTGTTCAAGATCTTCCCTTCAAGCACAATTGCAACATTACTCTCCAATGTGCAGGAATAATCATCAAGTCTCCAAGATCATAATCTCCATCTCATCACCTAGATGCCTTTCCAAAGCCTACTACCCCCATTTTATACATCAAATTTAGCCAAAAATGGGCTAAAACAATTAACCAACATAATCTCCCATTTTGATTACATATTTCGAATTTTCCCCTTTTACCATTATTTTGTTATGATCTCACACCAAAATTAAGGGTTTGTTTTCAACAAATACCCTTATTTAAGTAAGATTGGGCGGATTTTTTATGGATACATAACAACTCTTCCCCAAATATTCTATATACCATAAATAGCCCATTGGTTGGCCTTAATTTTAGGAGGCCTATGGTTAGGAGTTCAACTCCCATTATCTCATTCCTTTAATTCGAATTAAATAGCTATTTTAATTTGAATGTTTTCCCTCTCTTTATGATTTTGTGATGTCATGCTGACGTTATCAAAATCCATACTTTTGCTTGAATTTGAAACCATCATAACTTTTATATCCAATATCTGTTCTTGATGAAATGAACGCCATTGGAAAGATTTTGATGAGCTCTTCCATTTGAAATCCATTGTCAAATACTTTTGAGATGATTATTTTTTCACCCTTTTATGGCCTCTGGTCCCAGTTTGACCAAACTTTGACCAATCATACCTTTTGGACCTGAACTCCAAGTTTTCTCGTTCAAGTTATGTTGGACTCAAAATTGTGAACACTTTGTAATGATGTTGACTCTTGGAGCATTGGGACATTTTACTTTTCAATAATTTTTTATCCCCTGGATCATGAGGCCAATAGATAACCAAATCCCTCAGCAACATGAATATATAAATTGGTGGCCTAAGGAAAATAATGTCAAATAGGTGTAAAAAGACAAAATGTGTTGGAGATAAAATTGCAAAACAATGTTTGCAAATTGTCTACAAAGTCATTGATAACTATTTAGCATCCAAGGGAATTCATACCTGCAGTGATTCCTCAGTAAAGATATCATCTATCATTAAAAATTATGTGAAACTATAAGATGCACATGAATGTCTAGATAGGTCTGCAAAAATTGTGAAGAAGCTACATGGAAAGACACAAAAATTGGAAGTGTTGGCACCATAAATTAATACATTGGGAGTTATACTTTCAAAAAGTGGATGGAGGATTAAATGAAGTTTGATGTAGACTAGTTACCTAAGGACAAAAGTGAGGCAAGATTTTTGGATTACATCAAACCATTGATAACCTTGAATGTCACATTAGAAGAAGCATTAGTGTCAAGTTCCACTTCCAAATATGAATTGTTAACAAATTTGAAGGTCATTTACCATACATTACGAAAAATTGGATTTTCATTAAATAGAGAGTGGAGTACCCATTAAAAATTGACACAATAATTTCATAATGTGTTGTATAGTTTTTATTCCCAATTTTGTTTTATTTCAAAAATTTCTCTATTTGTAATTTTAGGGTCATTTGCAAAGGGCTTTGAAATTTTGAATTGGCTCTTGAGAATAGGTAAAAAGAATATTATATTGCATACTAAATCACACAAAGTTGTGTATTGCATGAATGGTATGGCTATGCTTTGATATAGTTCATGAAAATCTCACCATGTGTAAATAAACAATACTCTATCAATAAGCATATTGTGTTGTTTCCTATATGTTTTTTTTTCTAAAATTTACTTTCTATATGTAAGTAGAAATTTAAAAAATGCAAATTTCATATCAATATTAATTTCTTTCTTGTATGTGTTTTCTTCACTCTACATACCTGCACTTAACTACATCTTAAAGCAGTTAGTAGATGTGTTTTCATTAATTATGGTTTTTCAATTGTCCCACTTTGGTTTGAATTTTTAGACAACCCTCTTCTTTCACATTTGGAAATCCATATTTTTAATGCCCTATCATAACGAAAGCTATTCACATCATATCTAGATGTATAATACCTCAAACGAATTTTCAAATTTTTGTTTACATTATTTCTTATGTTTTATTTTAGGAACCTCAAAGCACTAAAAACTCTCTCATTCTCCACCAACCCTAATATTATGTTTTGACACAAATCAACAAGCTTGTAAAATTATGATAAAAAATTATGCAAAATAAATCTTTGACCAAGAGTTGTCCAAATATTTGTTAGGGGTTTGTCTATTTTTTTATATTGTTGCTTCATAGTTATTGAAAAATATGTTGATTCCTTTTTAGGCATGGTTACATTTGAAATTACATTTATAATTTCTCCATTGAATTTTATAGATTTGAAAAGTTGGTGTATCAAAGTTGTTAGCTTCTCACAATAGTTAGTTGGATCATTGGGGTACCAATAATAAGGAAACATAATAGACATGGATTCAAGTAGATTCTCACAAGGGAATCAAGATATGATGTCTTTGGAAATAGAAGAGTTGATTTCATTCATAACTTCAGTTATAGACTCAATGGTCTTCTTAAAAGCTTTCTATAACACTTGCTTTTTTCTTCTTAGGTCAGATGTGACAATGTAGTTCATTGATATCTCAAACCTATGTACATTGAAACATAACTCCCCATTCACATTGATCTATAAAAAATTATTAGAATTGTAGAAATTTATTATTCTCTTCCACTTAAATTTTTTTCATTAGATAATCTTGGTTAAGTTGATATAAATTATTGATGGGCATGTATCTTATCATGCATAGCTTAGCATATTCTACAATATTCATAGCTCTTTAGGTTGGAAAAACTAATGCAGATGTCTTCAACAATATATACAAGAGTTTGATGATGTCTTGAAGAACATGTTTGATGATGATTTAATTAGTTATTGTGTTCTCATTGATGTAAACTTTATAGATTATATTAAACTATTTATTAGGAAGTTAGGCTCTTATTATGCAAGTGACAAATCAAGTGTGCAATTGATTTGTATGATGATTTGGTGTGCATGCTTTGTATGTAAAGCTTAGAGATGTCTATAATTTTTGTGTTTGTAAACTCATGTACTCCATGGGTGAGCCCACAATAGTGGGTTACACTTTTTTGCCTAAACTAACACTGAACTCTGAATTTTTAAGAAAACATTCACTTTCAAATGCAAATTCCCATTTAACGGTTAGGAATTTGAAGATTAAGTAAACTAGAGTCTTTTAGGATTTTGTGTCTAGATTCTAAATATATATATTTTATTTTTAAAAAAATTGAATTTATTGAATTGTTTTTTCTCCTACGAAAATTGATATGCTATCAAAAACCTGATTTTTAAAGAGTGACACTATTTTTGACACACAAAACTTTTTTTCTACAATAGATATCAATGTGATTCTTTCGAATTTAGTTTGTTAACATCCATACCTAAATCGTAGAGTTGGTCTTATATTTTTATCGTTAGTATTTCATATTTTATTGTAGTTTAAAGTTGGCATAACACTAATTTAGACATACGTGGCTTTTGACACATGTAACTTATTATTTACCCAATTTTTAAAAAGAAAAATTTGATTGAAAGGTGACTCAAATATGGAGACCATACCTATTTTTCAAAAAAATTATTTTTATATTTACTATTTTTCCATGAGCGTCGAATATCTCAGTTTATTTTTTATAATAAACCTATATTTAATTCATGTTAAAAAAATATATACCTAAAAAATTTGAAAAGCACCAAATTCATTCTCATTAGAAAGCTAGTTCAGAGTACTCCAATAATCTACAATTTTAGGTCTTCGGTGCTCCATTTGAACCTGGTAATTCAGCTCCGAAGAAAGGAAATCATTGAAAAAACTTCAAACTATTCATGTGGGCTTCTATCTAGCTAGTTTTGATAGAAACTTAGTTTCTATAGAAACTATTTTGCAAACTTTTGATAGAAACTAAATGTCTTAGTTTCTATTGAAACTATTTGCGGTTTACACAAGTGGTTAGCAAACCACTTTCATAGTTTTGATCGAAACTATCAAGCTAGTTTCGATCGAAACTATGAAAGTGGGATAATCCCTACTTCGACCATAGGGGTGTTTCTCTAGTTGGCTCCTTAGGGTTTTTCCCTAGTCGGCTAATAAGGAGGTTTTTTTTTAAAAAAAAAAATTGTATATAAATATGAGTTTCATTTTTTACAATTTGCATTTATGTGAAATCAAGTTATTGGCTTTTGAATTGGGAAGAAAGAAATATTTGACAAACTTCAACCTGTTTTCGAATTTTGGAGGAAGAATTTATGACATGGGCAATAAAGATAAAAGAGCAAGTAAATATGCATGAAGAAGAACTAAGGAACAAGAAGATGAAAATCATCAAAAAATGCTAGCAAGATACTATCTTAAAGATCAGGTACACATGCACAATCTTTTTTCCAATGTATTTAATTAGTTTATTTAGTTAGGATTAGGGTTTAAATCCAATTAGTAATATGATGTTTATCTTAAATTAGCATTACTAGATTAACTTAATATTAAGAGTTTATTTGAAATTATGTTCATATTTAGGCCATTAGGGTTTATTCAATTATGTCCATATTAGTCCTTAGGGTAAATATTACATTATGAATAAATTTAAATTATGAATTTATTTAGCATGAGAATTACCTTGTTTATTCAATTATGTTAATAATTTATAGTCCATTAAGGTTTATTAGATTATGATTAATTTAAATAAATGAATTTATTTAGGACATAGTCAACCAAGACAACCTACTGACATTGGAGAAGGTTCATCCCAAGTTCAAACAAGTACATGTGCATCTCTTGCAAGTATATAATATAGGTCTCTCTAGATTTCTAGGTCTCTATCAAACTTTATATCTTTAATTTTTAAATTTAGTGAGTGATATTTCCCCTTATAAACTCACTTGATTTTATTTGTTATATCGTGCACGTGCAACTCTAGTAGATGATGAAAATGTTGGACATGAGGAAATTGAAGATGAAGCAATGGATATTGAAGAAGGACCATCTGAAGGTTAGATAATTTAATCAAGTGCATAATATTTCACTCAAGTTAAACATGTATATATGTATACATATATGTCCCCTAAAGAGATTGTATCTTAAGACTTTGTTTCATTTTTTCTTGTGCAGCCTGAGATCAAACAACAAATGAGAATGTTAATTTAGCTCAAAGATTGAAGAGAAAAAATAATCATAGAAACATAGATCATTTAATTGAAATGGATGTGGAAAAATTGAGAGAATATGCTAATCAACCTACACATACTACGAAGAGGAAATTGAATAAAAAGTCTAAAGACATAATTGCACAATTTGAGAATCTATCAACAGTGAAGAAAACTCAACTATTATCAATTTCACTTCTTAAAGATGAATTAAAAGAGCCACTAAGACTATTGGGTATAGATACAAGTATAAAAAAGAGGAGGACTTCTAAACCAGAAAAAGATATTGTTGAAAGTGTTAAGGAAGGGTTACATTCCATTGGGAAAAAAACTAGATCTACAAATAAATCCATTGCACGAAGAGTGATACTGACATCTATTTTAAATAAGAAAACATCCCAAAATAGACAGATCTCTTCATTATCATCTCATTTCGAGTATAGTCGAAAGACAATACTACATTATCTGAAAAGGAGAAACAATTTCAATGATAGTACATTAGAAGGCAATTGGGCACTAATGTGTAGAGCTCCTCGATCTGACATGATTGGGGAAACAGTTAAGAACTTAGTTATTCAATTTTGGATTGACAATACTTGTCCTTCACCAAATATAAGAGATATCATCAAGCAGAGGGTTGGGCCTAAGGAGTATATTCAACATGCAAAACATTGGTTGGATGTCACTCAACATGAATTGTATCTCTCATTTTGTAATTTAAATCCTAACATAAAGATTGGACAAACAATGTTTGAAAGATTGAAGCCCTATGTTGTGAAGATAAATAAATCTTTTGAAACATGTTGTTGTCGATATCATGTTGAATTTGATTTTTACTATAAAGGGTTTCGAAAGATGATAGAAGAAAGTGGTGAAACTTCTCAAAATACTTTTCCTAAACGACTGAATCAATTCATAACATCAATCTTATGTGACAAACCAAATGATTGTGGAATAGGTGAAATAGATTGCATAAAAGGAACTTGTGAAACATGTGGTAACTTGACTAAATTTCCTTTGAGAAAAGAAGATACTAATATGACAAGGATGGTAAAATGTAAGAGATATAAGTACATAAAGTCAGAAACAAAAGCTAGAAAAGAATCAACAAGGTTAGAATATGTAGAGGATGAGATATCAGCTGGAGAATTTATGTCAAATTTTTGTAAATTGATTCAACCATATATACGCCATGCATTTTTCGCTAAGTGGCAAGTAGAAAAATTTCAAACACTAAGAGAAACTTTTCCACTCAAAACAATTCTATCTGTTGTTGACTTTGCGGAGAATTACTCTTTCGTATCTCAGAAACAACTTCAAGCAGAATACTACTATAAAGAGCAGGTTACTATTATGGTTCAAGTGTCTTATCGACATGCACAAATTGATTTGGATGGTGTGGAAAGTACAGATCAAGAATGAGTCATTAAAAAGGAGTATCAATTTTATATTAGTGATAACAAAGAACATGACACACATTTTGTGGAACATTGTTTTAAGACATTTTTTGAATATTTGAAAAACAAAAACATTTAAATAGAAAAACATTTTGTATGGTTAGATGGATGTGCAGCACAATTTTAATCGGGTAGACTATTTTATGCATTATGTAGATATCATCGATACCTTAATATACCACACATTTGGAGTTTTTTTGAGAGTGGACATGGAAAGGGTGAGCATGATGGTGCAAGAGCTTGTATCAAACATGCTTTAAGAAAGTATCAAATGGACTATAAAGGATATCACATTAATAATGCTCATGATGTGGTTGAGTGGTGCAAAACACATTTTTCTATGCCAACAAATATAGATAACACATCATCACAAGCGGATCGAGTCATACCATTTAGAGTGTTTTGGGAGGTATCAGGTATATATAAATTAATTTGTTCATATTTTTAAATTGAATCTTAAATTTATATTTAATGTGTTACCTTAGATGATCTCTAACTAAATTATGGACCTTGTGTACATTTAGGTGTTGATAGAAGATCAATGCATGCATGCAAGAGGGTAGAGAAGACACGATCGTTGCATTCAGTTATGAGTACAAATAGTAATGTGTGGTCATTGTACACAAGAGAATACTCGTGTTTTTGTCCTAATTGTATTGATGAAGACTATGGTGGTTGCATTAATCAAGAACGTTGATATGTGGGTGAATGGACTTTGGTACCACTAGATGTTATTAATACGAATGAGTTTGAGGATGAAAACTATGATGATATTCCATTGATTTCTAGTGATTATAACCATATTTCAGGATTGATCAAAGTTGGTATGTATGAACTATATATATACCTAGATCATGTACATGTATACATTTTTCATTATTTTGGTTAATTTTTATTATATATATGTACTTATGTAAATGACGTGTATCCAAAATTTTGACATATATAAGTTTGTGTAGGAAATGTTTTTGCAGTCATGGTAGAATCGAAAAATGTAGAAGGTGCTAGCTATTATTTATTACGTTGCACCATGGAAAGAGAGAAGCTAAGAAAGACTGAAATAAGTGATGAAATTATTTTTCCCACAGGTTAGTATATAGTTGAATTATGTATATATGTATGTCAAGTATCTATGTTTTTAATGAATTCAAATTCTTTGACTTAAATTCAAGATTGATGTATTTTTTAAATGTGTACATGTGCAGGTTTTGTTGTTGTACAAGGAACATATTTGAAGAAAATAAAAGTACTAAAAAATGGGATTCATTTCATCGATTATCAACCTAACAATAAGGTATATCAATATAGTAACCATGTTAGTGCCACTGGTCTAACTCTTCATCCAGTCAAAGGACCTAGAATACATAAGTGGAGGCTCCATATTGATGATCATGAGAAAATATTAAATGTTATCCGAGAACGAGTTGATCCACTTGATATGAGATAGAAACAACTCCTAATTTGAAATTTAACTCAAGAACAATTTGAAATTTGGTTCAAACTATTTGAAATTTGGTTGAACAATCATTTGATCAATTTGAAATTTGGTGGAATAACTAATTTTCTAAATTGAACTTTAACTCTTTCATTTTTAACTCAATGTCTTGAATTCAAATTGTCATAAAGTAACTAATTATAGAAATTATGAACTTATATGTGTATGTACACTAATTACCTGACATGTGCACCTTGAGGGAAAGAAATTCAAACACCACTTGTCTTAAGGGGATGAAATTAGGACTTTGTAAAATTAATTATATTGAACTTTCTATTTCACTTAACTTGTCAATATTAGGACACACATACGCTTTCAATTTAACTAATTAGGACATGTGCTTTCAATTTCAGGACATGTGAGCTTTCAATTTAACTAATTACCTGACATGTGAGCTCTCAATTTTAGGACATGTGAGCTTTCAAGTTCAAATTGTGATTTGTTTAACTAAATTTTGAACATGTACATGTTTTAAGTTGGACTTGAATTAGAACATTGGGCTTAAGGGGATAAAATTCTAGTTTACATGTGTACAAATTAAAATTTTACTATGATTAAAATTTGAAATGTAACTCGAGAACAATTTGAAATTTGGTTGAACAATTATTTGATCAATTTGAAATTTGGTATCGAATAACTAATTTTCTAAATTGAACTTTTACTCTTTCATTTTTAACTCAATGTCTTGAATTCATTTAACTTTCTATTATATTGAACTTTCTATTTCACTTAACTTGTCAATTTTAGGACACATTTACACTTTCAATTTAACTAATTAGGATATGTGCTTTCAATTTCAGGACATGTGAGCTTTCAATTTAACTAATTACCCGACATGTGAGCTTTCAAGTTCAAATTGTGATTTTTTAAACTAAATTTTGAACATATACATGTTTTAAGTTGGACTTGAATTAGAACATTGGGCTTAAGGGCTTGATAAAATTCTAGAATATGTGTACAAATTAAAATTTCACTATGATTAAAATTTGAAATGTAACTCCAAAACAATTTGAAATTTGGTTCAAACTATTTCAAATTTGGTTGAACAATTATTTGATCAATTTGAAATTTGGTGTCCAATAACTAATTTTCTAAATTGAACTTTTACTCTTTCATTTTTAACTCAATGTCTTGAATTCATTTAACTTTCTATTATATTGAACTTTCTATTTCATTTAACTTGTCAATTTTAGAACACATGTACACTTTTAATTTAACTAATTAGGACATGTACTTTCAATTTTAAGACATGTGGGCTTTCGATTTAACTAATTACTTGACATGTGAGCTTTCAAGTTTAAATTGCAATTTGTTTAAACTAAATTTTGAACATGTACATGTTTTAAGTTGGACTTGAATTTTAGAAAATTGGGCTTAAGGGGATAAAATTCTAGGATATGTGTACAAATAAAAGGGATGAGTTCTATAGATTTACTCGAGTCAGGAATTATGTACAACTAATTACCTGATACTTGAACATTTAATACATGATATATTACTAGACATTTAAATTACATGAACTATATATATATATATATATATATATATATATATATATATATATATATATATATATATATATATATATATATATATATATATATATATCTAAATTTAATCAATATATTAAACATGCACATACATATCTAAATAAATTACTTACATATCTTAGATAGAAACAATTTATAATATACTAGATCTAGATCTATAATGTACATTAGAATCCACAACATAATGTAACATGTATCAATCATCTTGAGAACAAATAACAAAAACATGTATCTATCTAGAGATCTATCAGAAGATAATATCAAATATAAATAGTGTGCACATGTATGTAGACATGTAGATCCAGGTACATCTATATCAAATTAAACATAAATATAACATGCATCATGTGTGTATATAAAATGTCTATCTAATATATGAATGTCTCTCTAGATGAAAGTCTACAAAAAATCATCTAGATAAAAAAACTATAGATCTTCAGGTGCAGAACTATCATCACCATGTCTCCTCACAACATGGTCTGAAGACTGACTAGAATCAAGGTGCTCACTAGGATGTGCTGAACCCTATATATAAATTCAAGAGAAAGTGATATCAATACATACATACATTTAATCAAGAGAAAGTGATATTGAAATACATGTACACATAATCAAAACATAAATAAGCATTACCTGTCCACTACTGACATCATCCAATGAGTCTCGACGACATACATGATCTAGCATCAAAGCTGGAGTAAAAAGAGGCATGTCCCCCTACATTGTACATGTGCACGTGCAACACATCAAAATAAAATTTCTCTACATGATTACATTTGAATCTACGTGCATGATATACATACATGTGCACACATGCACATGTCTAAATTAAATTAGTTTCAAATGATTGAAATTTTAACATGAACAAAAAAAAAATTACTTGTGTAGATGGTGGCATCTGATAATACTTGGACTGCCTAGCATCGATCGTGTCCACTAATGCATCCAGATTTCGCTGTGTCGCATCAAGCTCAATCTCTGCATCTACGCGAGCCCCATGACTAGTGACCGGCACATGTCCTAATAATGACGATCCAAGTGGACTATGTAGATGAGATGGCATAGAAGTAGAATCTTCATGTGTCAACAAGTCCATCCATCCTGTGGTCGACAAGCTCAAATCAACATCATCAAGGCCCACATCTAAACTTTGAGCCTGCACTGTAACACTGGCTGAAGGGTCTGTGGTATGTATATGTCTCTCTGGAGCAAAAGAGTGGTCAATAGATGGTACATCATGTGCACTACCACCATGACCACTACCTGATCGATGAGAGGAATATGGCTGAGGATGTGTCCTAGTACTACCATGGACATGACCTCAAACATCTGATATGGGTATGCCAAGATGCTCTAATACAAATCTATATGTATCTAATAGATCCTCAGCCAGACCAATCATAGTATCTCGTGCCAAAACTCCAATGAGACCCTCTAAGCTAGCCACTGAAGGGATGTCTTCTGCACTGTACAAGTCTCCTGAAGATGAAGCATAGGATGATGATCTGGAACGTCGATGAGACATCAAATACTGACCAACCTCATCACTTGAAATAGATCTGATAGCTGTTGTAATCTCTCCAACTCCCTAAAGGAACTAAGTGTTATGCATGGCCTCATCAGCTGATGGACCTAACATAGGGGAAATAGCAGGTGCCCTCTCTCCGATAATTGATCTATGTGCCAGTGGGGGACGACCTGACTGCCTATCAGCCAGTCTACCATGCCCCTATCCTAAATGTCCTGTTAAATCTATGTAGTTCACCACCCTACGTAAGCGAACCTCTGCATAAAGTTATCGGGCAAAATAGAGTGGAATTTGGTCATTATTTGGATAACGACCTTGGGAAACAAGGAAACATGGGTATATCAATGCAGCCATCTGTGGATTTGTACACTTAAGGGGAGAATACCCCTTCACATACTTTTGTGAAAGATAATGAGGGAAACATTCCCTCTTCAGGACATCTTTGGACACCAAGCCCTGCACCTCTTGGAGTGAAAGACCAGAGGAGACCTCTCGTCTCTTACTAGCAAGGATAGTCTGTATAGTATGTGCAGAATATGGGGTAGCACCATGAATCTCATCTCGAATAAATGTCAAGCTGTGTAAGATACTCTGGCATGTACCACTATAAGTCAGGGATTCCTGAAGTCTATGAATCTCCTGGTTAGTGCGATCATAGAGCTCCTAAGGTGGGATAGGTAGTTGATCACGGGGGACATGATGTTGCTCAAGGGGGATAGGCTACTGCTTAGGGTGTAGGATAGGCTGCTTGGGCTTGGTTATAGGCTACTGCTCAGGGCTCAGGATAGGTTGCTCGGGCCCGGGTATGGACTGCTCGAGGGGGATAGGCTACTCGGGGGGGATAAAAGGCTATTGATCACCCCTGTCAATGTATGTAGGTGTGTGTATAATGTGCAAACCTAAAAATTTAAATTTAAATGTATGACATTTAATAAACTTGAAATTTATATTAACATATGTATGTACAATTTGACAAAGTTAAAAAACTTGTATCTAAATTGTTTTAATGAAATTAAACATGCACGTGCATGTGTACATATATATAGAAGTCCTAAAACATAAATGAACATATACCTTAAGAAAACTAAATTTTAAAACACACATGTTGTTATATATAATGTTTGTAACTCAAGGACCTTTTAAGAACTACATGTGTGCAAGTTATATTTCTATCTAAGTTAGGTTGAATGTTCAAAGGTTTTAGACATATGTGTTCACATAAACTTGTCAAGTGTAATTTAGGTCCACGAAGTAAATATGTGCATATATATGTATATATAGATATATGCGTATATGTACATGATATGTATATTTGCACATATATCTATCATGTGTATGTATATATGTGCATATGTGTGCATATATATAACATAAGTGCACATGATATGTGCAAATATACATATCATGACACATATGCATATATAGATCTATTTATGTATATATATATATACTCTCTCTCTCTCTCTCTCTCTCTCTCTCTCTCTCTCTCTCTCTCTCTCTCTCTCTCTCTCTCTCTAGGATAAATTTTAGGTTTAGGGTTTTGCATTGAGGTTAAATGGTGTGGTTGTTTAAATCATGGTTAGCAAATTAGAGTTAAAAGTTGGAATAAAAATATAGTTAGGTTTGGGAATGGCTAGCATAAGTGTTACTATTAATATTAAGCTTTAGGGTCAAGGTCAAGTTTAACATCATGATTAAGGTCTGGGTTAGGTTAAATTGTATTAGTGATATAGTTAGGTTTAGAATTATTCTTAGATTAGAGAAATACTTTTCTTAGGATTATTATTAGTGTAACTTTGGTTATGATTAAGATTGTAGTTAAGGTCATGGTTTATGGTTAAGGCTATAATAAAGGCCAGTGTAAGGATTCATATAATGCACCATGTAGGGTTAGAGTTATGACTTTGATTAGGGATAGGGTTACGATTAGTGTTTATATTATCTCTTAGTTAGGGAGAGAATTAGAATTTGGTTGGGTTGAGGTTTAGATATGGTTTGAAAATATTATTTGAGGTTAAGGTTAGGGTTTACATCATGGTTGGTCAAGAATAGGGTTTGGGTTAAAATGACATACCTAGGTTTTATGTTTGGGTTATGGCTATAGTCAACATTAGGCTTTATAGTTGAGGTTTTACATCACATGGTAAGGGTTTGGATTAGTGATATATAGTTAATTTTAGCATCATCTTAGGTTAGAGAAATAATTATATTGGGGTTTTTAAAAATTAGGGTTAACATTTCAGTTATGATTAAAATTGGAGTAAAGCTTATAGTTGAAGTTAGAATTAATGTTAGAGATTTTTTTAAAAGTCGTGGAACTATGGCTAGTTTTAGAGTTTAGATTAGGTAAAATAGTTAGAGTGTACTTAAATAAACTTTAAATTAAAAGATAATATTATACATTTAGATCTAATATGGATGAAAAATTATCTTTAAAAAATATCTTATTTGTGTATTTAGAGATCCACAATGATATTAGAGGCTTAAGCATGAACAGTAAAATAAAATATACAAAGAAACATATATAAAAAACAATAAAATATACAAAGAAACATATAAATTTTAACTAAAACAACAGAGGAAGGGAAAAAACAAATGTTTCGTACCTTTTCCGAACGGTTGATGAGGCGGATGTCGGTCTCTCTCTAACTTTCGATCGAAATAATGAGAAGACAACCGACTGCGTCCCTATTTATTCTAGCGGATTAGGATTTTGATTGAAACTTTGGTCAAGTTTTGATCAAAACTTTGAAACTCACACAAAAACCCGCATTCCAATTTTCGATCGAAACTTTGGTGTTGAGTTAGTTTCGATCGGAACTAACTTTCTATCGAAAGTAGAGATTTTCGATCGAAACTTTTAAAATCAATTTTGATCGAAACTTCTCGGATTGTTTTTTTCCTCCGCACTTTTTTGGAGGAATTTCTTCCTCCAAAAAAGTGTAACCCACTATTGTGGATTCACCCCCATATCAATGTTGAGTGAGGTACGAATGATTAAAGTGAAATAGCTTTATCAAGTTGGTCAGTTTATGAAATTTGGTGAATTATTTGATCAGTTTATCAAATTTGTGTTTTTTCAAGTGATGAAATCCAAGATTCATGAAGTTTACTAAGTTGTTGGATCAATGTCATAGTTTGATTTGGTTTACAAGAAGGCATGTTTTGAATTGATTGAATAGAGTTCAAGAAAAAGAAAAAAAATGATGATGTGGCCAAGATGTGGAGTCAAAGATGCATGATAAATCTATTGGAATTTTAATTGGAAAATAACATACTAAGGAGAGAGGGGGTGGGGGTTGAATTAGGATCTATAAAAAAATTCATTGATAGAAAAATTAACTATATTCACATCTAATCCATCTCATATCTTGGATATCACACCTTATAATCATGTAATGCTTGAAAGGAAATCAATCTAAGCATAGCATCCATGAAAACATAAACTCATAACACAAATATTTTGGTAACCCATAAACACTTCAAGATGAAGGTAAAACTGGGGTGGGGATGAAACCCACAAATATTTGCTATTGCAGCAACAAAATTTCCCTGTTAGGGCTACAATATGATCATATTTGATGACTTTCCTTGTGAGGGGTTTGCTCCATTAAAATATTTTAAGGATGTCAACTCTTACCTTGATTAAAGGATTTTACACATATAATGAAGTAAGGACTCTGTTGGGAGATTTAAATAGGTTTGTTAGAACCACCTTGTTAAGAAATTTTCCATGACTCAATGTGTCAAAACCAATTCAGTCCCTAAGCCTTTAGTTTTCTCTAAAACATATTTACAGATCTCCTCTTTTCAATATCTCAATATGATCTACTTATCTGATATGGTATGTTTAGTTCTTCACTTCTAGGTGTCTCTATCTAGTCTCCTTTCATACTTAGCCTTCCTTTGCTCTATACATAGCTTTTTGGCTCATTCATGATCACTACCTCTTACAATTATGATCTTAGAGTTAGAACCCTTAAATAGATAATTGTAGAAAGTTCTAGATCATAATCAATGATCCATATTTCACCCTTTTGGCATTTTACCCTTCTGATTTTCTAATTGGTTAATTTTTTTTCTTGGGATTAATGCCTTTTGCCAAAATGTGTAATCTTCTGCTTGACTATCTCTACAATATTTAAATATCATGTAGAAGTTGGCTAAAATGATCTACATAAGTGTGTGTATGTGTCATTACAAACACATATGTCAAGACTAATTTACTTAGCACTTGAATTTTTTGATGCTTGGTCATAACTAACATTCATCTTGTCATTGAAATTCTATACACTTGGAAAATACTAACTCATTTGACATTAAATGACTTTCCAAATGCTTGGTCTCTTTTGTGTTACTTGGCAAGTATGCTAACTCGGTATCTACTGGGGTGCTCGACAACCTTTGACTACTCAACATATGATAAAAATATAAACAAGTCCTTTGTACCTCAGCCTTCTCTGGATGGCTCGGTTGTATTAATGACCATCCCAACAGTACCTTGGAAATGACTATGTTAGACACTAATAGGTAACTTGGCCTTAGAGATCAACAATCTCCCCCTTTGACATTAATGGGAAAAAACACTTTGTCATGACTTAGCTACCATACAAAATATCAAAATGTAGCACTCTCCTTGAGACTGTAACTCAGTCTTCAAAATTTTATCTTTGCTATAGAATATATAGATGTCTATAAACTCTGATGTTGACTCATCTGATAATTATGTTTTGGATTGTTGTCTCCCCCTTTGTGTCTGTCATGATTCAATTATGTCTTGTTAGAATATTTCTCCCTTTCATTTATGTCATGAAGATATTTCCTCCTTGTTTTTGTCACTCATGGCTTGGGGTTTGCAAGGTTTAGCTTATTTTTATCCAAAAATGTTTGATGACTCACCAAAATTTCTTCATGTCCTTTATTCCATCTATCTCTTTTTGATTCCATGACTTGGATGTGAATCTCTAGTTGAGTAGCTAGATCAATTAGGCTCTCTCCTATTGAAAGATATTTCCTTGTTAAATTCTAAGCCACAAATAATTCTCTCTACATTATTTCCAAATGGGGTAGTAGCATGAATTAAATTAAAATTAATTTATTACTTATGCCACTGTCTCTCCTCATTAACTTTGCTAATCTCTGTCGATCAAATGTGAACTTATTATATGAGGGTGATCTTGAGCTTGTGTACTTTTCCAATGAAATAATATATGCCTTCATATCTACCTATATCAAATCAATAGAACATTGATTCTCTAATGTGAAGAACTCAACATCACAAAGTTTTATATATAGAGAATGAATGACTTTCAAAATTCCTTCCAACTAAGTGGTAAGGTTAGAAAACTCAACTTTCCTAATTGCAAGTTATGTTGAGACTTTCTCCAAAACTTTGTGCTCAATTTTTTCTCAGACCATCTCATTAGTTTGTCATTGGTCTCTATATCTTTTGTCTGAACCTTATTGACTTCATACACTAGCTCATCAAAAATTTGATGGTGCTCATTAACATCAAAAATCTCAAAAGCATCAACAAAAATATCGTTGATATTGTGTAATATCTGCTTCTTCTTGTGTTCTCTTCTCAACTATTCTTGCTTTGTCTTCCAACTTGGCAATGTTTGCAATTCTTGCATCTGTTCTAGTGTCATATTGTTCAAGTTATATATAGCTAATGTAATTTTACCTCATCTAAACTCACTATCTCATCTTTATGTGTCATTATCGACGATTTAGGGATGCTATCACTAGGTAGTGATACTTTCATTTTTTCCCTTTACATTCGGTCCAAATGTCTTTTCCCATTGAATTGATTTAATCTATTGCACAAGTGTAACATATAATTTCTTTGTTGGTATGACACTTGGAAGTTGTATAAGATCTTGAATAGCCTCTTATTCTTTGGGTTTCTTTGTCTCTTTCTCTTCATTTGCCTTGCTCTCATCTAGTTTAACATATGCAACATGGGTAAATTGTGGAAACACAAATATTGCCTTGCCCTATTGTTCGACACTCATGTTAGAAACTACTGTAATTGATGTGACTTGATAATTATCAGTCATTGCACTTTCAATCCTTGGATAATCTATATTCGTAATGAAACTAGATTGGAGCAAGCTAGAGAGGGATCTGAGGCATTTGGTGTAGTATTTTTTAAAATTTCCTTAGTAATACATTCTGATTCTTTGGAGATAAATCAAGAATGTCCTCAATTGTGGAAATATCTTGTTGTTCACACCCTTTTACCAATTTACTTATCTCTTCTACAAGTTTTGAAACTTTGTTTACATCATCTTGACCTTCTAGCTCTTCTTCATCTCTTCCTTATTCTTCTTTACCTTCTTTGTCAGCCGACGGAACAACAAATCCAAATGCTTCCTTCCATATAAGAGTGATCTCTCTCTCTCTCTCTCTCAACTTCATCAGCCTTATCATTCAAAGAAAAATTAGGCTCTTTCTTTAGGTAAGATGATGTAGGAGCATCCAGAGGTATAAGGGCAATCCTGTGTCACCCAAAAAAATGTACTTAGACTTAGTTTATGTTTCATGTGTTTTCATTTTTGGATACCCATTTAGGTCAAATAAAGGTCCCAACTCTCACAGTTCCACTATCAGTGTTCTAGGATAGAGTATTTGAACACCTTGGGATACGTGTAAATGCCAAAAAAATAGGAGCGTGTAATTGAGCCATCATTTTGGTGAACTAGGTGGTGTAAATTGGCCAGATGAATGTAATTGCAATTTAGAGCATTCCAGAAAAAGAATCAGGTCAAAAGGCCCCACGGTTTGAAAGTTATCGCAGTTTTTCAGTTTTTGGAGACCTCCTAAGAATGCTTCAAAGTTAGGATAGGGGCATTAAATAACCTCAAAAAGGGCTAAAAATTTGGGGACAAGTGAAGCTGGTCCATAAGGCTATAGAGCACTTTGAGAGCTTTTCAAAAATGTAAGCGGTTCGTCAATTGGAGCTACAGTTCAAAAGTTATGCCTTTCGAAAGTTCGGTTACCATTTTTGGATTCTTCTAGATTTGCACCAACTTCTAACGTGACTTTTGGAGCCTTCTACTTGGTCGGTGGATGCCTACTAGCACTTTCTAGAATGTACTCCTAGTCCTTAATCCTCTGGGGTCTATTTGAGGACATTTTTGGCATTGTAAAAGGCAGTTTGAAGTGGAATTTGAGAGGAGGTACCAAAAGGAGAAATTATCTCAAGTTTTGTGCTATTGTAAGCCCTTAGGGCATGTTTTGAAGTCTATTTTCTCTGTACTAAATGTACTAGCTTATTTTCATAGTTAATACAATTTCCCTTTTCCTGTTGTGTCCATTTTGTGCTTGGGTTGTGTCCCCATCATAAGAATTTATTTACAAAATCTTTCAGGGCTATTGGCATATGTGTCTTTTCCAAATCTGGCATTGTCTAGGCTAAAGTGGTCTCCCTAGTCTATCTTTCAGTGATAATGTCCACTTCCATTTAGCATCTACTTTATTGTATAATTCTTAGGAATGCCTTCACCTAACTCTATAGGTGTAGATTTAAACTGTATCACCACATCTATCATATCTTTTTCAAGCTTCTCCTGATCATCTTTATTTAAAGAAACAAAATTAATTGTCTTTAGTGCTATTATATTGGTTGATTCTTTGATCATCTCACATACCTGGTCAAGGTCATATCATCAGACTATGTTTCTTCTTCATCTTCCTCCTCCTCAGGTGTTATGACCAGTTTTCTCCTCAGCCTCTTAGGTAAGATTTTCTTTTGTTCTTTGTTTGGCTTCCTCTTTGTTGGGATGTCTTTCTCTTTCACAACTAGGGACTAAGGTTCCTTTGATCTTGTGATCACTCTTCTTTTGTCTCAGATGGTGTAACAACCTTCTTTACACCTTTCTTTAGATCCTCTTTCACTTTTGGATTAATAATCACTATTTTGGTTTGTTTTTTTGCCTTGGGCTTGACAACAGTTAGCTCATTGCCCTTTGATGATTTGGCAAGTCAGCTTCATCCTTAGATTCCTCATCCTCTCCTTTTCCTTCAATTATCTGAAGTTGACCTTTACCAAGTTTTTCATCAAGATCCTTAATTATCTTCTTTCTTTTCCTATCCATATTGGGAACTTTTGTTTCCATCATCATTTTGATCTTGGCAATGTCATAAGTACAGAATGGCTTGCCATTCATGTCAATCTCTTCAAAAAAAAATGTAGTCATTATTGTTGTAACTTCATCAACATTTACTTCTTGGTAATATCGATTATGCATAGATAAAATAGGTATCTACCGTAAAGTATATATCATCAAAATAGGTATCTACAACTAACTTGGGTATCCTCATCCTATTTTTCATTTTGTTCTTCAATTCTTCAAAGTAGTTATCTGTTATAGCTTCAAAATTTTCTCCCAATTGATTAATCAAATCATTTATCTGCTCAATAGTCATTATGCTCATGTCCCATGGACTTGTACCTACTGTGAGGAATGAATTATGTACATAGAAAAATATACAAAAAAGTAGGGAACTGAACTGACATGATGTATTGTTCACTTTTCTTATTACTCCAATATTTTTAGATAATTGTTGTAGTTGTATCTCAGCAAGATCATAGCTATGATCTTTCTTCATAATTTTGTATCCCAAGTTCACTGCAATGTAAGGTATGCTATTCAATTTGCTTGACTGATATAATTTGAGTGCAATCACACGTACTGCAAACTCAATGACTAGATTTGTAATCACATTGATTAACATGCCATGACCGTTCCATTTCACTTTCATTTGTTGCTTGATAAGATCCCTTGCGAAACTTCTTGTTTTCTTTGGTCTATCCAAAGTAGGGTAACCATTAACTCAGTTAATGATAGCCTTGTTAATTTTAATCGGTCCACCCTCTAACAAAATCTTCATGTCATGTACTCATCTTAATACAATATTTATCCACTCAATCTTGAAAACCTTCAGAAAGGCTAGGGCATGGGTCAACCCTTTCTCATTGACTATCTTATGTTCATCTCTCAACACTCCATTGTCACACAATTTCTCATATGTTGCCCGAAGTTCATAATCTCCATTTTTTGCTACTCTACACATGTAACATGATCTTATCTATGAATCATCAATACTCTAGGTGGAATTGACAATAGGGCCCCAAATTCATCACTAGTCAATGCAATGTTAGGATATTCCTTTAAATTTGGTGGACACTAATCATTCCTTACAATTTGTGCATTGCTCTCCTTCAACATTTCCTTCGTAGACACAGATGCAGATGTTGTCATTTTTGAACTAGGATTTTATCAAAATTTCTTCAATAACTTTGAAAATAACTTAATCTGACAATGAAAACTTAACTTATTGTGGTCTTCCAATTTTCCAATGGCATGTTGCAATTTTCTTGCTATTTCATTGAAATCACCTTGGTCACTTTCGAATCACTCATGCCTTGAAAATTTCTTGGTAAAATAAAAATGAATATCAAAATTTAATATATACCTTCAATCTATCTATTTTGGTCTACAATAAATGTGTTCTTACTCTGGTAGGTGCACAATAGTTGTTTCGACCATTCGTGCTTCTTTTTATTCAAATTCTCAATCACTATCACTTTGTTCGATCAATACCTATATCATCCAAACAACACATCAACTTGGTCGATGTAAGCTCTTGGTCTATATTGCAATGCTCAATCAATACAGACTGTATTACTGATGCTCAACGCTTGATAGTGAAACATATTCCATTACCCAATTCTTCTCTCAAATTTTTCCTAATCCATCTTGATTCATGATGATGTGGACTTTTACTCACACATTTTATTAGGAACTAATGTATAATATATCATTTAAGTATACAACCCCTCACATACCTCTTTGTTTAGTTGGATTTGGTATGATTACCTAATCCATTGGATTGGATGATCTCAACTTTTCTTGATCCACTACCTTCAACTTTTGGTATCTCTTTCCATGATTTACTCATCTCAACTTTCCATTTTCCTTTGTTTCTTTCATTCTTTGGTGTTGGTGCTTGGGTCCTACAGTTCTTACTAACATGTCAAAATTTTAGACAATTGAAATAAACTAGGTTTCCATTCAACTAATTCTTGTAATTTCTTCTGAAATGTGTCTTAATGCAATTCTTTATAATGTTCCCATACTCTTCACAGTAATAACAGATATACCATGTGTTGTAATCCCAATTGTAAGTGGTGGAGAAGCACCTAGACATCAAGATATTTCAGATGATCCCAAGAGATATTGTAATTATTTAATGTAAATCCACATGTTTGTATGTTTTACTCCATGTAATGGAATGAATGAAAATTCCTAAATTCAATAAAAATGAAAGTTTTCAAGAAAGTACAAAATTATAAAGTTGTAATATTGCATTTTTTCGCAAAATGTTGCAAAAAGGAAGATGAAAGGTCATTGCAGTATTTGGATGTTCCAAAAATGCCTAAAATAGCATAAATACTATTTATTGGTTGTTCCAAATCATAACGAGAAGAAGGAGAACATTTTGGTATAGCTTTGTGCATTCATTTCTAGCTATTTTGATTGGTGTTCACTATTCTATGTTGTTTTTAGGCCTTGTATAGAGAGTTACAGCATGGAAAACGTATACAATTTATATATTTGTATATTAGGATTACTTATATTCCTAATAATTTTTGTTTGGATTAGTTTCATTCAGTTTTGAGGAAGTTATGCATATTTTAGTAAAAGTGTATGTTTGCAGATTTAAGATTCTCTGACAATAGTCATGTTACAGTTTTTGATATTGGCACATATTAATTATTTATGACCTGGGTGAACCCACAATAATGGGTTCCACTTTTGTTAGATGAAGAAAATCCAAAAACTTTGCAAAATGCGCTAATCACATTTATCATTTGTTCACGCGAACATAGTAAGTATGTTCACAACGAACATATAATATAATAGTGTTCGCAACGAACATTTTTTACATTTATTAGGTATGTTCACAGTGAACATACTTAATTAATATGTTCGCAACAGACATATTTTATGATGATTGTGACGTTTTTAAACGTTGTTTTCTTAATTTCACTGTTCATTTTTACGATCCGTTGATTTTGACTTGTACGTTGGAGAGAAAGTGCTTGATTGGTTGGCGTACCTCGTCATTCTCCTCTAGATTCTCATCATTGCACTATTTCAGGTATGCCTATATGTTATTATTTGAATTTTTTAATGTTTTCAAAGCATATTTTAATGTTAATTTAATATTTTTATTGTTTATTTATGTTACTTAATTCTATTAATTTAACGTTTATATATTTTTTGTATCTATTCATTATATATTAGAAAAATACTAATATAGCATTAGGAAACAAATTTAGAAAAAAATTAGTGTTAAATTAGATAAATATTAGAAAAACAATAGTTTAGAATATTAGAAAAACATTAGAAAATATTTTAAAAACGTTAATTTCTGGAATATGAGAACATTAGAAAAAACATTACATAAAAAATATTAGAAAAAACATTACATTCAAATATTAGTTTTTATTAGAAAAACATTACATTTAAATATTAGAAAAACATGTTAGAAAATATATTTTACAAAAATCAGTTTGAAAAATATTAGAGAACTATGAGAAAATATTAGTAAAAACATTAGAAAATATTAGAAAAATATTAGAAAAAAACATTAGAAAATATTTTTAAAAATGTTAGTCTTGAAAATTATAAAATATTAGAAAAACATTATAAAATATTTTTAAAAAAATAGTGTAGAATATTAGAAAATAAAATTTAGAAAAATAAATTAGTTTAATTACAAACAATTTTTTTTAGAAAAATATTAGTTTTATTATTAAAAAAATAAGAAATTTTTTTTTTAGAAAAATATTAATTTTAGTAGAAAAACATTAGAAAAAATATTATATTTTGAAATATTAGAAAAACATTAGAAAATATATTTAAAAATATTAGTTTGAAAAATATTAAAATCTATAAGAAAATATTAGAAAAAACATTAGAAAATATTTTTAAAAATAATAACTTCTTGAAAATTAGAAAATATTAGAATTATTAGGAAAACATTAGTAAGTGAAATATTAAAATAATGTTAATTTCTTGTGCAATATTAGAAAAATAAATTAGTATTATAACATTAGGAAATATTAGTATTTAACATTAAAGAAAATAAATTAGTATATATAACATTACAAAATATTAGAAAAACATTATAAAATATTTGAAAATAACATTACAAAATATTAGAAAAATATTAAACTTGAATTATTAGAAAAAAACAAAAAAAAAACAAATTAGTGCAAAAAATTAAAAAATATTAGAACGAGCTAGATCTGGACATAACCCTAAAACTAACTATGACCCTAAAAAATAACACTAACCGTAACCCTGACCCTAATTTCTAACCCCAACTCAAACTCTAACCCTAATTTGAAAACTCTTTAACCCTAATCTTTAACGCTAGAGTTTTGTAACTAAAATGAGATAATATAACCCTAGGTTGAACCGTAACCATAATCTAATTTGAACCAAATTTAATCGAAACCCTTAAATCTCTAACTCAAACCCTAATCTAAATCAAACCCTTAGATCTAATTTCCTAATTGAAAACTCAAACACTAATATTTACTCATTTACCCTAGAATTTCTTTTTAAATCAAACGCTAACCAAACCTTAATCTTTAACTCAAACCCTAAATTAACAATCTAAGTTGAAAGTTCCCTTTAAATCAAACCCTAACTTGAACCAAGTTTAAGTAAATAATGTACAATTGTAACCCCAACCAAACCCTTTAAAATCTAGTTCATTCAAACCCTAATCTAGAAATAATTTGAACCCTTTAGATCAAACCCTAATCTTTAACTCAAATCCTAATCTTAATAGATAACTAGATAACCCTAGAACCTAACCCTAACTGTAATTGAAATCCTAATCTTTAAACCCTAAGTCAAATTGAAAGCCTAATCTAACTCAAGTTACCCTAGCTCAAACCCTAGAATGAAATCCTAATCAAATCTGAATCTAATACAAACCCTATTAATCTAACCGCGTGAGTTTCCTATAAATCAAACCAGGTAACCAAACCCTTAGATAGATCTCTATTTATCAAACCCTAGAATCACATGCGAGGTAATCTTTAACTTTCAAAAAACCCTTTAATCTAAACCATTTGAACCGTAATCAAACCCTTTATCTAAGTAATTTTACCATTGAGTATACTTGCTAAATCCTTTATAATGTTAACTACTGAAGATTAGACCTCTTCATATAGTGGTTGTAAGAGAAGGTGACTTGAGATGTCCCTTTTACAACCCTAAGATTAACTAAAATTTCACTTTCAAGTGTACAAAAAAAATTAATTTAAAATATAAGATATAAATGAACAAAAAAATCTTCAAATAGATTCATGTTTCATGACATTCCAAAAATATATTTGTCATCAACCATGGTAATCTAATGGATTCCAAAATATTTTTCCTACTCCCTCCAAACAATAGAATAGTTTTAGAAGACAAATAATGTAAGAAGGAAGAAGAAAAATATCTATCCTTAACACCTTTCAAGTCACTATGAGATATTTCATAATATTGACTCCCCTAAATTTTTTCTCTATCAAGACAAATGTAGAAGTAGATAACGCTCAAAACTATTCACACTCAAAGGTCTTTGCAAGGATTTTGATGTCTTAGAGAATTTTATTATTTATATTCAAAAGATATTATTTCTCATCATTTCACTTGGAGATATGAAAGAGAGCTCAAGGAATAATATAAAGTTGTAATGAAATATATTTTAAATACCAAGTCATGTCAATGCATGAAAATGTTACTTACGTGTTGAATTAAAAATTTAAAAATATACTTAGTCATTTGAAAAATACATTCTAATTCACCACTAAATTGAGTTTAATGTTCATATTTTTTATTAATGTAATAAATAAATATTAGTAAAGAAAAATAGATAAATTAGTTGGAAAAAATCAAATTTAAAATAATGGAAATTTTAATGGCTTGTCCGTTCTATTAAATTTGGTGTATAACTATCAATTAACATCTTAAAATGGTTTGACATTTTAATAATATCACTAAAGTACACTAACATTAAGTTGAATATGCATCATAATACTTCATTGAGAAAATATCCATCTAGAAGTCATTAAATGCAAGAAGAAACATAACCATCTTAACAATGCAAGTGTCGCTAATAAAATTTAAATAAAATATTTTCTAAAATTGCTAGGTATTTAAAATATCATATGTTTTTAGAAATAGTGGAAGCAATAAGATATATTTAAAATAATTACTACCACATACAACCATAGCTAAGTAGGTGTTACTTACAACAAGTCAATTTGTGATATTCAAATTATGATATTTTTGTTAGGAGTAAACTTGGTGGCCTATAAGAAAAACTTGTTAAGTCATGTTTCATGAATAGAGGTTCACAACAACCCAACTCTCATGAGAGGAAATGAAAAAATCATTATTCATTTTATCTAGGGGAAAGGTACCAGTAATGGCAACATAACTTATTAAAGTTAAGGTTTTAGCTTATCGCCCATAATGACACACTCTATAGGAGATGTTATACACAAAATGGTCAAAACATGATTTAAAAATGTGTCGACTAATACAAAACCTCCATTTCACCAAAAACCATTTCAGTCATATCACCAATTGTTATGGACAAATGTCCAAGTATTGGTTCATAAATCTCTAGTAGTGGTGCATAAATGGACCAATTAGGAGCCAAAATTTTAAAATGTGTGTGTGTGTGTGTGTGTGTGTGTGTGTGTGTGTGTGTGTGTGTGTGTGTGTGTGTGTGTGTGTGTGTGTGTGTGTGTGTGTGTGTGTGTGTGTGTGTGTGTGTGTGTGTGTGTGTGTAAAACATGTTTTTGTACATATAAACTTGATCCACTACTAGAGTTTTTATTGTATGAAAATGAATGAGCACTCAATTATTTCACCTTGAGCAATAACTTGTAGGTTTCCCCTAGGTAACACTCATTTAAAACCACTTTACATCTAGATCAATATCTTTAATCATTTTCAGAATTAAAAATAGCCTATTATAATGACTTTTTACTCATAATACATTACATATCTCACATTTGACATAGTTATAATTCAATAATTGCATCAATATATTAGAAATATTATACTATCAAATTTATTATTTTACCACATTCATCAATTTAAAGACATTATCTTTTGGATTCAATTTATGAATAATAAAATAAAATCAAAAAGTTCTATTTTTATGCATGTTCATATTAGATCTAACATTCAAACCATGCTAGGGGAGAAGAGACAAAATGTGTGCACCCTAACTTCAGTGGTTCATGTTGGTCAATACATGGACCCTATACCCAATTTTTGCTTCACAGCCCAAGGTGGCTAGTTGGAAAACCCAAATCATAATTTGATCCCATTTGGAAATAATTCACAACATATAATGTAACTCAATTACATGAAGGTAGCCAAAAAACTTAATTTCATTTAATCAAACAGGATATGCAATATCACCTATATAAAGATTCTTAAATATTGATGTGAAACTCTTACACATACACAGGTTGCAATTCTTTCAATACTCTTGATGTGTCAAGTATAACATTGATATCTTTTGATATCAAGTATTTTTTATCTTCGAGGACTTTCATTTTTTGTACTCTAGATAATTGTTTTGGTTAGAACTTAGCTAATAAGATCCTATTTTCTATGTTTTTATATAGAACAAGTTTCACAATAGTATTTCTTTGTTTTTTTCTTAGCCTGGGATTCTTCAAAAGACATTGACCATCCTTCCTTAAATTTCACTTTCATTCCCCCTATATGTTGATGATGGAACTGTAAGGAAAATTAGGATATTACCTAGGCTAAGGCCTATAATTCTTCTAGCATTTTTCCAATATTGACCAACTCTTCCTACAAATTTAATCTTAGTTCAATAAGAATGATAAAAACTCTCTTATTAATATAAATATTAATAGGATTACAATAGATTTTTTTTTTATTAAGTTATCTATATATACATATATTTAAATTATGTTCATAATTCGTTCTCGGCTTCCACTACAAACCCAAGTGGTCTAGTATGAACTTGTAAGACATGTATATGTGATGCAAGTGTCAACTTATTCAAATAACTTATATTCGAGAACTTGTATTATAGACAACAACAAACTATAATTGTATATATATTTTTGATAACTTTACTTTATGTTGGTTCTACACTTTTTTAGTTGTGAGCCTTAAATTATATTTCTAAATCATTTTCAAACCCTAATAAATATTATACCCTAACTTCAAACTCAAACTGTAATCTAAGTTCTCAAAATAGATCTAATGTTACAATCCTAACTGAAAACTTGAACCCTTATCTATCTAGAAATGCCACCCTTTACTCTAACTCAAACTCTAACATGTAAGATTTTTGGTAATTGAAAACTCATTTAACCCTAATTTCTTTAACTCAAACTCTAATGTAATCCAAAATTGAAAACTCAAACCCTTTTAAATCTAAATGAAATCCTAATCAAACCCTAATCTATTGCTCGTCATAGGGCTCATCGTGGGGCTCATGTTGCAACTCCTGGTGTGGCTCCAAGTGGTGTAGGTCCTGGCATGGCTCTTGGTGTGGCTCATGTTGGAGGTCCTACACTTGTAGCTCTTGTTGGTGGTTCTGCACCTACAGGTCCTACTAGAGGTCCTGCTGCACCACCTCCACACATCAATATCGATGCATTATTTGCATTTTTAGAGTAGGAGGTTGCTAGATTACAACACTCTATATTTTCCTCTAATGATGGTCTATACAAAGACATATGTGCTCCTATATGTAGGAGTTTACAAGGTTTGACTACTAGATTTAGAGCTCACCATTCATTTACCCCTGACATATTAGCTTCCATATCTAGGGAGCTTAGGGCTGAGATATCAGGAGATGCATCTTTTGATGACGTCAAGAGGGTGGCCCCCCAAAGACATCATCAAATGAGATCTCTTTCCATCATATGAGGGTGCATAGGGTAGGGTGAAAGGCTACCAAGTCACACAATGTAGAGATCCTATTATTGCTAGCATGATCTATCCTCATTTTTTAGCCGCACATGGTCGTTATCCTATAATGACCAGATACCTCTTTATTTTGCACAACAATTGTACATTGAGTTCTGCATAGGGCTCAAAGTCAACTACTTAGACATTCCAAATTATTGCAGACAAGGGCATGGTCAGATCATAGATCGTGACCAATATCACAGTGCATAATGTCTGCCACCTCTAAATGTGAGATAGTTCATTCAACAAAGACTGCCTCCAGTGACTCTAGCACATGCAACTATTGCAGATAGAGTTGTCATTGCTTCCCAGAGGGGAGCAATTGATAGTATACACATTGCATCTATGGTTGCTAGTATCACATATGATTCTCTTGGTCATTATATTCATAGTTGAAAAAGTCATCCAGGTCGACCATCTTTAGAGGCATCTAGTAGCACTTCAGGCATCACCTCTGATGATGCATATAGAGCTACTAGATTACCAATACCGGGTGATGTTCATGCTCTTTCAAGACAACATACGCTTATGGATTTAGCACTATATTTTTTGGAGGATATGTTGCACAGTATCAATTATATTTCTAATACATAGGGGATGCCAGTTCACTTAGTAATGGACGCCATTAGACACCATCAAAGCCCCATAGTTCCACAGGCACATACTACACCAATGACAGTCGATACACCTGTGCATAGCTCACAATAATCTGCACCAGGCTCATGACACTCTACAGATGGCTTGGGCATACGAGTTGGAGATGTTAGGATCACAACTGAGGGCCTTGATGATTTTGGTGAGAAGTTACGAGGGCTTTCTGATATTGATACTAGTCTGAGCATGGGATTATCATCATACATGGACATTTTATTCAAACCCAACACTAATTCTACACCATTACCCAACCAGTTACACAGTCCACTTCACTTATCATTACTAGCAGTTTGAGATTGTGGTGCTGAGGGTGGTTCAGTACATGTCAAAGTTTTAGGAGATGATGCTAGAGTATTAGGATGCAATGATGTTCCAGGTAGTATAGGTGCATCGGTAGATGATACGATGGAGTCTGCTTCAAATCATCCTCCACCTCCAAAGACCCAGGTACACACACACACACACACACACACACACACATAATTTATTTTTAAATTTAAATATATGAAATTAAAAAATTTAGCTTAGATAGATATTTAATTTAAGAACTATAATAAATCATGCAAGCACGGGTTGCCGAGCACATGATTACATCTAGTGTTGGGTCAAGGCATGTACATCAGAAAGATGATTCTATTGAGGCATCCAATAGTGCTCAAGTATAAGCTTTAAATAGTTTGTAAAGTTATTTATGTTTCAAACTATATATATATGCACTTGTATTTAATTTGAACATGTACACACACACACACACACACACACACACACACACACACACATGTGTGTGTGTGTGTGTGTGTGTGTGTGTGTATTTGTAGGGCTCGGTTGATGCACCTCAACCACAAGCTGTACAAGAGACTTGATCAAAGGGTCATTCTATTCATATGCATCTTGAGGGGTCCCTCTAGTAGTAGTAGATTTATATATTAGATGCATGCATTTATATATTGGAGACTTTGTACATATTCTAGAGACTTACATGTTACACATGTGTATTTTAGTGCCTCGATGGCATACATACATGTTTCACTATTTATTTTACTATTTAGTACTTCAGTAGTTGGATGGTCACATGTATATGATATTTTATATTTTGTTACATGTTTATTTGAGACTTACAATTTGCATATGTATGCATTTCAGTATCTAGTCTATATTAGATGTAGATGTTTATTCTTGAGACGTACATGTATTTGTATTTTTTTAAAATTTTAGTAGAACATTCTTCATCAATTATATTATAGATTTTACACTTTAGATTTTATTACATGATCATTATAAAACTTTATTGTGAACATATTTAAACTTTAGATTTTAGATTTTATCGTGATCATTATAAAATAATCAAATAATGTATTTCATGAGTTTAATTTCACCATGGTAATTAATATTATTATTAATGTAATTAATATTAAAATGTAAAAGGTGAAATTAATTAACATGTTAAAGGTGAAATTAAACACATGAAAATACTCTTGAGAATGTAGATCAATGTAACATTCATTAATACAAAAACCCTAACCAAGTGCATTATATTCCAAATGTATAAGATTAGAGTAGTTCACTAGTTGGAATGCACATAATAAAAGGACATATGCATATAGATAAGGGTTATATGCATAGCAATATTAGATGTATGCATGGGGAAATAACCATATGTGTAGTTCTATCTAGTTTGAGGCAAAATACATAAATCTAAATACTAATACCAATGTGTAACCTATAACTACACCAAGGAGTACCAAATAAACTAAATCAAGGTGAATTACACTTAATTACATCTATAAACATTATATAAACATAATTCGATAATTAGAAGTACAATATGGGTATATAATTAGAAAAGAGAGAGGAAGAGAGAGAAAGGGAAGAAATAATTATCCATTTCACACAAAGTCTCTCAATAAAGTTCATCATCTATGCATTGGTCCCTAATATTTGTTGATTGTGTCACCTAACCATGTGGAACCCACATGCTCACCCTACCATGGTTGTAGAGATAATTTCACAACCTAAATAAGGAATAAATCACACAAGGGAATATAGGTATACACTCATGCCAATTAATGAAATCAATGCAAATAGTCAATAACATATGGAGAATACTCAAGACTTAATTACATCTATAAACATTATATAAACATAATTCGATAATTAGAAATACAATATGGGTATATAATTAGAAAAGAGAGAGGAAGAGAGAGAAAGGGAAGAAATAATGATCCATTTCACACAAAGTCTCTCAATAAAGTTCATCATCTATGCATTGGTCCCTAATATTTGTTGATTGTGTCACCTAACCATGTGGAACCCACATGCTCACCCTACCATGGTTGTAGAGATAGTTTCACAACCTAAATAAGGAATAAATCACACAAGGGAATATAGGTATACACTCATGCCAATTAATGAAATCAATGCAAATAGTCAATAACATATGGAGAATAGTCAAGACTTGACAAACACCCATAATGCAATACCAATGCAATAAAATCATAGTACACTAGGGTTACTACTCAGTACTATAAATGGTTTGGTGTAGGGAAACAAGAATGGAGTTTCATGACAAGAATGTGGAGTCCCATGCAGCACTAATTTAATGATCAACATTTGAAAATAATTAGAATCATTATATATCTTCAATCAACTTATAGAAAGAGATAGATATCATGCCTTCAATTAAAGTTACTAGATGGCTAGGAGCAATACCTTTGATCAATGTCCTCAAATTTGCATACATTGACTTACATTCAATCAATATCCTCAGATTACCATGTAGTCATATTAATTATTATTAAAAAAATTTACCCAATATATTTATTTATTTTTTAGTTCATTTAGACTTCTAACTTATCATGATGACCCATATGTATTCTAGACTAGCATGGAGGGATAATCCACTCCATTACCAAAACACCAACTAGGCTCATCTTATTATCAAAAAAAATGCATACAAAGAAAAATAATACAATAATCATAAAGATATGAAAGACTCAAAATTCATTAAAAAATTATGAAGCATAGTTCTCAACCTAGAGTATGCATCACTCAGATCCTATCGATAAAAATAACTCTATTATGCTAAAGACGAGATCTTAAATTCCATATGTCCATAATTCAAATGTGATCTCAACTCAAGAAAAAAGTTTCAAAACAAAAGGAAAATACAACAATAATAGAAACAAGGTCAAAAGGGCTCAAAGGTTAAGCTACCACCACAATACTAGAAGAAATCAAGTGGTCACATACCAAGAATACAAGAACCTCAAGATCCCATCAAGTATAAATATCTCAACTATGATAAAGGATTTTATTCCAAACACATGCATTAGTCAATCTAATTTAAACCAAATGCGGTCATAAATAAATCCAAGAACACAAGGCAATAAGATAAGATAGTTCATAGAACAATATATTAACCTTATTGCCAAGAGAATGGATCCCAATATGATCCGTGGTAATTAATATTATTATAATGTATGTACATTTAAAAACACATTAATAAACTAATAAACTAAGAGTTATGACCTTGTACAATAAACTAACAACTTTAAATTAATTCAAATTATTATAAAATAAATCTCAAAGGTTAGTTCACCCATTATGTACACTTATAACATATAATATCTTCTCATGATCTTCACTGTCTAGTCTCCACTTGTGACGTACATGCTTAAGTTTGACTAGATGTAGACAAAGCCCAATAGCAATGACCAGGTGGTTGTATTGTAAAACCTTGTTGTCAGGTTGATAATCAACAAAGTGTATTCCATGTTGGACTATTTTGTCTTACTTCAAATATGTTCCCTCTATCACAATAGAACTTGCACCACAAATTTAAATATTTTAAAATTTGATAGATATAAAGTTACCTATATATATATATATATATATATATATATATATATATATATATATATTTATTTATTTATTTATTTATTTATTTATTTATTCATTCATTTATTCATATATGTACGTGCACACGTGTATGTATAATACTTGTGGGGAACAACATTCCATCACTTTCTTCAAGATCATATAAGTTTGTCCTCTCTGCAATACATTGCAATAAATAATAACTAACACTTTCATGATTTCTAGTCTCAGTAATCACTGCAAAGACATCTCCTGCATAACAAGTACACACAATATATATAAGATAGTTCAAATTGATAATTAAATAACAAGTTGAAATTAACTAGCAAGTTGAGATTAATTTTATGATACTTACCAACTTTTACCAATCCAGAGATATGATTATAATCATCAAAAATCAATGGAATATCATCAAAATTTTCATCATTTTTATCAAATGTATCGGTAGCATCAAGTGGTACCAAAATCCATGCACTTGTAAATCCATGTCTTTGATTGATGCATTCTTGACAGTCTTCATCAATGCAACTGTCACAAAAACATGAGTATTCTCTTGTCTTTAATGTCTAATTGCAATTATCTATACTCATGACTGAATGTAAGGAATGTGTCTTTTCTATCCTTTTGCAACCATGCTTGTTTTTTCTATTAACACCTGAAAGTTCATTAAATTGAAAATATGGACAAATTAAATTTAAACTTCAATGAATTGAAAAATAAAACTTATTAATTAAATTTTATAACTTAATTTCATAAAATTTAAATAGATGTACACATCCATACCTGTTATCTCCCAAAAGACTCTATATGGTACCTGTCAACTTGTTGTTGATGATGTCCTGACCTCATCTAATATAAAATGTGTCTTACACCATTCAACAACATCATGTGCATCATTTACACGAACTCCATAATAATTTATTTGATACTTTTGCAGAGCACATTTGATGCAAGCACTAACACCATCATGTTCACCTTTTCCATGGCCACTCAAAAAAATTCCATATGTGTTTTATATTATCATTGCGATGATATCTACATAATGCATAAAATGGTCTAGATGATTTGAGTTGTATGGCACATCCATCGGACCAAACATAATTTTTATCAACATTTATGTCTCTTTCTTTCAAATAAGAAAAGAACATATTGAAGCAATGTTCGACATAGTGAATTTCATGTTCTTTATCATCACTTATATATAAATGATATTTCTTTTTAATTACTCGTGCTTGAACTGTAATCTATCCAAATCTAATTATGCATGTCTATAACAAACATGTACCATAATAGTGACCTACTTAGAAAGGAAATAATCTGATTGAATTTCTTTCTGATGAACAAAGGAATAGTTCTCTAAAAAATCAACAACTGATACAATCATTCCAAGTGGGAAATTATCTCTCAAAGTTTGAAACTATTGTCCTTGCCACTTTGCAAAAAATGCATGACGAATATAAGGTTGAATCAAATTCTTAAATCTGCCCATAAATGTTAGAATAGGTAACTCCTCTTCAACATATTTCAACCTTTTTGTCTCTTTCCCCAACTTTGTTTCATTCTTTACATACTTGTAACTTTTGCAATTAAATTTTTTTTTTACATCAATATTTTCAATTTTCAAAGGAAATAGAGCCAATTCACCACATGTTTCAGATAATCCTTTGATGCAATTTATTTGACCAGTTGGATCATCTATTTTGTCACGTAGAATGGATGATATAAACTCACTTCTTCTGCTAGGAGGAGCGGCATGAAAACCATATGTGTCTTCTACAAACTTTTGAAATACTTGATAGTGGAGATCGAACTCAATATGATGATGACAACAAAATGTTTCAAACACTTTGTTTGATCTGACAAAGTATGGCTTCAATTTTTCAAACAATGTTTGCCCAACTTTTACATTAGGATGTTCACTATAAAATGGCACATATAACTCGTGTTGTATCCAACCAATGTTTTGTATGATGTTCATATTGACCAAATTCAATCCTATGCTTGATAACATCTCTACTATTTGATAAGGAAAAGTGCTATCAATCCAAAATGATATGACTAAATTTTTTGATAACTTTTCATTCCTATCAGAATAAGGTGCTCTACACATGATTGCCCAATTGCCCTCCATAGTACTGTCATCCACAATTAATCTTCTCTTAAAACATTCTCTCATTATTTTCCTACTAAAACCCATTTTAGAAGAAATTGAAGATATTTGTCTACTTTGGGTCATATTCTTATTTACAACAGACATCAACATCACTTTTCTTGCCACAGACTTATCTTTAGTTCGAGAGTGTTTTCCTATGTTTCTCAAACCTTGTTTTACATTTTCAATCACATTAGTTTGAATGTTGGAAAATCTTCTCTTCTTTGATGTTGTGTCTACACCTAACAATTTCAATGCCTCTTGCAACTTCTTTTGTGTAAGCAAAATTGAAAGCAACTGAGCTTGTTCAAGTGTTTTAGTGTTATCAAATTTAGTCATAATTTATCTTATCTTCTTATTAATTGACCTTTTCTTAGACAAACTTAAGGGTTGAACAGTAGTTGCAAGTCTTCTCAATTTATCCACATCCATTTTAAGTAAATGATCTAAATTTTTATGACAAATACCATTCTTTACAGATTGGGCAATATTTAGGAGTTCGTCCATACTAGTTTCTGCACTTGATCTCGACCCTTCTTTGACTTCTGTTACTAGAATTTCCACAAGGAGCAATCTTGAGCCTTCTCCAACATTCATTTTTTGAGATTCTGTAGCAAAAGATTATGACCGTTCTTCGACTTTTGTTATTCGAACCTCTGTAGGGAGTGATCTTGAACCTTCTTCAACATTCATTGTTTTAGATTACGTAGGGAGTGTTCTTGACCTTTCTCCCATATGCACTTCTTCTACTTCTGTTGAGCCTTCTTCAACATTTCCTTCACCTTGCTGATTGTCTGAAAAAAATTCATAAATAAATCAAATTAGATTAAAAAAAAATATTGAAACATAATTAAATTTAAGACCATAAAAAAAATTAATATATAAAATTACGTACTTTCTTTAATTCAATGATAACGTGCAACAATCTTTTGAAGATTTCTTTTTTTTGCTTCGTCAAATCACTTCCTTGCATATTTGCTTTGCCTTCCTTTTTTGTTTCCCATTATAAAATCATTATAAAAAAAAAATCCCTTGCCTTAAGATAAATTCACGCAATAACTATTAAACATGTTGCCTAGTACGACTTCACAAGTACAACTTCACATTATTTTAAAATTGACCTATATGCTAGTGACGTCAACATTTTTTGGATGTTCACATGAACATAAACAATGTGACATGTTCATGAAAACATGCTAAATTGAATTTTTGGCTGTCGAAAAACTTAGTTGTGTATGTTCCCAGTGAACTCATAAAACATGTTCGCAGCGAACATGTCAAATTACAAATTTTTGACCCTCTTTTTTGAATTTTTTTTTGGCTCTTTTGAAACCCAAAATTGAAAATGATTGATCTCCTATAAACTAAAAAATTTCAATTTGTGCTACTTGGAGTAGCTTTCCAATGACTATAATTGTAATACATATTATATTCATTAAGACTTTCAAATATGAGTTTAACTCATTATAGGTTCATTACCAATTGAACATCAATTGACTTCGACACTTTGGGAAAATTAGTAAATTAGGTCAAATTTTTTTTGAAAAATATCTAGGAAATAGGTTATTGAGATAGCTTTCTATTAAAAAAATATATAGTTTTATGATAAATTGAGTTCAAGTTAGCTGTGTCAAAATGAACATATATTTGAATTATGATTGGTGTCACTTCAAAACTTCATAAACTATACAATATTCAAAAAAATTGAATCAAACCAAATGCATCCTCTAGATATTGATGTTACAAATCCAACATCGAAAGAATTACCTCATTATCTTTTCTAGAAAAAATGTTATGTGTGTCAAACAAACTTTCACTCTTTAAAAATATTGAATTTTAACATGTACCACTTTTCGAAGGAGAAGAAAAAATTGACATAAATATTTTTTTTAAATTAAAAAATATGATTACAAAGTAGGAACAGAGTACTACAAATCACTAGTTTATGTCATCTTGAAATTATTCATAGTTTTAAAAATATAGTCACTCGAACAGGAGGTTTGTTTCAAAAATATTGATTCCAGTGACAAAATTGGTCAAAAAGTGGAACCCGTTATTGTGGGATCACCCACCTCTAAATAGATTCATTGGAAATATAGGTGAACAAAATTTTCTTTCCTTTTGTTTGGAGTCATTTTTATGGATATTTGTGAAAGTTATAGACAATTTAGTGGAAAGTGGTTTTTGAATATGATCAATGGAGTTGCAGGCAAATATTTACGCTCACAAAATGATTTATGAATTGAAAAAGTGAATGGAATACGTATTTGGAAACAAGAATCGTTAATATTTGATATTAAAATTTTATGGGATCATTTGGTTTTGTATTGAGAAATATGTTGGATTTCCTATCCAAGGTTGCATGTATACTTTCTAGTTTATGACACTGAAAATGGGTCTTGGTATGGAGACCATCAATTGTAAAAAAAAAAATGGATTGGTCTCATATTTTTATATGTGTTTCATTTCCTAGTTTGGGAAATTTTTACCAAAGGGTTTTTTAAGAAGTTAGCAAGATTAAAAGTTATGAATAACACAATCGGGTTTATAAATCAAACTATGTGAATGAAGAAATATCGATAAACTTGTGTTGAAATATATTTTATTTTATCTCATGAGATGCCTCTAAATAATGATATTTTTGAATGGATGTTTAAGGGATTAGTATGGACCCTATAAATTGGTTATTTATGGTAGATGCTCTACATTAGTTTGAGTTACCTTGCTTAGGTGCATGTGTTTGTCTTTCAAATGTCCACTTAGATTTTGCTTTGGATTTGCATTCATGAGCTCTATGTCCATATTTCTGGTAGTTGTAACAATGTCCTTCAAACCTAGGTGTAGTAGGTGCATCATTTTTATTTGACCTACATTCATATACCATGTGTCCTTGTTTCTTGCAATTAAAATAGTTACCAATAAACTTAGATTTAGAGTTTTGTATACCATTTTTGCTTCTACAAATGTTGGTTGTGTGTCCATGTTTACGAAAATTATGACAAGTAGGTTTTCCTTTGGTTTTTTATTTTCTTTTCTCTCCACTTTTTGATGACTCTCCTTCCTTAGTAGATGAATCATACTTGATATGTCCTAGACCAGAAGTATCATTGGATGACCTTGGTGATCTCATTAGTTCTTCAAAGTATAAGATATCTTCACTTGGTTTGTTCATTCTTTCCAGTAGTTATTTCTCAAATCTCAACTCATTCCTCAATTTATCACTCTATGATCTCAAATTTGTAATCTCCATGTCCTTTCTATTCAACTCCTAATTTACTAGTAACAATTGATTCATCATATCCAACTGATTGTTTGTAAGCTTTTGCATATCAAATGATCTTTCTTCAAGTTTGGTAGTCATTTGCCTTTTGTCTTCTTCAGCCATGATCTTTTCTTCTATAGCTTTATTCTTCTTCTTTTTCAGTCACCTCACATAGTCTTACTGATTGAATTTCATGTTCTCTTTTGAAATCTTTGACATCTTTACCTAGAATGTTGTTCTTCTCCAATAGATTTTCTATAGCTACATGATCGTCACTAGTATTTCCATTTTTAAGCAAGTCCTTGACATTGATTTCCTTATAGAGTGTGTCAATCTGTTGAATGACAATATTCTTCCTTTTCTTTAAGGATTTCCTTAACTCCTCTTTTTCTCCTTCAAGTTGCTAAAGTATGATTTGGATTTCAATCATCTAGTTCTCAACGATCTTTCCCAATTTGTATTCCTCCATTTCCAAGATCTGTACTCTCAAGCTATTAGACTTCTTTCAAGAGAACAAGGCTCTGATACCAATTGTTGGAAGTTTAATTGGAAAACAAGATATTGAGAGGGGGGTGAATCAGGATCTATAAAACTTTTAACTGATAAAATAATTAACTGTATTCACACCTAATCTATCTTATATCTTAGATCTCACACTATCTAATCATGTAATTCTTGAAATGAAATCTATCTAAGCATAACATACAAGAAAACATAAACTCATAACACAAAGATTTTAGTAACCCAGAAACACTTCAAGATGAAGGTAAAACTGGGGTGGGGATGAAACCCACAAATCTTTAGTGTTGCAACAATAATTTTTTTCTTGTTAGGGCTACAATTTGATCATATCTGATGATCTACCCTGTGAGGGATCTTCTCTGTTAAAAGGTTTTAATACTATTACATCTAACCTTGATTAAAGGATTTTACACATACAATGAAGTAAGGACTCTATTAGGAGATTTAAATAGGTTTATTAGAACCACTCTATTAAGAGATTTTTCCTAACTCAATTTGTCAAAACTGATTCAGTAACTGATCCTTCAGTTTTCTCTGAAAGTTGTTTACAAATCTCATCTCTTCAATATCTCAATCTGATCTCCTTATTTGATATGCTATCCTCTATTATTCACTATTAGGTTGCTCTGTCTGATCTCCTTTCAGAATTAGCCTTCCTTCACTCTGTCCTTATCCTGTTTGCTCCTTCACACTCACTTCCACTCACTATATGATCTTAGGGTTCTTAAATAGATAATCATCGAAAGTTCTAGATCATAATCAATGATCCATATTTCATCCTTTTTTTTCATTTTACCCTTCTGATTTTTTTATTGGTTAATTTTCTTTTCTTGGGATTGATGCTTTCTTCAAAAATGTATAATCTTGTTCTTAATTGTCTCTACAATCTCTAAATGTTGTGTAGAAGTCTACTAAAATGATCTACATAAGTGTTTGTGTCATTACAAACTCATGTCAAAACTAGTTTACTTGGCACTTGAATGTTTTGAAACTCGATCATAACTAACATGTATGATGTCACTCAAATTTTATACACTTGGAATATACTAACTCACTCAGCATTAACTGACTTTCCAAATGCTCGATCTCTTCTATGTTACTCGAAAAGTATGTTGACTTGGTCTCTACTCGGGTGCTTGGCAACCTTTGATTTTCTCAGCATATGATAAAATATAAACAAGTTCTTTGTAGCTTGGCCTTCTCTAGATGGCTTAGTCACAGTGATGACCATCCGACATTACCTTGGAAATGACTAAGTGTTAGACACTAATAGGAAACTTGGGCTTAGAGATCAATAAGATCAATTATACATTGAATATTGTGATGAAATTTCTAATAACTATGTTTTTCATTGGAAAAAGTGAAAGGGATAGATATTTGATGTTAGATTGATGCACGATGGAAGAAGTTTATTATGTGGTATCATCTAATGATGGATTAGGGTCTCATAATATATTTTAGTCAAATATTGATGGATCTCATGGGGTAACATGTTTAGGGTTAGATTCACTTAATGATGAAAAGTATATGTATAATATGGTATAGAGAGATTTTGCAAGTATTAATGATCAGTAGAAGTGGTTATGATCAACAAGGGTTATGTGATCAAGCTGGTAGCTGAGTGTATTCTAGGAGATGTAGATGGTAAATTTAAAATTATCTATTTAATCAATTGTGGGTTGTTATATCCATATCATTCCACTTGGTTAATCCTAATAGGTTGACAAGTTAAAAGCCTCTAACAAGGTCATTTTTAATAGGGTGAGCAACATCTTTAGCAAGATCCAAATATAATTCATTTAGTTGGGAGGTTCATTAGTTTGAGTTAGAAAATCATTTCATAAGTTTACTCTAAACAAGGTAAATATCCTAATAGGGATAGAGGTAACTACCTTGACTGGGTCATTCCTAATAGGGTATCTTCTTAACTGGATAGCGTTGTAAGCTCCTAAGAGGGCCAAGCCTTTAATAGGGCCACACTTCAAAAGAGTGGAAAATACTTATGGGAATCAATTCTTGTCATGGTTTGTCCCTTTGACCAATGGTTTCCATGATAAAAATCATTGTGTTATTGAGCTACTTGTTTTGACATGGTTTAAGTTATTTTATGATTAAGTTTCACAAAAGCTAACATGAATGATGGATGATTGAATAGATGATAAGTTTGGTTTTGCTTATTAGTAATATTCTAGGACCTTCAATATGTTATCAAATGGTATTAGAATTTGGTCCTCTTTGTGGAATGACTAATAGCTCAAGGAAATCAGTTGAATATTGATCAAAGAAGGTTAGCGACATCTCTAGCTTTTATGTTTGTAAATTTGTGTACTGCATATCAATATTGAGTTAGGTACGAATGATTGAAGTGAAATAGCTTTATCAAGTTGGTTATTTTATGATAGTTTATGAATGATTAGATTGATTTATCAATTTTTTGTTGTTTCAAGTGATGAAATCTAAGATTCATGAAGTTTACTAAGTTGTTGTATCAATGTCATCGTTTGATTTGGTTTACAAGAAGGCATGTTTTGGATTGATTGAATAGTTCAAGAGGAAATAATGAAGAACAAGTTAAATGTTTAAGTTTGATTTTAAACTAGTAATATGTAGGTCATTTTTAGTAAATCTTTTGAGTTGGTGAGTTATTTGATGATGTGGCCAAGATGTGGAGTCAAAGTTGTGTGATGGATCAGTTATACATTGAAGATTGTGATGAAATTCTTATAACTATGTTTTTCATTGGAAAAGGTGAAATTGATAATTATTTGATGTTAGATTGATGCACAATGGAAGATGTTGATTATGTGGTACCAAGTAATGATTAATTAGGGTTTTCTAATAAGCTTTAGTCAAATATTGATGCATATCATGGGGTAACATGTTTAGGGTTAGGTTTACCTAATGATAAAAATTATATGTATATGGTATAGAGATATTTTGCAAGTATTAGTGATCAATAGAAGTGATTATGATCAACAAGGGTTATGTGATCACATCGGTAGCTAAATGTATTCTAGGAGATGTAGATGGTTGATTGAAAATGATATATTCAATCAATTGCAGAATTTTATTTCCATGTCATTCTGCTTGGTTAATCATAATAGGTTGACAAGTTAAAAGTGTCTGACAAATCATTTTTAATAGGATGAGCAACATCTCTAGCAATATCAGAAGATAATTCCTTTAGTCAAGTGATTCATTAGTTTGAGTTAGGAAATCATTTCATATAGTTACTCCTAACAAGGTAAAGCTCCTAATATGAATAGAGGTTACTACCTTGACTAGGTGATTCCTAATAGGGTCTCTTCTTAGCTGGACATTATTATAAGCTCCTAAGAGGGCCAAGTCTTTAACAAAGAACACTTTAGAAGAGTCCAAAATCTCGCAGGTATCACTTCGTAACATAGTTTCTCCCTCTGGCCAAGGGTTTGCATGATAAAAATATGTGTTGTTGAATTACTTGTTTGGATTATTTATGAATTATTTTATGATTAAGTTTCTCGAGTTAACATGAATGATGGATGAGTGAAGAGATGATAAGTTTTTTTTTTTCTTCTTAGTAATCTAGGACCTTAAATATATAAATAATTGGAATTAGAGAATTGGTCCTCTTCATGGAACGAATAATAGCTTAAGGAAATAAAAATGTTGAACAAAGAAGGTCCTAAATTCTCCAAGGAGAAATTCACACTTTGGTATAATAGGATGAAGGTCTGAGTGAGATTCCAATGAGGATAACATATAGGGAACACTTTGAAAACATGTATACAAGACCTTATGGACATTTAAATGTAGATTAGTTGAAAGCGGAGATAGAAACCATACAAACCCTAAATGCAATTGTAAGTATGTTATCTCATGTTTGTTGTGTTGATATTTGTGGACTAAATAATGCACATGATGTGTGAAATCAATTTAAATTGGTCTTTGGTGGAGATGTTAGGATTATTAGGTACTGAGAGGGAGGGGGGTGAAGCAGTGCAAACAAGTAATTTAAATCTTTAAAAACTTATTGATAAAACTAAATTACTAACTCCCAAATAGTAAAGCATATGAAGAATATCAGTAAATAAAGCATAATAATATCAAACCACCACTCATTCATCACACATGACACTTTGATTTTGGTATTGAAGAACCCTTGGTAGAAGGTAAAAATAGTTAGAAATAGGGAATATTGAGAGGGGGGAGGTGAATCAGTATTCCAACACATTTTACCCAATTATGGACATCAACAATTAACCATATAGATGCAATAATTTAAACAAACTAAAATGAACATAGCATATCACAAAGAAACTCATAACACCATATTTTGTTAACTAGGGAAAGTGCCAAGGGAAATCCCCAATGGGGATGGTACCCGCAAAATGATGCACTAATTTTTTAAAATGCCCTATAAAGAGTGTTGATCATGTATGGAGTATATTACATGCATTTTAGTACATATTTCCTTGTTAGAGGACTTGACCTTGTTATAGCCTCATCCATGTTAGGAGTTATATTAAAAACAAGCTCACTGCTCATATAATGGAATACAATATATTCAAGAGATAAAAATACTATACCAATATCTAATTAGTCCTTGTCTGTTCCTTGCATCTAATCATGTCCATATAACCTTTGATCTTCTCTAACCATGAGATAATATATATAAAAACATATATAGAGCTCACATAACATAATCATAACATAGCATAATCATATAGATCTTCACATAGAAAAAATGCCTTCTTATATATGTTATTCCTTTACTATGTCCAGTCAACCTAAATAGAAAAATGTGTAAACACTTATCCAATATGAATCACCACTATGGATAGTCTTCAACTTCTTCCGCATTTCATGACCAATATCTAGATCTTGAATATTAATGATTATTTAGCAAAAAGAGTGCTTGCAATGGCTTCCATGGTGGTCATATGTTTCTATTGTATCCTCAACTAATATGCACCAAGGGATCCTATAAGGGAAACATATATTGTAACATCATGATTCCAATATTGCTCTCTTATACCTTTGACATAGAGCTTCATTCTTCCACACTATACTAGGTAGTTCTCCCTTGTGAACTTAGGACCTTCCTTTCACATCAACCTATTAAGATTCACCAAATAAAAAACCTCACTTAGATACCAGCTATTAGTCCTAAGGGATTAGATTAGTGGGGTGGGGGTAGGGGAGGGGTGAATCAATAATCTATTGATTAAAAAGCTTTGCAACCACTCAAACTCTTATCACAACATAAGCTTAATAACAAAAAATTAAAGCATCAACATATAAGAACATTCACAATATAATGCAACTCTTGACACAAATATTTTGGTCTTGTAGATACCCAACTTGGGTGCAAACTATGTTAGGAATTGGTACCAACAAATTATGCACTCTTTTTAAGTACACCTTGTTAGGAGCTTAACCCTATTAGGAGTTACAAAGACATTGTTAAATGCTACCTAGTGAAGGGGTTTCCATGTAACCTTTTTAGGAGCTTTACCTTGTCAAGAGTAGCCTTGTTAGAGGGTTTGGAACTCTAATTAAAGTGCCACCCTATTAAATAATTTACAATGAAGGACCTATTAGGACCCACCTAATTAAGAGATTTTACTATTGTCATTATTGGGGAACAAAAGATAGAATGATATGTACAATAAAACCTCATTTTCCTGACTAGAGCTAATATAGCACACAAAAATACTTCATTACATGCCCAACTATCTTTTGGTTTGATCACACCTTCACATTTATGGCCACACCACTATCAAAATACAACTCTTTCACCTTGACCATATTTATAATATTCTTCAAAAGCCTAAATGTTCAACCTTTTCACTTTGAATTTCAAATGAAACAACCACATACTACACCCCTAAACACACACCTTGATGTGCACAATAAATTTCCTATACTGTATCACTCCACAATTAACTTTATATTTGAATTCATGAAGAATAGTCAAACACATTTTTACCAAACAAACCCTTCTTCTAGAATCTTCATGACACACTTGTATTGATTCCTAGAATGCTAGATTATTACCTCCAATCTTTAAGACATGACACCACAACCACATACTACACCCCTAAACACACACCTTGATGTGCACAATAAATTTCCTATACTGTATCACTCCACAATTAACTTTATATTTGAATTCATGAAGAATAGTCAAACACATTTTTACCAAACAAACCCTTCTTCTAGAATCTTCATGACACACTTGTATTGATTCCTAGAATGCTAGATTATGTCCATCTCAACTGAATTCACCACATCATGCATACTAGTCATTGATCTTTGGTCTATCATTGGTAGCTTGAGATTACAAATACTTTGTCCAGAAACTTTTTCTATCAACACAATACTCACTGGTCGATTATCATAACCATACAATCTAAGAACCATGTTCTATCATTTCTTGTGACCAATGTTCTTAACTCTTCATAGATTTTTTATTTAAAACAATCCAATGACCTATTGCCTATAACTAATTGTTCTAGAATTTTCATTGTTAACCTTCAACCGATCATAGCTCACTCAAACCTTTATATAAAGAGTAGTCATCATACATTTGATTGGAAGATACACCCCTAAGTCTCCCATAAGGATAGTAACCACCAATACTCACTATAACCCCATATTCACTACTTTTGTACTAGAAACTTGCTAGGAACACTAGGTTAATACTTGACATTAATGAGAACACAATAACTAATCATCATGGAACCAAATCTGTAACATGATAGCTCTAGACATCACCTACTATCATTGCATCTATTATTCCAATAACTATGTCCAAAATAATTATTGTTCTAGAGAAAGATAAAGTGACACAACAAAGAATATTGTTTAAATTCCCTTTATTAGTTCTTCTAGTTTACCAACTAGTTGTATGTAAGTCTTTCAAGTTTACTACCAATGTTGAACTCCATGTTTGCATTAGGCTGGGGTTTCAAATCCTCATAGATATAAAAATTATATCAGTGGGAATTCTAGTTTTGGCATCATCACCACATACTTAGCACCAACCATTAAACTTTTTCTAGAAAATAATTTTATGAATTGTTAAGTAGAAAATGGTGTAGTTCCCCAAATGAGCATATTCTCATAATTTCACCCCATCTCTTTGAAGTATGTCACTTCTCTCAAGTTGAAAGACTTTACCAACCACTGCTAATTAAAAGGATATTGCTCTTTGCTAATCTTTGTCAAAGATTCTTGTTCAAACTAAATATTGTACTATATATGACCTAGTAACAACCTAGATAGGGTTTCCATCAATCCCTCTCACTATTTTATTTTTATTTTTATGAGTTTGTGCTAATGCATCAATAAATTTAACATCCACAAACACGTTAGGAGTTCTATGACTTTAGCTAAGTCCAAATTCCATGGGTTTTCCTTTGGAACACATGCATCCCTTTTATTATAGAAATACCAAAACAACGTTTGACCTTAGACTAGTATTTTTTGCATCCCTATGCTCTCCCCATAAGTCATAAAATGAATCCTTATCACCAATATAATTTAACCCTGAAAATGCATCTAATAAAATGTTCTCCACAAGAGCCTTGGGTTCTTTTTTCCTTTTACATGTATCCATAGTTTATACAACTTCCTTCTTTTTATAGGCATCAATGGATTGAAATATTTCAAGCTCAAAGAGAAGTTTAAACTTACTCATTAACTCCTACCTATGAAATTTATGAACTTCTACAACTAGTGTCAGAACTAATTCAAGTTCTCTACACCTGCTATGCCCATAACTTAAAAATCTCAAAAACCCAAATGGCCATTTGTGTACATTTATTGAATGTACCATTTTTTTTATTTACAAGCTTATCAAAATTTAATTTACTTTGTGTACTCATGTGTGTGTTTTTCCATCATAGTAAAGTGGCGGTAGTTTCACTTTAATTTATCCTTCTCCATATAGCAAGTCCATCTTTTTGCTTCCAAAAAATTGTGACAAGCTTTTGCAAGTGGTCACAAATGCCTTCATGGAATAGTAATTTTTCCCACTTTGCAATGCCCTAATAACTTACTTGTAAAATAGTGGTATTTATCTATATTGCAACCCTTTATTTCATACCATGTGAAACAACTGACTTCAATAATTCCTGGCCCCTCTTTTGGCAACTATGAAACAAAAAATTATATAGGAACTAAGGCAAGAAAATTTATTAAGAACTTTTCAAATGTTATGATGACACTTATGGTTCAATTTTGAGAAAAGTAGTACTCTTTGGGTATCAAAACACATAAATCTTGTAATGCTCTATGGAAAAAAGTATTGATATAAGTTTTGACTACTTGTTGCAAGAAAACTTTTTAAACTTCAACCTTTATAAAGGTCTCTCCCTACTTGATCAAATACAAAAGTTTAGTGATGACTTGTGAGAGGTGACAGAGGGAACGACTAATCAAAATACTTCAAATTTGAAGTTTTTTCAAAATTTAAAGGCTCCATTAGGGTTTAAAAATTTTGAATGGATAACAATGATTTGAATATAGATAGAAATATAAAGATGTAAAAGAAATGCTAAAGAGAAAATGTATACATATAATATATAGTCATAAATAAGGGGTTTTTAATTTAGCTTGTTTATTGGGAGGGGGTGACAAGAAAGGAGTATAAGGAAACTCTTTTTCAAAAGAGGGGATTTTTTAGTATGCCACGAACGAGCGTTCTATAATCCAAGTTCACTAAGTGAAGCCCTTGTGAAGCTTCCATAATGCTTGTAATTCTCTATAGCTTATCTGCTCATGGAATAATTTTTTAGTTGTTTATTTGCAAGTATTGTTATGCTATACTATGAAGCTGAAATTACTTTGAAAATCAACATTTTAAACATTGAAAGAACCTTCCTCTACAAATATTTATAGCCATTGTTTAATTTATAGGTGATGAAAATTGTGTCATGTGGATTTGGACACCCATCTCTTGTATCTTCCTCTAGAAGCTTCCTTCATGCTTGAAACTGTCTATAATTTGTATGCTTATCGAGTGATTTGTAAGTTGTTCATTTGCAAGTATTTGTATTCTATTGAGATGTTGAAATTACTCCCAAAATAAACATCTCGAACACTCCAAAGAAACTTACTACACAAGTGTGTGTAACCATTGTTTAATTTGTAATATATTGAGAAAGCTCTTGAAATGTGGGGTTATTCTCCAAAAATAGTTGAATTTCCTATGTATATCTTGTGTTGTGTCATTTTATACTTGCATGTGACACTAGTTGACCTTTCGTATATTTAGCAATCGCATCATTATACAAGTCACCTAATTAGATTTGTGTGAGAATATGTGTTCTCCATACCTTGCTTACTTTAAATATTCTCAAATGAATTTAATTAAGCTCAATTAGATCATGCTTAAATATGGCAAAGTTAAAAACTTATGAAATCTTAGTATGAACTAAACAAGCTGTATTGACTGATGTCGCCAATAAACTTTAGAATTAAAAAATATTTTTAAAAATAAAAAATAAAGTAAACTATGATATTAATAAATAAAAATTCGAATAACATTATATATTCTAATACAAAAAATTAAATTTTTAAAAAAATTGCCTAAAAATCAGATCACTGATTGATAATATTAAATATAGAAATGTGTGTTGATGTACAAGGGACTTGGGGAAAAATGAAGATTTAAACAATGTAGATTTAAACTAGTGTGAAAACATGACTAGATCTCTTAAAACTCCAAACTCGGAATATCAAATGGAAGCAACATAAAAACCAATTTCAACAAAATTACCTCTAATATTTTTATTTAGGAATAGAGAAATAACTTCTTTGAGAACCATAAAATAGTAGCCTATACAAGAAAAAATGTTATTTCTAACTGGATTTAGAAGAAAACAATAGTATTATCATTTTTATTTTTAGGACATAGATAAGAGTGCTAGTGTCAATGTATAGTTCAACATTTTAATTTTCCGATCAACTAACGTTACAAATTAATTTAGAGCAATCCTCCCTAGGCAAAGGGCTTTGATTTTCATTATCAAGGTTTTGAATCACACTACATAATCCATCATCAGAATAAAAAAGAGTTGAAAGTATAAAAATGATGAATCACAAAATATGATTCGAAATATATTGATACTATAAATTTTTGACACGGTTAAAAAAAATGAGAAACAATATGTCACAATTATTGAATTACAGAAATCTAATATTTTCCATATGTGAGGAACAATTTGATATAGAATGAACTTCAATTACATCACATGAAATAGGTAAAATTCCCAAAGACAGAATTGTGTTTTCAATCTGTAGGCTGGCCTTTATCTGGTTTCCAAATCTCAGGCCAATTCTTTTGGGCCTCAGTCCATCCAAGGAGAGAGCCTTCTTGTTCAGGATCCCAGCTTGCAGAGACTGCTCCATACATTATTCCCAATGCTGATGTTCCAAATGTGAAGAACACCGTCACAACAGGAATCCATATTGGAACATCCACATTCAGACCACTCTTGAGATAATCATAAGATGGGAACAAAATGAAGCCCATGATGATGGGTGCCACCACATAAAACCCAATTCTCTTGATGATTCTGTTGAACACAACCTCCGGAATCTCATCATCTTCAACAATCTTTGCATCCATTCCATCCCCTTCAACAGTCTCTTCTAATTCTATTGTCTTAATCTTTTTCCTCTTGTATCTCTTCTTTGGGTCCTGCCCAAACCCATTGGGACTCTTCGTTGATTTACATTCTATGAGTCTGTATTTGGGCAATGATTTTGAAGTCATGGGTTTCATTGCATATTTGTTCAAATTGGGAAAACCCTGCAATGCTGTTATATTGAAGATGGTATTTGAGGGTTTCAATTGTATAGTATGGAGGTTTAATCCCAAGTAGGCAGAGGATACACATGAGGCCATTATTGTGTGGGAAGAACTGTAACAGGCCATACTCTTAGGATTGAGTTTCACATAATAATCTATCTACTAAGGCATCAAAATCCATTAATGCATTCATGGAAACAAAGGCATCAAACTATGACTTGGTTTATACCCAATAAGCCCACTTCCCACAACACTGCTTATGCTTACAGTGTTCCAAAAAAATGGGAAAATTGCTTACCGTGTTTGCAAGAAATCATACAGAATACTGAACATATTTCTGCTTCTTCCTATCATCCAAGTTAGATATTCTGAGCTTACGCAGTCCACATATGATTTTCTTTCTTTGTTTTATCACAATCATGTGAACCTTATCCTTTCTTGACTCTCTCGAGCAACATATGTCCTCCGCACAAATGAAATAACTATCGGGGATTTGCCGCAATATATTAAGGCTCTTATGGGCATGGTATCTACAAATATATATCTCAGATTTTAATTACTTTTTTAACTTTTATTACATGTCTACATACATTTAGCATTATTTCTTATTCATATACAAATTTTACATCAATTCATACTTGGAAATGACCCAGTAGCCTACAAGCTAACTTCGTTCACCTACAGTTTCAAATCTGTACGTCGAAATTTGCCAATTATTACAGTGAACCTCCATAGGTGAGTGAAGAGCTTAAAGCTAACCTTTTGGCTTTCCCACGTTTACGGAGTTCTTTGTAGAACTCGTAGAGTGCGAGGTGGTCTTACAGTGTCATTTTAAAATGTTCGCCCAATACCCACCACTAAGACCCCCAAATAGCCATTATAGTACTTTTTAGACAAGTGGACCAATCAGCAATCAAAAAAATGAAAAAATGAAAAAAAATCAAACATCAATTGGTGTTCATGGTGATTTATTTTGGCATGTTTGTATGCACTGAGGTTTTTTTGGGCAGTAATTGTGGGGGAAAGGTAATGGTTAACGTGGCGACATTGTGTACATGGGCGGCAACTGGCTCGTTTCCCCTTAGTGGTGTACTATTTGATGAACGTTGACTTAGAAAATGATTATCATTTATCTATGTCTATTACTTGTAGCTTTACACAAACCAACTTCCAATAAGATGAGAGGGGGAAAAAAATCTGCTATGAACTTAACGTGGCAAAAGTGATATGCATGGAATGCCATGGAAAGTTAATTTTAGGCATCCCATAAGAGAGGAGCCTCCATAAAGTGAGGCTTTGATGGTAAGAAACAAGGAAAATGTGTAGGTTAATGTGAATGTATCATTAGCCCTCTTTAGACTAAGTTGTATTTCCTAGTTTGTAACATAATAAGTAGGAGATATTTTCCATGGCAAGTCAAATTGTGATGTTGTTGCCAGGATTGTAGTTTTTGAGTCAAACTCATTGACTCATATTTCATGAGTAGTGATTTACACAAACTCATCTCTCATGATAATGAATACAACACTTAGTGAAGCACCAAGACTTCCCAAGAGGTCACCCACCCCAGTACTGCTCTAGCTCAAGCACACTTAACTACAGAGTTTCTTCCATGGTTAAACCCACATTGCTTACAACCCCTTGCAAAAACTTCAAAAAGTGTTGTGCCTTATGAATCATTCATTAGAAAGCCCCTTAAGCTCATTTGCAAATGGGGTTGCAAGTGAAGTGGATTTGACCATGGAGGAAACTCTGTAGTTAAGTGTGCTCAACTTGGAGTAGTCTTGGGATGCATGACCTCTCAGGAAATCCCAGTGCTTCACCTTTGTGAGCATCACCTAGGAATCATGATAGTAATATCACAAATTGCAACATAATGTTTAGAAGGTAATTGTGTGAATGTGCATATTATTATCCCACCTCTAGAAGAGATATTTTCTTATTGGTATAAAGTATTTATAGTTAAGGGATGATTATCACTAGTCATTATAGTTAGCTTTGAATATTCTAAGTTTCTGAATAATTCATTAGATTTTGACAAGAAGAAAATTTGTTGCCTTCCAACGCTTCTCAAATGCTTATAGGTAGTATTTTGGCTTATGGATAGCTACAACAAATGCTATGTTATTTTTTATGCACACAAAGGTCATATAATAGTCATTTTTGGTTGCCAACTCTTATATATTTCATTTTGTCTTGTTAAGTAGTCACTTGACCACCATAAAACTTGCAAAATTGGTCCAGTACTTATGCACAAATGCCCCAATATTTGTAGGGCATTAACACCAACAAGTTGCATGATTAGTCTATTCACTAACTTTTTTCCTACTTACTAAGTATACTAAAGAGAAAATATTGGTTGATTAGATATTTTTTAGTGGGTTTTTAATTAGTGAAAGCCAATGAATAGTAATTAGAACATAGGTGGCAATTGGGTTCCTTCCCCTACATTGGTGAAGAGCGTGAAGGGGATGTTGATTCATTTTGATTTATCTAGAAAAACTACACGTAATATATATGTGGATTAATTTTATTGATTAAAATTATGTCTAGATTATATATGGTCATTTAAGTAAAACTTATTAGGAGATTATATGAGATATAAAAGTGTAATGTCCCCCTTTTAGATTATTTGGACACTACATAGGTGAATGAGTATAAGTGTAGTTATATGACTTATGATAGTGAATTATGAACACTAATTAATGAAGTATGTAAATGACTAGGAAATTCCAAATGCTATGATAATGGAAATGCACTAATTATAATGCAACAATTTGACACAATGTATGAATGACCAACAATTCTAAATGCAATGATAATGGAAGTGCACATACAAATTATGTAATGGAAAAGGAAAATATGTATATATTACTGTAATTTCAAATGTCATAATGGATAGTGTAGTTCTATCATAGTTACACCAATGATTGGTATATTTATTTAGCAACTTGAATAATGTATAATTCAATATTTGTGTAAATTGGTTGCCCCTAATTTAGCTATATAAAATATGCACATTACCCTCTAAGTCGTCTCTAATATGCAATTAGATGTGTGCCACTAGTTAATGTTGATCACATATTGGTTTTGATATATGAGTGACAATACACTTAAGTCATTACTTAACAATACTTAGTGCATGTCGAGTAAGTAGTATATGTCGAGCATAAGTTGTCACATAATGCATGACAAGTGAAATATATAGTATGTGCCGAGCACCAGTATGTATCGAGTAGACAAATAGTGCCAAGTCACTTTAGTGACAAGAAAGCTAATACATGTCGAGTGATTTAGATGTCGAGTGAATAGTGAATGTCGATTCATTCAGAGGTTGTGTTACAGCACTGAAGATATAGTGGATGTCGAGCATCAGAGGTTTCAAGTGTCGAGTAAATAGTTTTGAACATAGTTGTTTGTAATGGCACAAACTCCTATGTAAACCATTTTTGGGTCGACTTAAGGATTGTTTTACGATTCTAGGAGATAAGAACAAATCTACATTGAGAATCCTTGTATAGTACATGCAACCAATCAGATAAAGGGATGAATTAAGCAAAAAAATGGGTGAATCACAATTATTGATTCCTACTTAACCTTAGGTCACCTAAGTATTTTTAAGAAGGGTAAACCCTAAAGATTTTATGTGCAAAGAGAGAATTTTGCATGCATAGACAAAGCATTCATGGTGACTAAGGAGTTGTGAGAAAGATGTGAATTGTAGAATCAGTTAGAGAGAACAAAGGAAAGCAGAGAGAGGACAAAAGTGATACGCCTGATCAGGAGGATCAAGTATACATCAGGAAAGAAAGGATATGATATCTAGCAGACCAGTGCTAACTGAAGGATCAAGGTTGAAACATTCTAATAGGTGAATCAATAAAAATCTATTAATCAAGTAGTCCTAGTAGGTTTTTGTAAATCCTTTAATGGGGTGCTTAGTTTATTGTAAGTTGATGTCCTTTAACCAAACACACTTTTAGCAGGGTGTTGAAATCCTTTAACAAGTAAGATTTAACAGTCTTTGTAAGCCTTTAACAGGTCAGACCTTTCATAAAGTAGATCATAGTTTATGATCAAACAAGTGTAACCTTTATTGGATACACTTTAAGACTGCAGTAGTGAAGATTTGTGGGTGTCATCCCCACCCCATTTTTACCTTCTCATAGGAGGGTTTCTAAGTAACCAATATTTTGTGTCATATGTGTTAATTTTTTTCATGCTATGAATGAATATGATTAGTTTGGTTTTTTATTTTCAATGCAAATTGTGAGACGGATGTGTGGTGAATATTTTAATAGTTAGAGTTTTGAAGTATTAATTCACCCCCCACCTCTCTCAGAGTTTAATTTCCCTATTGTTATTTCCAACAATTGGTATTTGAGACTTGTTCTCTAGAAAGGAAAGCTTTGTAGCTTTGAGGAAATATCTTGAAGATGGAAATCTACAAGTTGGGAAAAGTTGTTGACAACCAGAAGATTGAAATTCAGCTTGCCCTACACTAACTCAATGAAGCAAGAGATGAGTTGAAGTGCTCATTAAAGAGAAGGAAAGAGATAGCTATTGAGGAGAATGACACACATTACCAAGAGGAAGACACTACTGAATTGTTTCTAGATTAAAACTCAAGTGAGTTTGATGCAGTAGTTGCAGATCTAATGGAAAGGAATGGTGCCCTAACTGAAAAGGTTGAAAATCTTAAGATAGAACAAGATGTCCAATCATTATTGCTATGTGAGGTGACCGAACAGAAAAATAAAGATGAGGAAAACAAAGTCATGATTGAAGATGACAAAAGGAAACTAACCAATAGACCAGAAGAGAAAACATCAAAGGTACAAAGGATTGCTAACATGCAACTGAAAACAATGAATCAAGTGATGATTGCCAATCATGAATTGAATGGTAAGGAAATTGAGATCACAACCCTAAAGTTACATAATGAAAAACTGAGGAATGAACTAAGAAGAGAACAAAAAATTGCTAAAAGTTTCAACAAACCCAATGAAGCCATCAAATACTTTGAGAAATTGATGAAATCTCCTAGATCTAGCAATGATACTATTGGGTTGGGATACACCAGTACTAAGAAAGGAGAATCATCTAAAAGTGGTAAATAAATAAGCAATAAAGGTAAGAACTACAAACCCACTTGTCATAGTTGTGAAAATCTAGGTCATACAACTAATGTTTGTAGGAGCAACAATCCAAATCAAAACCCTAAGTAGAAATTCATGGGTTATTGTCATAAGTGCAACAAGTAAGGACATCAAGCACATGAATATTAGATCAAGACTTCAAGCACACAAAGATTTGAAGAATATTGCCACAATTGTCAGAAGTCTGGACATAAAGCATATGAATGTAGATCTAATGCCAAGCGGACATCTAACAAGAAGACAAAGGTGCAACACAATGGAAAATCCTATAGTTGGGATTACAATACAAGGTATAGTTGTCACTATTGCAAGAGTATGGATATGTTGCTAATAATTGCATAAGAACACATTTCAAAAGTGATTACAATAGATGGTTGAGTCAAACTACATGCTTTAGTTGTTTAAAGACTGGTCACATCAGTAAGAACTATCCAACAAGGTCAAAAGCACCAAGCAATGAATTCAATAAAGGCAAAGAGAAGGTTGATGTTGAGAAAGTCAAAGTGTAGATGAATAAGACATGGAAGAAAAAGGAAGATTCCAACACATCAAGTTCAGATGATGTCACTTCATCCGATGGATCAGGCGATCACAACACCCCCAACTAGGCAATCAAAAGGTATGTGGGACTGATATTTTAATGATATATTTTACATTAGTTCCAAGAATCTAATTTCTGAAAAGATTATATATGCATGAATTAAGATGCAATGTATTGGTCATAACATGGAAGAAATATATAAGTTTTTGTTAGGATAAACCACGGACAGAAAATAAAAAAAAACTACATGCAAATATAACCAATAACAGAAAAAATAATAGAACACACAGAAATGAACACAAGGCACCAAGATTTAACGTGGTTCACCTAATCCCTGGGCTATGTCCACCAAACAACAAGTTCGATCTTATTACAATCCAGTGATTACAACCTGATTATAATCCGTAATCCCTTACAGCTCAATACCGCCGCAAGAACCAATTTCGCATCACAACATAATGAAAAATACCCAACCCTAAGCCCTTTTATACAAGTATTAAACCGCTTTAGGGTTATAACATGTCGGCCATAATATGTCGGCTACCATGTCGGCCACTGCCCAAAAAAAAAATTTATGAAGTATGTACAGTACTTTCCTGATCAGTCACCACAATCTAACAATCTCCCACTTGGGGACTGATCAGGCTCCACACTAAACAACAATCTCCCACTTGGAGACTGATCCTATAGCAATACAACTACCACATGGGGCTCCCACTGGATCAAACCACCCTGGATTCTGTTGTTCTTTTATTCACGTTTAGTCTAAAAGACCAACTGAAGCTGAAGAGGAGTTCAGCTTCTCCCTTGTTACAACCTTTGTCAACATATCTGATGGATTGTCATTGGTATGTATCTTCTCCAGCTTTAACTGTCCATCCTCCAAAACTGACCGAATGAAATGGTACCGCAACTGTATGTGTTTGGTCTTAGAATGCAGAGCTGAATTCTTAGCAAGATGAATGGCACTCTGACTATCTGTAAACAAATAATTATCCTTCTGAGGATGTCCCAATTCTTCCAAGAAGAACTGAAGCCATATCATCTCCTTGGCTGCCTCTGTAGCAGCAACATACTCTGACTCTGTAGTGGATAAAGCATTAATCTTCTGTAACCTAGAAACCCAGCTCACGGCTGCCCCACCAATAGTAAAGACATAACCTGTAGTACTCCGCCTGGTATCAATATCCCCTGCCAAATCTGAGTCAACATAGCCCTGTAAATCAGTAGTACAACCCCCAAAGTGTAAACACTTATTGGATGTCCCTCTCAAATATCTAAGAATTCACTTGACAGCATTCTAATGCTCAAATCCTGGATGACTCATATACCTACTAACGACTCCCACTGCATGTGCAATATCTAGCCTAGTGCATACCATAGCATACATCAAACTTCCTACAGCTGAAGCATAGGGTACCTTGGACATCTTATCCTCCTCTTCTTGTGTCTTGGGACACATCTCTTTAGTCAATTTCAAATGACCAGGTAAAGGTGTGCTGACAGATTTAGCATTCTCCATACAAAAACGTTGCAACACCTTCTCAACATAATCAACCTGAGATAGCGTCAAGGTTCTGTTCTTCCTATCTCTACAAATCTTCATACCAAGGATTTTTTTTTCTGCCCCCAAATCCTTCATAGCAAATGCATGTGCTAACTGGCGTTTTAGGCCCTTAATATGATGCATGTTAGACCCAGCTATAAGCATATCATCAACATATAGACATAAAATAATGTAGTTATCATCATCCAACCTCTTAAAATAAACACAATAATCTGAATGACACCTGTTATATCCATGCTCATGCATAAAACTGTAAAATTTTAGATACCATTGCCGAGGTGCTTGCTTCAAGCCATATAAACTTTTCTTCAATTTGCACACTAAGTTCTCCTTACCTTTGACCTCAAAACCCTGTGGCTGAGCCATATATATTTCTTCATCCAAATCACCATGAAGAAAGGTTGTTTTAACATCCATCTGCTCTAAATGCAAATCTTCAGTAGCCACAAGACTTAAAACAGTACGAATAGAAGTCATTTTAACAACAGGAAAAAATATCTCATCAAAATCAATTCCCTTTTTCTATGCAAATCCTTTTACAATAACCTGGCCTTAAATCTTTTCTTACCTCCTTCCTCTTCTTTCAACCTGTGAACCCATTTATTCTGTAAAGCCTTTTTACCTGCAGGCAACTTGCACAAATCTCATGTCTTATTTTTCAGCAAAGAGTCCATTTCATCTTTCATTGCAGACTCCCACTGAATCTTAGTATCCACCTGCACAGCTTCATCATAACTTTCAGGTTCACCAGCATCAATAAGTAAAATAGAATACAAAGAGGGAGAAAACCTTTGTGGAGGTCTAATTTTCCTTGTTGACCGTCTAACATTTACTGGTGTGTGTGGTATTTGTTGTTGCAGTTGTTGCACATCATGAGGAATGGTTGGAACATCAATTTTTGGAGTATCATCCAGCACTACATAATCATCTTCTTTCTTCGCATGTTGCTGCAACAGATCTTTGTACAACACTTTCTCATTGAATATGACATCCCGACTTCTAACAATTTTAAGATTTTCAAAATCCCAAAGCCTATAACCAAATTCATTAATGCCATATCCAACAAAGACACATTTCTTTGATTTAGCTTCTAGCTTGGTTCTATTTTCAGAGTCTATATGAGCAAAAGCTTCACAACCGAAGGTCTTGAGAAAAGAATAACTCACCTTCTTACCAGTCCATGCTTCCTCTGGAATACCACAACCCAAAGGAGTAGAGGGACCTCTATTAATCAAATATACTGCACTATTGATAGCCTCCGCCCATATGTGTAAGGGCAACCCTGCATGCAACCTCATGCTCCTTGCGCGCTCCATTATAGTCTTGTTCATGCGTTCAGCCACTCCATTTTCCTGTGGAGTCCTTGGAACAGTTTTTTGTCTACGAATACCATTAGTGGAGCAATAATCTTCAAATTCATGACTGCAATACTCACCACCATTATCAGATCTGAGACATTTTAATTTCTTACCAGTCTCATTTTCAACCAAGCATTTCCATTTCTTCAAAGTTTGAAATACATCAGATTTCTGTCTAAGGAAATAAACCCATACTTTTCTAGTTGCATCATCAATAAATGTAACATAATAATGAGAGCCACCAAGGGAAGATACCTGAGCCGATCCCCATACATCTGTATGCACAAGCTCTAATTTCTCCTTTTTTGTTTTCCTTCCCTGTCTTTACAAAACTCACTCTCTTTTGTTTTCCATACACACAACTTTCACAGAAATCCATATTCACACATTTCAGACCTGGTAAAACTTTCCTTGAATGAAGTACTTTCATACCTTTCTCACTCATGTGCCCAAGTCTATTGTGCCACAACGTTGTATCAGAATCTACAGTAGCTATTTGTTCTCCCTGCTCAACTGCAGTAATTGTTCCTGAATATTCATTTTTCTCTGAAACAATCAAAGTAGAAGGAACAATATGACCTGTACAAAGATATAAGGTGCCTACTTTCACACCTTTTGCTACTATAAGGGAACCTATTGAAACCTTCCAATTTTTATCATTAAAAGTAACTACACAACCCTCATCACCGAGTTGCCCTGCTGAAATTAAATTTCTACTTAGTTTTGGAACATGTCTTACCTCATGTAGTAGCCAATGATTCCCATTCTGCAACTTAATCTTAATTTTTCCCTTTCCAACAATCTGACAGGGTTCATTATCCCCCAAATAAACAAGCCCAAAATCCCCTTGGACATAATCAATGAAATAACCTCTATGAGGTGTAGCATGAAATGAAGCACCAGAATCTAAAACCCATGAATCATCAACACTCTCTAAAGATAGAAGCAAAGCATCCTCTTCGGATTTGTTACTTACCACATTTGCCTCCTTGTCTCCATCTGATTTATCTCCTTCATTTTTCTTTCGATTCCAGCAATCTTTCTTTTTGTGCCCTGGTTTCCCACAGTACCAGCAATCATTTGGTCCTCTCGATTGAGACCTCCTCCCCTTTGACTTTCCTCTTGATTTCCCACAATTTATAGAGTTACTTCCTCTTTCAGTCGTTCTGCCCCTGCTTTGTGCATTTAAAGCACTTCCTGATGTAGATCCACCTGAGGATTTTCTACGAGTTTTCTCACTTAAAATAACACCGATCACATCATCATATTTTAGGGTACTAGATCCAGGAACAGAATTACTCACCGCCATTACCAAGCCATTCCAGCTTTCAGGCAAAGAACACAAAATCAAGAGGGCCCTAATTTCTTCATCAAAATTGATACCCACAGAAGATAATTGACTAGTAATAGTATTAAACTCATTTAAATGATCTGCAACAGATCCACCTTCTTCCATTTTCATATTAAGTAAACGCTTCATGAGAAATACCTTGTTTGAAGCAGAGGGCTTTTCATACAGTGTCGCTAGGGTTTTCATCAAATCTTCTGTCGTCTTTGCTTTTGTAATATTAAATGCCACCGATGGTGCCAAGCATAATCGAATGCTTCCGAGTGCCTTTCTATCCAAAAGATCCCATTCATCCTCTGACATAGTTCCCTGATTCTTGGCTTTTCCTTCCAACGGCTTCCATAAATCCTTCTGATATAGATAGTCTTCCATTTGCATCTTCCATAATTGGAAGTTCTGCCCATTAAACCTGTCAACCCTCAACTTACCCTCATCTTCCATCGCTCCCACTCAATCGTGAGACTCCCACTTAACCGTGAGACTTTCCTGCAGAGGATAACTGAAAGACAACCTCGCTCTGATACCACTTGTTAGGATAAACCACGGATAGAAAATTAAAAAAACCTACATGCAAATATAACCAATAACAGAAAAAATAATAGAACACATAGAAATGAACACAAGGCACCAAGATTTAACGTGGTTCACCCAATCCCTGGGCTACGTCCACCAAACAGCAAGTCTGATCTTATTACAATCCAGTGATTACAACTTGATTACAATCTGTAATCCCTTACAGCTCAATACCGCCGCAAGAACCAATTTCGCATCACAACATAATGAAAAATACCCAACCCTAAGCCCTTTTATACAAGTATTAAACCGCTTTAGGGTTATAACATGTCGGCCATAATATGTCGGCTACCATGTCGGCCACTGCCAAAAAAAAAAATTATGAAGTATGTACAGTACTTTCCTGATCAGTCACCCCAATCTAACAGTTTTGTTAGTTTTCATGTTGTTTCTGAGCATGAAAAGTTTCACAGTTGTTGCCAAGTGAAAATGAAATTTTAGTTGATGTCAAGTTATTAAGAGTGATGGTATTGGTCGATCTTTTTGTGGTTGCGGAGCACAGTAGGAATTATGTGTAAGCCGAGTGAGTTGAAATTGCTATGGTAGTCAAGCTTACAATTGTCTAAGCACTAAGCATTTTTTGTCGAGTTTTAAGGGTTATATAGTCAATTTTCAACTCATTTGCATTCATTCAAGATTGAAGAGAGCACGAAGAGTATAAGGCAAACTGAGGAGAACGATTCAAGTGTTTTTGAACTAGATGTAGCTACTACTTGTCACCAATCATCTAATTTGTAAGGTATTTGTCATGTGCCAAGCTACGTTGTCTAAATTATCACAAACCCTAGTTATTTAAAATAGTGTCTAGCTCTTCTACTAATGTTAGGAAGGAAGGAAGAGGTTTTGAATGTTCAATTAATAAGTAATGAGATTAAACAACTACCTTCCTAGCTATTCCTGAGATAGCATACAAGGGAGATCCTACTAGTGCGTTATCAATGATACCACCATAGGTTTTGATGATACAAGATGTTAGATGCTACTACACTTGTAAGGTTGGTAGTATTAGAGACATGGAAATGAGAGATTTGTATGGGAAACTCTGTGTAGATGGAGTATTGAAGGAGGAAAAGAAAATTGTAGAGAGAAAAGGATTAACTTGTGCCCTAGATTTTCTAAATGTATTCAAAATGGAATGGATTAAGATAGAACTTAGCAGAATACATGATCACTCTATATGGTTGGAAAATGGCCCTACCAAGATCACAAAAAGGATCATCTAATGAGTAACAGGGTATCCTACCCTAGATAGACCCACGACCATGTGAAGTGATGCTAAGGAGGTAATTGAGAATAATACATGGGCTAAGTCACATGTTGATCATCATAATAAGGAAATCTAAGATGCTAAACCAATGAGCAATAGATAATCCAATACAACAATTCATATCTTCTAGACATATGCTAAACATCATAATATGGTAATGCATTAAATAAACTAACATCATCTAAACATGATATCCAAGCATTCCAATGAAAGCATAAATCATAAGAAAGCATACTCTGAAACCTGAAGCATCAAGTGAAAACATCCAGCAACAGTCGTACTAGGATAAGAGACTGTCTCTATACACTAGTCCCTAGCAGTGGTGAAGGTAGCTATGCATCCCAACCATGTGGCGCCCATAGGTCGACACCCACCATGCTGATGGAGATAAAGATCCAACCACAAACACACAAAAACAACATCTATGGCTAACACTCACACTAGACAGTATGATGGCTAAAACCAAGAACTTAAGACAATGCAAGGAGTATAGGTCCTGGACAGACACTCAATAGGCTACTAAGTAGGGACTGACATCATGGAGAGTCACTTGGCATCGAAAAGCCCAAGCTTGGATCATGCGGATTCAGCATCCCTCAACGGAATGGCTCGGCATAGCATTTTATTATCTTAAGTTTTATTACCACTCACACATTTATTTAGTTATCACTTATTTAAAACTTCCTATCCTCTGCCAACCCTATGGGACTAAGGTCACTAGGCTGTACAAGATAGAAGCCCCCTCCATATGCTACCCTACCCTACCCATGCTCATCCTACAACAAGTGCCTGTGGGCATGCATACTCCCATCCCAACCCCAATGATCATAACTTTCGAAAGTACCATGGAAGATCGAGCCTCGCAAGTCACCTGACACATGTATGCGCACGTACTCGTGTGTGGTGCACCACCATCATGAAGATGACAACACAAGGACAGGATGAAAATACAATACAAAGAAAACAACCACCTGAAAGCAACACGGGAAGGATGGATTCTACACGGTTCCCATAGCCAATAAAATCATACATCATGAAATCACTCAATCAATCTCAATCCGACAGTATGGATTCTACATGAATCCCAATGATGCAACAAGACCAAACATCATGAACTCACTCAATTGACCTCAATCTGGGAGCATGGATTCTACACGAATCCTAGTGTCCACGAAACAATAACAAGGGTCCAAAAGAAACCATAACAATAGGTATAAAATCACTCAACCAACCATAGTGTTAGGAGTACAGATGTAACGCGCACCCTAATGCAATATAAAAGTGCAATAGTGGTCTGACTGATATCCAAACAGATCATCAAGGTCCACGACCCACATTGTGCCAAGAAAACCTAAGAAAATAGGGCGGCACGCAAAATGAGGTAAAAACTCCAAAATTTGGGAAATCTTCAAAATTAAAACCCATTTGGCCTTTGGGTACAAAAGCCCCAAAAATTTAAAAATAAATGGAATCGAACACCGTATGCAAAAAAGGCCAGCATAACGGTGCAAAATCCCAAACCCTCATCCCAAAAAATAGGAAAATGTTCATACCCGCCCAACTGGGTAGAACTAGCATACAGAAACAGAGGGGAACACTAGTTCTCAGCCTCCAAACAAATGGCTACCAAAAACAGAAGCAGAAACAATAAAATAGGAAAGCCCTACCTCACAGCCAAAAGGCCAAATAGGAATCTAAACCAAAAAATAAAACACCTACAGAAGTGGCCAAAAATCGTGGTAATCCAAGGTTTCTCCGAGCTAGATCCAACGAGCTCAACCTCGTGACGATCCCACGCCCGTAGCTCCCACAACGAACAAAACAATAAATCCTCATGAAGAGGATTTTAGGTTTTACTCTCCAACTTTTTAATTCAAAAGTGAGAAGTGAGGAATTAAATTTCTTTTTAGTTATTTATTCACTTTTCAAGTGAATAATCAATTAGGGCAATTAACTAGCCAACCTAGTTAAACCTTGAATTGACCCAAACGAAAATAGGTTATTCCTACAAATAGGAATTCAACTATGGCAAAGCTGCCAGAAATTAAAATAAATAAATTAAAAAGCCTGAAAATCCAAAAACACATAAATTTCCTTAATAACTTTCGCAAGAATGCTAACCTCTAAATGCACAGACACACTTACTGGTCTAATCACATAATGCAAATGAGTTCGGATTTAATAATCACCGAAAGGTTTAATTAAACAATTAAAATAAGGATACATCAACCATACAAGGATGACATTGGTAAAATGAATAGCTGAATCATTAGCTCCATGTGCCACTACCAGGGATATAAATCATGCACACTAAACACATGATCAAGTGCAATTGCATATAATAACATAGCCAAAGAAATAAATACATTAAATCACCTAATTTAACCATTTATTTAATTATATTAAAATAATCTACTTACATCACTCATGTTTGCATAAAGCATAACAACGTAGGAATGAAGTAAATAACCATAGCATTAAGTCTATTATAAAATATAATCAATGATATGTCCAAATACAGGATAACCAAGTATCATCATAAAACACACTGTCATCTCAAAATGGCATCATCAAACAAAATGATCAATTGAACAACATAGTAGTCTAAAATCTATGATACTGAAATCAAAGTAAAACATTTGACCCTCATGTCCTCTCAAATATAAAAGATCACATAAGTAACAGATAACTCTCAGATCAAAATATGACAAGGAAAATGTTCGCAGCACATAACCAAATAATCCAACATGAACAATCCATTTCTAATTACTTAAGCATTAATAATGATTGTTTAAACAACACTTAAAGGGACTTAAAACACATAAGTGAACACAATCATAAACATGACTATCCACTGCTACAGGAACCTAGTCCAATGTAGCATGGTAATAGTACACAGTGCAATCTCTGCACACATCTCAAGGAAATCACAGAACAACCTCATGATACCACATTGATCTTGGTAAGCACTGGCACAAACCTCAATGAACCATAAATCATATCATAATCTCCTAAATCAGTCAAAGCATAATCAAAGCAATTGATGCAGAAACATAAATCCAAACACCTCAATGATGTAGACCACTCATGGTCACAATCATGATCCATCACAACAAAAGATCAACAAGGTTGCATCCATCAAGATGACTAACAAAAGTCAAATGGGAGAGGCACTACAGTTACCGTTCAAAAATAGGTTGAAGCGTTCAACAACTATGAAATGTGGCATGACGTTCATCTTTAGATTCACTAATGCTAAGCCCTTTGAATGAATGGACAACTCAAGAAATTATACAAGAAACAGTAGAGTATAATGAAATAAACATAGATAGATATATTGTAGACTAAAATGGTGTTCTAGATTTGCCAAAACCAAAGAAAAGTAATACACTGACAGAATAGGGTGAAGTTGAATCCCACTGAAACTGGAGAAAGTCAAGTAGGAAAGATCTTCCACTTCTAAAATGGCGAACAATACTGAGCTCTAACAGGAATTCATAGTACAAGGAAATAATTCAATTCACATACCTACTACTACCTACATGTCATGCTTAAATACCCTTCGAAGAAACTTCCCAACAGTTTACAAAGATAGCCAACAACCAAACCTATGGAAATTATTAAATAAAAATGGGTTCGGGATATACTAAATCAATCGGCCCATTAAGAAAGGTTTGACTAAATATTTATTTTATGATAGGAACATTACAATTCTTTCACAATCATGTCCTTTTGCCTCAGATTTTACATCTTCCTTCATAGATTCACCTGGTAATCAGCAGGGAAAAACTTCTTCTTCATCTTTCCAATCCTCTTTGTCCATGTCTTGATCTTTTCTTTCCCCTTTTCTGTCTCAGTTTGCAAATTGTCCTACCAAAGTGAAGCATGACCCTTCAACTTTGTGACTCTTATCTTAACCTTCTTGTTATCCTTTGTACTCAAAGTATTTATTCATCTAAACAATCCAATCGAATGCAACATTTGTCTCAAGTCTTCCATCATAGCAAGCAACTTCAATAGAAGGTCTAGCATTCGCCCTAGAAAAAACTCTCAAAATTCTTTCCTTATCTTGCTCAACCTCAAGTTCAAGATTAGGATTTGATGCTTCCTCTTCATCATCACTAACATCCTCAAGATGTACACCTCTTCGATCATTGTGTTGTCTCAACCACTTCAAGTCTCATTGTAATCTATCTCAGCATGTCCATAATAGCATTATCAACATTTCCTCTACCATGAACCATCTTGACAATAGTTCCTACAAGATCATAACCTTCTACAAGTTATAGGTCAAATTTTAGATCTGCTACCCTACAACCAATCCAACAAGGTTCTCCATTATCCAAGCCACAAGAAATAACTTCGCTTCGATGCCACCCAACACAAGAAGTAATAGTAACTCATGAAAACATGTGGAATAAACCCATCTTAACCTACCAACACTTCCCTTCCCAAAGTTACACATGGAAGTTACACATAGAAATTAGATAACCACAGACAACACAAGGCCAGATGCAACATATATAGGTGTAAGTATTTAATTTTGCATACAAAACAACAACATGCACGGTTGTGAGGCATTCTAGGTTGCGGCCTTATACAAAGTAAGAATTATAATTTCAAAGTCTCAACTGACATCTTCTACCTTCCTCCTCTAAGAGTGCTACTTCTTACATCTAACCAAGTTTCTTATATAGACAAGTAAGCCACAAGTCGACTAGTTAGGCATTTAATTACAATATAGGTTCAATCTTGGAAGAGTAAACCAAAACTCAAGCAAAGGACAACATATAAAATCACACGCACTTAAAGGTAGGTCCACACGTGTGTTAGGAGTTGGCTCCCAACTGCGCAAGATGTCATGTAAGAATAGGAAACCATGCTAATCAAAACAACACACTTCACTGGATGAAAATAGCAGGAAACAGGAACTACAAAGGATGGTGCGAAACTCAAGAAATATGGAACATTAGAACTCATGGACTTAGGAAAAGGATCATGGATAGTTCCTTGACATGATATCAACTCCGCACAACAGGAAATCGAAAGCAGTAATTGCTACTTCACAAACAATAGATTGGTACAGAAAATAAAAAAAAATTTTGGTTGATGCAAGATTGCTCAAAGATCCAAGATGCTCTTGCATCATATGGGGACTCTATATAGATATGGATAAGGTAGGTCAAATATGGGAGAAAGTATGTTAATGAGCCTGATTTTCCACAAGATTACACCATTAATCAATATATCTTGCATTAAGTTGTTCTCTCAAAATAAATGCAAAACCTAAATGAGTTCTATGAATATGTAGAAATTGACCATTACTTACATCTATTTCAAAAATATGTATATCACATCTAACTCTAAAAAAGAGGATTTTGATTACCTTAATCCCATTCTATACACTAGTTAAAACTAAAGCTCCAAATCACATTTTTTTATTTGTTTTAGATTATGTAGTGAGGATCAATAAATGCAAAACCCAAATGAGTTCTATGAATATGTAGAAATTTAACATTATTTACATCTATTTCAAAAATATATGTAACACATCTAACACTAAAAAAGAGGATTTTGATTACCTTAACCCCATTTTATACACTAGTTAAAACTAAAGCTCCAAATCACATTTGCTTGCTTTTTTTAGATACTGTAGTGAGATCAATAATAGGGATCCACCCCTAGAAACTAAACTTGTTATTGTTTTTTATGTAATGATTTTCTAGTAGGGATACCATTGGGACTTACAACTCTCCTACTTGTGCTCCTACAACTTGATTGCCTCACCTACTTCTCGCTTCCTTCCTCCTCTTACAAATCATCTATTTCCATCAAATCCATGTTCCTATCTTTTAAACAATTCCCCTTTCCATCTCCTCATAATAGAAACTATTTATTTTTCTTCCTCCCATTCATCTTCAATCCCTAATAAGCCTACTACATACTAATACTAAAATGAAAATATTACTCCAACATAATCATCAATGCTAAAATATCCCTAACAAAATTAAACTTTAAAATAAAAGCCTAATAATATTTCGAATTAGCCACAACCCCTTTCAAAATTCAATTTCTTTAAAAAACTAAAATTTAAAACCAAAAAGTATAATTTTAAAGCAAGTTGGAGTTGAAGAGTCACATGTCATGATTTTCCATGAAATAATTATTACTAAATGCAAAACGGATACATTGTCAAGTCATAGCACATGATTTCCATCATCATCAGGCACACAACTCAAAAAGCGTGCAGTTGTTTTTAACAAGCGAAAACATTGGCATCATTAGTGCTTATCCATTATATGACAGCAATCACAGATTTGTACTAAAATTTTGAACGTGGCAAGCAATTTCATATAAGATCATAACAAATTTTAAGTAAAGAGCTGAAAGAGAAATATTTATTAAAATAAATATTTGAAAAATGTAAAGAAGGCTAGAAGAATTTAAAGTTTTGTGTGTGAGTATAGATGTTTTATGACAGATTTAGTGTATTTAGGTTCAAATTTATGTGTTTTATTTCAATATTATATATTGTAAGTATATTGGAGAGAGGTTTAATCTTGATGATTACAACAATATTATCATTTGATCATTAAATTCTATAACATATCTTAAGGTTGTCTCTTCATTTATAATTTTAAGTTTAATTCAAGAATCTGAATTTAAAATTATAGTTTTAAACTCTAATTTTGATAGATGAATTCAATAACAGTTGAAATGAGAAAAACTATAGTACACAAAAGTCATTTACCTGGTCCATTTAGTAGCGGGAATATGAGTGGAATAGGCATATGTAGATTCTTAAAATTTCAATTTCTCCGTTTGGGTGCATCAAATCAGAATTGTGAATAGGAATATGTATTCCAATTTTGACCCAAAAATGAGTGTTTGCAATTCCACCTAAATAGGTGGAATTGAAATACTTATTCCTATTTCATTTTATTTATTTTAGAAAACATAAATTTTTGGATCTGTGAATTCCCACTGAACCAAACAAGAATAGAAATACGTATTCTTATTCTCAATTCTGGAATAACAATTCTAGAATATGTATTCCTATTCCCATATTCTTATTCTCGCAGCAAACAGACTAAATACAAAGGTTGAATGCTTTGTATAATATAGCTAATATTTTGAAGTATTCTTAAATAGATGTGTTCTATTGAAACTAAAAATTTAGATTCATAGTTAAAAATAATTTTGACAAAATAGAAAATCAATTTTGAGTATTGTATTATTATTTGAACTCTTCTTATAAAAGGGATAGGCTAATCTCTAGACAAAATGCAATTTTGTTGTTATTTTTGAGTACAAATTATGCAGATCATGAAGATCAAATGATGAAATTTTCAAAATCCTTGTAGAGAGGATAGCCGCGTCCGAATAATAAGATCCATACTCTCATAAAAAAATGTTTATCTCAATTAAAAGAAAACAGAAGTAAGAGAAAACTACTTTTGAAATTGAAAATATATTTTTTCTTCTTTAGCTCTATATTCTGGTCATAACCAAGAGTATATTTTTCCCCTCTCATAAGGCTTTAATCCCTTTGACCATGATACACGTGATGGATCCTTCCCTTTTACTCCACTCAGTAAACTACAAATCATTCTACAGGCTTCTGCACGTGCCCACTTGAGACTGCAAGTTGCTGATTCCACAAACCAAGTTGAGTAGATATGTCCAAACCAGTCTATAAAAATACACTACTTTCAGTGCCCCTTATCTCTTATTCATCTCTACCAATGACAAACTCATCGAATGAATTCAAGATTATGCATGGAAGCTTGGGACCCAAAAAATCTGAGTGCTTGTTTTTGTTACTAACACTCACAAGTCTGTTGCTTTTGACAAACTCTGAGCAACTTGATTGCTGTGAGAAAGAGAAACCATATGTTGAAGATGCAAATCTTTTTACAATTTCTTATGATGACTCTTTCAAAATGGTAAAGAATTTGCTTCACAACATGTCTTATAAGCTTATGGAGGTAAGCTATTGTCTGATCCATCTACTCTTGATTGATTTCATAGAAATTGCTCTAGACATCTCACTTGTTTGTTGTTTTTCTTCCATGGATGTTACAGCAAAACAGCAATGTTTCTGCCTTTGACCAGTGTAAGACCGCTAGAAGTTTCCACATTCCCTTGAATAACTATACAACAGACAGCACAATTTCAGGTATTGACAATTTGGCTCTTACAAATAATCAGTTAAACTTTCAGTGTCTATTCAAATGTCAAATAGTTGGCATTAGTTTGTCACAGTTCATATAGTTTTTATAACCAACTCATACGATTTTGAATAGACATTTTGATCACAAGATGTCATTTGAAAGAGAGTTTTCCTGATAATAGATTACACCTAACTCTGTATGTTCTTGAATGTTTTGGATCTCTGAATGTGATTTTAAAAAGAATCTACATAATGATCGATCATACTTAACCCTGTATGAGAGAATGATTCAAAAACATGTACAGTTGATTCAAGAAACAATCTTTTAAATATCATATTTTTAATTTTGGTAAACAATTGTCATGTTTAAGCTTTTAACTAACAAAAATGGTGTTTTTTTTGTGTTGCAGTGGCATACTTTGAGGTGGGTTCCTGTAAATTTGAGATACTTGAGAGCAAGAGGTAATGAATTTATGAAATAGATTTGATGAAAAAGACTGAGCAATTTGACATGTAAATTGCAGTTGTTGGGGATTTTGTACAAGATGAAAGGAGTAACCACAGAATACATATCATCTCCATGTGTATTGAAGTATATAAGGCAGGGTAAAATTAAGCCCATCGATGCCTCAGATCCTGCCCAAACATCAACATATGGTGGAGTTTTCACCTCGTTAATTCCAAGCAGTGAAACAACTCGTTGCACCAATATAAGCTTTGATTCTACTTTTGATCCAGGGCCTCTCAAGGTGATCCAAAAATGCAAATTTTAATAAGAACTTTTTTGCTAGTCGAATCTATTTAGCCTTTAGGTTTCTCAAAATTCAAGTTTTTAGTGGTGAGTAATAGCAAATCACTAATTCGATGACTGTTCAGAAAATTTTATACAGCTTTTGATTAAGCAAATTCAATAAGAAAACAACAAACAAAATAAATTTTATATAATCAATTTGGGAAAAAAAAATATTATCCACTTGAACTGACCATGATTTCATGCAGAGAGCCGAATGGATAAGATATATAGCAGCCTTTTTTAACTGCGAGAAAAGGGCAACATATGTTTACAAAAAGGTAAGGATACATAACTTCCATATTTTTTCATTTAGAATAATTATTATTATTATTATTATATATATATAGATTTCATATACATGAATTGTTTATGAGCAAAAATGTTTCTCCAGATTAAAAAGAATTACAATTGCCTGAAGATACAAGCATCCAAAACCACAATGAAAAAGCCCAATGTTGCATGGCTTTCATATTATCAAGTAAGAAAGCAAGCGTAATTTTTTTGTGGAGTTGTTGCTGAATTTGTGATTACTAAGCCCATTTCATCTGTAAACCTTATTTCAGGGCATTTGGTCTTATTCTGGGGCAACGTACAAATTACAGGCAAGATATTATTGAGAATCTCTTTTAAAATGTATTAAGGATGGCTATAGCAACCTAATAAGATAATATTCTGTTGAGATATCTAACAGTGAATTGCTGCAGTATATTTTAGATGCTGGAGGCAGAGCCTTGAATCCATCCCAGAGTACATTCAATATGTCTAAGCATAGAGATGTGAAATTGTTTCACAGCTATCTTGAGGTAAAACTAAACTATTATTTATAGCTATTCTAAAAGTAGAGTATTATTTATCTATGTATATTTGATCTATTATAAAAATAGAGTATTATCTATTAAATGGTAAGTTTTGTATATTAGAACTTAGAACTTTTATTCAAATTATAATTTGGTCATCCATCTGAATTGGTGAATTTGTATTCTTGTAAAAGAAGTCACAAGTTCAAATCTTTCAGAAACTAAGATATTATAATTTCCATACTTTTATTTCTATAGTATATTGTTTTTATTTCCATCATCGAAGTTCAAATCCCCACTAGACTACTGAGTTTACAGGGTTTAGAACTTCACCGCATTTTTGTGCTCACGAGTTTGAAACTCTAGAGTGGTTCTTGTCCACTAAGTTCAAGCCCCCATTGAGTAGAAATGACTATCCAGCCCCCTAAAATGCACCAACACATAAGTTATAATCTATAAGGATAATTTTGCACTGATGCAATCTACAAATTAAACATCCATTTCCATGGACTGAATTGCACATAAAAATTAATAGAAATGTTAAATGCCCAAAGGAAGAGGTACTTCTTGTGACCTCCACCATTATGAGGCCAATCGAAATAATCTCTGTTGAAAATCTACAAAATTATTATTATTTTAATTGTAAACTAGAAATTCTTAAAATGACATTTATATGAATAAATTTTGTTTTCCATTTTTAACTTATTAACTGAAGAAATAACTATCTTTTTCTACCTGATTGAACTTAAGAGATTGGAGGTGTTCATAGATGAGACTTATGCTCCTATTCCTAAAGATTACACTTTAAGCAGCTTCCTGAATGCAGCAGTAATCAATTCATCTCAAACAGCAAGCTTTCCATTCTTAAAACACAAAGCAGTCTGGAGATATGATAAACGAGTTGGGAATACATATGGACTTGGTAAATTATTATTTATATGTACTCAATACCATCCTTCAATTTTATTGCTTTCAGTATATTTAACACTCTAAATTTCAAGATTTAAGTTTTTCATGTCCTAAATCTGAATTCATGAAGTTTTTCATGTCCTAAAACAATTTCAACTTGCTATGCAGATTGGTTTGAAGGAGCCATTGCACAGCCACAAGTTGTGCTGTGGGATCTCATTCAAGCTTTTAATAGATCTGATAATTACATCACTGTTTTCTTCAGGAACATTGCAAAGGCGAGATCTTTCTCTAGTTGTTTTGATGACTCTATTTTATTTTATTCTCTTCCTCATGGTTTTGCTTCTTTCTAATGGTGCCTGTATTTTGGATTTTGGCAGGTGGAGAGCATAGTAAATACAAGTACATTGAATTGCTCTCACACCATAAAAACTCCCTTACAACCGGAGATTATTCCATGTCATTCTGTGAGTTCCACTTGATCTCATTCAGAAAACTTCACCAGATAACTTCAGCAAAAACGAAGTAAATTGGCAATAACACACCTACCATATTGAAAGATAATATGTGAGCAATAATTGTCTAGACCAATAAATCTTAATGATTTTTCCCCCTTTTTTCATCTCTTCTAAGATTTGGTTTTCTTGTAGAACATTGAGTCAGTTGATATATTTGAGGAAAATAAAAAGGAAAACAGAGTTATTGTAGAACTTAACAAATGTTCTTTGTTCAAGTATGGATCTTTTTAGAAAAAAATAAGAATTTTTTTTTACATGAATCATTTTATAGTTCTAATAGAAAGTTTTATGGAGAGGTTTAGATTCAAACTTCTATGATTATAATGATTCTTTTGGTTTCATTATTTATTTCTTGTCATCCTTTTTACAGGTTTAAGGTCTGTATTATCAAAAGTTGTGTTTTTTATTGTAGTTTATGTTGTTTCTTGACTACAAGGTTTTAAGGTCTTTCAAAACCCTAATTTAGTTTATAGCTTCATCTAAATGTGTCTAGTAAAAATCAGTTTCTAAGAACTTAAAAAAAAATTCTATTAAATATCTTCATCAATATAATATGATTTAATTTTTACTTATATTCAAAGTTAAATTTGACTTTTTGGATTTACAAAAACTTGAATTGTCTTGTTGTACATTCCAATTATCAATGAAAGTTTGTGTGTTTAGATAATTGATGAGATTATAAATTACTTAGTTGTATTAAAAAACTTAATATTCAATGTCACCTTAGCATACAATCATATGTTAATTATAGGAATCTTTAATAATTTCATTAAGGAGAAACGGACCATATTTTTTAATTAATAAAATTTAAAAACTAATTGAAATCTAAATATATATTTTTATTAAGGAAAATTAATTTCAAAAATAAGATAAACCTTCTCCACTAGAAAGAACAACTCAAAGCCAATTTACAATCAGCTCCCTAGCATATTCAAACTACAAAACATCAACAACTATAGGACAATCCAACACAATACATCCAAGATCGCAAAAACCAAAAGAGTATTTCTATTGGAATCTTAAATTCTGGTAAAATTTAAAACAACAGAGAACATTAAACACTCTTGCATAGCCTTCTTCATGCTTTTTTTGGTCATCGCCAAATTTTTGTTGACGCTATGACTACCCTTAAACATCACACACTAAGAAAAAAATTTAAAATATATATACAATCGACAAGCATTTCAACATATCATTTCATCGAAAAAATATCTATCCCTAAAAGCATAACTGTCAAAATCAAAGGCAAAATGTGTTGGCGTTGGCCTAAGCTTCGTAATAGTATTCTCGTGGGAACAATATGTTTCATGCTTCCCTGGTGATAGAATTGAGAAAGGGTATCTGGATTCAAGCATTGCACAATATGAAAAAGCAATCGAAGGGAGTTGTGTTGATAATACAAGGAGGACTCACATAACACAGATCACATCGAAGAGACATATTGAAAGGCTCACCGATCAAGCAGAGAGATGTATAAATGGCACAAGACCAAAATACGTTATTATATCACTCTAAGTTGTAGCAATAAAGACCGGTTGTCACTTCAGCTTTTGGAATTTCAAAATATAGCATTGAGTTTCCAATTGCATTAACAATGAATCAAATGAGACATGAATAAATGCCTCCAAGTTGTTTATCTGATTTAGAATTTATATAGCAGAGTTGTATCTGATTTAGAATTTTTATAGCAGATTTGTAAAAGTAGTGTCTTGTAAGGAAGAGGAACTATAAAATATGTTGATGATTTAAATATTATATATTTTAAGACTTGATTTTTACACTAAAAATGTTAAATAGTCAAACTTATTTTCCTTCTTTTATAAACCAATCTTTTGTTAATCCTTCAAATTACATCAATGAAAAATCTTAATAGTTCAAGAAAAAAATAAGAAAAGAAAATGAAGATAAGAAAAGGAAAATAAAAATAAAAATTGAATGAAAAACAACTAGAAAACTTTATCAGGAAAGCAAATCATCTCAGAAGAACAAGGAGGCTTTATTGTAGGAAGATAAATTTTGGATGGGGTGGTTATTGTTGCTGAGGTTATCCACTCTATGGCTACTTCAAGGGAGAAATTTATGTTTACTAAGTTGGATATGGCTAAGGCCTATGATAGAGTCAAATGAAGTTTCCTTGCAAATGTTCTTCTTGTCTTTGGCTTCAGCCTAGAATAGGTGAGCTAGACTATGAGTTGTGTTACTTTTGCTTCATTCTATGTTCTTCTTAATGGCCAACCATCCCAGTTATTTGGGGCCTCTAGGAGTCCCCAACAGGGTGATCCTCTCTCCCTCTATCTTTTTATTATTATAGCTAAAGGTTTGGGCTGATTTATCAAGTTTTAGGTATCTCAAAACATAATTCATGGATGGCATTGGGATAATGGGTCACCTTCTCTTTCTCGTCTTCAATTTGTTGATGACACTGCACTTGCGAGAATTGCTCGAATAAGTTAATTAACATAAATCCTTAATATATTTTTTAACACGCCACTTCTTCATACTAGTTAATTCATGAGACTAATTCATGAGACCCAAAAGAAGTGTCAATATGGTTCCCAAATTGATCAAGGAACAAGTCTACAAAATATTGCCAACTAGTTATATAATTTTTAGGCAACCCTTTGTACCATTCTTCATTAGTTAGAGACTGAACAAATAATTTCATGAATACATCTTTGTTATGTTCTTCTAATTCTTCAATGGTACTTTTAAGATTAGTGACATGTATTTCTACAAATTGATCTCCTTCCCCATAGAATTTAGGTATACCACATCTCATATCATTGGATATAGGATTAGGGTAACCTGCTATTCCTCGGAAATTTAGTTGCTTATATCCTTCTATGTTCGTATGCGCTCTCGCCAGTTGATTATTTTGATTAAAGTTAAACCTCCTCGCATTGTTTTGATTGTTAACAGTATTGTTCCTCCAATTGTTCACGTCTCTATTTTCCTAGTTTTTATTTTAGTCAACAAAATTATTTTTTTCCTCATTGTTATACAATGGATTTTTATGCACAGTATTGAAAGAGGAATTTGTATTTTTATGGGGGGTGTATTTGGATGACTGGCCTTTGTCTTTATTTACTTTTTCTTCAACACGCTTTGGTGTAGTAATAGCATCTCTACTCAAGCCATATTTTTCCAATAATTCTTTGAGAACTCCTCTTAACGCCTTTGTAACCCTTCTCAAAGACTATAGAATTTCTAATACCCCTATGATATTTTGAGCATCCTCATTTGTTTATTCATCGTCTTCTTCTTCACATGATTCATGACAATTTGGTGGGCTCCAAATCGCCTTAAGCTCCATTCAAAAAATAGATTTTCTTCATGTTGAGTATCTATCTGATCGTCATCTCACAAATGTTTTTCTCTTTTTGCAAAAATTTTATATGTTAATGACATTTCCGCTGATTGCTTATCTTTTCTCCTTCTTTTTTCTAAAGTATACTGTAAATATTTTCCAAAATGCACAGACCTTCTTCCCCACATAAACTTCAAGGATGAATGTATGTTACTTCTTCTATTCTCAAGTACACACAATTGAACACACAAAATAGTAGAGTTGCCAATTTTTCTTCAATCAAAATTTCATACTCCAATAGAGTGTAAAAAGATTCGCTTTGAGAAAACACTACTTACTAGGTCTTTTGAGTTCTTGCTCTAGTAAAGCTACAAATTTATTTTCTCAATTTATTGGTCTATAAAATTGAAAATCTCTAGGTAATTGCACAATGTGAATTGTGAACAACTCTCCCCAGTAGAATTGTCAATCTGATGGTGCACAAAATTGTTGGTCGACTTCCTACAAGCTTTCCTACTTGATGCTAGGAAACTCAACACAATTTTAGCCAACTAAGAAGATTGAATCTTGATTTTATTCAATCTCCACACTTCAGGCTCTGCGAGACCTAGGTGGTTGTACCTTAACTTGTAATGAAATAATGATTGTGATTTCAGACTCAGGAATGCTCTTGAGTTGGCAAAAATTCTCAAGGAGAAATTGATTATAATAACAAATTTTGCAATAAATAGGGATGATCTCAAACAAAATGTAATAGCACATGAAAGCGAGTTGATACTAATTGTTTACCTTCCACAAAATAGTCCTCAATTTCTAAATTTTGATATGACCAATAACTTATGAATTGGAGAGTAGAGTCAACTTTAACAATTACTAAATTAATCGTATGTCTTGGAGATGGATGTGCCACCATCAACTAATAAGTAGCCAAACTGAGAGATTTTAACAAACTTCAAATAATTGAATTTAACTTCAAGATGAAGACCAATTACACAAAACATGAATAAGGATATGAGTTCTATTTTGACTAGTTTGCCTAAATTTTGTTCTGCAAATAGTATAAATCCAAGAGAGATTTAAATTCAAAAAAATCAATGACCAATTAAATATCTTTTAGAAAAGAACACGATATATTTTATTAATTCTAAAAATGAGGTACAACTAGGCTATAACAAGATGCAGTATCTAACTTTTGCTATTTATCCTATATTGACAATGTCTATATTTCCTTTTTGTCTCTATCTCTATCTATACAAGGCCCTGGTATCCTTTGTTATAGAATATGACGAAAGGATGCAAAGAAGCTTCAGACATGTTCATCCTAACTAAATAAAAACTAACTACAACTTGTTACAGATTAATTACAATCAAAAAGAGATTTATAATTCTCTCATCATATCAAGAATTTCTTTTGAGCGCTCAACCACTTCCTTGTCCAGCACTCCGACAAGCATATTCAAAGCTTCCTCTTTTTCCTCTTCCATCAAGATCTCATGGCAGTCACTCTAGTACCAGGCATATGTTGTCCATAAATCCCATGTTTTTGCATACATGTTGTTGATGACATCAAATTAGTCTTCTTCAATTGGTGCCAACTCAAGTTGCATGACCAGGAAAGGCAAGGTATTGCATTCTTGTCACATGATTGTACTGGTAAACCCAAATCTTCTACCTTGCAAAACAAACACATAAAATTGCACAAGATTGGTTTTTTCTATAAAATAATAAACTTACTAAATGTCCTTATATTTATGATCAAAGCAGAATGCATTTAATGACCATATTTCCTTCAAATCCTTCGCTCGAGCCATCCTCAATTAATGTCATATTTGAGAGAAAATTGGACGAATGAAATAAATCCTTGACATAACCTCTTATGCCAGTTTATTAATGAAATAAATGCCTCCTTTGTGATTCTCGAAACTACAAAATGTTTGAGAACTATTGGCATCGAAATCACAAAATCGGAGACCAATGATATCTTCCATTTGTGAGCATAACTGAAAGTCCAATTCCGAAATCAGAGAATCACATGAGACTCAGTTCCAAAATCATGAAATCAAAGTCTAAGAATTTCATATATCCTGAAATCGTGAAATTGAAATGTTGTTCAGGGTTGGATCTCGATTTTGTGAAATTTGGCAAGAGCACTCAAATTTGAGGTTCCATCAAGCTCTCCTCTCACCTTTTACTTCATTGGATATAGGGTGGGGGGCCTTTTTCTATTTCCTTTCCTTATGCTTCGATGTATCTTAGTGTGATCTGAATGAGGCAATATAGACTAGGTGAGCTTGGCATTTCAATATTATGTAGCTAGTAGTTCGTTGTAGCTACACTTTTATGTAGGGCCCTCTCTTACCATATTTGTGGTATTTTGATATTTTCTAAAGATTTGGCCTACTTTCTTTTTGCTATGATATGTGATCTTGTGATTACAAGTTTATAACTATCTTTCTTGGACTATCTCTACAGCCAAAAAAGATGTTCTTAAAATTAAATTATGTTTGGGCCCTTTCATCTTATTAGCTCTTCTCCTATGTATCTTGGCCCTCAAAGTTCATGTTTTTTTCCAATCCCTTTAGCAGAATATGGTCTTTGGACACCATTACTATTCCTTAATTGTTGAAAAGTGCTTTGGTGTGGGGACCTAAGTTCCCCAGAAGCCTATGCATTCCTCTAGCTTTGGTCCATTATTTTGAGCTCTATATGCAATGGTTTTGGGTTTTATTGTTACAAATTGGTTTTTCATACAAGGCCCTCAGTTAATCATGGCCTTGGATTATTATTATTACAAATTTTCCTCATGGGTGATGAAATTCTATTGTGTTGTATGGTTGGTTTATTATTTTGTGAATAACATGATTGTTGACTAGCACTAACCTTAACAATGCCCAATTCAACACATATGCTCGACTCATGAAGCATAAGGGTTATTGTTCTCCTAATCTTTTCCCCAATCTCAACTCCTATAGAATTCCTTAGTTGAGGGTTAAAGATAAAGAGTTGAGCTATATAATACTTTGAGGATTTCAAGGTCTCTTATCCCAACCCTCAGATATATTCTAAAGCTCCTATTTTTTGTCTGTCTCAAAATATCCCTCCTAGGAATTTTGTTTGGGGGTCTCCCTTCCCCTGCTACCCACCCTTATGCTTCTAAACCTCCAAACAAGAGAAATCCTTCACTAATTTTATCTAGATTGATCATTAATGGATTGGATTGTGTTGGGCATCTAGCTATTAAGGAGCTTGTGTCTCCTACTTAGGTAAAAGCACAAACCTATGTCACCTTTTATAAAGAAACAAGATATAAGAATGTGACAGTTCAACATCAATGACCAAAAAAAATGGTATTTGTGTTTAAAATATGAAGATGATGTAAATTGATGAAATGTGTAGAATTGGATGAATTTTATGTCTATAATTTTTATAATTTTTTTGAGTAATAATTTATTCATTTTATTTTATTTTGAAGTCCCTTTTTTAACTATAAAAAATATAGGGTGTAGTTCCTATCAAACAAGTATATGTAAATCATCTTTTTTTGTTCTAAATTGAAAATATCTTATAGATGACATGTATAGCTAGTGAACAAAAAAAGAAATAATTATTTTTTATGTATATTTTCTTTGTTATAAGTACTCAAGTTCGACTTTATCAGAATCCAACAGTTTTTCCCCCGTCAAAACTTCCCTATCAAATCTATACCTTCTTGAAAAAAAAATACATATTCGTGAAGAGGATTCTCTCCTCTAGAGGTAAATATTATTTTTATATTTTTTTGATATGATTTACTATTTTTTTCTCTTTTTTGAGGAAGCATCTTTTGAAATGTTGAAATATCGACTTATAATATTTTGATATTATAACATATTATAACTAATCAAAACACTAAAAAATTTATATAATGATGATATTGAATTTGAGATCTATAAAAGGGTATTTTTAGTTTTTGAAAAATTTTGATTTTTGATAGAGAAATGAGATTTGACCAAAACAAGTTTTGGTATCATAGATGGTGACACAAATCTATACTTTGTTCTATGATGGAATATTATTATTACTCTCTAAATTAACATGCCATAAATACATATTTCTTTATGATTATTTAGCTACTCTAGTCTATTTCATGCTAATGCAAGGGTTCTTTTCATACTAAGCTTGATATAATTGAGTATCTTTTCCTACAACTATGTTGGTTACTAATGGATCATTGTGGTTTTGGTTCTCTATTAGATGGGCTAGCTATCACTTTTTCTACAATTGCTAACCTATTATATCAAGATGAATTATGTTCTCTCTCTTTTTGGGTGGGGGAGCCACTAACCATCTCCCTCCCTCAATCTATGGTGTGCTTTTATCTTGGCTATCTTGTGGATGCAGGGGAGCTAAGTGTAGAGGATCTAGAAGCTTTTATGTTAAAAATTGTCCCTCTTCTTGCTATAGTCCTCTTTTTGATATATATGTTGAAGGGATAATCCCTTTCAAAGAGGCTCTTTGAATTCAAACTCTGATATGTAAGGATTGGTATGCTAGCTCAAAAACTCGCTTGGAGGCACTTTTAAAGGCTACATGCCACCTCTACCATCTGATTATGGCCATGTAAACCAAGGGTATGCCCTTTTTATTTGTAATGGAGGTTCCCCTCCCTTTGTATACAGGACTATGGTCTCGAGCTAGACTAGGGGTTTTCTTCCTTGTTCTTAATAGAATTCGGCAATTTCCTATTATTGATCTTTTATGTTAAAAATTGTCCCTCTTCTTGCTATAGTCCTCTTTTTGATATATACGTTGAAGGGATAATCCCTTTCAAAGAGGCTCTTTGAATTCAAACTCTGATATGTAAGGATTGGTATGCTAGCTCAAAAACTCGCTTGGAGGCACTTTTAAAGGCTACATGCCACCTCTACCATCTGATTATGGCCATGTAAACCAAGGGTATGCCCTTTTTATTTGTAATGGAGGTTCCCCTCCCTTTTTATACAGGACTATGGTCTCGAGCTAGACTAGGGGTTTTCTTCCTTGTTCTTAATAGAATTTGGCAATTTCCTATATATATATATATATATATATATATGGTTTTTATTAAAATCTAGGCAAGAGCATACAACATAATGGTAAACTTTGAGCCTCTTATTTGGGAGGTCTTGGGTTCGAATCTACACGAGCTTAATAAATAATAATAATCAATCACAACACATAATAATAAGTGATCTTGGCTTCGACCTCTTACCTATCAAAATAAAATATTAAAATTTGAAATTAATAATTAATTTTTTTAATTATGATTTCAAAAATCTACATATATTTTTAAAGAAATAAAAAGAAGCTTGGATGCATTATTTTCACATGCATATGTACTTTTAAACATGCAAGACTATTATATCAATCTTTTTCTAACATGCATTTATTCATTTGCACATGCATAAATATATTTGTTCTTTTATATGGATAACTACATTGATTGACATATATTCATTTTTTAACATAATTATTTTCACAATTAATATATTCTATTTTATTTATTAAATATGTAAATATATTTTGACATCTTATTTTTTCAAAAAGAAAAATTTAGATATTAGAGTTAACTTCTAATTTGCATAGTAATGTCTAATTTATCTTTGACTTTCAATTTGTTTAAATTTTATAAATTATTTACAATGGCATTTAATCAAACTCCTACACTTAATGAAACACATTTAATGACCATGTTTCCTTCAAATCTTTAGCACAAGCCATCCTCGATTAATGTCATATTTGAGATAAAACTGGACGAATGAAATAAATCCTTGACATAATGTCTTATGCTAGTTAATTAATCAAATAAATGCCTCCTTTGTGTTTCTCGTAACTACAAAATGTCAGAGAGTTCTTGGCATTGAAATCGCAAAATTGTAGACCAAAGATATCTTCTGTGTCAAATTCACAAAATCAGAGCACAACTAAAAGTCCAAATTTGAAAGCAAGAGACTCAGTTCTAAAATCGTGAAATCAGAGTCTGAAAATATCATATATCACGAAATTGAAATGTTGTTCAGGGTTGGATCTCGATTTTGCAAAACTTGGCAAGAGCACTCAAATTTTGAGATTCCATCAGGATCTCCTCTCACCTTTTATTTCATTGGATATAGGGTGGGGACCCTTTTTCTTTTTCCTTTCCTTATGCTTTGATGTATCTTAGTGTGATCTGAATGAGGCAATATAGACTGGGTGAGCTTGGCATTTTGATTTGTGGTATTTTGGGGTTCTCTAAAGCTTTGGCCTACTTGCTTTTTGCTATGATATGTGATCTTGTGGTTTCAAGTTTATAATTGTCTTTCTTGGACTACCTCTACAGCCAAAAAAGATGGTCTTAAAATTAAATTATGTATGGGCCTTTTTATCTTATTAGCTCTTCTCCTATGTATCTTGGCCCTTAGAGTTAATGTTTGTTTTCAATCCCTTTGATAGAATATGGGCTTCAAGCACCATTACTATTTCTTCAATATTGAAAAGTGCTTTGGTGTGGGGACCTAAGTTCCCCAAAAGCCTACGCATTCATCTAGCTTTGGTTCCATTATCCTGAGCTCTATATGCAATGGTTTTGTGTTTTATTGTTACAATTTGGTTTCTTATATGAGGCCCTTAGCTAATCATGGCCTTGGATTATTATTATTGCAAATTTGCCTCATGGGTAATGATATTCTATTGTATTGTATGGTTGGTTTATTATTTTGTGAATAACATGATTGTTGAGTGGTACTAACCTTAACAATGCCCAATTCAACACATATGCTCGGCTCATGAAGCATAAGGGTTATTGTTCCCCTAATCTTTTTCCCAATCTCAACTCCTGTAGAATTCCTCAGTTGAGGGGTAAGGAGAAAGAGTTGAGCTATATAATACTTTGAGGATTTCAAGGCCTCTCATCCCAACCCTCGAATATGTTATAAAGCTATTATTTCTTACCTGTCTCAAAATATCCCTCCTAGGAATTTTGTTTGGGGGTCTCCCTTCCCCTGCTACCCACCCTTATGCTTCTAAGCCTCCAAGTGAGGGAATCCTTCAAGAATTTTATCTAGATTGATCATTAATGGATTGGATTGTGTTGGGCATCTAGTTGTTAAGGAGCCAATGTTTACTAACAATGATGAAATATTATTATTACTCTCTAGATTAACATGCCATAAATACATATTTCTTTAGGATTATTTAACTAGTCCAATTTGTTTCATGCTAATGCAAGGGTTATGTTCATATTAAGCTTGATATAATTGAGTATCTTTTCCTACAACTATGTTGGCTACTAATGGATCATTACAGTTTTGGTTCTCTCTTAGATGGGCTAGCTTGTCACTTTTTCTGCAATTGTTAACCTATTATATCAGGATGAATTCTGGTCTCTCTTTTTTTGGGTGGGGAAGCCACTAACCCTCCCCCTCCCTCAATCTCTAGTGTGCTTTTCTCTTGGCTATCTTGTGGATGCAGAGGAGCTGAGTGTAGAGGATCTAGAAGCTTTTATGCTGAAAATTTTCTATCTTCTCGCTATGTTCCTCTTTTTGATATATAAGTTGAAGGGATATATCCCTTTCAAAGTGGCTCTTTCAATTCAAACATTTTTATGTAACAGTTGGTATGCTAGCTCAAGACCTCACTTGGAGGCACTTGTAAAGACAGCATGCCACCTCTATCTTTTTCTGATTATGGCCATGTAAACCAAGGGTATGCCCTTGTTATTTGTAACAGAGGTTCCCCTCCCTTTGTATATAGGACTATGATCTTGAGCTAGACTAGGGATTTTCTTCCCCGTTCTTTGTCCCCTAGTGCCTGTACTTTGAATGGGATAGAAATGATGTAAATATTTATTAACTTTTAATAGAATTTCCTATTATTGATCTTATATATATATATTTGATTTTTATTAAAATCTAGGCAAGAGCCTACAACATAATGGCAAATTTTGAGCCTCTTATTTGGGAGGTCTTGGGTTCAAATCTACTTGAGCTTAATAAATAATAATAATTAATCACAACACATAATAATAATTGATCTTCGCTTCGGCCTCTTAAATCTGCATATATATTTAAAGAAATAAAAAGAAGCTTGGATGCATTATTTTCACATGCATATTTACTTTTAAACATGCAAGATTATTATATCATTTTTTTCCTAACATGTATTTATTCATTTGCATGTGGGTAAATATATTTATTCGTTTATATGAATAACTACATTGATTGACATATATTCATTTTTTAACATAATTATTTTCACAATTAATATACTCTATTTTGTTTATTAAATATGTAAATATATTTTGACATCTTATTTTTTCAACAACAAAAAATTAGATATTAGATTTAACTTCTAATTTGCATAATAATTTCTAATTTATCTTTGACTTTCAATTTATTTAAATTTTATAAATTATTTACAATGACATTTAAGCAAACTCTAAATTGGATGAATATTCATATTTTCTAATTATTTTGTATGTAAGTTTTCGCAAGAACAACTTAGGGTTTTGACATATTTCCTTCAATATAATTTCACTAATATTAAAACAAGGGTTTCTAGATTTAAGTTTCATCACAAATTTCTACACAAGTTATAACCCAGAAGTAATTTCTCTTTAAATTTTCATAATAAAAATCATTATTAATTTCAACAATCACTATAACAATATGACAAACACGAAGAAGAGAATTTTTTTAAAGAAAGATTTGTAAGGTTATCAAACCCTACCTCAAATCTATGACCAAAATTTTCAAGACAACATAAACCCAAATTTAAACAATCCAAAATACTCATAAGCTTTTAACAATTTCTTTAACTTTACTCCTAACAACTACTTTCCTAAAATTTGTCTCTGACTCTAAAATGACCAAAAAGCCTCTAATAGAGAGCCTTAAACCTAACTAGGGTTTTCTAATTTTGAATTTAATAAAAAATCCTTTATTTGTTTTGTATGATGGTTTTAGAATCATAATTTATTATTTTAATTAATAATTATAATTACATCTCATTATTTAAATGCAACTTTAATTCAATTATTATTAATTAAATAACTATAATAAATCAATATTTGCTCTTTAATATTTTAATTCTCTTATACTCAATTTTCTAATTTAGATTTTTAAATTAAAGCACACTTTTAATTAATTTATATTTCATTAAATATTATCATATATATATATATATATATATATATATATATATATATATATATATATATATATATATATATAATTAAATCAAATAATATGTAATAATTTGAATATGATAAGAATAATCCAAGCATCATAACTAAATAATTTATTAAGAAAATCACATAGTCAAACCCACATAATAGCAATGTAAGCAAGATCGAACAAAAGTCCAAATCAAACAACATGTACAATGAAAAACTCATGGGTTTTGAAAGGGTGGGTAGTAAGATAAATGTCCTTCTCAAGAAAATTAATTAGGCCTTGTGATGCAGAAGCATCCTAGGTGTAAGGGAAATCTTGCATCACCCAAAAATATTTTATTTTTCAGACTTTTCTATTTCAATAAGGGCTGGTAGACAGGGTGGTTACTGTTAATGGGAACTTGCTATTTTTATTAAATTTTTCATTTGAGCTTGGAATGTTTTCATTTTCTACAGTAAGGTTTATTTTAGAGATATAAGCCTACCATAAAAATCTCATTGCTCCAGCTTAAGTATCAAAGAAGTTATTGTGGATTTTCAGTAGAAAAATCTATAGATCAGGAGCTATCATTTTTGAAAAGTGGTTATAATAGCCAATTGGAGCAATGGTTCGTGACTTATATGGCCTTTCAAAGTTGGGCTACCCAAATATCTAAAATAATTGTCAAAGATGTATTTGGTTGACTCTATATGTATTGTTAGGGTCTGTCGGCCCTAGGTATTAAGTTTGAGCATCTAGAACCTTCCCATACAGCATAAAATTGCCTATTTAAGAAAGGACTAAAATTTGTCTAGGACAGCTCTGGGTGATAGTTCGCAGCTTGTCTTGCAAATTATTGTATTGAAGGTGCCCATGGGGGTTAGCATATTGTACTTAAGAATTCTGCAATTCCATCTTTGCGGAACAAATAAGTCATCCATATTTGTTCTCACATTTTCTATTGTTTCTTTGTTTCTGTTAAGAGTTTATGGTATTAAGGGGAGCACCTTGCATTAAGTGGTATCAAAGCTAGAGTTCTTGAGTGTGTGGACAAATTTCCAATCATGAGGTAGTTGACACCAAGATCGTGGTTTGGGTTGAGTGTGTAGACAGATCGCCAATTGTGAGGCAGTTTGCACTAGGGTTTCAATAGAAGCGCAAAAATGCCTCCATGAAGAGAGCGTGGTGGAAGAGCTATAGGTGTTACACCTAAGGGTTTATGAGCCCTCCAAAGGAAAATGCAAGCATTGGAAGAACAAATGCAAAGAGGACTAAATCTTCCAATAAGAGATGAAAGCAAGGATGAGGACAAAGTAGAAGAAAATGCCAGAGAAGAGGCAGTACTGAACCCAGAGGAAGAGAGGCTTTTTAGGGCTATCTCAAAGATTGGAAAAAAGACCTATGTTTGAAGTTCCCACATTTTCAGGAAATCTTAATCAAGAGGAGTTAATCAATTGGATCAATGAACTAGAGGAGTACTTTGAGTATGATGATATTGAAGATCTTGATAGGGTCAAAGTTTGCGAAGGCAAAATTGAAGGGACATGTCAAGATTTGGTCATAGGAGGTTCAGTTGGAGTTAAATAGAAAGGGAAAGGACAAAATCGCAAGATGGGAACAAATGGTAGCTAAACTAAAATGGCAATTCATTCCCATGGATTATGAGCTTGATCTGTTGAAGAAAATGCAAGGGTTGAAGCAAGTGGAAAAATCTGTTCAAGAGTATACTGAAGAGTTCTACCGAGTTCTCATTAGAACTGGCCATGCAGAAGCTGATAAGGAGAAAGTTGCCCATTATCTTAATGTGTTAAGGCAAAGAATTCAGGACGAGTTGAGTCTAGTTCAAATGAATAGTATTGAGGAGGCATACCAGTTTGTCCTAAGAGTTAAGGAGAAATTGAGCAAGAAGTTTGACAATAAGAATAGTGGAAGAGATCGTCGTGGAAGATCTAGTGGACCATCTTATGGTGGTTGTAATGATGATCAAAAGAACAAGGATGAGGTTGGAAGTAGTAGTCAAAACCAGAGGGGAAGCAATTTCAATTGTTTCCGTGATCAAAACAATAGAAATCAGAGAGGACGAGGTAGAGGACAAGGATCTCGAAGAGGAGGCTTCCATGAGAAATGTTTTCATTGTGAGGAAGAAGGGCATAGAGCATTTGAATGTACCCAACGCCAAGGAAGGACAGGTCAAAGAACAGAAGGCCAAGCCAGAGTTGCACATGATGAAGATGTCAGATCCTCACATTTTAAAAATGTTGAAAGAGGAGAAGTCCTAGTTAACCAAAGAGTCTTATTGAGTGGTGAGAATGAACCTAAACAAAGAAGGAGTTTGTTTTGCACAAGGTGCATATGTGAAGATAAGTATTGTGATGTGATCATTAATGGTGGAAGTATTAACAATCTAGTGTTGGAAATGATGGTCACCAAGTTGAAGTTGAAAAGGCAGAAACACCCGCATCCATACTATATTGCTTGGGTGCAAGATGACCATAAGGTCATGGTCAATGAGCAGTGCTCAGTGAAGTTCAAGATTAGAAGCTACCAAGATGAGGTACTATGTGATATCATACCTATGGACATATGTCATATGTTGTTGGGTAGGCTGTGGTAGTTTGACAGACATGTTGTACACGATGGGCGAGAAAACACCTACACTCTAACTAAAGATGGAGTGAAACATAAGTTGAAGTCATTGAAGGATAAAGAAGAAAAGGTATGAAATGTTGCCAGAATATGTTTTGTTGATGGAAAAGAGTTTCTTAAAGGTATAAAGCATGAGCATATGTGTTTTGATATAACTCCTAAAGATAGTAAAGAAGAAGTAGAGGAGGTACCTGTAGAAGTTATAGATATGTTGAGAGAGTTTTCTAATATAGCATCAGATAATGTACCTGAAGGATTGCCCCAAGTGAGGAAGATCAATCACTAGATGGATTTGGTTCCAGGAGCCAGTTTTCCAAACAAGGTAGTGCATAGAATGACACCAACGAAAAGTGAAAAGTTGAACAAGCAAGTTCATGAGTTGCTGCAGAAGGGGTCGATTCAAGAGAGTCTAAGTCCATGTGTTGTACCAGCAGTATTAGCACCAAAAAAGAATGGAGAATGAAGGATGTGCATAGATTCTTGCATTATCAACAAGATCACAATAAAGTATAGATTTCCATTGCCAAGGATGGATCATATTATGGATTGTTTGAGTGGAGCTGAGTATTTCACAGAGATAGATCTGAAGAGTGGGTACCATCAGATTCGTATCAGAGAGGGTGGTGAGTGGAAGACTTTTTTCAAGACAAGGGAAGGACTATATGAGTGGTTAGTCATGCCTTTTGGGCTAACCAATGCACCAACCACTTTCATGAGGCTCATGAAGGAGGTACTAAAGGAGTTTCTAGGAAAGTTTTTCATTGTTTACCTAGATGATATATTGATCTTTAGTAAGACATTGGAGGACCATTTGATTCATATTCACGAGGTATTTGATAAGTTATGCGAAGAAAAATTATTGATGAAGAAAAATTTTTGATAAACCTAAAGAAGTGCAGTTTTCTAAAGGAGTTGGTGTACCTAGGATTTGTAGTCTCGAGAGAAGGTCTGAAAATGGACCCAGAGAAAGTGAAGGATATACTTGAATGGCCTACTCCAAGGAGTGTGACAGAGGTAAGATATTTACATGGACTAGCTACATTTTAGAGAAAGTTCATAAGAAGTTTTAGCAATATTTGTGGACCCTTGACTGAAACAATGAGAGGGGATAGAAAAGAGTTTAAGTAAACTACAGGAGTAGATAAGAGTTTTAATTTGTTGAAATAGAAAGTTATTGAGCAGCCTATTTTAACACTTCCTGATTTTAACAAGGTGTTTCAAGTAGATTGTGATGGTAGTGGTTCTACAATAGGAGCTATTTTGAGCCAAGAAGGTAGACCTATTGCTTATTTCAATGAGAAGTTAAATGATGCAAAAAGAAAATATTCTATTTATGCTCAGGAATTTTATGCTATAGTTCAAGCATGGAAGAAGTGGAGATGTTATCTTCTTCCTAAGGAATTTGTTTTGTACTAATCATCAAGCTTTGCTATATTTGAATAGCCAAGGAAAATTGAACCAAAGGCATTTAAAGTGTGTTGAGTTTTTGCAGAGTTATATATTTAATTTGAAACACAAGAGTGGGAACTCTAACAAAGTTGTAGATGCTCTTAGTAGAAGATAACTTTTGATAACAGAAATGCAGATAGAGGTGGTTGGGTTCAAGGAACTCAGTACTTTGTATCCATATTATTCTAATTTTGGTGAAGCATGGAAGGCTTGTGCAGAACCTATTACACTTGACAAGACAAGGTGGTTAGATTTCATGATCCAGGACAATATGTTGTTCAAAGGAAGCTAGTTGTGCATTCCTAGAAGCTCAATGAGAGAGAATCTCATCAAGGAGAAGCATAGTGTAGGATTGGCTAGACATTTTGGTAGAGATAAAACCATAGCTTTGGTTGCTGAAAATTATTACTAGCCACAGTTGCAACAAGATGTGATGAAATTTTTACAAAGTTGCAAAGTATGTCAGATGGCGAAAGGAGTGAAGTAGAATGCAAGGTTGTATCAACCATTACCTATACTAGAGAAGTTGTGGGAAGATGTCAACATGGATTTTGTTCTTGGATTGTTGAGGACACAGCACGAGCATGATTTTATTTTTGTGGTGGTTGACAGGTTTTCAAAGATGGCACATTTTATTCCTTGCAAGAAGACTAGTGATATTGTTCATGTAGCAGAGTTGTTTTTCAGAGAAGTGGTGAGATTACATGGTCTACCAAAGAGTATAGTTTTAGATAGAGATACCAAATTTGTTGGGTATTTCTGATGTACATTGTGGAAGAAGTTGAAGATAGATTTGAATTTCAGTTCATCACATCATCCACAGACTGATGGACAGACAAAAGTTGTGAATCACAGTTTAGGAAACTTGCTAAGATGCTTGGTTGGAGATAAACCAAAAGGATGGGATATGATTTTACCATAGGAGAAATTTGCATATAATAATTCTATCAATAGGAGTACTAGTAAATCACCATGGAAAATTGTATATGGGAGTAGTCCCAGAAATGCTTCTGAATTGAGGCAATTGGATAAAGGAGAGATAAGTAGTGTTGAAGTAGAAGATCTTGTTGAACATTTGAAGAACATCCATGAGGAGGTGAGAAAGCACATCATAAAGATGAATACACAATATAAGGCAAAGGCAAATGTGAAAAGGAGATATAAGGACTTTCAGATTGGAGATGAAGCCGTGGTTCATTTGAGAAAGGAGCGTTTTCTAGTAGGTACATATAATAAGCTGAAGATGAAGAAGTTTGGACCGTGCAAGATAGTGAAGAAGCATGATTCTGGATATGCATATGAAGTGGAGTTGCTTGCTGAATTGAATATTTCACCAGTATTTAATATTTTAGATTTGATAGAGTATTATGAAGGAGGTGATGGAGATGAAGTTGCAGAAGTGTAGTGGAGCATTCCAGTAGCTAGTTTAGCTACAAAGGAGATTTAGGAGATATTGAATAGTCGTGTTGGCAAAAGTACCAGAAATAGAACTTATGAGAAATATCTGGTCAAATGGAAAGGGAGGCCAGTTGAGGATTCATCATGGCTAGCAAAGGAGGTTAACCATCTTGGTTTTCCTCTGAACACCTGAGATGTGACAAGGTCACTTCTCAAATTACCCCGAGTGTCTGATGCAGGAGCATCCTGGGTGTAAGGGCAATCTTGCACCACCCAAAAATATTTTATAATTAGACTTTTCTATTTCAATAAGGGCTAGTAGATAGGGTGGTTACTACTAATGGGAATTTTCTATTTTTAGTAAGTTTGTCATTTGAGCTCAGAATGTTCTCATTTTCTACAGGAAGGTTCATTTTAGAGATATAAGCCTACCATAAAAATCACATTGCTCCAACTTAAGTATCAGAGAAGTTATTGTGGATTATTGTGGATTTTCGATGGGAAAATTTGCAAAAAATTCTTCAGGCTCATCATTGGAGGCCTTAGAGTGCCCGGATGGGGTCTGAAAACTCGATGGAAGGGCACTAGTGTGATTCCAAACCTGTAGATCAAGAGCTGGCATTTTTGAAAAATGGTTATAATAGCCAATCGGAGCAATGTTTCATGAGTTATGGCCTTTCAAAGTTGGGCTATCCACTAAAATAATTGTCAAAAATGTATTTAGCCAACTCTATATGTATTTTTAGGGTCTGTAGACCCTAAGTATTAAGTTTAAGCATCTAGAACCTTCTCGAGCAGCATAAAACAGCCTATTTAAAAAAGGCTCGAACATTGTCTAGGATAGCTCTGGGTGATAGTTTGCAGCTTGTCCTACAAATTATTCTACTGAAGGTGCCCATGGGTGCCCATGGGGGTTAGCATGTTGTACTTATGAATTCTGTAATTCCACATTTGCGGTGCAAATAAGAAGTCCATATTTGTTCTCGCATTTTCTGTTGTTTTTTTTGTTTGTATTAAGAGTTTATGGTATTAAGGGGAGCACCCTGCATTACTTTGGTACGATGTACCACTCCCCAACTCACAGATGAATACAACTCCCTCCCTCAACCACATCAGGCTCGTCAAACATAAATATAAAATAGACATGCACACCATACACATGCAAGCATAAGTAGCATTATATTCTAATATAAACAACTCATCATCATTGTGGAAGCAATTACATTTACTAACTAAGAGTAATTTACAAAGATAATCATAATTATCGAATAGACACATGAAAGTATCATCATTGTAAGTAACCATTACTATCTAGTATTATCAATTACCTTATATATCAAAGTATCATATTTCAAATATCAGTTAAGGGCTAACATGTCTCCAGAAGAGTCAAACAAAACTTTAATAATGAAGTCTACAATGATAGTAAAGGAGGGGTATTACAAAAAAGAAAAAAAAAATTATAATTTTCTATGAGTACTTTTTTTACAATTTTTTGAAGTGATTGTATGTTGAAAATATGGTACCTATTCATGTGTTGGGCATAACTTATATCAAAGCAATTGAAAATGCAATCCTCTTTTTTCAAAATATATAGACTCAAGTATAGAACTATGATATATAATTTATTTCACAATTGGTCAAGTAGATCAAAAGTTAATAAAAAAATGGTAGATGTATGTTTGTGACGCATATCAAGACACTAGTAGAAATAATTAAATTTCACCATGTTAATATTGTTCAAAAAAATTAAAATAATATGGTTAGAAAGATGAGAAAATGTGTGAGATTATGGTGATAATTTTAGAGATGTTTACTTGATCATTTGTAAACCTGATGAAGATGGAGTTGAGAATTGATGTTGGAAGATCAAAAAATGTGTAAAGGAACTAAAATGGAGGGGAAATGGAATTCCAAGCCTTAGGGTTATTTACCAACCCTTTTTTCAAGCCTAAATTGTGTATGATTTATTTTATCCGTCATAACAAGCTCAAGTTTTGAAAAACAAAAAGTACATTTCAAGTTTTGCAAAATGTGTACACATTTTGGAGATGTAAAGGCATGCACTTTTGGTTTTACATAACACTACATGTTTTGAGAATGTAAAGGCATGCCTCTTCTTGTTTCCTCTATCTATCTCACTTTCCTTCCTTCGTCAACTTCTCTATCTATTATGAGTCATAATTATCCTCCTTGATCTCTATCTCATCTTTCTCCCCTTCCCTCTTCTATTTTTCTCATATAGCTCACACTCTTCTCCTTCTCATGTCTTTTCTACCTTGTCTCTCTCACCCTCTTTACATTCTCTCTCTTTCCCCCTATCTCATTGTCTCCCTTTCACCATCTCTCTCCCTCTACTCTCTCATCTCTCTCTCTGCCTCTTTATCTCTCCCCCTACCTCTCTTCCTCCCTCTAGATTATTATATTGTTGGTATAAAATGGTACTAAGAGGGGGGTGAATCAGTACAATAGTTAATCTAATAATTCAAACTACTAGTTAAACTATTCAACCAAATAACTAGTGTAATTAAATAAACTTAGTTCACCAATCATTCACAACACATAACACTAGTATTTTGGTTATGTGAGAAAATCTCTATTAGAAGGTAATATCTGTGGTGGGGATGATAACCACAAGCCTTTCACTACAATTAAAAGGTTGCCCTTTTAAGAGCTTACAAATACTCGTTCTATGGGTTCACCTTGCTAAGAATGTTTTGTACACTGTTAGGAGTAAAATGAGATATGTTAGGATCTAACTTAGTTAAAGGATTTAGAACTCCTTCTAAGAGTCCACCTTGTTAAAGGGTTTTACAATAACAAGATCAGTTAAGGTCTACCTAGTTAAGGGATTGCCCTCATTATGATTGTTAGGAAACAATAAGATGACCTATCTTTGCAACTTCTTTCCTATTAAATCTTTTTTGTTCTGCTCTTTCTATAGTTTTTCTCCAATCAATATCTACTTCTACAAATGTATTCATTTCATTGTCTCTTTCTTCACATGTTTCTGTGTGTATTGCTCACTTTCTCTTTGTTCTCTCTTTGTTCATTTTCACTGCTCATCCTTCCTTTACCTATGCTCATTTCATTTGTTGATTAACATATTTTGTCTCTTAATCTCATCCCTCAATTCACATTATTTCCTTTCCACATGTGCACCTTGTTCTCTTCACTTATCTTTATGTCCTTGGCACAATCCCAATCTTTATCTTTGACCATTATTAGATCTTCTTGTTTAATTCCCAAGATAAGTCAAAATGTGTTTGACCTGTTAAGGTTTCTTCTTGAATTCTCTTTACATGTCTTTCTTCCACCTTCCAACTATCAAGTTATTATCACTTCTTTTGAGAAAAAATCATCATTATTACTTTTCCTTCGACCATACAAATTATGCTAAACATTTAACCATGTTTCATGTCATAGGTTTATGTTACCTATCACTTTTCCTTACATTACCGGTCGTGACTAAGTGTCACCAGTCATGTTGGTTTCTTTTGTCACTTTGCTTCTGCAAATGAGTTGTCATTATCACTCACCTTCTTAATACTAAGTTTCCATTATGACAACCTAATGACTACTTGTCACTTATTTGGCTTTGATGGGTACATCATTAATCTCCCAAACTTCTTTTCCAAATGTCAACAATCACCCCCTATGGAATTGATGAAAAAAAATTGAATCTTTCTTGAATTTCCTCAAATTCTCAAACTATTCTTCAAACAATATGTCTTCTTTTCTCCCCCGAATTTCCTCAAATTCTCAAAATATTCTTCAAACAATATGTCTTTTCTTTTCTCCCCCTTTTTTCATCAATTACAAAGGTGTTTCATAGTTTATCAAAGATTTCTTTGAAATATACCTTAGCTCTTTTTGTTGATGCCTCTAAGGATTTCTTCAAGTGTGATAGAATAACTAGTTGCTCATGCACTCCTTCTCATTCCACCTTGGAATCCAAACTGCTCATATTAGGTAAACTAAGTAATTCCTAACACTTTGTTGAATCTTCTTCAATGTAGGTGATAGATAGGATTATAGGTCCAATAGTTTAGTTGTCGTTTTCTTTTCCTCTTCTTGCATTTGTTTTAGCTTTAGAGTAATCATTTTCACCTTTGAGTAGTATTCCATTGTTGAACCTGATACTAGATCAAATTGTTCAATTAATGAATCCATTTCCTTTTATATTGTTTGTTTGTACTTCACCATGTCATCTATGAATTCTGACAATTTTGATACTTCGATCACTAGTTGTTCAACTTCCTTAAGTATTATCTTTGTTTCACTCATCTATTGAGATAATGTAACCATGTCCTTGTCTATTTTTTTGTCTCTCATAGTTATCTACATACATTATTGTTTCCAACTTTGGTACTTGGTTTATAATTGCCTTAATCAATGTGTCAATTTGATCAATGATGCTCTTATCCAACATCTGGTACTAGTTTTCCAAGAATGTCTCTTTGAGACATGATATTTAGTTTATTTCATAAATGCAAAAAGGTGCAATCTTGTTGTTGCATAGCCATTTCGATATCGAAGTATATGACTGGATAGTCATTGCACATGTTGTGCTCATCAATGTCACCCCTACTACATCAATAAGAGCATTTTTATTGCTGGAAATGGAATTGAAGGATATTCCCATGGAGGAGGATGCCACTGACCTTGACAGACCTCTCAACCTATCTTGAATTTATTTCACAACCAAATTTTGAGTAAGCATAAGCATCGCTACTAGGAGAGGGCCTTAGCACGTGAGGTCATTGCATAGGAAGAGAGAGAGTCCTTGATTCCTACATAACTACTCCCACTCTTGCTTCTACTTCTGTATCTATTGCTCCAGCTTTTCATCCAACCACATATTATGTCTTGCTTCCCTCTACACTAGGAGTGACTCTAGCTTTTCATTTCTCCTTTGTATGAGCCCACATTAATCACATCCTTCATAGATATCTCACTTCTTTTTTTCTCCTATGAGCATGTCCCAAGAACAAGTCGTGTCTAATGTAGTTATGTCTACTCAATCAACACGAACTCCATATATTTTTTGTCATCTTATCTTTCCCAAGGTTTTAAGGCCAACAATAGTGGAACAAAGAGTCTCTCCACCATGCTTCAAGAAAAGGTTTGAGCAAGGCCTTGTGCCTAAGCTTCACTGCCAACAACACGTCTCTCACTCATCTCAATTGAGCTCTTGAATGAGGACATTGAAGCGGCCTCATCCTTGGCGTTGGTTGTCGGTGGGGGTACTTAGGGCTGCTATAGTGTTATAGTTTCAATCCTTCCCATGTGATCAAAGATTTAGAGGACAATTATTTACTACTCGATGATTTATCATAGCAATATCCACTTCTATATCTCTAGACTAGAGTGTGCCTATTTATGTTCCTTAATGTTTTTTCTTAATGTTGTTGCACTCTAGAAGACCCTTGTACTTAATTGAGAGCTAGAAATATAAGGTTATATGTTGTACACCTATCTGTCATCTTATTCGTTCATTTTTTGTATATTGATTTTTGACATTTGGTAATGTTGCAAAGTGTTGAGAGCATTTAGAGTTCCCTTTCATGCTAACTCATTATTTTCTATCTTCATGTGTTATTCTTCAAAATTGAGATGTGTATGTCGTGATGAAATACTCATGAGAGATCTTATATCGTATATCTCTATCCCTCTTCTGGGTTCTGATGCTAAGTAATCATATCCTACTATCTCCTATTGGATGTTGTGGATATTCATGGGTCACCCTTAAAAGTGATATTACATGGAAACATCTTGTATGTTGAAATAGTCACAATTTCTATTTCTCTCCTCCAAATGCCTTGTGTTCCCCTCTAAGCAACAAAATCCATTTTGAGGGGAGTTTGTTATCTATTGTCTTATTATATGATTGTCTTATTATCTCATGGTCTCTACATCACAAGTTCTTTTCAAAAAATTATAAAAATTGTTCTATTTGTCTATCTTTGTGGAGGGAATCCACTTATCAAATCTCTCATTCTATCATTCAACCATCTAGCATTCTCTACTTGTATCAATTTAGCCAAAGTCGCTCTCTCACATAACTATCTAGCTTTTTCTACTCCTATCAATGTGTATCTAAAGTCATCATATCATTGTGACTATCTACCTTGTGCTACTCATATTGACACACATCTAAAGTTTTCCTATCATGCAACTATCTAGCATCTTACTACTAGAGTTAGTTCACTCAAAATTACCCTATCATATAGCTATCTAGTATAACACAACTTCTTACCCATACCATCCTACCATTGGCGGTCTTTATTTGGCAAGCTATCATTATTATCTAGTATGCTTATCTATGTCTTGCATGTTGGATGCAACCTTTCCATGATTTAGGGCTTTCACCTAGGATCAACCCTATGGAGATGAAAGAGCCATGGGTAAGTTAGGTAATTTTTCTATATTTTAGCTTGCAACTTGTGTTATAATATGGTCACTAAAGTAGGGGCAAAGTGCAATGCCACAAATTTGAACCATTGTGTAATTTACCATCATTTATTGTCCCTATCTTAGCCAAAATATGAAATTCCATCCAAGCCTTTGTTATGCCTTGTCATCCTCCATTCATAGTCTTAGCCACACATCCTAGTTGGCACAAGACATGTATGTTGTTGTGAAGTATGTATTCATCCCAAAAATCTTCAAACATGCATTGAATCGTTGAGACATTAAAATTGCCACCTCTCTAGTGTAATGCTCATTGATGCCAATATTCAAACTAGTAGCGTAAAAGTTGTTCTTTTTCTTTTATTTCATCTTTTGTATGTTTGTTTTCACTTTACTATCACACGAACTCCAATTTTATAGTTGCTTCGCCATATTATTGAGCTTCTTATTGTCTTGAGATAACTTATATAAAGTTTCCTCCTTGAAGCATTGAGTATTCATTGTCATATTCATCTTGCCTTAACTTTATCAAGCCTTTGGCTTTCTAGTCTTAGAGGGAAGTCTCTTACCCTCTCTTTTCACATTTCATTGGGTATATCATAACATTGTTAGAGTAGTATTGTTGACTATTAAATTTGCCATTATGTATATTGACTTCTCATTGTCTTTGTGGTAATTTGTCATCAACGTCTATCTAGTTGCTGGGGAAGTCGAAACACTAAAGCAGAGACTTGAGGCAAGTCTCAAAATAGCCCCAATAGTTTATTTGTTTTTGTATACAAGTTTTGTAGGAGAGAGTGGAGTTCTTTTTAGGATTCTTCTACCTCTTGAATTCTAGTTGTGAGTTCTCCTTGTGCTTTGATTACTTGTGTTATCTTTGTATCTTTAGTGTAATCATTGTCAACGTGTTCGTCCCTTGAGACAATCAAATATTTTTCTTCACTTTTGGAAAGAATTTGATTACAAGGTCATCAACAATTTTGTTTGTCATTTATGAAGGACAGTGATTATACCTTTCATATGGGACATTCTACATTCACTCCCATTTTAGTGGATGTCAACATCTTTAAGCATCTTCGTGGCAATGTGGTCTTGGTGATTATGAACAGGTCTTAATACAATTGTTGGATTATGAGTGCCTCCCTTCAAATACTAGTGTTGTTTTTTATATAGATTATTTGGCTTCAAATTGATCTCTCACCTCTAAACTGAATTGCTACATGGTGTAAGAACACTAATCGGGATCACTAGATGGTTGAGGATCATCTCTCTCCCTTTGATGGCTCTTCCTCATATTCTGGCATATCTATTTTTTATATGCTTTGTCAAACATAGAGGTCCTTGCTAAGGCCTCTCTATTTATGTGTTCTCTAGTACAGCCAATAATCCCACTTTTGTCTTCTCTTGATATTAATTCCCACCTTTTGCATTTTCTTATGATTGCTTCTAATATAAATTGTCCCCAAACATGGGATCTTCTCTTGTTTCCCCTTATAGAGGGGCCATGGATGATAGCATTGATTGGACTATGGTACATAAGAGGAAAAATCCTTATTCAATTCATATGTTCAGAGAGATCAGCCTTAAGTGTAGGGGTGTTTCCCTAGTTTCTCATTGATTCCTTATTCCAATCAAAAGCTTCTTTAGTTTTGGTTCACACAATCTTACTGCTAGACTTGCCCTACTTGCCTTGAAGAGTTGTAATGAATATGGGCCCTTTCTCAAGCATATCTAATCAAAATAATGAATTTTTATAATCACTATGAGAACAACTGATAGCAAGATTGGAATGATTCTTGTTCTTGGCAATTCTAAGGAAGAGAGAATCAATAATTGTGTTAGAGTACTAGTTTTATGCTAGGATCTTGGAGATGGTGATGAAAATTTGTGGGTTTTATGGATGGAGACACTTAACCCTATATAGGAGCAGTAGGAGACCATATTTCCCTAGTTTTTTGTGTTTGTTGCTTCTAATGACAAAGCAACTCTAAGGTTGTATAGGGATTTTCTCTTCAATACAACGTGTTCTCCTTCCTTAATATTGATCTTGGAGTTGATTGTGGCATTGGTAACCACATTTAATGAAGGGCTTCCTTGTGATCCCACAAGATTATCATATAGGGGCTGCCACTTATGCTGCCCAAGCCTAAAATGTTTTACATACAACCTCTCCTCCTATGTTAGACTCAATTCTCACGTCTTGGTCAAATTTCAATTGAGTACTTGAAGGTTCAATTGATGTGCCTTCTTAATACATGGTTTTGACTTATGCAAGGCTTCCCTTCACCAAGTGGTTGCTCAAGTCAAAAGGATCATTCTCTCACAAGACCCATGGCGTACCTTTTCTCCCTCAATATGTGTTGCTTCACTCCAATGGTGTGTTTGTGAACTTTGAAATAATGCTCTATATTCCTCCTTCAATCCCTCCCATGCAATGCTCAATGTTGTCACCACCTTCTACCTTGAGGACCCATGATGCTTTGGTGAACAGAACTTCTATTGGATTGCAATCTACCCTTACTCGGAGACTAATTAGAATTTGACCGAACATTGATAATATTCAATACTAATATGTTAAAGGATCACTTGCTCTCCTTTTAATCTTTGGAGGATTGTTTGTGTTTCCTTTGGGAGGAGCTTGGTTCCTTGGTGAGGCTTATCTTCACATAATAAAGATACATTTTCAGTTTTGATGCTACTAAGGTGAACCTGTCTTCTATGCACGGGTAAAGTTCCCTAATCTTTTGTTGGAATTTGGAAAGATGGTATCATTGAAGGCATTGCTAATGTTATTGACCAATGTGCTGCCATTGAGAATGCTACAAAATTTCAAGGAAGTTCCATCTATACCAAATTGTCGTTGTGTCAAAAATGATGAGGTTTTGCCAAGCAATTCTGAATCATCCTCTAAGCAAAGTGTTTGAGAGGTCAAAAACTACTAGTCTTCTTCCTCAACCAAAGAACACTCAATGTGAAGGCAAGAAACAAAGGTTTCGGAAATCACTATGGTGACCCACTCAAATGAGAATTTTTCTTACTCTCGCAAGCAAAAAGGATAAATAAAAGTTAGATTTTAGTGCCCTTTGATTTAGATTTCTACCTCTTTCAAAAATGGTAGAGCAATTAATTCCGATCGTACTCCTCTTAAGAGTCATTTGATTATATTTGCTTTCAAGCCACTTTGACTACTGGTTTGGTCTCTTTTGATTTGATGGTTCTGTTGCCACTTGTCTTTTTTTGTGGGGGAGAGGGGATCTTTGTCTTTCTTTGTTTCATGTCCTTCATCTTGATGATAATGGTTTAGGGAAACTTGCAAAAACCATCTCTGGTTGATAGCTACTGTCCCAATTGTTTATGTTGATCACAACTACTACTTATAAACATCAATGCATTAGTAAAGTCCATCTCCAGCAATCACCACATAACATATAGACCCCATGAGCTCATACCCCTGCCATTGAAGGTCATACAAGAAGACTGGTGCTGATGTGTAACTATAATTTGCCATAATTAATACTCAACAGTGATATAATAACCACAAGAAACTATGAATTCAAATATCAATCATTTATTATTTGCACACGCAATAATTATAAAATGTAAGTTGTATAGAGGTGGGCATCAAACGACAGGGAAAAGTGTGCTTGATGACATCTCTTCATGCTAATCAATTAGAACTAGTAGACAAAACTTCAGACCTGACGTTCAAGATTAATGGTTCTCCAGGGGAATCATTAAAATCACACATCTATTTTAAAGTACAGAATTAGAATCAATTTAATTAGCATTAGAGCTACCATATAGCACTTGCAGTAACTATTTAATTAAGCTATAGCTCCATTTTCCTTCATCGAGTGAACCAATATGTCAAGTGAGCACAAGGGGTAGACTAAATTTTCATCATTTCACATATTTAACTGCATAAAACATATTCCCCGGCAGTTTAATGTCACATATGTTAATTGTGTAGCATTTAATCTGCAAAATAAATTGAAGATTTTGCTGAACAAAAGAAGAAAAAGTTGTAGATCAAAAACAGGGAAAACTTTGCTTATGAATAATAAAAATGACATTCTATATATCATTGTATTCACTGATTACAAAGCATGAAGATTTGAAACGAAGATTAACCATCGTTTGAAAGAGAAGATTGCAGTGAAGGCAGCCTCAGTTATCTCTAATGTAGGCAATGAACTAACCTTAGACTCAAGTTCACCGAAGGAAGACATGTGATCCACCAATTAGAGAATAGAATGAAGGCATAGCATGCAGTTAGAAACGTACAGTTGAAATTAATGCATGTGAGTTGGAATTAATCACCAACAAACTGTCTCATAAATAAATTGCTAGTCAACATTTACTATTTTAATTTGAAAATGATCAATTGCTGAATCGGAAATGCGCTAAAAAGTAAATTTATTTATTTTTAAATAAAGGAATTGAAACAAAAAATTCTACCGTCTTTGCCCGTCACCATGTAACATGCATTTTGTCCACAATGACACTAGAATTTCTGAGCTGCAACCCGAAGGTTTCATTCATATTTACATCAATATAAAACCGTACAAAATTTAAATATACATTTTTTAGTGAAGGAATTTCAATACAAAAAATTTCTCTACTGTTTGTTCATCATGTTATGCATTTTCTGCACAAAGATCAAAGAATTGCTGAATGCAACATGAAGGCCAGCTTAAAATTCGCCTTCACGTTTACACCACTATAAAATCATGTGTTAAAGAGCAACTCACAAAATGCACCAAGCATATGGCATTAAAATCAAGATGATTTCATGAAACACGGGCAATTTAAAAGGCTTCTCGTATCAGTGGCTTTGCTTTATGTTTGTGACCCATGCTGTTTACAAGTGCCCTACGAGTACAAACAGGAAACATGTTGATTTGCAATGCCGGTAAATGTTTTAAGACAAATGGGAAACTTAATTGATCCCTTGAAGTGAACCTGACCACCTCATTGAACCAAAGACACATTAATAAGTTTGTTATTGGTGTGTGCTCCCTCACAATAACAGAGGCTTCGGCAAGAGCTGCATTATGCAATAAAAGGGTTAAAATAAAGCAACCCATAAAATTTTAACACAACATAGCAAAATAATTTAAGTACAGAAATTGAAAGAATCATGGTGGTATTCACTAGATCCTTTATACACATCAATGCACAACTCAGAATAGCTACTACTTGAAATTTTACAACTTCATCAACCACTCATGCCATACTCGCATTGATAGAATTTTAAAACAGGAGATTGTGTAGACGTAGTTCTTATTTATTCATAATAAAATTTTAAAATGATAGATTTCTACAAATTAAATCCCCACTCATCAAGTTGAAAAGCCCTGCAGATGTTGCAACTGTAATAAATTCAATGCAAAGTTAAAGCCCTGTAAAAATTATGTACATAAAAAAACAGTTCAAAATTGAAACTGAAAAGCCAAAGAGTTTGTATCATGCCTTTGAAAAATTTTGCGACTATTGATTTGACCCTGACAATCATTATACCTTATTCTTTTTGACATCAAGGTGTTCTCCACAATTTTGTGTTGGCATCCCATTTTGTCTATATTGTGTGATGCATGAAACTCATATTTAGATTTGGCAGTTTTTATACTTCACTTGTCTCTGTAGACGTGTATATACGGATATTTTTATTTTGTTGGCAATCTAGATGATTGTCGGTTATCAAATTTCTATGTTTATGGTGTGGATTTGAGATAGATGATTCTCTCATCCTAACCTTGTCTTGTGTTAGAATCAATAATCATCATCATCATCATCATGGTGTACTACCACTCTATTGTTAGATCCTCGTGGTTATTTCATAACAAAATTTGTAATTCCACTTGTCCTACACTGCTTGGAGCAATGGTGATCTCTTGTAAGTATTGTCGATGTCTTGTGATGTGCATGACATGATGCATCACCATAATGGCCTTGTTAAGTTGTGTTTGCCATTGTGCTTGATATGCTATGAAAGCATACAGTGCAGCACATTAGTGTTGCGTCTTATTTGCTTAGAGTCATTCTTATGTTGTTCTTTCAAACAAAAGAGTTGTTTGCATAGCTAATGCCCTGGCTGTGAAGCTTGGGGTGTCACAGTTTCAACCACATGTTCTATCCTACCAAAACTAATCAAAATGTTAAGACCCTTTTGCTTACCTAGATCCTCCGAGGACTTTAGAACCTTCTAATTCTATAACCTCTGATATCCCAAATGATTTTATATGGTGTTTGATGATTTGTTAACATGGCATTTTGAGTTAAGTTTGAGCAATCCTCATCCAAAGCTATTAACACTTACTACAGGAAATTCTCTGAGTGGGCTGATTCGAATGAACACTGGTTTACCTCTACAGAAGTGCTGGATGTAAGCTTTTATATATACCAGTAAATTTACAATTTCAAAATATAGATCTGTAAGAATTTGGTGATGGAACATCTATTCTCCACCCTAATGATGTAATAGGACTTAGTTTTCATATTAGTACAATATGGTTCAATTGTAAGACCATTTGGCTTGAGTGGCAAACATATAAGCCCTCAAGTCAAACCTGGTCAACAAACCACAAAATTGTCAATTAGCATCTAGAATTCCAATTAGGGATGTTTTACATCATTTCTAGTCATCAGGTGGGTTTTCATTATCAAAAAGATTCATAATTCACAATTTTGCAAAATGTTGCTTGACAACCTTTTGTCAAGAAGTTGCAAAATATGCAACAACTCAACCCAACAGTCATTTGGTTCAAATAACAGTTGAGGGAGTTGTATAATGTCATTTTAAGCATGAATTAATCGAAGGAACACCAGGTTGGTTGGAGCACATGTAATTTTGGCTTTCAAACTAATAAAATTACTCTGATTTCCTACAGTTTCCATGTTTTCATGATTGTTATTTGCTTATTTTGATATATCTGATTGAAAAGGCTATTGAAGTAGATGGCATTGTGAGTAATGGATTGATTGCAATTGGTTTGAAGACATTCCATTAAGTTTTGAGCAAGATATTGCTGTTTTTGTTGTGACAGGTCTGAAACCTTCACTCTGCCTGGGGCTTGGGACAAAAATGGTCCTAATTTGAATTCTAACCATAGGATTTTAACAGCCATTGGTGGAATTCAACCTAGGACCATGCCCTCTCAGATTCCAAAAGCTCTGACCGAGAGATGTTGGTTTATTATTAAAAACTTCAATGCCCTAGGCCAGGCATCTCAATGTGACTGGCCATAGCAGTTATGAAATTTGCCTTGAAGATGCCAAAAGGAGTGAATCTCTTCAAGATTTGTTGTCTCTAGTCTTTGTTGAACATATCAAACCTATTCCAGGCATTGGATTGATCAGGCATAACCATTGGTGTGTACATGTAGTTCATTTGCAATCAATTAGGCCTATTAGCCCATAATAGCGCATGTGGGGTTTTCCCATCAAACCACCATATCAGGATTTTTAAGTTTGAAATCCTGTAAAACTCCAAAATGAATGTCTGAAACAATGATCTGTTTGGTGGGTCATTTGTAGTTTTTGAAAGTTATAGCCAGAAAACTTAATAGGTCGACCTAATTCAGTTAGGTCTATCCTACTACACTTAATTGTGCAAATAACGAAATCGGTATTGGAGAATGGGTTTGATGTTTGAAGTTGATCATTTTGGTGATGAGAATGACCTCTAGGTTCACTCCTATCCTTGTAGAGGTCCTGTTAGGTATATTGCACTCTTGAAGAGCAAGGATCAAAGGATCTTGCAATACATATAGAAAGTTGCACTAAGATCAATATATAGAGATTGGAGAAGATTGACAAATGGATCTTGAGACGAAATTGCTTGTGATATTTGGCCCTTGAAAGAGGATTTGTCACCTAGATCAAGATAGTGGAGATTTCCTTACCTTGCCCTGTGGAAGTTGGTCTATTTCCCACATTCTCTAATGCAATGAATTCGAACAAAATCTCAGAAATGCTAATCAAGCAACAGTCTGCAGACTAGGACTAAATATTATCATAGTTGCAGCAGCATCTACACATCTTTTTTAAAGCCTTTTTATACTGCTATTATGTCACTATTCTAAAAACCTATTTTACCAAATCCTTCCTTGGAAACCCAGGATCCTGGTCCGATCCGGCCTGACTTTTGGTCTGGATTCAGTCTGCCAAAATTCATCCAGGGTTTGGAATGTAGCCAAATTTGTCCTTCACAGCCCAAGGTCCTGATCTGGTGCAGCCCAAATCCTAGTCCAAATCCAATCCTGCCAAATTTGTCCATGATTCGGAATTTTAACTGTGGGTTCGCAGTGAAGGACCCGGAGAGAATCTAGAGGAATTTGGAATGAGTTTTGACTTGAGCAGCAGAAACCAGGAAGAATTTGACCAGTTTTAGGCTGCTTCTTTTTTTTGAAGTTATTTTTTTGGTCTATTATAGTTTTACATTATGTAGGGATTGTGTTCTCTATATTTAGTAATGTTGCTGATGCTTGATTGTTGTTTTAGGCAAGATGCTGGTGTTGCAGAATTATACATATGGATGAGAAAGTGCATAATTCTCCTTTTGTAATTTTAGTCTGTAGACGAGTGACTAAAGTAAAAGTATGCATTCAATATTCTAATTTAGGTGTCTTGAGAGCATAACAAAAGGTTGTGTTTCGGTTCAATGGACTTAACAATATGGGCCCCAAACAGATGATGGCATATGTAAATACATGTTTTTTAGGAGTTAGTTATCTGCAACCATTAGGAATAGGGAGACCTACCATTGGAGATTGAAAAGAGTGTTAGTAGAAAATTCTGTGCTTCCATTAAATACTAAAAGGACAAATCTACAAACTTGGAGGATGAAATTAGACAAAAATAGAGCAAAACAAGACTTATAATAAATGGTGGTGTATTTTTCTATGTTGCTTTACTATTTGCTGGTATATGTATAAATATATATCTATAGGCACACGCGCACGCACACACACAAGTTTTTGTATTTGTACAGATGAACCCAAAGAGAACCCCACAGCCCACCCCCAAAAAAAATTGAACAAATCTTGAACCCAAATCCAAATCTGAACTGAGTCTAGCAACTTAGCTAGAAAAAGATACTTATTAAAGCATAAAGATTTATAAGATTCTAAGTAAGATGGATCAAAGGCTCAATTCCTGAACAACATAATGAATCTAGATGAAACATGCTTCCTAAATGTGTTTCTTTCTGCATATATATCATATTCCTATTTTCAAATTTTAAAACTTTGTTCTACAGTATGTGAAAGACAATATACAAACAACCCACAACATTGGACACTTACCTTTGTGGCCACCAAATCGAGCATCTTTTGGTAACCCATCAAGACGATATTGGGTTAGTTGTCTATGTACCTCCTCTGGAGTAGCTTTGTTCTTTTTAACTATTGCATTTCCCTCGTCATAAACGCAGCTCCGAGCACCATGCTCTGAAATAGCAAGTACAGAATTTGTACGCCAAAGAAGTGCCTCAAATACACCAATTGGATCTCTGCGGAACTGGGACTTAGAATCAACCCAGATGGAGTATCTAGCTTGAGGAAAAAGTCGATGGCTTAGCATCTGCAGTCAAGAGCAAATAAAAAATTATGTTATAAGAGCTACAAAGTATTTAGTTCAAGAGAATAAAAACAATTATTAAACTCTTTAACACTCTTAGTCCTCCAAAAGCATGCATTTGAGATTGCAGAATCTCGAATCCCAGACATACCTTATTGGTATAAAACATATTTAGGTATTCTTTCCTTGCTACATTTTCTAACAGAAAAAGATCAAAAATGATGAAAACAGACAGAAGGAATGTATAAAGACATTAGGAAATCAACTGTAAGATGAATATTTGGTAAAACAATAGAATGTATATTAGGCAGACAACTTCAGCAACTGAGATAGTTTGTTGATTGTTTAGTAATAAATTTTTTATGCAGTCGATTTGTTCTACACACACACATATGTATATATATTATATACATATATATTTACTATTGTAGTATTTTGTGTGGCCTATAGTGTTTGGTATGTACTGTTTCAATCTTCAATTCAACTAACTGTTTCAATCTTCAATTCAACTATTAAAGAGGGGATCATGAAATCAGCTCTGATGATAGAAGATAATGTGTTGTTTGTTTTGTAATAAATGTCATCCAGTTGGCTGATTCTATATATATATATATATATATATATAGGCTCTTATACAACTAGGCCCGTCCTAAATATAAGCTCTGATGGTTGCAGGGCTCCATTTATGATGAATAGACAGGAGATTAAAAAAATTGGTGCAGTCAGTCCTCTCTCTCTCTCTCTCTCTCTAGGATGCTACCATTACAGAGAGTCTAATGAAGGCAGCTTTCATGGCTGCAGGCCTCAATGTAGGATGAACAGATAGTCTATCAGTTATCACTGACATGTGGGCATAACATTTACATGACTAATTCAATGCACTAACCTTTCAACTCAGCTGTGAATTTGTTTACACTTGGAGCCATTGCATCAGTATTGAGAATGTAGTATGGAGGGCAGTTAAGCCTGTTGATTTGTCAACAACCACTATGGCCAAGTATGTTATTGTTAACTATAGAAACTACACGACTGGAACCACGAGCTGGGTTACAGGCAAATGACAGAAAACAATTGTAGGAGAACATAAAAAGTGATGCTCTTATTTAAGGGCTATTATTCAGTACAACACTGACAGTGCAAACTGGACGTGTCATAAAATCAATGCCTTTGCCCTGACAATGGCAGTGCTATTTCAGGGACCAACAGTTATTAAGTCTTAGACACAGCCATGAATCTAACTGTTTACAACCACCATATATCTTGCATTATGTGACAATAATAACAACATAACTAAAGTTGACACAACAGCATTAACACAAACACATTGCAATCTAGATTCTAAAGAGATCAACCTGTTTAAGTAATGATGAAGGTACATTAGAAGAACCACAAGAAATGCCACAGTACTGTCCCTGATATTATACTAGATATCTGCTTCCTCAGACATGAAAGATTGTTAGATAGGAATAACATCCAAGTCAGGATGCTCTGGCTCTACATCCCACAACTATATTACCCATTTAAAAATATAACACATCTTTTAATTCGAGAAAAAAGGTTGGTTGTGCCCACAAGAACGCCAAAACCACATTAAACAATAGCAAAGCATAATATAAGAATAAAATATCCAAACAGAAGGAATAAAAAACTCATTTTCACACTGCAAAGGAGAAGAATAGTAACAGAAGAAAGGGCAGCTGGTCAAGGAGTGAACAGCATTTGAAGGAGGAGATTAGGGCATTCAATCTACCTGATTTAATCTCTCAGACTTACCATCTGTTGATTTAGATTACGGACAGTAATATCTTATGATATTTTTGTAGTTCCATGTTAAATTGTTCACAATTTAACAATTTATTATTTATGTCATTTCAGGGTTGAAATTTGGAGCCTTTGGGCATTTTTGTTATAACTTGAATATGATATGTAAGTACATTGACTATGAAAGTTTCTTCAATGATTAATCACTTTTCCAAATCCTCCCAAACTTATTAAGCTTCTACAATATAAACAATGAATGCTTCCTCAATGTTATGATATGCATATTTGTCTATAGTTCAAAAAATAACAATGTTTTAACAGCGTTCCCCTAAAAAAAAGGCCGTGAAGTATCCCCGAACCAAAAATACATCCCACCATCCCCATCCCAGAAACTCAGTGTGGAACATAGGTATGGTAGCATCCTCCTCAACAAAAATTAAGGATCTTGAAGCTGCAATATTTTGGAGTCAATGCAAAGGCAATGAGCAATGTAGTGATCATTTTGTTCCACCATTCAACACAAGTTGTCTACACCAATTTGAAAACAAATTCTTCAAGATCTTGCTCTTTGTCATTTATAATCACCTTCTAAGTCAATGTCATCATATACCTCTCCCAAGTGTGGCTTATTCATGACAATAAGATCAATAATACTCAAAAGAACTTTAATGAAACCAAGAAGATATTCTACAAAATCCCACAGTTTTATTAGGATCATCTACTAAATATTAACTACCCTCACAATGTTAGATTGCCTCCATACGAACCAAAGCTGAGTGATAACCAGACTAGAAAGCATAACATGCACCTTCACAAGCCTATAGAAACTATTTGAGAACAAATATAATGGAAAACATATTTTATTTTCTTTAAATAAATTAATAAAGTGAAGAATTGTTTTTTGTTTCACTTACCTTCAACAACTCCAATTTCAAAGATGATCTATTACCTATGGGATGTGATGGCCGATTTCTTTGACCTCTATATGCACCTATTCAAATGTTCCACTTAAGTCTTTATCACTACTGATTGAGAAAGTGTACAACACAACGTATTCAAAGATGTATAAATAGTATGCCTCGACCACAAAACCAACTGCTTTGCGACTTCGGAAGTTGTTCTTAATGGCTTTTAACACATTTTTATGCTCTACTTCCTCAATGACTTGTATAGCAATGTTAGCAATGATTAATGCATCATTCCACTACCCTTCAAAATCCACAACTCTCAAAAACATTGCCCCTTCAAAGACGTACTGATGTGTGTTTTATGACTCACCAATAGTAGAACAAGCTCTTGAGATATTTTTTCTTCTTGATCAAAATCTTGTGTGTGCTCATATTGTGGAAGATCACACAGATGCAATCTTCTAATCATGAGGGGCTTTACGTTTGCTCTACTCAAGTTAATTTCAGATGATAATAGAGATAGGAATTACCAAGATATATGGCAATATGGTACTTTTTATATTTTCACAAAATATGCAGAAAGTGAGGGAATAAAGTTTAGATATTCTAATCTACTCCCCAGGGTAATGACAACAATAAATAATGCTTTGATCGACATATTCCAAAATAACCAAGCTCCGCTTCGCCGAGATAAACTACTATGCAAGAACTGGTGCAATCTTCAATGGGTCATGCAAATGATTTTCATACCACAATGAGCACCATCAGAACAAGCAATGCATGTTGAGTGAAAGAAGTTAAGCATCCATAAAAGTAGGGTTCAAGCTAACTTTGCACAACAACTTACAATTAGCAAACCATCAAAAGTATGAACCATGGAATTCTTCAAAACATCAACACATTCTCCATTCAAACCAAAACACATTATCAAACAAATCCAATCTAAATGAGGGAACAATGAAACCATGCAAGTACCAAAATATATCAAATGATCACCATGAAACCAACAATGAACACTATTATCTTAGTAGCTCTAAGCAAAAATCTCAAAATTCTACTGCTTACAAATGAGAAATGAGGCATTTATATAAGTCCTCAATTACAACGAATCGCCCTGCCAGATTTTTCCACATAAGCCTTGGTTAAGGTTAGGAAAAGAAGGAATCTACATTAACGAAGAGGTCCATATGGACCAACCAAGAGAGAACCACCATCTTAGTGGGCAACAAATGCCCACTACACATGCCCATTCAACAAGAGCGTAGGGTAACATGAATGCTTTCTAGGCATGCCCACTAAGCATTTCATGCTTTGTCTTTCCAAAATAGCATGACATTTATTCCTTTGCTTCAATGCAGATAATCTGAACATGTCAACCTACTAAGGTGATTAAGCACCACTTTTGTTGAGCATTTTGTCATTGTTGAAGTCCTTCGTACTTAAATTGGATCTAAGGAGCTTGAATGCCTAATATTAAAATCCTTTCTTTTTTCGTGACTACAATCTTTGGATTTATTGGAAGAATTTTAAGGTGATATACTCTTCCTCCTTCATTTATACTTAAATTTAGATGTCTTCAACATTGGAACTAGAACTCTCGGATTTGAATGTCTTCCTCGAATATCTGCAACTAGAATTCTTCCTACTACAAAATGAGATAATCTACAAAAGAATCACATAAAATAATTCCTTTCAGATTTTCTCTCTAAAAACTCTTTCCAACATTCTCACGCCTATTTCTCTATTTCCTCAAACCATTTGCAAATTCTCCTCTCTAGAACTTTCCTCTCCTCAAACTCTATCTTCTATTTCTCATGCCCCTATCTTGTCTCTCTACAAATCGCACACTTCTCTTTCTTCTCTTATGGGTACACATTTGATTCATTTGATTCCAAACAATCAATTTATTTTCCGATTTCGCCACTTTTTCAATTTTTATTGAATAAATATTAAATAAAATCCAATACTTCATTAATTTTCAATTTAAATTCAAAAATATATTCATATTCACTTTGTGATTTTCCTCGATTTATTAATTAAATATGAAACTCGATATTTACTCAATTTTGAATTTAATTCCCAAAAACAAATTATTTTTCAAATTGACTCCTCAATCTCAACTTGGGTTTTAAGTCCATCTTCACAATTTGGCATAAGCACTTGAACGTTGGCATGGGATCTCATCACTTGAAAAAAAATTGGTCCCACCAAAGACTTTTATCTTCCAAATTTTACCCTTCCTTAGCACATATAATCAACAAAGGAAAAGATTTATATGTTTGCAAGACTTCAATCATAAAACTTGAGCATGTAGTTGCCTAGGTCAAGGATTATTAACTTTCCCTTCTAAGCTTCTAAAAGTCATTAAAATATGTACTCAAACATATTTTGTAGTTAACTACAAATTTGTCTTTTAATGAACACTACCTTGTTGATGCCAAATTGCGATCAAGCACATTTTAGGCCTTGTCGTGGACACTTTCCTTACTTTGCATTTTGTGGTTGAGTCAAACTAGCACTAAGCACAATTTATAAAGCATTATGGATTACTTCTTATATAGACCATCCTCCATTTATCTTAAATCGCACTGGGTGGACTGCAAACCTTTTCTTACAAGTCATGTTTCCTTCACCGCTACAAAATCACGTCGGAGCACGTTTTGTCCTCCACATAGTACAAATATTCCTTCACTCAGATGAAATAACCTTCAATGGATTTGAGGCTATTGGCGGATTTATTTTGCAAAACTCCTTCACATCAAAGAATTCACGTTGTAACGCATTGTGTTCCATGATGCACTGTTTTTTGAATCACCTTAGTTTTGTATTGTATTGCATGCTCAAAAATATGCTTTGAGCACACATAAGGGCAAATTGTCGATTTTCTCTTTTGTCAATATTCCTTCACTGACGTGAAACAACATTGGGGTTTTTCTCCTCCCGTGGACTCTTTTGCAAAATGTTTACTTCAATAATTCTAATTCATGATGGGAGCATTTATGGAACTCACTAGCGAACAATCTTGTGTGAGGGGGATTCCACATCCATACAAGATTTGCATTGTTCTTGTACTTTCATTGTTCTAGCTATACTTATGTTTAAGTAGATTGTCATACTAACTTGCATTTGGTCAGCATTCAATGATGGTGAAGATTTGTGTTGGGGAGTGTATATTTTATTACAGATTTTCCCTTTTGCTAGTGCTAATGGGTACATAACTTCCATTTGTGGTAGTTTTAAGCATTAGTAACAAGGCTCTATGGCACTTTTCGTTGGCACCCCCAAGTTTTCATGAGCAAGGAAAGTGCATATAAGGTTTGAAGACCCATTTTTAATTTGAGCATTTTCCCTAAGCACTTATAACATAGATTGACATTAGCAACAAACTTTTATGCTCGAAATGAATTCCTTGGCTTCATCAAAACCACATTGGGCATGAATGCAATTCTTAAGCACAATTTCATTTCGAAATGCTTCTTTATTCTGCAAAGTACACAATGAACTTTCCTTTTTGCATTTGCTAGATATTCTTTCAGACTCGATAAACAAATCCTCAACAGAAATGGGCATTAACCATTCATTCATCCATAGTCTCTTCTATTGAACAAAATTCCTTAACTATGTGAATATGCGCTAGGTGTATTTAGGATTACTTACAAACCATGTTTCAGTCTCTACCCCAAACTTTCCATTTGCATTGATTTCGTGACATGGATATTGTGTTGTAGCGTGACTAGGGCTTGATGCCTGACTTTTCATTTTGTAGTTCCATGACTTTTGTGAGGATGCACTCGAGCGCATTTGGTGTGTCATGATGGAATTTTATTTTTGCAATATTCCCCCAACTCAATGAAATGATGCTCTAATGAATTGCTTCCTTTGAAGTGCTCTCGTGCATTCAACTTTCCATTTTGGGTGGAAGAATGATTTGGTAGAAAGGATTCAATGTCAACAACCAAATTCTCTCTCCCGACATTATTGGGAATGTGCTCCAGGCTCCGAGGCACGATTTGGGGCTTTTCAAAAACTCACACTTGAAACATCTTTCATGCATTCATGTATATGCATTTTCAGCGTTAATTGGCTAGCACTGCAAACAATTTCCTCTCAAAACTTTCCTTCGTTATGATTGCATCATTCAAGCTCACTGGGAAAGCATTTGCACTATTCACTTAGGCAAGATTATGTGTGGAGTGCACGCAGAAATTAGGGCCATATTGAGGATATCACTTGATCAATTCATCCTTAGCACCATCAATTCCATAGCTCTAGGCATGACATGGTATAGGTGGGGTTGGTAATACATCGAATGTCTTCAAATATTCTTCACCATTTGTGTTTGGGTATCATTTGAGAAGGAATAGAGCCTTATGAAATGTCTATGACTTCTTCGAAGCTTTAATTGGTTTGTGACTATATCTCACTCTTGCTAATTTCCACAGTTCCAAGGATTTTGTCATGTCTATAAATATCATTATGTTTTGATATAGGAAGAGATTTGGTTACTTGGAATTTCAGCCTCTTGATTTATATTTTGAAACCATGGATCTGTAATGAGAATTTCAAAGCTCATTCATTCCCATGTCTTCCTAAGTTCTTAGATCTCTATCTAATAAGCACTTGACCTTTTCCCAAACCTTTTCCATCTAGAACCTTGATGGGATAAAACCAAGGATGTTTCCTTCCCCCTTGGCAAAATTTTATGTTCTCTTGTTCCATAGGTGCCTTTTCAAATTGCATTTCTAGGAATGTCTTCTTTGTGTTTATTGGTAATTTGACATGACAAAAGTAGGGGGTTCATATAGACTTTCAAATCTCGTAGGCTCTCATTGAAAAGATTCAACTTGGAATCTCAAAAACCAAGAAGTGCTTCAAAATTGGGACCTTGAAAGATAGGGAATAGAAACTTGACTCGAAACTTAGCCAAACTTACCATTTCTCAGCTAGAATGAATGAAGCCTAGAGAGACCAAAGCTAAAGCTACTGAGACAATGAAAACCAAAAAAACCAAGTGAACGAAAGGATAGGGGGTCCCATCTTTCATGGACGATGCGTGAATTGGTCACAATCATATTGATATAAGGTTGACTTTTAGCATCCTTCCATCCATTAAACACAATGGACATCTATCTAGATCCACAAATCCCTTAAGAACTAGGGTGAATTATCTACATATTTCACTTGCTTTGCTAATTAAGTGTTGTGCACCCACTACACACCCAAGCACTTGTACATTTTGGAGCCTCATTAATTTTTGCACCATTTCTTCTCAATAAGCTAACCAAACATTGAAAGGCCACCCCTTCTCAAACACATCACGATTGTGTTATTTAGTTGTCTCTAGAGATTCATGTTAGTATTACTTCTCAAATGACCCCTTCATCCTCTTATGTGTACTAGCCTCTTCTTCATACATGGCCAAAACTAGGTGTCTCACAATCACAACTAGAGGAACACTGCAAGATAGGGAAGGAGGGATTTGTTTGATCACTAATCTATTGCAAATGGTCTTGGTATCCTTCATAGAAGATGAAAGGATGTATACAAGCTTCTGTAAAGCAACACTGCGAGATAGAGAAGGGGGGAACTCTATTTGCATAAGGATGCCTAATCTAAATGCAATTGTAGCATTTGCTTGCTCTTACTCTAAAATGTATTCAAGCACTCTAATTGTTGTTTGGATCCATTATTCTTGCCTAGGCACTATTGGATGCTCATGCCAAGAATACCACAAATGGGCACTTGATCATTCACACCAAACCCATTACAAATCCAAGTATACGTCCAACCACCTTGTACTTGTGTTGTCATGTCAATGAAGAAACAAAGCGGTACATAAACCTCACAAATAAATCAAAAGCTCCAACATCAACAACCAAAATAGTATTATATCACACTAAACAATGTTCTCGAGTATAAAATGTAATTGCGAATTATTGGTCAAACTACACAACCAAGAAAATAAAATCTGCAAAAATGTCATTACAAATTATTGGTCAAACTACACGATCAGAAAAATAAAACTTGCAAAAATGTCATTGCAAATTATTGATCAAACTACATGACCAGGAAAACAAAATCTGCAAGGTTTTTAGTAGAAGATTTAAAATCTTACTTTTGTTATCTCATAACCTAACATTTATCAAGAAGCTAAGAGCAAGCTTGAAATAGGTGTTAGAAAGGACAAGGTTGCCATTGCACCAAAAGATCGACCTGTTAATGCCCAATACAACCAATAGTCTTATAGAACCACAGGAGGCAGGTAAGCCATGTTGCAAATCCTACGAGGGACGCTGGCCCACTGCCAACAATCCCCCTCCCAACGTCACTCACCGTGGCCAACAAGGTTCAAACTTGTGACCAAGCTCTGATACTAATTGTTAGAAAGGACAAGGTTGTCACTGCACCAAAAGATTGACCTGTTAATGCCCGATACAACCAATAGTCTTATAGAACCACAGGAGGCAATTAAGCCATGTCATCAATCCTACGAGGGACGCCAACCCACTGCCAACAATAGGATCTTCCATAAGGGTGGAGTTTGATGCCCCTAATACAAGGCAAGACTTGGGTATTGTCAAAAATTATCCCAAGGTAAGAAAGTAAATTTGTTATCCAATGCACTAGGGAGCTAGAATGCTATTGAAGCTTGACATAAAAAAGGCATATGATAAACTTGATTAAAGGTTCTTATGCAAAGTATTGGAGGCCTTTGGATTCAACAAATACTGGATTAATTGGATATTCACATGTATCTCCACTCCCAAGCATTCAATCTTGGTAAATGGCGCTCTAGAGAAATGTTTTGAAGCTTCAAGAGTATTTTGGCAAAGGGATTCTCTCTCCCCCTTCCTATTCACAATAATGGCAGAAGCTCTTGGCAGGGCAATTAGAATTGGACAAGTGAATGAAATTGTCAAAGTCATTAAAGTGATTGGTATAATGGAGGCCATCACGCATTAGCAATTTGTGGATGACACAATGTTGTTTGGTTCAGCAAATAAAAAGAATGCCAAAACAATTTAATAAGCTATTCAAGCAATATTTGATAGCCTCAGCTCAAGATATCAGTCAAGAGAAATCTGAGATATTCTTTTTCTCACTCACTCCAAGAATGTAAACAGAAATTTTTAGAACATTGGAATTCAAAAAATGCAAACTGCCATGCACATATCTTGGACTTCCAACTGACAAAATGTGAAGAAACATTAAATTATTGGATCCTTTAAAAGAATAAGCTGACAAGAGATTCTCATCCTGGAAAGGTAGCTGGCTCTCTTGGGCTTCTACAATGGTCATGTTGAAAGCAGCCATCTCGTCTAATCTAATTTGTTTTCTATCCTGTGTTGCTGTCATCTCACTCCAAGAAAGGAAACAGAAATTTTGAGAATATTGGAATGCAAAGAAGGCAAACTGCCTTGCACATATCTTGGACTTCCAATTGATAAAATGTGAAGAAACATTAAATTATTGGATCCTTTAAAAGAATAAGTTGACAAGAGATCACCATCCTGGAAAGGCAGCTGGCTCTCTTGGGCTGGTACGATCATCATGTTGAAAGCAGCCATCTCGTCTAATCTAATTTCCTTGCTGTCCTGTGGTGCTGTCATAGCTGGAGTAAATCAGTTTCTAAATCAGAAAATGTGGGGAAAAAATTGGCAAGGGAAGGCTGACAACGATAAAGTTATCTCTAATATTCAGTGTAAAAGTCTGTAAGAGGGATTTGGTGGAAAAATTGGCCAAAGGAACCATTTGTGGCAAAGTAAGGCTCTTTTCTAATATTCAGTGTAAAAGTCTGTAAGGCGGAGGGATTTGGTGGAAAAATTGGCCAAAGGAACCATTTGTGGCAAAGTAAGGCTCTTGGAGCAAAGGCTTATATGGAAAGTGTAGAAAAAAACAAAATTAAAATGGGTAAAGATCCTCCAATGCAAAATATCTGAAAAGAAACAACTCAACGGACATATTAAGAATTGCTAATCCACCAAAAGGTTCCAAGATTTGGAACTTTATGCTGACCAGCAGATCAGTCCTAACAGAGTTAACAGAATTCTTGTCATAAGATAAGATAAGATAATAACATTAATGTCCAACAAAAACCACAAGGGTTTATGGGACTAAGCATACAAATAGAAGAGCCGACCAAAACAGGTGCACCAAACGGTGACTGAGAAGAAACAAAAGAAGACACGAAACCAGACAAACCTGTAAAGTTTCTGCAACTTCTGCTATAAATCAAACTGATATAATGCCTTTCTGATTGCTGAAGATGATCTTGAATATACAGACCTGTATATGAAGTGTTACTTGAAGTATAATAATTATTCTGAAAATGTTTTTTTATCCCTGCTATAAATCGCATAAGGCAGTAATGCTAGAGGAGAAGACTTAATTGTATTTGTGTGTCCTCTATCCACATTCTTACCTTCCTTTATAGCAAACCCAAAGGACATGTCCTTACAAAGGACATTACCCTTTCTAGGTCGGCCCTCCATAAGACATATTATTATGCCAAGATAGGCATCTCCATTTGCTAACTAATAGTTAGTTAAACTAACTGCATTTAGTGTTCACAAAGGATTGCGATCTGTATTATAGTTTAGTATATCTTAAAGGCCAATGCTATAAAGGAAATTCATGCTTTATCAGATCTGTATGATCTGTAGAATCAGACCAGTATGATGTCAGAGTTACAGAATTAACAAAACCAAGGTAAGGACTAAGGCTCCTTCCTTGGTACAAAGAAATCAGTCACAGAAGGGTAAAACCGTGAACATTCCAGAGTCTTAGATCGTCACCAAGAACCGCTGGAGCCTTGACCGTTAGATGGTAACTCAGCTTTGTTCTAGCAAGAGTCTTGAGGAGGCTTCAGAATTCAGACAGCATTTTAGCAATGAATCAAACCAAAAATAATCTTAAAGAGAATTGGGGTTGTGCTCTGAGGAATTATGTAATTTTCTTCAATAATGATCCAACCTAACTTAAACAGAATTGGGGCTGTGCTCTCAGGAATTATGTTACTTTCTTCAATAATCCAACTTTAGATTGGAAATGGAGAGACCTATCCCTTCTCGCTCTGCTCAAGGTAGAGATCAATAGGCTAACAAATGCTCTCAAGAACAAAAGAATAACCATCAAAAGTGGGGAAGATGGACTAGATTGGGTTAGGTCCAATCTTAAAGAGAATTGGGGTTGTGCTCTCAGGAATTATGTAATTTTCTTCAATAATGATCCAACCTAACTTAAACAGAATTGGGTCTGTGCTCTCAGGAATTATGTAACTTTCTTCAATAATGGTCCAACTTTAGGTTGGAAATGGAGAGACCTATCCCTTCTGCCTCTGCTCAAGGTAGAGATCAATAGGCTTACGAATGATCTCAAGAACAAAAGAATAACCATCAGAAGAGTGGGGAAGATGGACTAGATTCAGTTGCATCTAAAATTCAATGCAAAGAATGGTTAATGGATCATTGCAGAAGACGTTCAACAAGGAGCTACTGAGATCTCAATTCAACTCTGCTGGAGTAAGTTTTGCCTGCCTAAGGCAGCAGTGGTACTTGGGCAGCCTTACAGAAAAGGAGTTAGACTTCAGACAAGTTTCAAATGATAAGCTTTCTGGGCATGTCCAGGTGTGTTTTGTGTAAAAGCAATGAAGAAACGGTAGATCATTTTATGTTGGGATGTCCCTTCTCTTAAAAATTTGGAGGCGGTAATGTGCTGAGCTTGTATGGTGACTGCACTTCCAAATTATATTTTGAGCCTGTTCAAAGGATGGCCAATCAAAACTAGAATGGGTCTATAAAAGAGTTTGTGGATTACTCGTCCCTCCATATTCCTTTGGGAAATATAGAAAGAGAGAAAAAAAAGAATTTTTTAATAAATTTTAATACTATGAATGTATAGTTTTTTCTCAATAAAGTAGAAGCAGCAGTTGTTGAAACCACGAATAGCAAAGCTATTGTGCATCCGAAGAAAGGGAAGTTTTCAGAGTGGGATGGCAATATGAGATTAAGATGGAATGAACAGAAAATACATCCATTCATTGGGGATAATCAGTTGCGGACTCCAAACACAAGAAACTGGGCAAAATGGAAGCCCAATATATGCTTTTTGGATGGGGGGCGTTGAAAGATTAACTATTCTACTTGTGAAGACACCAATTATGTGGTAGAATCCTTTGCTCTCATCCAAGGCTTATAACTCTTCAAAGACGTTGACATCAAGGTGGAAATCAAAGGTGATTCAGCGATAATTGTCAACGCCATTAGAAGAGGGGGAACACCAAATTGGAAATTGGGAGCTATGGTTCATAGAGAAATGGAAATTTTAAAAATTTCTGACTACACTATTAATCATGTTTTACTGAGAAGCTAATAATGAAGCAGACGCACTTGATAACTTGGCTTCTGGCAAGGCGGCTTATAGGTCGATTGGCACAAAATCATGGCAGTCATCATTACATGGCCATCCGATTTGTTGAAGTAAAAGCACTAAATTATTATGATGCACTTCTCAGGCGTTACACATGCCATAATCTACACAAAATATTGAATTGCAAGTTCCAATAGTTGAATGCTTAATTTGTTAACAGCAGTAATGAAAAAGGCACCATATCAGTTGGCAGAGGCTCACATTTATGAAAGCTTAGTTATATGCAATCAAGGACACATGAGGCTTATATAAGCAGCAGCGATATGGATGGTCACATGATTATAATTCATTCACCTTGTATGTATGGTCACATTTTACAAATTACCTACGACAAACAACATACTGATGAGTTTTATCACAGATTGTGTAGGATGGAATGAGAGTTATCAATAAATTGATCCCTAATTAAGTTGTTGACATCTCCTAGCTTAATGGCTCTGCTACCTCTTGTTCCTTTATTCCATAGTTTCTCATGGATTCTCCAATTTGGATGGAATCTAATAAGCGACAGATGTCCTTCATTGAGGATATTAAGGAGGAGAGGCACAAAATAATTATGAAATGATCGCATGGATTGTATTGCATTTTGTGCAAATGAATACTTGGCGGGGAATTTATATATTCGGACAACCAAAATAGAGTAAACACAAATATTATCACATTGTTTTTGGCTACCATTCTAGTGATCGGTGAGTCTAAGGTGGCTGCCAAGCACCTGTGCAGAAAGGTCTTGAAGGAAGCTCTTTTGGGAGAATCGGATTTGGTAATTGCTAATGTGGACGAAGATCTGAGAAATCCTTGTTCACGAGACTATTTTGTAGTTTGTGTATGTAGGAGCAGTAAAGAAGTTTTAAAATGGCCAATACTCATGGTTTGGAATCCCTTTCATACTGGGGAGAATGAACTTCTTAAAAAAGCTTATGGGTCTGAAAATGGAGGATGAAGGAGACTAGATTAATGTCTTTAAAAGGGAAAAGGACCTCGGCAGTGAGGAAGATGAGGATTTCAAAACAGAGATTCAAGAAGAATTGTCTAACGAGACGACAAGGGGTGCTCACCGACCCAGTCATTGTGGTGCAGGCTGCTCATCTATGAAGCATCAATATTTGTCAAATGGTTATTATGTTTTCCTCTATGTCTTCTATTTTTTGTTTTGCATACTAGAATTTTGTTATATGTAAGGTGTGCTTCAGTGGTCAATTTAGGAGTTAGGGTTGTTTGATAGTAGAATTTTGAAATCATTCTCTACCAAATTTGGTAATTAGGGTAGGTGATAGGTGGATTTTTTTTTTCCTGCCAATTTTGATAGTATATGAATACAAACAATGGCATTCTACTTATTGAACCAACGTAATTACTAATTATCAATGTAATGTTTACCAAGTGACAAAAACGGAAGCACAATTGTTGTAAATGAATTTACAAGACAAAATGTAGATCAAAATTAATCTTTGGACAAACACGAAATGTGACTTGTCACCATAAAATATGCAAGATAGGAAGGGACAAAAGAAATAGTTTCCCCTAATCTAATGTCAACTTTTGATCTTGATTTGGAGAGAAGATTTATAAATGGATGCTAATTGTGTCTTTCTAAAATGAAGACTTGCCAAAGGACTACATGGATTACCTCCCAGTGATTCTAGGTTCCAACGAAAGAGTATTTAGTTTGCACATTAATTAAGTCCTTGTATGGATGTAAAATTGTACTCCTCAATCCCACTACATCGATATTTGTCAACACTTGGAAATCTAGGATGCAAAATAAGTCTTTTTATCCATATCTCATATGTCAAAAATAGTGATAATGATATTGCCATCAGTGATAGTGAAAGCCCATATAATTAAAATCTGGACGTCCTACACTATTCCTAGGTGTACAATTTGAGCAACTTGATCAAACCATTTTTTTATCACAAACAAGTATACAAAAGCATAGATGGAAGACTCACCGGTTACTCGGCGAGTTTTTAAAACTCGCTGAGTATTTTGGGACGGCGAGTAAATCGCCCAAAAACTCACCTGCCAAAAAACTCGGCGTGAGTCCAAAAACTTGCCGAGTAATCGGCGAGTTAATATAAAAAACTCGCAATTCAGGGAACCCGCGGCCAATGACGCCTAAATAGGTCAAAATGCATTGTTTTTTGCATTGTTTCTTTCATTTGTGTGGAGCAAAGAAGGTTTTAGCTGATTGCAAGTGATTAAAGGCAGATTGGAGTGGATTTTGGAGGATTCTAACCGAATTTAGAAGAGAAATTTCTTTCCAGGTATGTTCATCTTATCATTGTTTGAAAACTTTTTATAGTTTTAAGCAAAGCTTTTATTGTTTTTGTTGTTGTTTGTAAATGATTTCAAATCATTTGAAAGTTGAAACCCTGGTTGTTCTAAACTTCTAGCTTCTAAATTCTAACTCTAAGTTCTAACTTTGTTTATTCGTTTTTCTATAAATTTAATTATTTATGTGTAGGGCAGCAGACAAGCATTAAGAAAACATGACAAACCCGCAAGAAGAGTGGCAACAAACACCATGCCCATCTGGATATATAGGCACTCAGCCTAAAAATGCAAGAGATAAGGCATGGCGGTATGCCTATGAAGCTCCAAGTCCAAATGATATTGGGAAGGTGATATGCATTCCCTGTGAGAGAATTATTTCTGGAGGCATAAACCGCCTCAAATACCACCTTGCAGGCATAAAGAAACATGACTCAAATCCTTGTCTCAAGGTAACTGATGAAGAAAAAAGATTCATCCATGCCCTACTTGCAGCTGCTGAAGAGAAAAAATTGAATTGGGAGAGGGCAAAATTATCTATGAGGGCAGCCATAGCTGAATCTGAAGGAGCTCCTTTTGATATGCAAGAGGAAGAAGAAGCACTTGAGAACATACCAGGATCTCTTCGTGGCCCATGGATCCGCAAACAAAATTTCTCTTTTACCGATTCCACTTCTTCTACATCTCCTACTTCTTCATCATCACCATCCGGATCCCCATCAGGGATAGGTGGTTATTTTGTGCCCAAGAACACACCTGGAGCACAGCCATCATTAGAAGGCACTGCATGGTTTAAGGAGGTGCATGAGGAAACTGATATTGTAGCAGCTGATTTTTGGTTTTTCAACAATATCTCAATGAATACCGCTGATAGTCCCTATTGGGTCAATATGGTGAATGCAATGACAATATCAGGCAAAGGGTACAAGCCGCCTAATTGCAAGGATATGAGTGGAAAGTTAGTATTTTACTATTTAGTAATTGTAAATAATTGTGATTCACTTTAGTTCATTGTTATATTTTAAATCTTAATTGTTATAACTTATTTCCTAATTTTTTACTAACACTTACACTTTATTTAATATTAAACCTAAATTTTGTAGGTTGCTTGACAAAGCGGTTGGTAGGGCAACATTGTTGATAGAAGACCAAAAGAAAGAGTGGAAGAAGTATGGCTGCACCATTTTATCTGATGGATGGACAGATGGAAGAAGTAGAACCATTATTAACTTCTTGATTGCTTGCAAAGATGATGTGGTGTTTTGGAAATCTGTCAATGCAGCCACATTGGCTTTAATGTTGGAGAATGTTGTCATGGAGGTGGGAATAAAGAATGTGGTGCAAATAATCATAGATAATGCAGCAGCATATGTGGCAGCAGGTAGATTTAATTTTTTATATTTGAATCAATATGAATCATGAATGTAATGCTATGGTATTATTCAATTTAGATTTGATGTAATTTGTAAATACTAAATATGGAAAGTTTGTTACTGATTATTGATTTTTTGCTAATCTTTTAGGTAGAATCCTCCAAGAGAGGCATCCCACACTTTTTTGGTCACCTTGTGCAGCACATGTCCTTGACCTTCTTTTGGAGGACATAGGAAAACTTGATTGGGTGAGTCCAGTTGTGGAAGATGCTAGGCGAGTCACGAAATATATCTATAATCACCCATGGGTTCTCAGTTTGATGAGAAAAGCCACTAAAGACAAAGATTTGATGAGACCAGCTATGACAAGGTTTGCAACGGTCTTCTTGACATTGCAAAGTATTCTTGACCACGTATTGGCTTTGAATCAAATGTTTGTGTGTGCTGATTGGGTTGCTTCACCTTACTCAAAGAAGCCCGAAGGAGAGGCTGTGGCACGAATAGTCTTCGATGATAGCTTTTTTGCAAAGGCTAAGGAGATTGTGGAGGTAACTTCATTATATTTTTAGTTTATTCAAGTTTCATTATCAATTCATAACTTACTATGTTATTAACTAATTTGTATTTTTCAAATTTCAAATGTAGATGTCTCTGCCCCTGGTTCTAGTCTTGCACACGTGTGATGGGCAGCAATCCCCAATGGGATGTCTTTATGAGGCCATGGATAGGGTGAAAGAGGCTGTTAGAAGTTACTATCACGGGGACAGTCTCAGATTTGACCCCATTTGGGAAATAATTGATAGGAGGTGGAACAATATGCTCCACCAACCTATTCATGCAGCAGGCTACTTCCTCAATCCCAAATTCAGGTACTATGATAATTGATTGTCCTTGAAGTTGGAATTTTAATAAGTCTTTATTTTACTTTACTTTTTAAGGTTGTGTAGTAAGACTTGATATCATTTTCTATTTGTTTTAGGGCTGATGATTCCTACTCAGATTCTAATGGACAGGTCATGGAAGGTCTCTCTAAATGCATTGTGAGAATGATATCAAGTGAAGAGGAGAGAGACCTTATTGTGACCGAACAACAAATCTATGTGGAATCAAGGGGTCCTTTGTTCTCTTCTATGCTAGCAAAGAAAGCAAGATCTACTCAAGCACCAGGTAAAGCATCAAACTTTAAAACTTTTGCTAATTGATAAGTTGTGCTTCTGATTTTTTTTTTTATTGCTTTACAACTTTTTTAATTTTGTTTTGCAGATGCTTGGTGGGCAAGTCGGGGTGGCAATACCCCCAATTTAAGGAAATTTGCTCTCAGAGTCCTATCCCAGCCTTGTAGCTCATCCCATTGTGAGCGCAATTGGAGCTTATTTGAGTCCATCCATACAAAGAAAAGAAACAGAATGACTCAAAAATGGCTTAATTATCTTGTTTATGTGCACTATAATCTTAAATTGCACATAAAAAAAGCACAGCTCTTAGAACTACCTGGTCCGCTTGATCTAGATGAGATAGATCCTTATTCTGATTGGACAGCACAGGAGCCAAGTTCATTGTTTACACCAGATGAGATCGCTGATTTGGAGAGGCAAGCCATGGAGGGGGAGGCTAACACTGATTTTTAGTTCACTATGGATGACATTGAGGATGAGGACGAGGATGATGATGATTCAGGCGAGGATCAGGCATTACCATTAGGAGGAGATGCATCCTCTTCTAGGACGCCGAGCCAGTCAGTAGGGACGTCAAGCGAGGGGGCACAGCCACAGAGTTCACAGTCACGCAGCTCACGCCCTATCCCAGTGCGGGGCACTTCTTCTAGGACTAGACCCCCTCGCTTTCCTGCTAGTGCAAGTGGAAAGAGGAAGATGTGATTGACATTGTATTGATGTATTTAGACTTTTAGTATTTACTTCTAGTTTGACAGATTGAAACTATTTAATAATTTACTATTTTGCTTCCTACCATGAGCATTCTGCATGAGAATGCAATTTTGTACGCATTATGCATTTATATATATCTAAACTTTGTTTCTTTCTTTTGTATTGTCTTTAATTAACTTATTAGATTCATCTTCTCATTAAATTTTGCAAAATAAGTGTATTTTTAATTAAATTTCAGCGGTTTTTTAGGTTCCCGAGTTTTTCCCGAGTTTTTTTTTTAAATCGCCAAGTTTTTCCCGATTAAACTTTTGGGGGGCTTGGTGAGTTTTTGCATTTGGCGAGTTTTCCAACTATGTACAAAAGCACTTTTGCAAAAATTGACTTTACTAAACAAATCCAAAATCTATGCATATGAAAGCAGGTCTAAAGCAATTAACTTCAACTGATTCACAACATTTAAATCATCAATTGGTAGGTAGTATCATTAATCTTCTAATTACTCAATAAATAAATAAATTGCAATAAGCAATCTCTCTAAATACAAGTCTATAAAGTCGAGTTACCTGGTGACACGTCCTTGGGCCTAATAGACCCATCCTAAAACAGGAACAGTCCTTAGCTGTCACATAGCATTAATGTTTGAATTTTGATAATTTAATTGACTTTGACTCTCACGTGAACAGTCAATTTAAGTTACTTAACAGAAATGTTATATAAGATCTATTAGATTTCCACAATCCATTAGAATGAGATATGCTTTCTAGATTTGATTGTGTAGAGATTTTTATCATCAATAATGTATAAGTGGATGTTTTATCCATGTTTTCATATGAATATTTGAAATTTCGCAATATATTTTGAATTTTCTGTGCCCTTTGCCTCATTATGTGTTGAGGCAAAATATAAAGCAGCAAATGCTATAGATTGCAAAGCAATTTGGTTGCACAGGGTATCTATCAATCTTCAAACAGACAAAACAGCAGAAACCTCATTTCTTGTGGCAATCAAAGTGTTCTCGAATCCATAGAGAACATCCATTTCATGTCAAACCCAAGCATCTAGAAGTCTGTCACCATTACATACAACAATTGTCTTTATAAATGTTCTAAATAAGTGCAGACATAACAACTAAACCCATAACAATTGAACACCTGGTAAGAGATACATTTATCAAATTCAGAAATTAAAAAAGGTATTGTATGTTGTTTAATTATTATAAGAGGTAGTAGAAAAAAAGGTAAAACAACAATGATGTTAAAATTGGTGAATCATTTCAACCAACAAGATAATATTTGCTGTTTGCTTTGAAGTGCATTTGTTGTGCGGTCACCTGGTTATATACAGGCACTTTTATAATTGTTTTTGCAATCTGTGTACTCATACCATGTTTCTCCAATCCACCAGCTGATATTTTAGAAAAGGATGCAAAATAAAATCCGTCAAATCAAGAATTACAGTTTGTAACTAGAGCTCAAAATAAACAGGAAACAGAATCTTCAAACTAAGTGTTTAATATGACAAGACCGTGGACACTGACATACTGATTTTCATCACAAAAGAATTCATAATATTCTAAAAGCTTTTGTGTACATGGATGCATCTAAAAAAATTGGGGCTCGAGTTGTTTTGGATTTGTTCATACAAATAGCATTTAAAAATGTGAGTGTGTAAACTCACACCTGTGCACATGGGCATGTGTGTCTGTGTGTGTATGCTTGTGTGTGTTTCTTTGTGTGTGTCTGCATGTGTGCATCTCCATGTATGTTTCTATGTCTCTGTGTCCATATATCTGTTGTACGTGTATATCTTTGTCTGTAAGTTTGTGAGTGCATATGCACTCTCAAAACAGTAATTAATTTCAGAATACCACAAAGCATCTATTTTATTAAGTCTATTTATAGTAAATTTCCCTACCTCCCAAATTGAACTTATTTTGACTTTTGGACAACTTATTATTTTTAGAAAGTTCATTTTTGGCAAGTCTATTTTGGCAAAAAGTGAGCTCCGGATGAGGTAAGAGCCTACAACACAACTATAAATTGTGAGCCTCTTATCTAGAGGTCTTGGGTTCGAGCTGCTCAAGCTTAATAAATAATAATAATAATAAATCACAACACAATAATTAATCTTAGCTTCGACCTCTTACCAATTAAAAAACAAGTGAGCGTTGGATGATAAAGAGACAAAAGGGTATCTATTTCTATATCCTAAAGAATGAGAAACAACGGCAGTCAATCAGAAAATGGTTAAGTCTCGAATCACCCTTGAAATATCCAAAAGTAGAAAGGCGTGAAAATATCAGGAAAAAATGGTTGTCATAGAATTCTTCTATCATTGACAAAATCCCTGACCACTCAAAAAATCACACCTTGGAGAAAATCGTCATCATGGAATTCCATCACGGATAAAATCCATGACCACTCAAAAATCTTGTCTTGGAGAAAAATGGTTGTCGTGGAATTTTTCCATCATGGACAAAATCCATGACCACTCAAAGAAATTCCGCCTTGGAGAAAAATGGTTGTTATGGAATTCTTCCATCATGGACAAAATCCATGAGCACTCAAGAAATCCCACCTTGGAGAAAAATGGTTGTTACAAAATTCTTTCATCATGGGCAAAATCCATGACCACTCGAAAAATCCTGTCATGGAGAAAAATGGTTGTTGCATAATTCTTACATCATGGACAAAATCCATTACCACTCAAAAAAACTCGCCTTCGGAAAAAATGGTTGTTTTGGAATTCTACCATCATGGACAAAATCAATGACCACACAAAAAATCTCACCTTGGAGAAAAATGGTTGCTACGGAATTCTTCCATCATGGGCAAAATCCATGACCACTCAAAAAATCCTGCCTTGGAGAAAAAAGGTTGTTGCAGAATTCTTCCATAATGGACAATATCCGTGATCACTAAAAAAATCCCACCTTGGAGAAAAATGGTTGTCGTGAAATTCGTCCATCATAGACAAAATCCATGACCACTCAAAAATTCTTGCTTAGTTGTTGCAAAATTCTTCCATCATGGACAAAATCCTTGACCACTCAAAAAATCCTGCCTTGGAGAAAAATGGTTGTTGCAGAATTCTTCCATTATGGACAAAATTCATGACCCCTCAAAATTTTCACCAGCAAAAAAACAAGAATTCTTGGAAAAAATGGCTAAATTTCTCCTACATGGAAGAAAAAACAACAAAATGTTGGAAATTTTCTCCTTCATGGAAGAATAAACGGCTAAGTGTTGGAAAGTTTCTCCTTCATGGCAGAAAAAATGTGTAAGTGTTGAAAATTTCTCCTTCACGGAAGAAAAAATGGCTAAATGTTGAAAAACTTCTCCATTATGGAAGAAAAAATGGGCAAGTGTTGGAAAATTTCTCCTTCATGGAAGAAAAAATGGCTAAGTGTTGGGAATTTCTCCTTCGTGGAAGAAAAATAACGGTCGAGTGTTTTTATCCTTCATGGAAGAAAAAATGTTTTAAGTGTTGGAAATTTTCTCCTTCAAGGAAAAAAACGACTAAGTGTTGGAAATTTCTCCTTCATAGAAGAAAAAATGACCAAGTGTTGCACATTTCTCCTTCATGGAACAAGAACTATCCAAATGTTGGAAATACTCCCACGACTGAAGAGATAATTGATGATGATAAACAAGGGAAGGGGAATTCTTCAAAAACATTAAAAAAGGTGTAACAAAGTGAATTTAAAGCATTTGAAGAGAAAGGTGTAGAGAGAGAGAGAGAGAGAGAACTTTGGAGAAAGAAAATATCATTCTAGAGAGAGAATATATACCAGGACTATGTTTCATTTTAATTTCTTACACGATTCTTATATCAATTATTTCTATTTTGCAAGAGGAGAAAACTCCAATTTTAGAAATTCAAGAAAGATGCTCAAATCCCAAATTCTAGTCCCAACATCAAAGACGTCCAAGTACTGAGTGATTCAATCCCAGGCATTCAAAGTTCAAAGATCAAAGTCCAATCCGAAAATCCAAGAACATGGCAAAGGAAGTTTCATATGAGGAAATTCTAAAGTGACATTATCATCAACAAGGGGTTTGTTTCATTTAGGGAGATAAATTTCCAGGCAGGTACATCGAAGATGAGAATGTTTGAGAGATTTTCATAAAATCAATCAAAGTTGGATCTTAGTTACAAAATGACACGGTTGGAAGGGACTCAAGCTCACATGGCCTCCATCATGATTTCGTGGGACCCAATTATCTTTGCTGGTGAGTTTAAGGTCTCCAAGTCAAACTTCTTTGCATTCAAGGAATGGAATCAAGAATAGTCTATTCAAGGAAGAATGAGCATTTATCAAGTAATGGACATGCATAGTGGACATTTATTGCACCCCACTCTCTATCAGTGCAAGCATGCATAGTGGGCATTTTTACCCACTATGGTAATGGATTTCTTATTGTATAAATGTAGATTCCTTTTCTTTCCCTAACCCTAATTAGGGTTGATGTGGCATGATTTGAGTCATCGGTTATTATTTTCATCAAGGCCAACCATTGTAATCGAGGACCTATAAAAATGCCTCCCTTCTCATTTGCATAGGAGAACTTTCCGAGATTGTTGCTATCAGCTACTATGATAATAGAGTTTTCATTGAAGTTTGGTGAATACTTGATGTGTCTTGGTGCTTGCTTATTCTCTTGAATTCCCTCATTTAGATTTAGTTTAGTTTAGTTAAAGTGTTGTGATTGTAATGGAGAATATGATGGTGTATTGATGAATTTCTTTGGTTCATGCTTTTGACATTTTAGTGATTCTAAATCGTTGTGCAAAGTTAGCTTGAACCCCCTTCTTGCATACATTTAATTTATGTCATTCATATACATTGTTCTTTATGATGGTGTATGTGGTGGTATGAAAATCTATCACATAAGTCTTGAAGATTGCACCAATTCACGTGTAGTTGTAGTATAACTTGGCAAAGCAGAGCTTGGTAAATTAAGGAATTTGTCCACCGAAGTACCATCTATTGTCATCACTTCCCTTAAGAGTAGAAAAGAACCTCTAAACCCTATACCATTTCACTTAGGCATATTTTGTGACAGCCAAAAAAGTACTTCATTGCAAAATCTTTGGATAGCTCTAACATCTAGTATGGCTTGAAATGAATCTGAGTAAACATATGCAAGGCCCTTTGTGATTATCGGCAAATCAAGTCAACCACTAAGCTTTTGCACAATCATGACCTGACATTGAAGGAACCTTGGAGTCATCGCATGATCTTCTTGCAATCTTAGCATACACGAGACTTTGTTCAAGAGAGGATAAGATACTTTGGTATTTTGTTCTACTGTTTGGTGGGTCATAAAACACACATCAACAAATGTCAATGACCAAGAGTTGCCAAAAAAAACTGAGAAGATTGTCCCCCTCTTCAGAATGGCCTGCAACATGAGACAAGAACCTGCCACTGACACTATTATTGAAATAAGTTTGTTACTAACCCTCCCAAAATCTGCAAAACTTTCACCAGAAATGATTACAAAACATCCAACCTGATATTAGATAACTGAGTTGCCCTTCCCTATAGATAGAAACACACACTGAGAATAGTTGTCACAATTTTGAGGGAAAATCAACAAACCCTCCAAACTATGCAAATGAGCATGATGCTCTGAAAAAACTGCCATAATTTGAAGTTTACAAAGCATTACTTTTACAGAAAACCAAAAAAAAAACTGTAAAATCCCTAAAAAAATGATTTTTTAGGAGAAAAAACAATCAATACCAAACACATAATATATAACTTTGTTGTTAAGGAAAAATGGTCATACCCAACTGAATTATTTTTTTTGAACGGAAACCCACTAGATAATTTTTTAGGAAAATTTATTAAAACCCACAGATAACTTTTGAGGAAAATTTTATTAAAACACTCCCACAAGGAAGTCACACCTAAGTGATTGTATTAACAATACACACACTTGAATAGAGTTTTATACAAATGCTAAAAATAGGGTGAAATAAAAAGAAAGTTGACTAAATAAAGACGATGTCTAAAATAGACCAAATTGAAACAATAAAAAAATAAAGCCTAAATGACCATTCACTAAGGTTCTAGAAGAACAAGCTAAAATAAACCAAGAACCTAGGATAATTATAAATATTTATGGGCATTCATGACCACTAACTAAGCCTGAATGACCATTGATTCATTCAATCAATCAATACAGGAATTACATTATGCTTTTCTAAATCAACCCCTCTCACAACATTGTATAGCACTCAATCTCAGCTTGTTTTCTTCAGATGCAATAGGATATTTGATTGCAGGTAATGTATTGGAGTTGTGGGGTTCATTATCAACTCCAACAATAATGTGTGGCTCGAGCTGGAGTTAATTAGTTGCTAAACACTTGATATGGCATTGATCCTATGTTAGCATGCCATTCATTTACGTTAGTCCTTGACTCCTTGTGATTGTTCATCCCAGCACTACCCTCCTCAAACACAAATACCTTAGGAAGCATTCTGTACTTATCCATCTATGGACAAAATTCCACTTCAAAATCAGGTATTCATCTAGAACAAGAAAGAGACATCACCTTACAACAGGTAAATTTAATCTTTAAGACCTAAATATTAAATCTTAATCCACCAAAGCAATCCTTCGTAATACTGTATATCTTGATTCTTGATAGTCATACATCTGGATCTTGAAGAAAATTCAAAAAACAAGCACCATTTTTTTATCAAGCACATATGTTTTTGCCTTAAATCACTCATCATTTCACTTTCATTTTATAGCAATATTACTACTGCCGTCACTTTTGTCAGGATGCCAGTGCCTCGTATGTCAGTAAGCCTTGTATTTGACTCAGCCTATTATAACAATAATTTGATGCCACCTCATCGCCAAAAAGTACAGGCCAAATAGGATTCCTATATTCATTTATAGAATTTGGAAGCAACAGAGAGTTATTTTCCATACCAAATAAGTTAAAAACCTTAAAGTGGAAGCAGCCCATATACCTTAACAATATAAAATAGCATGATCCAGTATCTTACCTTTGGGATTTTACCATTTAGTCTTTGATCCGCAAAAGGAAGGTTGCGGACAACAACAATATGCCATAGTCCAATTGTGCGGTTGTCACTAAGCTTCTTTCCTTCTTTTTCTTGTTCCAATAAAGTGATTTCATCCCAAAATGCCACATAGCAGACCTGCATGTCTTTTTTTCATTAATATATGCCTCATAGATCCAGCATCCATAATTTGAGAACTGGAAGTCTTAATTTGAACTGTAAGACATAGTTGAACACCTTTCTTAATGATGCCTGAGACATGCCAATAGGTTGGTATAGATCATCGCCACCACCAAAAGTACATGTGGACACGATTGCTTTGCAGCTATTCATAAATGTTTTATCTTCAAAATCAATATCAAAACCTCCATGGTCACTATAGAAAGCACAGTGTACAGTCATTGTCTCTCTTACCTAATCACAACATCCAAAAACCATTTAGAAACAACTATTCAGATGAAGCATTGCACAGAACTTGAACAAACATATGTTTTGGTTGTGGACAGAGAAACATGACACATGGCAGAACCTCTAAGTCATTATCCACAAAATGTGTCATGCCTATCTAAGTGTTGGACAAATTGCTCATGTGACTTACTGTTATATCAAAAGTTACATTTGGCCAAACATTTGGACTCCCATAAAAATCTCAGTAATATCTGATATCTTGAGGCAGCTTATAACCTTGAAACTTTCTTGTCTTTCTTGGAGTGTTTGATACCCCGTGAACATATTGAAATTGTGGCTTTCTGTCTCTGATTGCTTCAAAGATGTTGAATTGTCTGCATCTGTTGTACTCTCCAATAGCTCATAGGCTATGTTTCTAATCAGACTACCACGTGTCTGCACAAGAGGCAACTCCAAGTGTTCGATGTCCTCTGAAGGTAGAAGCTTCAAACAAGCTGTCCAGACAAATAAAAATTAGTATGAATACACCTCAAACTCAACATTTAGAATACAATTTTAAACAACTGCTCTAGTAGTTTAGTAATCCAATAATGTGCATCATTGTAGCACAAAAGTTGTACTTCTGAACTGCTACTGAGGAAATGAAGCATGCCATTGCAAAGTTCAAATGTAGCTTATACTAGAGAAAATTCAAAATCCTTTAATATATATGCATGTGATCAACAAAAGTAACAAATAGTACAAACTACAAAGCTAAATATAAAGAGCTCTATACTGAACACAATATGTTTCATATAGAGGTCTCCTGACACAAGGTTCCATTTGGATAATAAATAATCAATCTACAAAAATTGAACGAGAATACCGCAGAAATTCATCGTAAGCTAAATAAAATAAGAATAATGTTCCGCAAAAGAAAAAGATGGTTACAGTTTTCCAATAATTTAGTGGCAAAAAGATGTCGGACGATACTTCAAAATAGCCAAAGCAATTTCAATACGCCAAAACTCCTGCTTCATAAGATATAATAGAAATTTGAGAGTTATGACATAAAAGTAAACTCTTGAGGAGGAGGAAGAGTAGAGAGTATTTCATCACCGATTCCAAAATGTGATGCAAATGAGCATAACTGCAGCCCAAGACTCTTCGCAACAATAAAGTCTGCCATTGTTAGCTTCCATTGTAAGAGAAATGGCTTATAGCACAAGAATATTATTAATTAACATCTACATCCATGTCTATTGTATGGAAAGAGCAATCATATTAAAGAGATGTGTTGGAAGGAGCACATCACAAAACAGCCCAAACACTTCATGAAGAAAGCAAGCAACGGGCAACACTCCCAAAAAGAAGTCAAAAGAGGCAAGAGACATGGTCATTCTTCAGGGCAAGTAAAATGCAAAAAGATGTAATCCATGATGGACAAACTATTGCACTTCTTGCCACATACAAAGTCATTGCTATCCTAACTATATGTTACTTCACCGAAAGCAAAGTGCAAAAGGATTTCCAGAAGGAGATGCCAGTTGTTCAGACGCCTACAGAACAAGAGGGTAAAGAAGGTCATTTGCAGCACCAAGCTGTCCAAAGAAAAAGCCATTAAGGAGCGGCAGCACATAAGGTGTCTCCATTTCATGCCCAAGAAGCTAGACATGGTAAAAAGTTACTTCTGGTTTCTTAGAAACAGATGACCATCTTAGATTCTGTTTCTGCAGATAGTTGTCGAGCACAAAAAGACTTGAAGAATATTAGCAGGTGACAGCGTCAGCCTTAGCCAATGTGGTCATGCAGGTTTAGCTTGGGTCAAATTCATCATACTGTCAAAGTTCAAACCGAGGGAACCAAAATATACTTGCAGTATTGTGCTGGGGATTGTCTAATCATTGTTTCAGGGACAGCATTGCATAGATGAAAAATAAGATTCAAAATAGAAAGTGGAAGCCATTGACTTGAGAAAACAAATAAAAGAGACAAATGAGAGGACAATGCAAAGAAGTTTCCTATCTGTCAATGTCTTGGGTATGCATGTGATCTCCTCCTCCATAAAATTACAACACCTTTGTCAATTCGTCTGGCTTCCTCAATATAAGGCCCAATGAAAATAGGCATTTCAGTTATTGCAGTTCAGATAGTGCCGAAATTTGCATGCATCATATCCACAGAGCCTCAAAGAAAACTTTGAAATTTTGCCGACTATATCTTCAGTAAAGTACAACTCAAATCAAAAGAGAATCAGAAGGCCTAAATCTTGTAGATATTATTAATTCAATTGATAGTTTTCCCAACAAAAAATAATTATTATTAATTTTTTTTAATTTTATCAATTTTTTCACCAATTTCCCATGGACAGGCGACTGAGGACCAATAACCCCACAGAAGAATTCATATTTTCTTGATTATTGGTGCATCAGAGAGGAACAAATAAACTACGAAAAAAAATTAACACTTGGCAAATCAATTTAACATGGCCGGTAATGCCTTGCGTTTTCTTCCACTATAGACCCTCGTCTGGCTCCTTGGGTGGAAACAAACCATACTCTTAACAGAGAAAAAAAAAAACCATTGCTTATGCTTCGTACACTATATCCCTCGAGAAAACTGTGCAAATAGTAAGACACAATCTTTAGTAGACAATGTGACTCTGGCACCTAACGAAAACTTTGGGCAAGAAAAGAACGAGTCTTCGCAGGACACAGCAAGATTTTTGCCTGGAAAGAAATATATCCACATATTTGTATACTGCTGATATTTATCTAACCGAAAAAAAGGTTTTGAGGATGTCATACTGTATCTTATATGTTCTTTTCAATCAAAGCGGAAACGGCAAAGACAGAACTGCGACTAATTATTTCAATCACTATCCCACATACAAATCTTAAGATGAAGTGCAAATAAGCTCGAATCCTACCACAGAACTGCTAAGCTTTCCATGTCACAGTAGCGCAAATGGGGAGCCTGCCTACTTATCTCTGAGGATTGTAAGCAAGCGCTTAAATAAAAAGGACTCCGAGCGTTCTCTACAACAAATTTTTTAAAGCAGTTCACAACCTCACCAAGAGTTGCCAAACGAAAAATAAAAATCTCTTATCAATCCGGGCAGCCGAAGATTTTAGTTTTTACGAAAAGATTAGAAAGTAAGGGCATACTCCAAAGCAAAAAATCCACTTACGCTCTCTCACGCCATTCACAGATCGCGTAGGCATGTCCAGACGATTTAAATTGCTCTCTCCCAGCTTCTCCGTTTCTTTCCCGCCCCGTATGCGTCCTTGGCTGCTATTTGAAGACATCGTGTCTGTGACAAACAGAACGGAAAAACATCAAAAAAACCATCAAAAAGAATCGTTATTCTCCAAAGCTAGTGTAAATGTATATATCTCTCCTGCTACCCTCCCCAGATAGTCTGAAACCCTGATCTAGGATATTTCCGTACCTGATGGTGTGTGCTGGCGATGTGAGGAATTAAAGAGTACAAAAAAGAAGAACCCAATCGCAGGCAGAAGTAGCAAAAGAATCCAGCGTTTCCAAATCTTTCTGAAAGTCCTGAGCTGTAAGCTGGGCCGCTCATTTCTTCTCTTTCTTTTCACTTTAAATCTCATTTTGGAGGCGGCCTCATCGGAATCGTCCTCAGCAACAACTACAGAAATGCTGTTGTATGATGGTCGATCGGGTGAAGTGGAGCTTCGAGATGTTGAATTACTCCACGACGCCACCATTTTTTCACCAATTGGCCCAGAAAACTTATGTTTCCCGCTACAAAAATCTGGAGAGGTCTGAACACAGTCATCAGCATACCATAATTTTCTGTGAAAGAAATTGGAACAGAAAAAACGTTCACATCCGTTATAAAGGACGTTACGTTTCCCAGACCCAATACACACGTGGGGGCAAATTGAATTTAGAAGAAGAGAATTTATCACAGTAGACTGAAAAGAAGAAGATAATTTATGATTACAAGTTGATTGAGAAATTAGTGAATTGCTTTAATATCTATCTTTCAATCATACAAAATCATTAATCAAATATTTAGAAAGTTTATATATTAATTAATTAATATTAAACTATTTATCTGTATGGTGATTGGTCTATTTGATTTGGTGTTATAGGACTCTTCTTTCATTGATTTACCTTTTTTTTTGGTGTTATTGGACAATCAATTATCACATAGTGGCTTGTATTTTGGTAAGTTATAATAGTTTAATTAAGTACGATAGTTGAGATTAAAATATAAATAATTATAATAATAATATTTAACATAATTTAATCAGTATATTCAAAAATCAAATAGTTGAATTCGCTTGCTGGTAAACTATGAAATGAAGCCCTAGCCTGGCTTCTGTGTTCTACACTCTACGACCCCTTCCTGGAGATTGCTCAATGTTCAACTATTATGTTAAAGAGCCTAGTTTGCCACAAAGTACTTCACTTTTCTAATTTAATGGTTGCAATAAAGAGCCCAAAAGAAAATATAATTTTTATGTTCTATTGTTCTACAATCAAAATTAGATCATAAGACAGTTACAGAGGAGTAGTCAAAGTACTTGGCGAGCTTGTCCAACATGGGTACAACGAAGTAGACATGGAATGATTGTTGAACCTGTCATTTCTACAACAATTTTAATTTTTCATCTATCAAGCTATTTCAACTATCGGAAGGACAATTTGAGATTGAATCTCTTGGGCTAACAATCAAAAGATCACGTGTTGTTCATTGTGGCATATTTGTATTCGATCACCTTCGCTAAAAGTTTAGTGTTAAATATAGGACTATAGATTCAATCAAAAGTTCTGAGTGGCAGCAGCATAGGGATCGAACAACTCCTGCGTACATACTTTTCTTGAGGGAAGTCGACTACACTATTTTTTATAATTGATGAATATGTAACTCTTTTTTTTTCACATCAAGGAGGGCAAAATACAGAAAAATGGCAAGAATTATAGAAGTTGTGAATCAAGCGAATAAATCAGCATTTCCTAGATTCGTAAATTACTCCTTTTCTAGAAAACACCAACATCAACAATCAATGGCAAATAAATTTTGCCCTGATAAGGGTTCGACTTTTTCCCAATCAACATATAAGCAACAAGAAGACAGGCTGAAAGAAAATTAGGTGATCCCATGTATTTCGATCAGCAACAGATTTGCAGTTTTAAACAAAGATCATTCAAAGTCGAATACATTTAGTGCCCTAGTTAAACAACATGAAGCCAGGGATAGGAAGATGATAAAGTTAAACAAAGAACCATGTGAAAATAACAATGGGTGGAAGTTGTAATTTCAAACAGGAATCGAAGAAGAAATGCATTGCAACAAAATAGAGGCCAATGATGGAAGAAAATAAAAATCGCTAGAAACAGTCCACCCAAATTATCAAACCGGTAGAGGAAGAAAAGCGAATGACAAAATCGATAACTTCCCCAGCAAAAGCAGACAAAAATTGTAAGCAAGCAATATATAAATCTACCAAAATTTTTGAAGCTAACTGTATTCTGCTAGGCCAAAAACAGCAGCAAGCAAACTTAGAAAAAAAGTGCTTAGGGTTTATGAGAAAAATCAAAAAATATATATACCACCACATAAAAGGGAGAATGGTAATTCAAATTATACAAAGCTACTAACACATAAAAGCAATATGACAACCTCGCCACCAGACAAGGTAAAGGAAATTAATTGCTATAATTGTTCTGATATATTAATCATTAGTGAAAGGTACACAGAAGAAAAGTGGAAGGAATACTCAGAGCTAGGAGTATATGTTTACTAGAGTGGACCAGACAAGCATTTATCAAAATTGACAAAGAAATTAGAGAAGATCTGCAAACAATAAGTAAGTATTAGTACTTCCTCAAAATCATCAAGTTAACTTCATTGCAAAAATAAAGAAATTAGAAATAAAATACTTTTGATATCAAAATGTTATTATAAAGGGCATGTAGTTAAATTTCAAACTTGGATACCTAATTGGAATGATGAAAAAGAGCATATGATACCAACTTGGTATGAATGTAGTAATCTTCCAGTAGAAATTAAACTTTTATATACATTATTCAGAATAGGTAAATTAATTGGTAAACTTATAGGTATAGACTCAGAGTATGACAAAACCAGTAATGTTAAATTCCTAATAGATAAGGAACCAAATCAAAAAATGATTAGAAGCAAAAAGTTTATAACAAATAGATCCATTTATGAGATTGAATTTAAGAAATATGAAGGGGAAATTAAAGGCATTATTAACACAAATCTAGAAATTGATCATAATTTGTCAACCATAGAGGAATTCTTTAGAAGTATTAAAATAAAGATGAGGGAACACAAGATTAAGGCAATTAATAAGGACAAAAATAAGAAGATGGAAAAACTAGATGAAAGGAAAAATTTTGAGCAGAGCACACAAACAAAAAATACACCTATAGTAAGAGTAAAGAACAAAATCAACTAGAATGTTTAGAAGTACCAGAACAGAGAATCGAAGGTATACACAAGGAAATGACAACAGTAACAGTGTTGAAAGGATGCAATATTTGTTAGAAGGAAAATGATATCTTGAAAGAAACAAAAAGAAGCATTAAAGAATGGTATAAAATGACACATGAGATTAAATTATTACAAGAAGACATTGAAGATCAGGCTATGTTAGGAGAACAATTTCATCAGGAATATGAGGTAAGACAACAACTTACAGATCAAAGAAAAGAGAAGGAGAATTATAATTCAAAGACAAAAATTGGGGTCAATATGGACAATAGGATGGCAAACAGATTAGATATAAACTATTTTAAGGAAGACACTAGTCAAATGCATTGGGATGGGGAAGACATGAACCAACAACTAGAATTTGCAAAGGAAAACACAGAAGAAGAAGGTTTAGAGCCAATAGAGTGTACAAAAGATCAGGAAGAAGAATATATAATTCCAGCAACAGATTCAGAACAATAGAGTAATAAAACAATTAGAAAAAATTCAAAAAAGAAAAGTTATAAATTTTGGCAAACACCAATAGATGGGAAAGATATCTTTGAAATTAAATATATAGAGGTGAAGGATAAAACAAAGGAATATAGTATCCCTCCAAAATTTGAAGCTTTTCTAAAGGAGTTTGAAATGTACAATCAAGAATATTTTATTACAAAGACTGAGCTTATTGAAGTGTCACAAAACTAGGAGGAATTTTGGGTACTAAAAGAGACCCCAAAAACATTGGAAAAGGAAAATTTAGAAAAAGATATAGGTATAGATGTAGAGGAAAATGAAATAATAGAACAAATATTAGAAGATTTAATAAATGAGGAAGAAGATAAAGATGGAACTACAAAAGAAAACAATAACCATATAAGTATAGATAATTTGGCTATTTCAATTAACCAAGAAGGATTTAGAACTTCAAAATGTGGCAAATCAAAGTTGAAAAGAGCAAGAAAATCACTCAAGGAATTAAAAGATGTAGATTGTCAGGCCAAGGAACAAAAAAAGATATTTCAGGTTCTTAAATCTGGGAAGGGGAAGTGCTTCCCGAAGAGCAATGAGGATCATAACATGGAATACTAGGGGCCTGAATGCTCCTAGTAAACAAAGAGTGTTAAAATGTAACCTAACACTCTTTGAGTCAGATATAATTATGATACAAGAAACTAAGCTTAACAAAGAAGAAGAGGAAAAGCTAAGAAAAAGACTAGGCAGATGGAATGCGGAATTGAAGGAATCAGATGGAGCATCCGGTGGAATGGGAATCATTTGGAATACCAAAACAACAAACATTAAAATTATAGTATTGAATAGCAATTGGATGGGGAGTGTGGTTTCAAGTAATAAGCATAATCTCCAATTTATTCTCATTAATGTTTATGGCCCAATACGAACTTCAGATAAATAGAAAGTCTGGGATGATATATCTGTCTTTATAGAGTTAGATCATAGACAAACATGATCATAGTTGGTGACTTCAATGTCATACTTGACCTCAAAGAAAAAAATGGAGGTTCTTAGATTTTAATAAGAAACATAGTAGAATTCAGAGAATGGGTCAGAGTTAATAAATTGATAGAAATACCAACCATCAATGGAGTATTCACATGGAATAATAGAAGAAAAGACTTCAGTTATATTGCAGAAAAATTGGACAGATTCTTTTTTAAAGGAGAATTAGTAGAATTGGATCTCACAATCATTGCCTCCATTCAGTCTAATGCAGGATCAGATCATTATCCAATCAAAATTGAATTAACATAACCTATAAAACCTAATAGGAATCCCTTCAAATGTGAAAAGATGTGGTTCTTAGATAAAACATTCATGGAGAACCTTAAACAATGGTAAGACGAAGGCAAGTTTATAGGATAAAAAATGTATTGTTTTGCATCAAAACTTAAAATACTCAAAGAAAACATACAAATATGAGAATAAAACAAATTTCAATAATATATTCCAAGACAAACTGAATAATGAAGAAAATCTTTAAAAACTAAATAATGAAATTATTAAAAATGGTATGGATAATTAAAAATTCATTAAAGAAAAAGAACTATGAATCATACAAGAAGACATTTTAGCAAAAGAAGAAGTCTTTTGAAGACAAAATTCAAGGGAAAAATGGTTAGTAGAAGGAGATAGAAATACAAAATTCATTCACAACAGTACAATACACAACAGGGCTTTTAAAACTATTATTCAAATTAAAGATTATAATGGTAGTACTATTGATAATCCAATAGAAATTGCTCAAACCTTCCTCACATACTATGAGAATCTATTAAACAATTATGACTTGTCAAATTTAACTAAATAAAAAATTATGCTTAACAAGAGCTCTTTGGGAGCTAGAGTAGGGACCTTTGGGGATCATTGCGGGGATCTAGGTAATAGTAATTGTTTGAAAAATCATTTTGTGTGCACTTATAAAACTTATCTATAAGTGCACTATAATTGAAAGATTTGTATAAGATGACAGATATCTAAGCTTGGTTGAAGAAAAAGTCAAATGATAGTTTAGCATTTTTAAATTTATTTCCACTTTGCTAAATTCATTTAAGTTGATTTGGAATTAAAATTATAAAGAAAATAATTAGAAATATAAAAGAAAATATTAAATGTATAATAATGTATATCTAGATATTTTAGGTATAATTGGTCGATGGAAATAGTTTTTTATTATTTTTTAATTAAAATATATAATTGACACCGAAAAATAGTAATATAATTTAATTGACTATTTACTATATTTGTATACTAATGATGCTTCTTTTTTATAATTTATGTTGAATTTGTAGTTTAAAATATTTTATAATTATAATTTCTAATAAGAATAATATAATTTCAAATTCCCTTAGAAATTAATAATGAAAATATTTAATTTATTAATTATTTATAAAGAAATTTTAGAAAAACTGATACAAATAATTTTTAATCTCATAAATTTCAAATTTTTAATATATTTATAACCTTAGCATTAGCCATTTACTCGTCTACTTTATCTTTTTTTTCCATATTTCAATAATTTTAAAAAAATACTATGTATTGTGGATAAATTAAATAGTTCCTTTAATGACTATTATTAGTAAGGCAATTTTAAAAAGAATTTATTTACGCCTTCAAATATGCCCTTTCACATTTTTAAATTACAAAAATAATTGAAATAGACCTTCCTCACTATATACTAAATAAAAAACATAATAATAAAAATTGTCATTTTCATTTAAAAAATTAATAAAAATAATATGAATATTTTTCCTAACAATTTGGGATGAATACTAATTCCAGTAGTAGTGAAAATGTTGTCATACGTTGTCTGTTGGGCATTTATTACATTGTTATCATCAATCTTTTACAATTGTTTATCCTTGTCCTTATATATTAACTCTAAAAAATCACAAAAACCTAGCAAAAATAGGCCTAACCAATAGGAAATTTGGAATTCATATTTAATAAATGGATTTTTGTAATCATAGCACACAAACTTTAGAATATGTCCATGCTTCAGTAGAAAAAAAATAAAACAATAGTTCAAAGACAAGAACTAATAATACTCTTCCTATACAATACACAAAATTGTGATAAAATCATTCATATAATTTAACCTAAATATTTATGCACTCTTTTCTTATCATCATACAAATCACATCAAATGTGTTAATAATGATCCAATCTAGGTGGGGTAGTAGATACCTCTGTCAACTCCACAAATTTTATTTTAAAAAAACACGTAAGAAAAAACCAATCAATTCCCTATGTGTCAAATGCTAAATTCTAAAAGCATTCATAATACCTAACTGCCATATAGTCAAATGGTTAATAAATGCAGCAAAGATTAGCATATGAAAGCACAATATGTGTCACTTCATGAGGGGCAATGTCACTTCATGAGGGGCACTGTGAGTAGTTGTTGTGTACATTTGCCACCTGCTACTCATTTAACTAGTATTTCATGTTCCATAGACTCATCTAAATAATGACTAAGCACATTCAATTCTGACATGAGTATTAATTATATTCTTATCGTTAGTGTTTTTTTTTTTTTTTTTTTTTTACATTTTTCAATTCGAAAAATTAAGATATATGTCCAGGAAAATGGTCCTTGGCCAATCAGACAAAAAGATTTTTCTTTTGATAAATGAATTGTAAAATATACAACCTAAAACTTTAGAGATATGATTATGGGAAAAAAAAAAAAAAACAAATAGACAAGGGGGTTAGACATAAACATTAGTACCATGCCTTATATAATATAAGGCAGGTACTAATAATACACCTAAAGTTATCACAGAATTTGACAACATGGAACTCAATAAACTTTTTACAAAAGATGAAATCAAATTAGCCCTTTTTAAGCTTAGCCCAAATAAATCTCTAGGGCTTGATGGTTTCCAAGCTTTTTTCTTCCAAAAATGTTGGAAAATCTTAGGGGAAGAATTATGGAAAGCAATAGAGGTAGCTAGAAATGGGGGATCAATCTTAACTAAATTTAATCATACTTTTTCAGCATTAATACCAAAAAAAGTTGTAGCAGTGTCACCTTTACATTTTCACCCCATTGCATTATGTAATACAATATATATAATTTACTCAAAAGCAATAACAAATAGGATTAAAACTTTGCTTCCAAAAATTATCTCAAAAGAACAAATTGGGTTTGTACCTGGTAGATTAATACTCGATGGAATATCCATCATTCAGGAAACTATACATTTAATAGTTAATAACAAAAAAACATGTATGCTTATGAAGTTAGATATACAAAAAGCATATGACACAGTAAATTGGAGGTTTTTATCTAAATGCTTAGAAAAGTTTGGATTTTCCAAACAATGGATACAGATAATTTTTAATTGTATATCTACTCCAAAAATCTCACTACTTATTAATGGCACTCCTGAAGGTTTCTTGAAGATTTCAAGGGGTATCCAACAAGAAGACCCCATGTCACCTTTTCTTTTTATAATTATGGAAGAAGCATTTGGTAGAGCTATTCAAAAGGCACAAGGTGTAGGATTAATTAAAGGCATTAAGTTGTTACTGAGAATGTTCCAAATACTACCCATCAGCAGTTTGTTGATGATGGCATTCTTCCAGGAATTAGTACCAAGGAAGAAATCAAAGCTTTTAAACAAATTATATTGGATTATTCATCAACATCAGGACAAAAGGTTAATGAAGAAAAATAAAAATTTAAAAATTTAAACACTCCAGAGAACATGGAGGAATACATATGCAATTATATGAGATACAAAAAGAGTAACTTTCCATGCAAATATTTAGAGATATACTTAGAAGAAGGAGTTAGGAGTAAAAAAGGATGGGATAATATCTTAGAAAGAGTAGAAAAACAAAGAGAATCATGGAAAGGAAAATGGCTAACTAAAGCTAGGAGAGTAACAAAAATTAAATCTATTCTATCAGCTATTCCTACTTATCCTCTATCTTGTCTTCCACAACTGAATAATGCTAATAAAAAAATGGAAGGAAAACTTATAAATTTTTGCTAGAGTGGAACAGAAGAGAAAAAAGAAATAAGCACTAATAAAATGGAATAAGATATGTTGTCCTAAGAATAAAGGAGGATTGGGTATAAAAAATCTCAGTTAGCAAAATGAGGCATTAGGAGCAAAGCTAGTGTGGCATCTATACAAGGAAAATGATTTTTAAAAAAAGGGCAAAAATACTTTATAATAAACATCTTAATCCATTAGACCCTTCCTCTCTCTTTAGAATCAGAAATCCACCAAGTGCTTCAAAAAACTGGAATTTTATGATGAAGTGTAGGCTTCTGGTCAGAAAATATCTAACTTGGGATTTAGGTAGAGGTGATGAGGCATTATTCTGGGATGATTCATGGGATGGTCAACCCCCGATTATTAATTTTGGAATATCCAGAAATAACATCAATGTCATTACTAATATTTGGGGACCCAAGGTTTTAGATGCCAAAACACTTATCAGGATTGATGAGACTGAGACTTGGGTATGAAAATCTTTGGACAATATTAATATTCCAAGTATAGATAAAACTATCCTCAAAAATATCCTTAAGGGTAGATCTGTGATTCATAATAATCGAGTAGATAAACTCGTTTGGGAAGTATCTAATGATGGAGTATACAAAGTTAAGTTAGGATATGATCTTATAATTAACTCACATAGATGGGATAATATTGCTATACCCTTGGATCTATGTTGGGATTAAGCATGCCTACCTAAGGTTGGTATCTTTCTTTGGATGACAATTCAAAATTGGATTCTTACAACTGATAGATTCTCTAAAATGGGTTTTGAAGGACCATCCAGATGTAGTCTATGTAAAAATGAATTTGAAAATATAGAGCATATTTTGTTTAAGTGCCCCTTTGCACAAGATTGTTGGTATTGGGTTAAGAATAAATTGAATTGGACATCCCCTATACCTCAGGATATTGAGGGATTTCTTAGGGGTTGGCCTATTAAGAATAGGTTTAGCATATATGAGAAATTATGGAATATCACACCTACAATCATTATGTGGGAAATATGGAAGGAAAGCAATTTAGAACTTAGTAAGATAAAAAAAAATCAGTAAAATCGAGGCAACCATCATAGAAGTTATGAATCGCCATCTCAAGAACACACCCAAGGTGGAAGGTGCATTCTCAGTATGGGATGAGAATATGAGGAAAAACTGGCCACATTTGATTAATCCTCCCTTAGTTTATCCTGAAAAGGATAATATAGCCAAGAAAGAATGTAAATGGGTTACACCTCTGATAGAATAGAAGAAATTAAACTTTGATGGAGCTTTTAGAGGGAATCATGGGAAAACAAGATTGGGTTGTATAGTTAGATCAGAAAACAAAGATTGGATATTAAAACGAGCTAAACCATTAGGTAATGTAACTAATAATATAGTTGAATTGGAAGCATTGAAAGAAAGGTTAAAATTAAACATAAAAAATAATATTAAGAAATTAATTATTGAAAGTGATTCACAAATCATCCTAAATGCAATTAGAAAGTGACAAACATAGAACTGGATACTAAATGCTAAACTAGAAAGTGTACTTAATCTTGTAGATTAATTTAGGGATATTAGAATTCAACATATTTATCAAGAAGGTAATTTAAAAGCTGATAAATTGACAAATAAAGGAGTGGAGGGAGAAGACTTTATATATTTAGTAGGACAAAATTAAGTTAAGCAGAATCCTAAGATTAGAGCAAAGGATAGTTTAGTAGAAGTATGACACACCTTTATAAGAAGTAATTATTAGACAGACATTCATAGCAAGTAAATCTACTTACATTTATAAGGCATCTGAGATACAATCATGAAACATTAAGTATAGTCTCTTTTAGTGTATTTTAATAATTCTACACAAATATGAGTAGGCATCAATCAATGCTTAACAACCCAAGAGTTGCCATCTGTTATTTAACACTCAGAGTATTAAATCTTTTTACGACTCTTCTTTCTTAATAAACCCTATAGTTTCTCTATGAGCATGGAGTCTTCAATTGCCCCCTTTTATGCTCTAGAAGTGAGGACAATGGTGTTCAAAGGATCTGTCAAACAAGATAGGTGGAATAGGATCATTAACCTGGCAGATGATGTTTCTAGGTTTTTTTATTACTTTAGTTGTTGCCTTAGCCTAGCTTGGATTGAAGCCTCTTATGTTCCCTTTTGATTTCTTCTTTCTGATCTTTTGGGACTGAGCTAGATCTTTATTATAAAAGATTATAATCATTATTGAACAAATGTTGGTGGTTTTTAGCTACTAATGATGATCTATGATCTGTTATTTTATTGAGTTTATTTCCTCAATAATAATTAATGAAGGAGACTTAGATAGAATATTAAGTCAATTTGTATTTGTGAGGTATTTAAAATAAACCTTTGGGCCTATATGCATGAATTTATATTGTATTTGGTTACCACTGCTCTACTTCTTCCACTTCATCATTATGGATTTAGTTTGCACTTCATTATACTTTAAGCAGAGGAAGGTGTTTATTGATTCCCCTGCTACTAATTATTTTATAACCTTATTTAGGCAATATGTATGAATTCAAGTTGGCTACTGATTCAGACTTCTCCTCTTAAACTCATAAGTATACGATAAGAATAAGATGAAACAATGAACATCTTAAATTATTGAAATTAGTTAATATAATCTTGATTGATCTATTCATTTGAACTAGTTAAGAACCCTGAATATCTAATCCACTCTAAGTAAAAACCAGTAAACTGAATAGGATAAGGGATGAGATTTTAGATAAAGATTCATTTAAAGCCTATTATAAAACTCTTCTAATTAACTCCATTGGTACAATTTAGAATTCTTATTGTATGAATAGCCTCTTAGTATGTTGATTGGTCTTTTTACTCCTCCCATTTTTCTGATCACATTGATCTGGTTCTAATCCCATTTTGGAAGATAGTTGTATTTTGTCATGCAAATGGTTGGTTGATCACTTCTTCATGGTAGGATCCTTGATGAATTTAGTTCAGAACCTTGCCTCTCCTTTGATTTATATTCTCATTTTCAAAGGAAGTTTATTTGTTATTAATTATTTCATCAAATTTTGTATAAACCTATACAAAGTTTCATATAAACTGGGGTATGCCCCTTTTAAATTGTATAATATTGGACTTTGGTCCTGCGTGAGACTAGAGGTTTTCTTGCTCTATCCTTTCCTACTAGTGCCCGTTTGAACGGAGAATTCTGTAAATTCAATTTTATTTTATTCAATATAATACAAGGCTTCGATTGTTTACTGATTAAAAATAATAATATTTTAATTAATATTTTAATATAATTAGATAAAAAATATATATATAATTTCTAATTTAGAATTATAAAAACATTTATCGTTCTATTGTAAATACATATTTAAATATTTAAATAATAATATATGTAATAGAAAATATATACAATGAAAAATAATTTCTAATTTGATATAAATGTAATTTTATAATTATAATCTAACTATAATATTAAAATTTCTTAAAATGTAAAATCATTAAAGAATTGTTAGATATTTTTTATGTCTTTTATATTCTTATATATAATTGTTTGGGCATTTTTAACCTATACTTTCTAATTTTATTTTCTTGGTTCTTCTAGATGAACTTCATTTGGCTTAAAATTTGTCTTTAAAAACTCAATCAAATAAACTATTTTAAATTTATTTAGTCAAAATTATTAAAAATACAAAAACAAGAAAACTGGAAATAGAAATATTTCTTAATGATACAAGATTTCCCTTACACCCAGGATGCTCTTGCATCATACACCAGGGGTAATTTGAGTAGTGACCATGTTATGTCTCAGGTAGTCAGATGAAAACCAAGACGATCAACCTCCTCATGTGTTAGCCATGATAAATCCTCCACTAGCCTCACTTTCAATTTGACTACACACTCTTCATATTTATATTCCTTGTGCCTCTTCCCTCACAACTATCCAATATTGCCTCGATCTACTGTGTAGCTGACGTAGATGTCATAATACTCTATTGTGCTTCTTTCACTTCATCTGCATCACCTCACTCATAATATTTTGGCAAATCTTAATATTGAACACTAGTCAAATATTTAGTTTAGCAGGAAACTCTGCTTCGTAGGCATTTTTGCAATCATGTCTTTTTGCTATTTTGCATAATCCAAACTTCTTCATTTTTAGATTATTAAATGCACCTAGTAGAAATATCTCCTTCCTCAAATGAACCATGACTTTATCACCAATCTAAAATTCTTTATACATCATTTTCACATTTGTCTTAGCCTTATATTGTGTATTCATCTTTGTAATGTGCTTCCTTACCTCCTCATGGATTTTCTTCAAATGTTCAACAAAATCCTCTTCTTTAGCACTACTTATCTCTCCTTTATCCAACTACCTCAATTCAGAAGCATTTATGGGACTGCTTCCATATACAATTTGGAATGGTGATTTACCAATAATCTTATTGACAAAATTATTGTTTGCATATTTTTTCTGTGGTATAATCATATCCCAACCTTTTGGTTTATCTCTAACCAAACATCTCAACAAATTCACCAAACTCTAATTCACAACGTTTATTTGTCCATCAATTTGTGGATGGTGTGATGAACTAAACTTTGAATGTGTCTTTAACTTCTTCCACAATGTATGTCAGAAATACCCAACAAAATTTGTATCGCAATCATGAACTATACTCTTTGCCAAACCTTGTAGTCTCACCACTTCTCTAAAAAATAACTTTGCCACATGAATAAGATCACTAGTCCTCTTGCATGGAATATATGTATCCTCTTTGAAAATCTGCCAACCACCACATATATGGAATCATGCCTTGGTTGTATCCTTGGTAAACCAAGAATGAAATCCATGCTGACATCTTCCCATGGCTTCTCAGGTATAGGTAATTTATGATACAATCTTGTATTCTACTTCATGCCTTTTTCCATTTGACATACTCTGCAACTCTGTACAAACTTCTTAACATCTCATTGCAATTGTAGCTAGTAATAATTCTTAGCAACCAAAGCAATGATTTTATCTCTACCAAAAGGTCCAACCAATCCTCCACTATGCTTCTCCCTAATGAGATTCTTCCTCATAGAACTTATGGGAATGCACAATTGACTTGCCTTGAACAACATACCATCTTGGATCATGAAATCCAACCACTTTATACTATCAAGTGTAACAGTAATTGTACAAGCTTTCAAGCCTCACCAAAATCAAGATCATCCAGATTAATATTCTTGAGTTCCTTGAACCTAACCGCCTCAATCTACATTTTTGTTAGCAAAAGTTGTCTTCTCCTAAGAGCATCTACAACTCTGTTAAACTTCTCACTCTTGGGTTTCAAAATAGATGTATAACTCTACACAAACTAAACCCATTTAAAATGCCTTTGATTCAATTTTCCCTAACTATTTGAATATTGTAAAGCTTGATGATCAGTATAAATAAACATTCCTTAGGAAGAAGATAGTGTCTCCACTTCTTTAATATCTAAACTATAGAATCAAATTATTGATCATAAATAAAATACTTTCTTTTGGCATCATTTATTTTTTCACTGAAATAAGCAATAGGTCTACCTTCTTGGCTCAAAACAACTCCTATTGCAATACCACTAGCATTATAGTCTACTTGAAACACCTTACTAAAATCTAGAAGTGCTAGAATAGTCTGCTTTGTAACTTTATGTTTCAATAGATTAAAACTCTTATCCACTCCTACAATCCACTTAAATTATTTCCTATCTCCTATCATTGTTTCAGTCAAAAGGTCCACAAATACTACTAAAACCTCTTATAAACTTTCTATAAAATCTAGACAGTCCATGAAAAAATCTTAGCTTTGTTGCACTCCTTAGAGCAAGCCATTGAAGAATAGCCTTCACTTTCTCAAGGTCCATATTTAGACCTTATGTTGATACCACAAATCCCAAGTACACCAACTCTTTCACAAAACTACACTTCAAATTTATCAGCAATTTTGCCTCACTCAACTTATCAAACACATTACAAATGTACATCAAATGCTCCTCCAATGTATTAATAAAAATCAAAATATCATCTAGGTAAACAATGACAAACTTATCCAGAAACTCCTTCAGCACCTCATTCATGAGCCTCGTGAATGTGCTCGATGCATTGGTTAGCCCAAAATGCATGACTAACCAAACGTACAATCTATCCCTTGTCTTGAAGGCTATCTTACACTCATCTCCTTCTCTAATGTGAATCCAACAATACACACTCTTCATGTCTATATTTTCAAAATATACAACTCCACTCAAATAGTCCATAATATCATCCATCCATGGTAATGGAAATCTATATTTTATTGTGATCTTGTTCATAGCTTAAGAATTTGTATGTGTCCTTTATTCTTCATTCTTCTTAGGTGCCAATACTACCAGTACAACACTTGGACTTAAACTGTAGCGTATGACTATGACATGGATTAATCTTATTATATGTGTGGACCTATTTGGGATCTTAGTCATTTCTCCTATGTGCATTTAATGATTGTTGTAAACCGACTAAGGCATATTAAGTTTATTTGGGTTCTAGATTGTTCTATTTGCAATAGGTTGACTTGTGGTCATGCAAAAGTTTATAAGGAGGGGTTTAGGTAGTCTTTAGGCATTCCATGAGAGTAGCAGAGATTCAAGCTAGGAATCTGGAGTTACAAATTTGTGAGCAGAGCTAGTAGCTAAATGTGGGCTTAAGAAACAAAGAGATTGCTTGGTAGCTTGCGAACACAAGTTTAGACCTTGCTTGGGGTTTCTACTAGATTATTGTTGCAAATCTAGGCTAGTTAGTGTTTGGGTTAGATCTCAAGAGATCTTGCAGAACTATTACTTGCTTTGTATTTGGCTATAATCAGGAAGGTTTTACATCTTGACACATTATATGCAATCAGTTGTTTGCAAATAAAGAAATTAAATTTGGTATTAGACCATGTGTCTTGTGTTGTGTTTCCATTTTGGTGTTTATTAGCTTGGACATCTCCTTTGGGGATTCTCTAGGCCTTCCACTGCATCATGGGGTATCAAAGAGAAGGTTTGATCTAGTTGGCAATTGTTGGAGCATGGTTCCAAAGAGTTCATGTGATTCATATTGCAGATTTGTGCTCATGGACTTGTGATTTGTTCTTGGTTGTTTGTGCAAGGTGGCAGGTTGCGATATGTCTTGCAAGCAACTCGGGTTTGTCACAAGGTGCTTGGATAGGATTTGTTGCAAAGAGTTTTTGAGGATCTTGGAAGATGCCTCTAAGAATATTGAACCCTAGGATGATTGCAGATCTTCATGATGTAGTTGAGGCAAAGGTAAAAGAGGAATTTTCTTTGGTGGGCATTGTTTTGTCCAAGTGAGTTGGAGAATGAAAGAAGGAAGTCATGCATCACTAGAGTTGGAATCTATCAATCCTGAAGAGAGTTGTCTAACCGATGAACAAGATTGTGCAAGGAAGAGGGCATAAAAAGGTTGAGGTGGAGGTTAGTTTTGTTGATCAGTTTGTGGAGTCTCATGTGAAACCTGTAGAGCAACTTGTGGTTGTTGCTAAAGAGATTCCTAACCTTGTTGGTGTTGGAATGGAGATTTGATTTCATGATCAATTGGTTGTGTCTAACATGGAAATTTTGGAGCACTTGGTCATGGATAATCAGGTTATTGTGGGTGATGACTTACATGTTGCATAACATCTTATTGTGAGCCACGGGCTTGTTGATGTTGAGAGTTTTCCATGTGTTGGTGAGGGCTTTCATGTTGGTCCTTATGTGGTTGGAGATCTACATGTTGTTGTTTTTGCGAATGTGGAGTTAGATGCACTTGTTACAAATATGGATGGTAGTGATAAGTTGCACATTGATTGGTTAGTGGTGATACAAATGATTTTGATGTTTGAGTGAATGAAGCAGAGCTATTGGATTTACAAATTTATTCTCTTGTTGTAGAGGGAGTGGAAGCCTTTGTGAAGATGAAGTTGGGTGCAAAATTTCCTTATGGTATCAAAGTTTGGAACATACTTTTCTATTTACCTAGGGAGTTTGATGTAGGAGCATCTTGGATTTTTAGTGGTTTATGTTTGGTAACTACTTTGGAGTTCTTGGAGGGGTGTTTGGTAGTTTCTTTGGAGTGTTCTTTGGTTTCGATTGAACATGCTTGACAGATGAGCTTGTGCTCGGTAGATGTTGCTCAGTCATCTCTTCCCAGTTCTTGGTCAGAAGATGTGTGGCTTCACTAATGAACTTGGTGGCTAAATGGAGTAGGTGATCTTGGTAGTGCTCAGTGGAACTCGAGCTTGGTGATCTTTGTGGTGCTTGATTGGTAAATAGATTGGTGGATGCATAACTCAGCTAACACTATACTCAGTGGATATGTGTGAGTTGGTTCAAGTGTTCTTTCACCGAGTGGCTCAATGTCTATTGATGATACGTGGTGATGATGCTCAGTGATGTGGCTCACCAAATGAATGTTCTTAAAGATTGGATCGATGGACTTGGTGCATTTAATATACATAGTGTGTGATTGTTATGTGGATCGATATTGGGATATGTGTTGACCTATTTGGGTCTTAGTCATTTCTCCTATGTGCATCTAATAATTGTTGCAAGCCTACTAAGGCATATTATGTTTATCTAGGTTCTAAAGGATTCTATTTGTAATAGGCCGACTTGTGGTCGTACAAGCCTAGAAGGAGGGGTTTGGGTAGTGTTTAGGCATTCAGGGGGAGTAGTAGATATTCAAGTTGGGAATATGGAGTTGTGAATTTGTGAGCAAAGCTAGTAGCTAAATATGGGCTTAAGAAACAAGGCTATTGTTTGGTGGCTTGCGAGCATAAGTTTAGATCTTGCTTGGGATTTCTACCATATTATTGTTATAGATCTAGGCTAGCTAGTGTTTGGGTTGGATCTTGAGGGATCTTGGAAAACTATTTCTTGCTTTGTATTTGGCCATAAGAGGGAAGGCCTTACAACCTAACATATTACAACTAATCAGTTGCTTATGAATAAAGAAGTTGAATTTGGTATCAGATCTTGTGTGTTGTACTGTGTTTGCATTGTTGTGTTATTAGTTAGGGGCTTGGACATCTCCTTTGGGGATTCTTTGGACCTTTCACCGCATCACAAAAGTTATGGTGTAACCCAACCCAAATCAAGAGATTGAAAATTTTATAGCCCCACTAAAAAATATGAAATATTACTTACCCTCACATGATTCAAATCTCAATCCCTCCCAATTACAATAAACACATGACGAGGTTATGGCCAATGATTAAAGGTTGTAAGTCTTAAGAGTCTAACTCAAGCACACTTGAGCCATCTCCATACTCAAAGAAAAAATTATCCCTTAATCATCAATGTAGTTAATTTGCAGGCAACATTATACTCTTCTATCATGTGAAAAATCGCCATCTAAAAAGAAAATGTTTGGTTTAATTCACTCTATCATGGAACCTTGACAATAAGTTTGCAATCATTTGGCACATTGATAGTCTAAAAATAATATCATCTAAACCAAATGATACAACATGACGATTCCTCAACACCATGTCATTGCTCTAAAATTATGTTGCTATATATTAGTCATTGAGATTTGAGAGCTTATCCTGTTTCAAGGCTGCTTAAAGTTGAGCTTTGTAGGCTTGACAGAAAGGTTGTGACACTATGGTTGCTACTAAGATTTCTACTTCCACCTTAGAGCCTATTTTTTTTCTTGTTTTATGCATGCACCCCCAATGCCCACTCTTCTAGAGATCCTTCTTATAAAACCTCCTTCATTCCCACTATGCCACTCACCTTTTCTCAAACATCCAGTCTTTTATCAACATGACCGGTACGCAAATGTCCCCAAATTCTATCATGTAAAATATACATGGCATTTCAAACTTAGCATATTCAACCAATTCATTCTTACTAGGTGGTCATGGTGTCGTGTCAGCTCTTAAAGACACAAAGGTAATATATTGTGAAGTTAAAAAGGGATGACTTCAAAAAGAGGAATTATAGCCTTAATTATAAAAAGAATCAAGGTTATGCATTTAATAATTTGATTGTTCACAACACACATATGGTCACTTGTAAACAACACATGCTAAGTAAAAAATTAAGTTTGGAAAAAGCAAGCCAACTTTGACTATTTAACACTTCTAATTTAGGAATCAAGTATTAGAGTGTGATGTTTAAGTTGTCCGTGCATATATATGAATGAAGGCTTCCTTGAAAATTTATTGGCATCTTTGCTAAATTCAATGACTTATTTGACGAAAGATAATATCTTCGAAAGAACACAATGAACATTAGGAGATAGCCAAAATTGAATTCAATATTAAATTTTATATAAATATATTTGGAGATTATTGTCAACAATGAGAGTTGATGATTATAATCATTATTATTATTATGACAAAGCCCCTCACCCCCCTTTTTAATAAATTAATTTGACTGACCACTAAAAATAAATTTAAACTTAATAAAGTTGAAATGGAGGGATGGAATATTCCCTGTAATGAAATGTAAGTCCAAGAGTTGTACCACAAACATTCAAGGATGAGAAGGGTGGTGAATAAATAGAAGGATAGACAATTGACTTCTTAGTTTACCTATGATAGGAAAATGATAAACATTGATCCTATAACATCGTGACCTTGATTGTCTAGGATGCACTAACTCTATGATGTCAAATCTTACCAAACTTTCAATTTTGTCTTTAGACACAATCATTCAACACACCCTTTTTCCAATGACACCTTATCTCCTTCATAATGACCATGATACTCTTGTGTCTAATTGTAGAACAAGTAGTTAGACTAGTCACAATTTTGACAAAGCATTAATAACTTTTTGACTTACAAAATTTTACTTCTACTCAATAAGAATAGTTCAAACATGTATTACATCATTAGAACATACAATTTCATAACTGATAAGAGATAACCAATTTTACTCTCTAAGCATTTCATATCATCAAATCTATTGTTTCGATCTAAACCATTTATGGTACGAAAGAAAACCATTCTTTGAAATTATAAAAGAAAAACGTTTAGGACATAATATAGACAAAACCACTAGTTCTATATACAAAACCACTTAGGGCATCAAAACCATTGATTTAGCAAAGGTAAACCACTTAGGACATCAAACGATATGCCGAAAGAAATCTAGAAGTTTTTACCACTATTTTATATATGCTCCAATCTCATAACAACATGGGTAAGAAGTACATCAAAGACCAAAAGGAGCTCTTCTAATTTATCACAAAAGATTGGGCCGCAATTATGTTGGCAAACAAATGACAAGGAACTTAGGTTGGGGTCCTGTCTACTAGTAATATTCATTTTAATATTTTTGATACAATGTTGAACTTTGGCAATATTTTGATAATTATAGCCTACTTTATAAAGATGGATATTGTTGGATTGCCTTTGACACCCAAGTTTTAAAATTTTGAAACTAAGCTCCATGGAGAAATTTCTCCAATTTATTTTAGCATATTACATCAATTTTGGTTTAATAATGCTTTTGTGAGTTTTTGTTAAAAAAGGCATTGGGAAGATTAATTTAACTTGAAGCTCAAACCTCAAAGATTCAAGATGCACGCTTTGAAGTTCAAATGCACCAAATTCAAAAGCTCACCTTCAAGTTCAAAGACATAATCATCATTTCCAAATTACAAACCTAAGAGTCGGGTTTAAAAACACAGGCATCATAGGTACAATTGAGTTACTGAGTTCGCTAGTTCACAAGGACTAATCAGGACAATAAGTCCAAAGGATTAGGTGAGATGATTTCAATGGTTTAGAATTCAAATTTTAAAGACTCAAATTGTGAATGTGGAATGCAATAGGTTCACTTTTGTCATGAAATGTACCAATGGAATAAAAGAAGACTATCATTATGAATATCACTAATCTTGTGGTTTATACACATGTACTCTCTCCTCCTTATAGAACTCACGTTGTCACCCATTGGTTTTGACTAATGATCCCTTGTCTTGTTTGAGATGTCATATAGTACCTTGGAGGATGCATGCAAACTATATGACAGAATGCCCAAGCCCAATAAGTGTGTGTCGACCAGTTCAATCATAGGTGGAAGGTTCATTTTATTAGAAAAACAGAACAACAAAATCAAAGAAGATGGAAAAGAGAAATAATATGCTCTTCCAGCTTGTTATTCTTGAATAATAGATGCATATTTGTACAATAGATTGACCCACCAATATTCCTTTATTGGTAAATAGATTGACAACAAACTAATTCATGATTGAGAGCACCCACATATATGAGAGACACATTTATGACATCTACAACTAGTCATTTTTACAACTCAAACTCTTTGCCACATATGCAACACACATAATCAGATATGATTTATTTCCTAGAATTAGAACATTAACTCCAACACATTTTTGCATATGCAATACACAAATGAGAAGGAATTTGCAGTGACACTAAAATGAACCATGTTGAGATCTCTCGGAAAGGGCCAAGAAAAAGATCATTATTGCACTTTGATATAAATATTTGCATGTATGAAATATCTGTTAGCACTTCACTTATCATCAAAATGGAGAGCAGTTGCGAGTACTTTTATAATGTACTAAAAAACATCCTCTAAAAGATCAAGCATGATTCTCAATTTTTAATTTATAAGTTTCTTCAAGGCCCAAAATATTTACACACTACAAAGATACCTCAAACCTAACAATCTCCAGTTGAATGCCAAGACAATTGGACTATTTAATTGCCCCTTGTCTAAATGAAATATAAGTGGATCAGCACTTCTTTTAATTCCACATCATTACTTCTATGGTCGAAGGTATTTGGTGATCAAAAGAAGAGGGAACATATTTTTCAGATTAAACAACACTAGTAATATCAAGGATCACAATTAAACGATAATTTCATTTAGTAAAAATGATGTTATGGGAATGAATTCAAAGATTACTATTAATCATTTAGAAACCTTATTTCAAGAGTCAGTTACAAAACTAAATGAGGTTTTTCATAAACATTATATATTGTAAAAGGTTCTGATTTTTCCAACAGTTATGGGGCTATGAGAAGGAGAGAATACATTTTTTTGAGTTGTGATTGTAAGAGATAGGGGGAAATAATATATTTTGATTTATGTATAACTTGATTGAGGACAAGAATTATTCTTATTATGTATTTGGATTAAAGATAAATGTATTTTCATATCTTATGGTGTGAGATTTATTTTTCATTGAAAATGATCTTATGGTCATTCCAATCACATTCCTTTTGTTGTCCTACTTTTTCTTATCAAGTGTATGCAATATTGTAAAATCTTGTGGTTTTGTATGTATTCATATATATGCAAGCAAAATGTTAAAGGTTTCCTTTTGTTTCTCTATAATGGAAAGAGATAGCATGTAGTTTCTAGTCTGTTTGCGTATTCTTTTCTTAGTTATTTCAATGTAATTTCCATGTTGATGGGTGAATGTTATTGCCTTTTCTTCTCATTAAAGACATAATCAATGTTTAATTCATTGTAAATCTTAAGAGGGTTATCAATCTAATGGTATCTTGTCCAAGTATTAGTGGCATTTGTTCTTCTATTAAGACGTTTTGAGTCGTTTCTTGTATCTCTTTTCAAAGGACAATTGTGTTTACTAACATGTATAATGCTCTACTCTAGTGGTAGCTTAGTTATTCATATGTTTAAAGGTTATCTTTTGGATATTTTTGATGAGTGATGTTAGGATGACTAGTTATATTTCATACCTTGTTAAACTACTAATTATGCTCTTTTGTTGATGATGTTAATATGTGGTTAATGTTCATCTATTGTTGATAGTTCTTTGTTGTTAATCACCCTTTGGACTAGTCATAAAGGGACAACACTCTTCCTTTGTTACATTGTTTTATCAAAAACGTCCAATTAAAAAACAGTATAAAAAATTATCACTATTTCTTTAAATTAATAATTTTTGACATTCTGTAAAAGTTGAATGAGAATTATTCTTTGAGTTTTGAAAGCAAAAGTCTTACCATTTGTTATCAAATGTTGTTAATGCATTGGCATGTAATAAGGATTTTAAAATGAAAAATTAAAATAAGTTGTTTGTCGTTTATGTTAGGATCTATGTTTCCAAGGGACTCATTTCCAAGATGTTTTGAGGAAGGAGACAAAAAGGAAACACCTCATTTCCAATTGCAAAATAATATGCAAGAAATGGTAGGAAATGTCCCTTGACATTTGAGGGGCTAGTCATCCTCAAATTACCTAGGGGACACCAAAACATTCCCTATCTGTCTTCAAAATAAATAAGTGCCCCTTACATATTCAAATGATTTTTGACATTAAAAAAATTGTGATTAAATATATCTTAATTTTTAATTTTTAATTTTTTTGATCGGTAAACGGCCAAGGCCTTGATTATTTTATTAATATAAAAGATAAAAAGTAGATTAGCTATCTTTGTTCAAACGGGCACTGGTAGGAAAGAATGGAGAAGAAAACCTCTAGTCTAGCCCGGGACAAACGTCCTTTATTATTACATATTAAAAGGGGCATACCCTAGTCACCAATAATCAAAGTTCAAAATATATCCAATTGTTATGCAGTAGAAGGGGAATGAACCCCAGATTAATTACACAATTTCTTAATTAATTGGACCATATGCTTTGTCAGAAGCCACTATGATACTTCAAATAGGTACTCATTCACCTTGTGCTAACTTACTTCCCACTCTGATGCGAATAAACAGTCCACTCTATAATCTACTCAATGAACATGGTTAGAGACAAACAATAACTTTAATAAAAATAGCAATCTTTCATCGTCAACAAATTATCCTAATCTGAAAACCTACCATAAACAAAACAATACCGGCTTATTATCATGCCAAATAAAGATGGAGGAATGTAAGATTATCTAACAACTAGAATAATTACTCTTCTAATCATAGCATTTAATCCACTATAATCAAGATAAGCAAATTAATATATGCTAATCATCTACCTTGTAACCAAGAAATTAATATTATACAAACCCCTGCCCAAAGAGATACCTGACATGGTCACAAGCCTATTTATTTAAGTAGAGTAGAAACACTTCAGATGCTTAATCAGATCAAATTCGGAGCACCAAAAATGATAAATACAATGTCGCAATCCAGCTAACTTAACTTTTATCATGGTCATTACATCTAATTTCAACTCACCCAAACATTCATAGAGGCCTTATCACCAGGAACACACATCATCTCAGAGTCTCTGGCTTATTGAATTAATGAATACTCATATCAATCAGGCTAAATAACTAAATTAAGAGCCTTAAAAAGACATTCAATCAACAGACTTGGCCATAGAATGCTAGTCTAGAGCATCCCCAATCAACAAGGATGTCTCTGGCTCATTGAATTGAAATACCCATAACAATTAATCTGAATAGCTAAATTAAGAGTCTCAATAGTTCATTCAAACAAAAAACCTCATCTCAGAATGCTAATAAAGATCAACCCCAATCAATGAGTCAATAATTAGAGATAATGCAAGCCCAATTTGTGAGGTGAAATTCCAACTGGGAGGTAGATAGCAAATTAACCAATGAAGAACTGTTAGAAATGATTGAATTGATAATAAGAGTTGTTGGAATGATAAAGAATGTTCTCAATCATTGTTTTGTCATTGATGTCAAACTTGCTACTTGCAGGAATGACAATTGCTTTAGTGATCCAAATACTATCAATTAGTTGGTTGACAAGGTGGTGGCAATCAATAAGATGTAACTAGAACACCTAGAGAAAGGTTGAAGTTATGATGTTGTAATGAAGTACTAGGATCAGCTAAGCCATTGATGAAAAAGTGTATTTGATAACATACTATAAGATACAGAAAAAAGGGCACACTGAAACATATTAAAGAGGTTAGGTGTTAGCTAAGTCTTTTACAAAGCTCAACTAAGAGAAGGTGCCGAGTATATCATATAAGCCGAGTGATCTTCAGGTGTCGAGTATATCATATAAGCCGAGTGATCTTCAGGTGTCGAGTAAAGAGTAGGTGCCGAGTAACACAGTTTTCTGTAGGTGCCGAGTAACACAGTTTTCTGTAGGTGCCGAGTAACACAGTTTTCTGTAAGTGCCGAGTAACATAGTTTTGTGTAGATGCTGAGTAACACCGAGATGCCGAGCATCAGTAAAACAAATAATGTCGAGTTGCTGCATTATTTCGAAGATCGAAGATTCGCCAGAACTAAGCCGACAAGGTTATTACTTAGAAGTTTGTAAATTAAATAGAAGATAAGAATGATGAGCTGGTGGCACAGAACACCATGTAAAACATTTTTGAGGATACAACTGGCGAAGTTTCTAGAAGAGAACAAGATATGGGGTAGATACATTGTATTTTACCTAATCCATATTGAAACCCTAAAAGTGAAGAGGGAGAATTGAGCGGCAAAGGCATATCAGATCTCTATATAAGGAGTCATTAGTTAATGAAAAAAATGAATGAGAGAGGGGTGGTCAAGCATGAAAGTGTAAAGTGCTGAAGAAGGTGGAAAAGAGGAAAGAGAGCATAGTTACTCTATTTCAGTAAGAAGACCCCTGATATGGATGCATTAGTACAGTGAGGAGACGAAGCTTGAATAGATGACAAGCAGTCAGAGCTGAAGAGATAAAAGCCAAGCATAAGGACTAAACTGAAAGTGTGATCTGAAATTTGCAAAGTATGTTGTAAGTTATATCAGATCAAAAGTTCATTGTTGTTACTTTCTAGCAATTGTAACAATTAGTTTAAATCCTATGGACTTAGGTTGGTTTGATAGCCATGAGATAAATCCTTTAACAGGGTGACATTCCCAGTGAATGTTCTAAAGTCCTTTAACCAGGCCCATTCCTAACAGTGTGGTGAAATCCTCTAACAAGGTCACATTTAACAGTGTGTTGTAAGCCTTTAACAGGGAATCACTTCAGAAGAGTGAGAATCAAGTAGCATGTTACTGGTGGTTTTTCCCAAATTGGGTTTCCACGTCATGTGTTGATCTTGCATGTTTTACCTGTGCATGTTGATTTACTGTAACTTTCTAATATGATTGATTTAAGCTTGGATGGTTAAAAGGTTTATGAGTTCACTACATTTAGTATTAAAAAAAAAAGTTTTATTAGGGCATTTGGGACCTTGAATAACTGATTCACCCCCCCCCCCCCCCCCCCCCCCCCCCTCTCAGTTATTCTAAAAGATTCTAACAAGAACCTCCTCAAAATAGTATAGATTCAAAAGACTAAAGCTATCAACATATAACCAACTGCCATCTACAACTATCAAGCATGAAAGCATCGAGATAAATCCTCTTGAATTTATAGAATAGAATAGGGAGCCCAAACTATAGAGATTAGATTAGCAGAGTTATTATCACTCATCCATATAAGCATTTAATAATATGCTTTCAGTCTAATTAACCATCAACATAAGTTATAAGAAACGAGAGCTAACAATAATCAAAATAGCCAACATCAGCTATCCAACTGCCAAACCAACTAATCTCAACCAAGATAACCAAACAAATATAAGATATACACATACCATTATATATTAACCAGAGCTATTCGTAAGAACCATATAACATATTATCCTTGCATTGTCTGTTTGGAAGTAAAGGAGCAAGTGTCTCCATACCGAGGTGAAGAGCTATATACAACCTATCACCTATTACATACATAGTCATAAACAAACTAGTACAAACCAAAACTAAGCATAAAGCTATACAAAAAATGCCAACCCTAAAAACATATTGGTTCGGCCATTACAAAATTTAAACATATTATCCAATTGAACTAGCAAAATTCCTTATTTCTAGTATACCATTATGACATCAGAGATGTCATTAGGATTTTCTACTTGAAAATTAGGGGGAAATTTGAAATCAAATTTAGCCCTACTTGTCCTTTCTACATTTGGAGTGCAGAAATTTAGGGCTTCTACATCCTCAAAGGTAACCCCTAGCTGAATGTAAGCATTAAATGCTTTTAGATAATTGATTAACCAATCTTTATTCTCCTCCTCCACAATGGTCATCCAACGGAGAAGGAATTGGATATTGGCCTCCATTTTGAGCCATTCTCTATAAAAGACGTAATTTTCTCGAATGACTAAGGATGGACGGTGGAAAGCAACTCTCAGCTATGGCGAGCCCAGCAGGAGATCCATGTACTTCTTTGGCAGTGGGATCCTCAGCTTTTCATCGATACTAAAAACCAATTGTTCTAACCCCTTCCTCCATGTAGGGTCAAAAATACTACAGCAGATACAGATGATATCATCAGAATTCACCTTTGGCCTCGCCATACATCTAATGAAGGAACCAATTATGTCAGTATTAGTTCTCCATGTATATTTATAATCGAAGACACCCTCCCCAATTGCTCTGCTCACTTTAGTTCTTGCCATTTCGTCCATAGGATTTAGAATCCAATTCCAATGTTCAGGTTTGACGTTGCCACAAAATGCCATGGTGCAGGATTCTGAAGTATGGAAAACATAAACATTCGAATCCATGATCAACGATCTCAATCAAACATAAAGCAGAGAAAATGACCCCAATAAAGACAACAAGAGAACCCTCTAGAAGCCCAACCTATCATGACCTCATCTAGCTAACGATAGCAAACCTAATCATAGGGAAAATACCATAATGCTATTACCAAAACAATGAAATCATATCATACAAATAAAATACAGAAAGGAAGCCACCACTCCTAATGATAGGAGAAAAAGGATATGATTAGCTCATATCCTAATCCCAAAACACCGACGTAGAAAGCATATGAGAATAAAACCAAGAAGGCACCTCCCCATACCAAGGCCAAATAACATAACTAAATTAAAAGAGAATAAAATAGGATTTAATAAACCTAAAAAAGGATAGAGAAAACATGACCTATAAGGATGAACTCACTAGGACGAAATATGAACTATCCATCATTATAAATCTGAAAATTTACCTTGTCAGCTCCTTTGTTTGCTAAACAATCTGCTTTTTGATTGCCTTTTCAAAAAAATGACAGATTTGAATATCCTCAAATTGATCTAAAAGAACAAGAACCTCGCCTAATTTTGAATTCAAGACCCAATTGGGGGTAACGTGCTTCCTAACTGCATTTAGGATTATCTGAGAGTCACCTTCTGTGATGACCCTAGTCAATCCTAATTCAAGACATAACTACAAACCTTTGTCCAATGCTTCCAGTTTTGTTAGGTTATTAGAGGTAGGTAGAATGGACATAGCTTTCTTTGCTACCCACTTATCAATATCATCGTTAATGATACAACCTAGTCCTGCCACACCAAGATTACCTCTAGTTGCTCCGTCAAAATTGAGTTTAAACCGTCCATATGGGGGAGGTGCCCATTTGCACTTATACCTAGGCTCCTTGCTTTTCTTAAGGCGTACAAGAGGCGGGTTAATCAAGTTGGTCCAATTCTTCTTCATAATACCATCCCAAATAGAGAAAGATCCTTCCTCTTTCATGGATTTTCTAAGATGGGAATTCATCACTTCCACTATGCTAGCCTCAATCTTTAATAACAAATCTTCTAATTTCATTTTGGTTTCACGAAAAATATGACGGTTTCTCTCCTTCTAGATCTCCCATGCCACAATAGAGGGGCATATTTTCCATAGTTTATTATATACTCCTTTTACCATGCTTGTAGGCCAAGCTTTAAGGAAATATATGAAGGATTTTGACATAGGTGTTGACCACCCTAACCTAAGTTTAAGCCACTCCTAGTAGGCCTGGGAAAAAGGACACCTATATAACAGATGATCCATGTCCTCATTGTTATGTTTACATAGCACACACCACGATGGACCTAAAACACCAAATTTGGATAATCTATCAACTGTCAAGATTCTATTTTGGAATGCTAGCCATAAAAAGAAGCCTACCTTAGGGAGACAAGCTGCATCCCAACAAAGTTTGAGAGGATTTTCAATTTTGCTCCAACTTTGAGAATGGACCAAGGCTTTGTATCCATTTTTCACACTATACTTTTCCATTATTTGATGCAGCCTGAATAAGTTCATCTTTCCTTTCTGATTGCTTAATCTTCCCATCTGACAAAATCTTCTCATAAGCCTCAATAGATAAAGGGTCTAACCCCAACCCTTCCAAAGATCTCCAAACCCATCGATAGGTACCTTCCGAAGAAATTTTAGTCTTATAATTACTAATTTTATCACCCCATAATGAAACCAATTTATCTTTGAGATCCTTAGGGAAGGGACTAGAAGTAATCGAAGGGAGTCCATCCCAGGAGTCTTCCCAAAATAAGGCTTGATCACCCAGACCCACATCCCAAGTGAGAAACTTGTAGATTAAAAGTTGGCATTTTGTCATAAAATTCCAGCTTTCTGACCCTCTAGGGAGATTTATCATTCTGAATATTGACAAAGGATCATTTGGATTAAGATATTTGTTGTAAAATATCTTAGCCCACTTGTGTTCACTTTCTTTATAAAGATGCCAAATTAATTTTTCACCTAAAGCTTCATTTTTCCATTGAAGATTCTTAATCCCTAATCCCCCCATATCCTTAGGTTTACATATATTCTCCCATTTGATGAATGCCAATTTTTTATGTTTTTTACAATCTTTCCACAAAAAATTTCTAAGTTTGGCTTTGAATTTCAAAAGCGAACTTTTAGAGAGGGGAAGACAGGAAAGAGGAAAGGTTGGAATGACAAATAAGACATAACTAATTTTAACAGTTTTTCCTGCCTTTGAGAGCCATTTATCTTTCCAGCTACCAATTCTTGCATCTAGCTTGTCAAAAGTATTATGCCAAACCTTACTAGATTTTGAACCCTTCTCTAAAGCAATCCCTAGGTAATTGCATGGAAACTGACCTTTTTTATAACCCATTATCTTACAAATCTGATCTTCCATTTCTATTTTAGTATTTAAAAAATATATCTCTGATTTGAGTTTATTCACTTTTTGGCCTGAAGCATCCATATGTGACTTAATGATGGCCTTAAAACCCAATGCTTTTGAAACTATACTCTTGCCTAGCAGAATTGTGTCATCTGTAAATTGTACTTGATACATGATGTTGGGCATATTTCTAGCAACAGTGATACCAGAGATTTTTTGATTATGATAGGCATATGATATAGCTATTCCAAAGGCTTCTGCCATAATGACAAAGAGGGAAGGAGATAACGGGTCTCCTTGTCTTATACCTCTTGATATTTCAAAAAACCCTTCGGGCATCCCATTAATGAGAATAAAATTTTTGGGAGTGGAAATAAATTTAAATACAAGATTAATCCATTGTTGAGAGAAACCAAAGGCTTCGAGGACCTTGCAAAGAAAACACCAATCAACCATATCATATGCTTTTTGTATATCCAATTTCAGAAACATGCATGGCTCTTTATTTTTCGAAGCTGAATGAATGGTTTTTTGAATTGTAAGAATGCCATCAAGAATAGATCCGCGAGGGACAAAACTTGTTTGTTCCTCAGAAATTAACTTCAGAAGAAAAACCTTAAGCCTATTTGCTAGAATCTTGGAGAAGATTTTATAAATTGTATTGCATAATGCGATAGGCTGGAAGTCCCCTAGATTCTTAGGTTCATTCTTTTTAGGGATCAGAGTAAGAAAGGGGTAGTTGATCTCCGACAATAGAGCTCCTCCATTCCTCGAAGCTTCAATGGCTTTCCATAGATCCTCCCCAATAATATCCTAGCATTTTTGAAAAAAGAAGGCCTGAAAGCCATCTAGACCTAGAAATTTATCCGAATTCATGTTAAAAACTACCGATCTCACTTCTTCCAAAGTGATCAATTTATTTAAAACCTTATTATCTTTGGGTGACATTAATTTCGAGATAAATCTAAGTAGTTTCGCTTGGGCCTCTCTATTTGATCCTTCATAATTATTTAATATATCCTAGAAATGGGCTACGAATGTATCTACAATTTCTTTTGGTTTCTTAGTTTGTATACCCAAGTGATTTTTAATACTAGTAATTTTACTCTTTAATCTATTATATAGAGTGGAGTTGTGGAAGAATTTCGTATTCTGATCTCCCTCATCTAGCCATTTTTCTCATGATTTCTGTCTCCAAAATATTTCTTCTTTGGATAATATGTCTTTTTGTCTAGCGAGAAGTTCTTTTTCTAGCAAAAAACTTTCATTATTCATGCCTTTCTTAATTATTTATAGGTTTAGATTTTTTAAATTATCTTCTATATCCATTTTTTCTTTAAAGATATTATTGAAATGTTCTTTATTCCATCTTAGGATCCTTTATTTTAACATTTTCAGTTTAGAAACAAAGATAAACATCTTGGAACCTTTAAATTGATCTTGTACCCACCAATCTCTAATGTTCTTAATGAAATTAGGATCTTGGAACCACATCTTTTCAGGTTTAAATGGATTCCTAGTAGGTTTTAAAGGCTCACTGAATTCGAAACGGACTGGGTAGTGATCAGACCCAGCAATAGGCAGAATGGAGGATTGGAAATTTAAGTTATAATCATCTATATTTCCTATTATAAAAAACCTATCTATTTTTTCAACAATGTACACAAAATACTTCCTTTATTGTTCCATGTAAAATTTCCATTATTGGTTGGAATGTCTATCATATTATGCTTATCAAACCATGCTTTAAAATCCAAAGACGATTGTGAGAGATGCTGAATACCACTTGCTTTTTCTTCTAGGTTTAAAATAGTGTTAAAATCACCTCCTACCAGAAAAGATTTTTCCTTAAATTCATAAATGAAAGAGCTAATTTCATCCCAGATGACTCTTTTCCCTACATGACTATTCGGGCCATATATATTAATCAAAATGAAATGCAGGTTTGATTTAAGACTCTGTACACTTACACTTATCGAATTGTTACTAAATTTTAAATAATGGACGATTACCTTCCTAGGATTCCAAATTAAACCTAGACCCCTGATGCACCTATAGACTCTTGACAGATGGAACCCCAAAGACCTAGCATCTTATTTAATGTAATACCTTCTGTCTTATTTAACTTTGTTTCCTATACTAAAATGATTTCTGATTCAAAGGTTTTAAGATTTTGCTTTAGTAACCTTTTTTTACTAAGTGCATTTAAGCCCCTAGCGTTCCATGTAGTGATCCTCATGATTCCTTGAGAAAACACTTCCCCTTCCCATTATTTATTAGCTGATCTATCTTTTGTTGTTCTCTACTAAGTCCATCTGCTTCCATGAGTTCCTTCAGTGATTTCCTACCTCTTTTGCCTTTCATTCTACCATATTTAGGTGAACTCAAGCCTTCTTGATTCATCTGGATTCCGAGGTGCTCAATATTATTTTTTGCACTTTGAATAGCAGTGATCTTGTAGCCACTTTGTCCTTCCAACTCTTCATTTTTTAGTTCACTTATGATCTGATGAATTATGCTTGGCTGATCTCCAATTTCACCATTTAAACCTTCCATATTATCTTTACCGGTCCCTTTATTTTCCTGCTCTATTACATTTCCACATATCTGAGTCTGTCCCATGATATTATCCTCAATCTCTATTTTTAACAAATCTCTTCTTAAATCTTCAGCTAAATAATTGTTACCTCCTAATTTAAGGATTCTTTGAATTAATTTCTCCTTCTGAGTTTTTGAGCTATTATCAATATTATCCCAATTGAATACCTAGATTAACTCATCAATTAATTGATCAAGATCCTTATCTTCTAAATTTAAGGTATCCAATGTTGGATCCATAATGATATCCTTATTTAAAAAAATCTGAACTTCTTTTGCCAAGGAGCTATCTATACTTTTAGCATTACACTTCTGATCTTTTTTATTACCATCTGGAGTAAAAGGAGAACTAACAATGGCTAATGGAGTCTGCCAGAACTTGGAAGAGCTAATATCAACCTCTTTGTTGGGAGTAATATTTCTGTCTTCTATGACCTACTTCTAGCATTGTTCTATATGGATATCTTCCTTTATTAGTTTATAAATTTCATCTCTATCTGTATTTGGTTCAAAATGCAAGGAATTCTCTAAGTTATCTATTTTATCTTTTTCAGGAATCCCTGCTACCTTATTTTGTGTTGGTGCTGATATCTCTTTGTCTAGTTCTTCCTCTCCTGTTAGACTTAACTAATTAACTGGAGCTCTACTGCGAGAGGTATTTATGACTTGTTGTTTCGTATTGGTGGGACTAGATGACGTTAATCCCCTTTCACCACTAGTAGCTTGTTCTTGAATCATTTCTGCCTTTGTCTCATTGTTTTTCATGTCTTCCCCTTTGTCTGATATCATTCTCTGCCCTAGATTGTTCTTTGAGACTTTCTGCTTCTTTTTAGATCTTCATTTAGATGAAACATCTTTCTTTTTTATCCCTTCAAGACTCTCTTTGTGATCAACCACTATGATGGATTTGATTCTTGCATCAGGTTCTAGACTATTCTTATACTTTCCATAATCCATGTTTTCAGTACATCATAGATCAAATTGAGTGTCAATCTTTCCATAAAACTGTGAGGATGTGATCGAATTTGAGGATCTAATTCCCAGCTTCTTTTTCTGGGTACTTATCATGGGAAACATACTCTGAAAGTCTGAAGTGAGAGGTAGATTTTTAAAACCTGTTCCTTTATTGTCCTCTACCTTTATAATTTTTGAAATTTCCCCTTCGAATGTTTGTAAAATTAAATCGTAAGATGCCTTCTTTGTTATCACTTTTTTATGTACAGGAAGAGTTTGATTAAATTTTGTTCTAATCAGCAATTTCACATTGTTGAAATACTAAAAGGAGGCATCTATCCCTATGAACTCTCCTATAGCATGCCCTATTGATTTGAGAATCTCAATCTGATTCAACTCTGGCGGTAAAGCCTGAGTGTTGAACCATATTGGGCACCTAAAATCTATCCCTTCTATCTTAAAATTTGGACTCCATTCTACAAATTTGACAGCATGTTCATTGAAATTTTTTTTGATACATTAATAAATTCTTTTTTAATAACTTCATCCATACAATGCAAATATAGGGTTTTATCTGAATAGTAAGAGATACTTGGTCACGACAGTTTTCTTCTAACCAATTTGAGAGAAAGAATAGGTCTTCATTAGGGCCATTCCATACTACAAAAATTCCAACTTTTTGGAATTCACACCATGTGGCTTCGAATTCCTCATTGTGAATGAAGATGGAGTTATCCTCGCAAGCTAGATTAGCCTTAGAATCTGTCTTTCCTTTAGGGTTTGAAGAATTCATGTTAACCCTCTTCATGGATCGTCGGTGTGGAGGGGTGTAGGGATACAGAGACTTATCATTAGACTCAATTGATTTGAGGAAATTGGAATGACAAGGAGTGGAAGATGCTGACCTATCAAACTCTAATAGAGGTGGCTTGCAAGGGTTGAGGTGGGCATACTTTGTAAGATTGAAGACCCTAAATTGATCATTCAAACTCTTAGTAGTAAAAATTGACTGTGGATGAAAGTTACCAAATAATTATGATGTGTTATGGATGGATTTAGCTTGATAACTCTTTGGCCCAGGACTTCTTCCACAAAACACCTCTTGTTGCGGATTTGATTCACAGATATTCTGGCTCTATCGCTTTTTGTCTTCCAAGTTTGCCAAGATGGAGAACTTATTTGCAGTTTTGATCGCATATTGTGATTGTGGTAAATCCCGGGTACTCGCAGAGGCTTCCTTTGATTTTTTTGCAAGAATGCCAAATTTTGCCTTTTTTTTTTTTTTTGATAGTTTCATTTAAATTTTTAATTTAAACATATATATATATATATATATATATATATATATATATATATATATATATATATATATATATATATATATATTATGAATTTAATATTTAATATTTAATTAAAATTTTAATATTCATCAAAATAATCACATTAATTTTTATGAATTAAATACAAATATGATTAAAAAAATACAATAAATAAAAGTATATTATAATTATAAATTTAATTTAATACCTTTTCAATATTCAATTATTAGTCATCCAATAAAACAATAATTCCAATTAATGTTTTTTCTATATCTATAAAATTTAAAGTTATATTTAAAAAAAGCAAACCAAAATAAAAATGAAAACTAAATTCTAAATATTAAAAAATACAACATTTTATATTGATTTGAATATTTAGATTTGATAGACCATGGTTTTGATGTATAAGGTTGATGTTATCAATTGTTGACCCCTCTCTCTCTCTCTCAAAATATTTTGTGTACATATATAACTTGTATACTTTCATCCCCTATCTTTGACCATTTAAAAAAGTCCTAGAAATGCATCCCTAAAAGTTGAAGAACATACTAATTTACATATAATGTACATTTGATAGATGACCTTGTCGTACATCTTTGTAAATGTGGTTTTCTTTAAATTGTCCTTTAGTAAGATTGTTATAGCTGAACCAAGGATTTGTGATGGGTGTGGTGTACTTGTTATTTCGAGAGGCACTATTATCAACATTGAATTTAGTACATCTCAAATAAAAGTTACTGTATTTATACACGATTTTGTTTGATGGACGTGAGATCTAATGTCATTTGCATCAATATGGCATGATTAGGTTGCAATAATATTCACACAATGCTCAAGTAGGAAGTGTGAAATGTCACAATCATTGATTTGTGGTCTTAACTTAAAGGGCTCTCTTTGGTTGATTGACTGACCTCCCTACTATAGCTTTAAATGGAAGATAATCTTTTATCATAAGAGATTATTTTCTCCATAATTTGTTTGCTACTCTCCTTGTGAAGTTATGGTTTCTCCGAACTCCTAACCAAGCAGCCACCATTTCTTAGCAATTTAATTACTTGTGTTACCCCGTTAAGGGCTCCAATGTCAAAACAAACAGGGAAAAAACAACGTAATACAAAATTGTAGTTATTAAAGAGATAAGAAGTATCAAACACATTGAAACAACAAATTCATGCGGTTCACCAATTTGGCTATATCCACAAGAAAAATTGCCCAGATTTCTCTTTATTTAATACATGACTTTTTTTGGTGTGAGATAACATGCCTTTTGTTAATGTTTTAGTGTCATTAGAAGTAAAACATGGATTATCTGATATACTAATCTAAGCTTATAAATGAATTAAATTGTTACCGATTATCATAACTACATTTATGTAAGTACACACACACACACACACACACACACACACACACACACACACACACTTATGTATATGTGGTATTGTATGTATTGAATATGATTAACAACAACCATTTAATATACTGTTATTGAGCTCTATATTGTTATCGGCATATATATTCATCGTGCCTCATTATATGTTATTGGGCCTTATGATTATCGAGCTTGTGTTAAGCGCATAATATTGTTTTTGTTAATGGACTACCATGCCTCCGAAGAAGCATGACTCTATGTGGCCTTTGGGCCACGTAGAGTCATGACTCTTCGGAGTCATGGCCCCTTGCACAAATATAAATATGTCATTCTGATCAGAGTTCAAGGACATCAATCCACGACATCTCCTATACCTACGATCAAAATATATACATTATTTATAATAGTTTACTTTGCAGAGCAATTCACATTAAATATATTACTTCCATTCATTCCAATCTAAAGTCGAAGGAAGGCAAATTGTAATCAATTGGTAAAGCAATAAAAGGAGAACATACATTCAACACTGTAACTATTCAAATAAGGACATTCTCTATTGTTATCATTATTGTAATTGTTTTGTCTATCAGAGATACACAAATTTAACATGGTATCAGAGCTATACTGATAAGAAAAAATATTACAAAGTAAATTCTAAAACTTCAAAAGCTAAAAAGAAAGAGGTTAAAAACATATTATTAAAATGGTGAATCAAGTGAGAATAGAAAACAGGCTTGAGGGGGCATCAAATTTCTCCTCCTGGAAAATCAGATTATTAATAGTATTAAGAGAAATAGAATTAGAGAAATATATTGAATCAAATTTACCCATGCGTGAAAATGAATCAGAAAAAGTAACATAGAAAAGACATAATAATAAAGCAATGAAGATCATTATAGATTCAATAAAAGATCATATTCTTCCATCAATAGCTAATCTTCATACTGCATTCGAAATGTTCTCCTCTATTCAAAATACATTTGAAATCAACAATACTAATAGATTATTAACTCTGAAACAAGATCTACTATATATAAAGATGAAAAATGGAGAATTTATAACCTCATATTTCTTAAGGATTACTGAACTAAAAGATCAACTCGCAACTATGAAAAATCATGTTGATGACAAGGAGCTAAGCATGATTGCTCTAGGAGGTCTTCCTCTTTCATGGGAAACTTGTATTCAAAGTTTAAGTTTGCGACCCAAACTTCCTAAATTTGATCAGTTATAGAATGAATGCACTCAAGAAGAATCCAGACTGACTTCAAGAGGACTAAGTACAAATCAAGAGGGAGACATCCAAGCACTTTATGCTAAATCAAACAAGAAAAGAAAATTCAAGCATAACAAAAAGGAATCTAACAAAAATCACAAATCAAACAAGCAATGTGATTGGTCCAAAGTTAGATGCTTTAAATGTGATAAAATTGGTCACTCTTATATGTTCTACCTTGAAAAGAAGAAAATACAAGCGGCCTTAGTAGAAATTAAAGGGGAAAGTAAAGAGAAAGAAGAAAGAGAAAATTATGCTTTTTACTTAGCCCTTTCAAGTGAAATAAATTCTAACCACAACATTTGGATAATAGACAGTGGAGCATCTCAACACATCACCGACTTTAAAGACAAATTTGAAACCTTCTCTAAACAAGCCTCAGAAGAAATTACCATTGGAGATAACTCTACTTATCCTATTAAAGGAATTGGTTCTTGTTCAATATAACTAAATTCAAGAATTAGACTATAACTCAAAAATGTTTTATATGGACCAGGAATCAAAAGAAACCTAGTCTCTATTTTTGGTCTTGTTAATCAAGGCTTTAGAATTACATTTCAAGAAGACAGAGTTCTATCTTGGCACAAGAACTCTAATATTAAGAATGCCATTTCCATTAGATTTAGAGATGGAAGTCTTTATAAACTTTGTAATAATCAGAATCTAAACCTAAATCTTAGTCATGAAACTTCAAATTCCTCTAAAATTTGGCATAGTAGACTAGGTCATCTTAACTATTGGGCATTATCATCTATAGGGAAAATTGTAAAAAGTCCACCTAATCTAAAATCTGATCATTCAAGTATTTGTAAAGGATGTGCATTAGGTAAGAATACTAAGCAATCCTTCCCTAAAAGTGATAATAAATCCAAATCCATTCATGAACTAATTCATACAGATTTTTGTGGCTCTATGTCAGTTCCCTCTCTTAATGGGTGTCTCTACTATATAATTTTTATTGATGATTACTCTAAGAGAACTTGGATCTATTTTCTAAAACAAAAAGAGTCATTTGAAGTATTATCCAAATTCAAATAATTCAAAGCCTTATTTGAAAACCAATTAGGACAAAAGATTAAAACCCTAAGATCAGACAATGGGGGTGAATACATATTTGATATTTTTTAAGAACTTTTGCATTATTGTTGGGATTAAGAGGGAGTTTTCTGTACCTTATAATCCTCAACAGAATGGAATAGTTAAAAAGAAAAATATATCTATAGTTGAATCAACTAGAGCTATGTTGCATGATCAAAATCTTCATTATTCATTTTGGGTCAAAGCATCTAACACAACAGTCTACATTCAAAATCGATGCCCACACTCTATATTAGAGAACACCACTCCAGGGGAAGTATTCATAGGCATTAAACCTGATCTAAGTCACCTAAGAATATTTGGATGTTCAGTTTATATTCACATACCAAAAGAGAAAAGAACAAAATTAGAACCTTCCAGAAAGAAGGGAATATTTATTGGATATAGTGAAATCACGAAAGGATACATGATCTACATTCCAGGTCAAAGAACAATTGATATTAGCAGAGATGTGAAATTTGAAGAAGACACATCCTTTAAAATTTCCAGTAACAGTGATGAATCCATTACAGAGTCCATATCTGAAGAAGATCAACCTACATAAATTGAGAGGGAGAATGATTCCGAACCTTCATCTATGTCTAGAGATTTTTGAAAACATCAATAATAATAAAAAGAGACCTCTTTGGGTTACAAAAATGATAGAAGAAAATTAGGTTAAACCAGATGAAGTAATTCAAGAAAGCAAAAGGATTAGAAATCAATCATGTTATGTTGCATTGTTAATTGAACTTATAAAATCATAACTTTCTAATGTTGAAGAAGCACTTTCAAATCAGTCCTAGAAAGAAGCAATGATTGAAGAATATAACTCTTTATTAAAAAATGATGTATGGGATGTTGTAACAAGACCAAAGAACAAATCAGTTGTCTCTTCCAAATGGTTATTCAAAATTAAACATGCATCAGATGGTAGTATTGAAAAATACAAAGCAAGATTTGTAACTCGAGGGTTCTCTTAGAAAGACGGCATTGATTATGAATAAACATTTGCTCCAATTGCCAGGTATACTTCAGTCAGAACCATCTTGGCAATCGCAGCATCCAAAGGATGGAAGGTACATCAAATGGATGTCAAAACAATGTTTCTCAATAGCAAGATTGAAGAAGAAGTCTATATTGAATAGCCAGAAGGGTTCAATACTTACGATAGCAAAACTCATGTTTGTAAATTAAAGAAAGCACTTTATAGACTCAAACAGGCTCCTAGAACTTGGTATGAAAGCATAGACAACCACCTATTGAAGTTAGGATATTCCAAAAATGAAGCTGACCCAAATCTATATTTCAAAACTAATGGTGATGATATGATTATCCTTGTATTATATGTTGATGATTTGCTAATAACAAGTGAGGAACATTTCACAAAGAAATGCAAACAAGAACTCATAGCAAAATTTGAAATGAAAGACTTAGGGCTACTTCACTACTTTGTGGGATTAAAAGTCTGGCAACAAGACAACTGCATTATTCTAAATCAGGGAAAATATACAATTGACATTTTAAGAAAATTTGGAATGATGGAATGTAAACGAACAGCTACTCCTATGGAAGTAAATCTACACAAATTAAAAGATGACATGAACAAATTTGAACCTGCAGATCCTACTTACTATAGATAGATTATTGGATCCCTAATGTATTTGGTAAATAATCATCCTAACATATGCTATGCTACTCATGTCTTGAGTCAATTTATGTGTGTACCTAAGAAGATACATCTACATCCAGTTATATATATTTTGAGATACCTAAAGGGCACTATTGGAATGACAATCAGATATGATAAAGTCAACATTGAACTTCTTGGATATTCAGATTCTGATTGGGCTAGCAGCTCTATTGAACGTAAGAGTACTTTAGGATATTGCTTCAATCTAGGATTTGGGATGGTTTCTTGGTCCAGTCGGAAACAAACTTCAATTGCATTAAGTTCCACTGAAGTTGAATATATTGCATCTTCCTTGGGTGCTAGAGAAGCAGTATGGCTATAGAAGTTGTTATCAAACTTATTCAAAAGACATTTGAAGCCCACTGTGATTTATTGTGATAATCAAAGTTGCATTAAACTTTCATCAAATCTAGTATTTTACAAGTGCTCCAAACATATTGAAATTTTGTTTCATTACATCAGATACATGGTGAATCAAGGAGTCATTCAACTAGTATATATATGTACAAATGAGCAAATGGTTGATATCTTTACCAAGCCTCTTGCTAAAGTGAAGTTGAAATACTTCAGAGAAAAACTTGGTATGATTAATTGTAATAATGAAATTTGAACTAAATGTTTATTTCATTTGAGTTTATGCTTCTATTTGATTACTTAGCAACATTTGATATGTAATGAAAGGTGACAACCTTTCATGGACATATTTCATTATAAGGAAATTATTTGCAAGGTGATGATCTTGTAAATAATAGACCAGAGTGTATTATGGGCATCTCTAGACATTGCTTAAGTGCAAATAGAGATTATATGTGTATCATGGACATCTCTAGACATTGCTTAAGTGCAAGTAGAGATCATAAGTGTATTATGGGCATCTCTAAACATTGCTTAAGTGCAAGTATAGATCATATGTGTATCATGGACATCTCTAAACATTGCTTAAGTGCAAGTAGAGATCATGAGTGTGTCATGGATATCTCTAAACATTGCTTAAGTGCAAGTAGAGATCATGAAAATTTTAATCACTATGGACATCTCTAGACATTGCTTAAGTGCAAGTAGAGATCATAAGATATACTTTATGTTCTTAAGAGATTTTAATAGACATTGTGTTGATTACATAATGATTCTGATTCTAATCTAATGATGTTTTACTTCTCCCTTGCTAAAGAGGGAGTGTTAATGTTTTAGCGTCAGTAGAAGTAAAACATGGATTATCTGATATACTGATCTAAGCTTATAAATGAATTAAATTGCTGCTGATTATCATAACTACATTTATGTAAGTATACATACATACATACATACATACATACATATATACACTTATGTATATGTAGTAGTGTATGTATTGAATATGATTACCAACCATTTAATATACTGTTATCGGGCTCCATATTGTTATCAACATATATATTTATCGTGTCTCATTATATGTTATCAAGCCTTATGATTATTGGGCTTGTGTTAAGCACATAATATTGTTTTTGTTCATGGACTGCCATGCCTTCGAAGAGGCATGACTCTACGGAGTCATGGCCCCTTGCACAAATATAAATATGTCGTTCTGATCACAGTTGAAGGACATCAATCCATGACATCTCCTATACTTGAGATCATAATATATACATTGTTTATAATAGTTTACTTTGCAGAGCAATTCACATTAAATATATTACTTCCATTCATTCCAATCTAAAGTCGAAGGAAGGCATATTGTAATCAACTGGTAAAGCAATAAAGGAGAACATACATTCAGCATTGTAACTATTCAAGTAAGGACATTCTTTGCTATTATCATTATTGTAATTGTTTTGTTTATCAGAGATCCACAAATTTAATACCTTTATCCCTAGTATATATATACAAAGTCTTCAAATCATTTGAAGAGACAGAAAGACAAAGAAGCTGAAAAGTTTGTGATGGTTGGACTTCATGATCAAATTATTTCCCACTTTAAGTCCACCTCATGTTGCAAATAGCTAAGCTTGGAGATCTCACCTTCTTTTCTAGGCTTTTTGTCACATCTTTACCAAACCAAGAGAAGATCAGCAAAAATCAAACTTCCCTTTTGAAACAACCTTCACCAAAGCATCTATAGGACCAAGGCTAGTGTATGTCTTCTCCAACTTCAGCTTACCTTTTTCAAGGGCACTTCGGATAAATATCAAAACTCATGTATGTGCTTCATTCTTGAATGAAAGGTTGTAGTTTTAATGTCACTATATAGAGCAAAAAGTTGTTTACTACCCAATTCATTTAATAGTCATTGCAATCACAACATATACTTAGCTTCTAAGATTGCAAAATATTTTTCTTTTGTAGTGGAAATTTCAGTGTTGTAGTCAAAATATCATTGTACTTGTGCATCTTCACCCTTAAAACTCAACACGTTATTTGATGTGCCCTTCAAATATCTCAAAATCCACTTTACACCCTGCCAATGGAATCTTCCTAGATTACTCATTTACCTTTTCACCACTCCCACTACATGACCAATGTTGAGTCTTGTACTACCCCTTGCATCCATAATGCTTCCAACAGTAGAGGTGTAAGACACTCTTTCCATTAATTATTTTAACTTTCAAATTTCCATGAATTATTTCAACTTTCAAATTATCTTCAACTCAAGCTTTATTTTTTTTTCTCGTGGGGTATGAACAAAGCTTCACATCCACCCATAAATGATTGTAGGAAAACTTTTTTGTCAGGCACCTCTCTTCAAGAACCTCAAAATCTAATCAAGAGGATAGACCTTGGTTAATCAAATACACTAATGTATTTATAGCCTTCACCCAAAATAGTTTTCCTATACTAGCATTTGAGAGCATACTATGTGCTCTTTCCAAAATGGCTTTGTTCCATCATTTGCTTCACCCTTTTTTTGTGGTGTCAGAGGATTAGTTTTAATTCTTTGAATACCATTCTCTATACAAAACAGATTTTATTGAACAATATTCACCCTGATTTTTACAAGTGCCTTTAAATTTTTAAAAATATCAAGCTCAGATTTTTCCTTTAACATACAAATCCAAACCTTTCTAGTGCTCTTGTAAAAAAGAATCAAGAAAATATGAAGCACCAATAGGCGGTGCCTCTATGGGGTCAAAGACATCCAATTGCCCTAATTCCAATAGTCATGATCCCTTCTTATGCTCCTTGGTGAACTTGTTCACTTTTGTTTGCCACATATGAAGTGCTCACTAACTCCAAATCTATTAATTTCAGACCTAGTCGTTGACCCTTTTTGTGCAAAATCTAATGAATTTCTTGCTCATGTGACCAAGCAGTTTCTACCAAAGATTTGTTCTATTGTTTGCAGTTGCGACACCTATCTGACTTTCTAACACATACAAAGTGCTTGATTTGCTTCCTCTAGTGATCACCAATGCTCGTTTTTTACCTTATATGCTCTTGACTCGAAAGTGATATTGATGCCCAGCTGAAAACAATGTTTTTTAAGGAGCATGTTTAACATCCTTTAGCAAAAAATTGTTAACGAACTTTTTATTTTGCTAAAATATCTTTCTTGCTAATAATATAACAAGGCTCATTAACATTGCCAACTTTATCGACATGATAATTTTAAAAATAATTCGTCCATGATGTGGCGTGAAATGAGGATCCTAAGTCAAGCACCCAAACATTTGCATTGATTTGTTCTCTAGATAAATAAGAGCAAGGACATCTTCATAAGACTACATTAGCTTCATTTTCTCTTGATTGGTCTTTAACTTTCTTGTTTTCAATGACCAACCATTATTCTTCATATCATTTTCTTTTGATTGGTCTTGTTTATAGTGACCAAGTTTGCTTCATATCATTTTTTCAAGGGTCTTTATCCTTCTTATTTTACAATGATCACTTGTAGGCTTCCCTCATCAACAACTCGTATGAGAACTATTGAGGGCTCCGTGAATTAGAAATATTGTGAAACGCAGATGCATCCCCCCAAACCCCCAAGTTTCTAGAATAGTGACGTCTAAGAGACTTGGGATGGGGACTTGATGCCTCCCTACTAACACTCAACCACTACTCAACCTCTGTCGGAACACAAGGACTACTAGATATATATATATATATATATATATATATATATATATATATATATATATATATATATATATATATATATATATATATATAATTGGTTGATTCAATGTTGAGGCCAATGGAAATATAACTGTGGATGACATGCCCTGTGTCCTATCATGACAGTCAAGAGACCCAAAGGCCTTCAAATGTCTCATAGTATTTCACTATTCTGCTAGGTGCAACCTATCACTTAACAGGGTCTCTTAGGAAGTCACCTTTACAGAAGCAACCATCTTCACATTGGCATCCTTGGTCACATGTGACAAAAAATTCCCTTGGTTAGATCTTTCTATCTCCTATGAGCATTCATGAGTGCACACAAGGAATAATAATGAACAGGGTATCAAGATGCATATGGTTGGGACAGCAAATCTCCTCACAAAGCTGCAGAGTCAATTGGATGGTTGGAACAACAATTAAGACTCTCCTAGTGCTAGTGCAGGTGCCGCTTGTGCATGTTTTTATGCATCTTTCCATATTTTATAAGTTGATGCTTTGGTTAGATGATTTTGATGATATAGTTATGGTTAGTGTAAACTGTGGCTGTGAGCCTTCTGGTTTTGAAAATACAACAAATTATTGGTTTTATCTCAGGCCTCATGCTCTTTATGTTGAGGCATGATACCTTTCTGTGGGCAATTTTGTTTTTTGTTCACTGTTGACAACTAAAATGTGAATAGATGGGTTAATCAACAAAAACTATCAAACCACCATTTATGAAAGATATTCAACATAATTTATATATGTGAGCCAACATATTTGAATTGGAACTAACCCCTTTGGCAGGTAAATGATTTCCTTACATAAACTCAAAAATAAATCTTGTTCACAACACAGGCTTTGCCAAATCTCATCAGATTGGCTCTTTAAATCCCCTTGAAATGAGCATTAAATTGTAAAAAGCCAGAGCCCCACAATTATGCATGTTAAAGGAACTGAGATGTTATCGTCCAAAAACTGTGTTACAGGCAGAGATTCAACAATTGTTGCTGCCACTGATATCACTGCAACATTTTTAACTATGGTTTCCCAGTTCAGATGAATGAATTCAAATGCAGAAAAGTAGCTTAGAACCCTGCACATTTATCCAGCATGTTAACAATAACAGGAAACCATAAGCCATACCCAGTCTAAGTGCTAGACTGGATAATGAGATGTAAAATACTACAAATTCATTAGATAATGAAATCAATGCATTTCAAATCACAACACATACATACATATTAAGGAATCTTTTCATTTCCCTTTATATGCTAATTAGAGGTCTGTATTATGCGCAAGTAGTCACCAACTTACCCAAGGGAAGTGAGGAAGCCAAACACAAACATAGATAAACTACCAGCCCAGCTCTTTTCACGATTACAAGGAAGCTTAAAGCCCCCAAACCTTCTTCCCATGATATCAGCTATACCTGCAAGCAATTGAGAAATCATACTTTGCTTGAATGAAATTTAGAGAGTTCTATAAACTCTGAGACTCTGAACAATAGATCAGCTGAGAAATCTTAGTATTTGGTTTCAATGATATAACAAAAAAGGAGTTGTAGAATACAATACTTCTTTCAAGATACATAATTAAAGGAGATTTTTTGGGCACTGGTCTAACCAACACACCAAGAATGGACAGTAGGATTCCTCTTCCAGAGGCAAGGTGAGTTTTTCACCCTATCTATATATTTTAAAACTTGTGTACTTCCTTGGATTTCCACCTCAAGATAGTACCATCTTTCAGAATACAATATTCTCAATGTGCATGAAAATGAATCCCCAACTAAAAACCTAATCAGTCTTTGGGGAGAGAAATCCACTTGCATTTATCAAGCATTGTGAGCATGATTGTTTGTAATGAAGATGCCAATGTTTCCAGATATATAGCACCTGTGAAAATAGGTGTGTAACAAAACAAAGCAATCTTATGTGTGCAAATGCAGGGTACCTCGATTCAAGTTAGATGCATTGTTAATGTGATACAAAAAGCTTCATGGTTTTGACTTTTGAGAATGCAAAAGCTTCACAGAATGCATATTATTTGACATGCAAGAATCTCCATGGCTCTTCTGATGTGTTGCCTCTCCAAGTCTCCCATAGCGAGTAGAGAAAATAAAATTCAGCAATCTATGGTAAGGTAAGAACAATACCATCCCCTCCGCACATCATTGCCAAAGCAACCACTCCTATAGGTGACTCCCGCCAAAACAAAGTAGTGCAGAAAATTAGGACCAGGACATAATACATAGGCCCTCTTAATAGTTCCCTGCAAATCATTGGCATTTCCAAAGACTTTAAACAACTTCAATTTCACAAGAGCACACAAAATAATCTGATTATAGCAATATGTAATTTATTATTTTGGGTCGATTAAGGCTTAGGGATCAAATTTAGCCAATCATGAAAATACATGGGAGTGTGAAGGTAGTGAATCTCTTACCCAGGGTTGCCTTCTCGAGTAACAGCCTTCACTAACCCTTCATTGGTAGCATATGACAGTCCGTAAATCAGAAGTCTTGCACAATTAGCAAAAGGAACAATAGCAGCAATATAACGAGCATCTGCTGAAGAGCTGTGAATACAAATTCAAACCGATATGTTTATAAATGATAAAATTCAAGGATAATGAAGTAGATAACCAATCTATTTGAGAGCTTTTGGAATATAAATATTTACTTCCAAGGTCACATATAATTCATCACCCTGCTTTCCTGCAACGAAAATTGACACTAGGGCAGCAAGATCACTAAGCAAACTGTTTCATTAAAAAACAATAAGGTCAACCTGTTCCTCTGCCATGATGGCACTCATTGATCAGGGCCTTGTCAATTCTTGTCTTCTCTACAATTGCTGGCACTCCCCAGTCAAGTTGGCAAATGATGCAGAATTTTATCTTCTGAACTAATATTGTTTAAGCTTTTTAAAAAAATATATATTTATAGCAGATAAGCCATTAAAAAAGTGAAAATGGGGGCAAAGTGAAAATGGGGGCACCTATGGCCAACTACCACTCTGATCAGTACAACACCTGAGTACACACATAAGCATAACTACTGTCACCTGTGTACCATCATAATCAGACCATTTACATAATTGGGTCTATAAACCCCCAAGAAACTGACTACAACAGACCAAGATGCCATTGGACCAATTATTTAGGTAAAATTCTCCCTTAAGTGGGATCTGGCTCAGATAAAGTTGCATTCTTTGATGGCTGGACATTTGTTTGCATTTGGATTTTTATCGCATTTTATTTTTTTGTTAATGAATATTTTTAGTTTCAAATTTACTTGAAATTTTGAAATTAGATTCATATTAATGTCCACAAATGACTAAGTGCATACATTACAGACAAATTACCAAGGTTCAATCTCCCACAGGGTCACTCTCTACCATGTCAACAATGGAGAGCCTTTAATTTGATCGTTGGTGAAGTAGTGGGGCTTCTTGCTTGTGGAGCTTACAACCAAGTTTCAACAAATTAAGGGCTTGGCCCTTTGGTGAAATGGTGGGGCTTCTTGCTTGTAGTGCCAACAACCAAGGTTCAATTTCCCACCGGGTCGCTCTCTACCATGTCAACAATGAAGAGTTTTTACCTTGATCCTTGGTGAAATAGGGGGTCTTCTTGCCTTTAGAGCATAAAACCAAGGTTCAATAAGTTTTAGTTTTGGACAAACCAGAAAGCAGATCATAGGCAACAGTTGTGGTTTCCTGCAAACGACAATGAGGATCAAAGGGATTGGTTTGTAGGATGTGGCAGAGGTCGGAGAGGCACGAGTCTCCCATGGCGACCATCAGGTCAAGCTTGGGAGCTTCCAAAAAGGAGCTGAGGTTTTCTTCAAAGGATTCCAACTGGGGAGCTCTATCTAGAAGGGGTGAGGACAGAAACGAGTGGGGGTATTTCAGGATTTTTAGTGGGTTGAAGGACGGTTTCAAACCCTTGGAGAAGAAGGAATGGCAATTGAAGGATACTTTTTTACCAATGCATAAGGCAGCTGAGAAACCTGTGACAACAGATAATAGGGCTATTTCAGTGCACATTGAATGTGATGAATAGAGGGATTCTGTTTGTGACCTAAGAGAGAGGGGTTTCTTCATGAAAGGGGTACAGGATGGTCAACTTACCCTCAAATCCGGAAGTGGATAGATGATAACCAGGGAAAACATTTTTCCTTGAAATCCTTACCAAATAGATTTTTCCTGGTTATTAATAGCAATGCTAGGGAGAAACAATGGGTAATAAACAATGGCCCTTTCATGATGGGAGGAATAGGTTTATTTAATAAAGAGTGAGCTCCAAATTTTAATCCAAAGCAAGCCTTCGTTGAGAAGTCCCAATCTGGGTAAGCTTGTATAACTTTTTGCATTAGTGCCGGAATAAAGAGATCTTAAAAGCCATTTGTAATAAGTTTGGAAAATTCATCAAGGCAGATAAAACAATAGAGAAAAAAGATTTAAGCATGTATGCCACAATATGGATTGTTTGCAGACCACACCTGCCTCTTCCCCATGCGATTGAGATCCGAACTAGTGAACGCTATTGATGGCAGGAAATAGAGGTAGACGAAATAAAGAAGAAATGCGGTAAATGTAAAGAATGGGGTCAACAAGCAAAAGCGTGTCCGAGTGGTAAGATAGGTAAGGGTTTGGAGGTTGATAGAATGGAAACAAGAATCGCAAAGCTTACAAATAATCAAAGCAAGGAGGTGATGGAAGATGCTACTAAGGCAACAAAAGATCATCAGACAAGGGGTGAATAGGAAAGTAAGGATCTCGTGAATCACACAAAAGAACAAAGTCATGGGGGCAATGACGGGTTGATTTGGAGATGTTAATCATGGACTAGGGATGATGGAGAAAGAACAAGGTAGGAAAAGCGAGTGGAAAAAAGAGGGAGAGAACTAGATATAGAAGAACAGACCAAGAAACCTGAAGTGGAGGAAATGTTGGAGGGACATCCAATAGTTTTGGACTCCCCACATCAATTGCACTAAGATGGCAATAACGAGATGCGAGCTACCCTCACAGGAAAGATTTTTGTTGAAAAAAGTCAAGGCAGGGATGATACTTCAAAGTCTTTAGACTCTTCTCAGATAAATGTCTCAGATTGAGGAGGTTGTTATAGAGAACATTGTGTATACAGAGAAGAGCAATTTAATGGTCGATGTAGAGACATTGCTTGAGAATGAATGAAATATGGTCCATCCAAAGTCATTAAGGTCGGAGGGTGACAGAGTAATTGAAGAAATTTTAGTCAAAGGTGATTGGGCCTAACAGATGGCGAAGGCATCTTGGAGAACATAACAAGTAAAACGACAAGATCCAAAATTCAGAAGGCAAACATAGGGAGACAAAAATCTAGAGGAAGATGGTGCAACAGTTGTTGGAAAGTGTTGTGAACAAAAATGACCCAAGCAGACTTAGATCCGGGAGAGACTTGTTCTCTCCTAGGAAGCAAAACAGTACTAGCATGGAATGTCAGGGGCCGCAATGCGCCTAACAAAACACATCTGATCAAAAGATGTTTTGATCAGGCTAAACTGGATGTAGTTTGCTTACAAGAAACCAAATTAGATCAAGCGGTGGCATCAAGATTTTTGGGTGTTCATCAAAGGTGGTGGTTGGGTTGCTTTGTGAGCTCGGAAGGTGCCTTTGGTGGCTTGGAAATTCTATGGAATCCAAGAACAATAAAGGTGGAAGGTATTCCTCAAACTAGGTATTGGCAATTGGTCACAGTCAGATTGTTTCACTTGCAGATTTCAATTTTCTTGATTAATGTGTAAGACCTGAACAAAACCGATGAAAAGAAAGAGGCCCTAAATAGTATCTTAGTGGCTTTGAGTGGGTTAGATTTGGGGTCTGCAGTAATCAGAAGGGACTTCAATCCTACTTTGGGAATGTCTGAAAAGGTGGGAAGGGGATGATAAACAAAAATACAAATTGACTTTCAGAACTATGTAACTGGCAATGGGATGTGGGAAGTGAAGACAAAAAATGAGACATACTCTTGGACGAACAGGCAATTGGGTTTTCCAATATTGCTAAAGGGCTGGACTAAATGTTTTTAGCAGGTGATTGGGGTGGCCTTCCCTTGACTTTTGAAGCTGAGATTTTGCCTATTACTGGATCAAATCATTTTCTAGTGTGGTGTTATTATAAAAGTATTCGGTTCCAATAAGAAGCCCATTCAAAATGGAGAAAATGTGGTTTAGAGAAAGTGGCTTCTGAGATATGGTGGCAGAACACTTTGACGATTTATGGTAATATGGGTTTCCAAATTTTTTAAAGGTTGCAATATGTAAAACATAATTTAAAGAGGTGGAACAAAGAGCATTTTAAGGAATCTTTGCAGAAAAAGAAATTCAGAGGAACAATTATAAGCTTTATAATGTAAAGTGATTAAAGAAGGAATGGATTAAATAGACTTCTTGACAGAAAAATACTTGAAGCAGCAATATGGAAAGATTCTAATGTGAGAAGAGGTGTCAAAAATCTAGGGAGAATTGGCTTAAAGAAGGCAACCGAAACACATAAATTTACCATGGTCCAGTGAAGACAAGAAGATCAGTCAACAGAATCTGCTCGAACAAGCTGTCGGATGGGCAGTTGTCTTTGAATCGGAGGCCATCAACAAAGAAGCGATAATCTTTTTTTCTAACCTCTGGCTGGCAAATGAAGATATAAAAGAGGCAGATTATGATTAGGTTCTGGACATGATTCCTCCTTTAGTCTTGGAGGAGGGTAATAGAATGCTGCAAGAACCAATCCAAATAAAGGAATTGAAGTCTGTAGTTTTTTCTCTAGAGGGGGCAAAGCACCGGGCCTGGATGCCTTCCATGCATTCTTTTATCAAAAATTTTGGGATGTATTGAAGGATGATGTTTTAAGATTTGCTGAGGAGTCAAGATCAAAAGGCTTTGTATAGAAGGATTTTAATATCACTCTTGTTGTGTTGATTCCCAAAAAGAAGAAAGAAAACACCTTCAAGGAGTTCCGAGCCATTTATAAACTGAAGAAGATCTTGGACAAACTGATCTCACTGGAGCAAAGTGGATTTAAGCCCAACAGATCAATTGTGGAAGGCATTATTATGTGCATGATGCAATTCACTCACTTCAAGCAAGCAAGATAAAGATGTCTGTCAAGCTGGATATAGGAAAAGCGTATGACAGAGTTGATAGAAGATTTTGTTAGGATTAATGAGACAAAAATAACATTTACATGCAAATATAACCAATATCAGAAAATAATAAATCGCATAGAATAGAACACAAGACACAAAGATTTAATGTGGTTCACCCAATCCCTAGGTTATATCCACCAAATGACAAGTTCAATATTTATAATGCTAAGTTTCTAGAATAGATTGTGTAGAGATTTTTCATCAACGTTTCGAATCACACTACGTGATCCATCATCAGGAAGAGAGAGCAAGAGGTGTCCAATTATGGATCACGTAGTGTGATTCGAAACGTTGATGAAAAATCTCTACACAATCTATTCCAGAAACTTAGCATTATAAATCATGGATTGTGGAAATCTGATTGCATTAAGTTCAATATTGTTATTATCCAGTGATTACAACCTGATTATAATTTGTAATCCCTTACAACTCAATACTGCTGCAAGAAGCTACAATCTCATCATACATAATGAAATCCCTAATCCTAAGCCATTTTATACAAGTTTTTTGCCGCTTACAAAATTAGTAACCTAAGCCAAACCCTGTACTGCAACAAGGAGTGCACCTAGGCCTCTGCCCCAGGACCCCGCAAGGGGCGCTGCCCCCAAACCCCTGTAGTAAAACCTATGATGAAATTGCATCGAAAAAAGTCAAGAAAAATTAATCTTTGAGTTTGATTAGGCTCCACATCACAACAAATTTTTGTATAGAGTTTCAAAAAAGTTTGGTTTTCCAACAACTGGGTTGATTGGATAAAAGGAATGAAGATAGAATATCGAGCCTAAATACTGGTCAATGGTAGCCCACATGGCTTCTTCTCAACTTCAAGGGGGTTGCGACAAGGTGATCCAATTTCCCCATTCCTCTTCATCCTGATGATAGAAGTTTTGAGCAGAATGATCACTAAACAAAGAATCTAGGGTCAACGGAAAGGTGTGGAAATTACTAGAGGCATAGATCTTGTATATCATTCACAATTTGCAGATAATACGTTCCTAATAGGAAAGGCATCCATGAAAGAAGCAAGATTGATGAAGAGGGTCTTAGACAAATACAGTCAGGCATTTGGATAAAGCACCAATTGGCACAAATTTGATATATTCATTTTAAGCACATATGTGAATGCTCCAAAAGAAATTGCTATGGCTTTTGGAGAATGGATTGGGAAACTCTCAGGTAAGTTTCTTGATATACCATTATTTGCAAGTGCAGTCAACTCTTCAGTTTGGAAGCGTATGATTGGCGAATGTTTAGGAAAGATGGAAGGGTGCAAGAGACATTGGCTCACATTAATGTTAGTTGGGTTAGCTTGGACAATTGTTCGTCCATTTGCAATAATTAGAAATATTTGTTCTTCCTAGGTACTTTGGTTAGTGTGAAAACAATTATTTGTTTAATTTTTGGTTTCTTCAAGGACACCTTGCAACCAATTTATTATTGGTTGTTAGGTTGTTTTTAATCTCAATCGTCGATTGAGAATCAATGTAGGCCGTTAGCAAGAGCACAGTGATAGCATTGGGGGCTATCAGCGGGAGAAATTGGGAGGTTGTCAGAGTTCTACCAGTACGAGGCAAGGAATTTTTAATCTCTTGATTTGCTGAAGTTTAATAAAATCCCTCATCTGTAGAAATGATTTTCCCTAAGGGGTTTTGCAAGGATGACTTGTCCAAAAGTATTGTGTTATTATGTTGCAAACTTTCTTTATGTATTTCATTAGTGAAATCGCAATTGTGTTATTTTTCGATATTAAGTTGTGAATTAATTTTTAGCAGTTAAATAACCGTTTAAGATAGAAGATTAATAAGTACTAACTGCAATAGTAATTTTGACATGGTATCAAAGTAGTGTTGACGGTATAAAAGTTTTCCCTAGGAAAGAAATTAAGGGTTTATAAAACCTAGATTGATTTCTTTAAATTTATTATTGCTTTAATCTCTTGAGATGGCTTCAACTGGTTTGAGAGATTAGGGCAAATTGGACGGTGCCTCGAATTTGGGTGTCTGAAAGGTTAGACTTGTTATAAACAATAGTCCACCAAGATAACTGAGAGGGGGTGAATCAGTTATCCAATAATTAAAACATTTATTAATCTTAAGCAATCTTATCCATTCAACCAAAGTAAACAACTATAACAAGATGCACATAGACAATTACACCAGATATGTTAACTAGGGAAACCTTTGATCAGAGGGAAAACCTCGGTGGGAATGATGCCCACAAGACAATGTACTAATATAAATATTCCGTGTTAGAGGATGGACCCTATTAGGACTCTATTACAACATTTAGTACATAGAGTCCATGTTAGGAGACTTTGAATCCCTGTTAGGAGATGCCAACCCTATTAGGAGTTGTGCCAAACTTGTTAAAAGTTGTAGTACAATGTATGCAAGAAACATGCAATTTCAATTACAAGAAGAGCTCACTGCCCAAACAAGTAATTTACTGTTAAGTTCCTCTTTCCTCTGTTCTGTCAACCGAACCAATCACTGTCAAACCTTGTAGACCAAGTCACGAAACTCAGATCCAAGTATCCAACTTCAGATCACTCAATAAAACCTCAACAATAAAGTTTCCTTCACTTCCGCTCTACTCTGCTCAACTTCGCATTCCGCTCTTCGTGCTACTTATAATCATCTCATATCTTTCTTCTAAGATAAAGGAAAATCTCCTTCCTTTATACTGAATCCATAAAACAATTCCCTGAGTCGGTTGTTACACCTTCTCAATTAATTACTATAGGATCACATTAAGAACACGTTATGCTTAGCAATAACATTAATCTTCCACCTTGCAACTTGAATAACTTTCCATACGTGTAATATTATGACGAGCGAGCTTAATCACGTCATCATCAACATGTCTTCCTCACATCCTCAGCCTCAATTCTTAGAATAACAATTTTGCTAAGAGATATAACAAGTTTACCAGAACATGCCTCTATAAACTTTATCTCAGAACAAACATTACCAAAACTTGCATAACTTCTTCCAAACTTAACATTTCTTCACCCGACGTTAACTGCATATACTAGATACTTAGAAGTATCTCCCATAACCTTGGATTGAGAATACTCAACTAGCCATTCGTACCAACTTGATCTTTCCACTATTCTTCTGTTAGATACCACAGAAAACTACTATGTTGACATCAATGACAAATAGTCATGAATGTAACATATCATCATGATAATGATCTAGCCATGTATCTATAATACTCCCCCATAGGAATATAATCAGCATTCATGCTTCCAACAAGACTTTTTTTATTGTTGGAAGAGAATGGTATCAAGGATTATGTTACATGTGTTATAGTTGTACCTACAGATGCAACACAACTTACAACATACAAGAAGGATGATGCCAAGGTGAGGAGTATAATCCTTGATGGTGTTAAGAATCATATTGTTTCACATATCTCAAAGCTAGATACAACGAAAAAAATGTGGCACATTGTTTTGAATCTATATCAGAATGCTACCACTAACAAGAAGATGATTCTCAAAGAGAAGTTGATGAATACCCGAATGAACCAGGGAAAGACGTCACAAGCTACCTCACCAAGCTTAGACTTGTCAAGTACGAGTTAGCAATTGTTCGAGATAGCCCTAGTGATGACGAGCTAGTGAGAATAACCCTAAATGGGTTTACGAAGCAGTGAGGTGTCTTTGTTCAAGCTGTCAGTGGACGAGACACCTTATTGAGTTCGGATCGACTATGGAGTGATTTCACTTAAGAGGAGTTTAGACTTAGTCTTGTCAATGGGGCCAACAAGAGTTAGAAAAGTGAGGTGGACCAAGAGAACGTTGCCCTAACAGAAAAAGGGAAAGCAAAGAAGGGTCCTAGCAAAGAATCAAATTCACGTAGTGAGAAGAAGAAGGACATGTCTAAGATCAAGTGCTTTAGTTATCACGAATATGGTCGCTATGTCAGTGATTGTCCAAAAAGGAAGACGGGAAAGAAGCAAGTGATAGCTTTAGCAAGTGCGGAAGAACTCTCTAGTAGAATGGAAGATGAGTTTGCACTCATAGCTTGTATGATTAGATCAACCTCACAAGTGTGCTTGGTATATAGATAGTGGGGTGTCATTTCATATGACAAGAGTTAGAGAGTACTTATCCAATTATAAGGACGAGAACACCAGTATCCAAATCTCTATGGGAAACTTGTTCAAACTCAACCCAGTTGGGAAACGGATTATTCAATTTCAGAGAGAGAATGGAAAGATAATTCCACTTCATGATGTGTTGCATGTGCCAAGCTTAGGTATGAATCTGATTTTCGTATCTATCCTTTAGGATAAGGGGTATAATGTACTCTTTAGAGGGGCAGATGTGTTGATCAAGCACAAGGATTGGAAGTCACCATAACTATTGGAGTTAGGAGTGGTCACCTTTATAGGCTGCAGTTTGATACTCCTAAGAAACTCATGAGCGACAATAATCCTAGAGATCTTGGAGAGCTATGGCATGGGAGGATGGGCCATATTCATCATGGAGCACTTAAATTGCTTTGTGAGACAGTGACCGGTGTTCAAGAGGTGAGCATAGGGCATGATGATGTATGTAAGGGATGTGCGTGTTTGGGAAGATTGTGAAAGCATCTTTTCCAAGGAGTGATACCAGATATGAGGGTGTTCTTGATCTAGTACATTCAAATGTATGTGGACCAATGCGAACAAAATCTCTCATAGGATATGAGTACTATGTTACTTTTATTGATGATTTCTCTAGGAAGACCTGGACATACTTCTTGAAGACCAAGGATGAAGTTTTTAGTCGCTTCCAAGAGTTCAAAGCTCTTGTAGAGAACTCAACAAGAAGGAAGATAAAGGTTCTTCGGTTAGACAATGGAAGTGAGTACAAAGGAAACGTCTTCTAGGAGTTTTGTACTAGGGAAGGAATCAAGAGATAATGAATTGTTCCTTACAATCCACAACAGAATGAAGTTGTTAAGAGAAAGAACTGTTCTATATTGGAGGTAACAAGGGCTACGCTACATGACCATGACATGCCCCATTACTTATGGGCAGAGGTTTGTAGTACAACAATTTACATTCAGAACAGGGTTCCACACAAGGTGTTAGGGAAGATGACGCCAAAGGAAGCTTTTATAGGGAACAAGCCAAATGTTGGTCACTTCAGGATACTTGGGAGTTTGGCATATTGTCATATTCCAAATGATAAACATACAAAGTTAGATCATACTGCAAAGAGAGGGTACCTTGTTGGGTAAAATGAAATCTCAAAGGCATATAGGATTTTTATCCCCGAGACTAGAAGAATTATTGTCATACGTGATGTCAAGTTCATGGAGGACAAGACATTTAGAAGGTCCAAAGATTTGCGAGTGGATGATCGGAGTGAGTAGCTAACAAAAGCTCCAAGGCCAAGTCAAGGGCAGCAAAGCTCAATTACAATTACTAGTACAAGCACAAGTTCAAGTGGCGATGATTCACAGAATATGGAGCAACTGGCACAATAGGAAATACATCAAGAAGACATAGAGGTTGATATTTCATCCTCTGCAGTTGGTAGTAGAAACCATGAGGCTCGAGATACACACAGGGATACTTAGGAGTTTGTGGGAGCTCCTAGGAAGAGTACTAGATAGCGGAGCCAACCAACCAAGTTCAATTACTATGTGGCATTAGTTAGTCAATTGGTAGATAGTGAGCCTTCTAGTGATCAGGAAGCTACAAAGCATTAGGTATGGCAAGATGTTATGGTTGCGAAATATTCCTCAATAATGCAGAATGATGTGTGGGAGGTAGTGCCTAGACCAACAGATAGAGAAGTAATTAGATCACGCTGGATCTATAAGATAAAGCACGCTGAAGATGATAACATCGAGAAATACAAGGCAAGGTTTGTGGCAAAGGGGGGTTCTCTCAAAAGGTGGGAATATACTATGAGGAGACATTTGCTACTTTTATTAGAGCTGTGATCTCATTTGCAGCACAAATGGGATGGCAAATCCATAAAATGGATGTCAAGACAGCAATCCGTAGTGGTGAGTTGAAGGAGGAGGTATACAATGCAAACTAGAAGGCTTTGTAGCACACAACAAACAGACTCACATGTGCAAGTTGAAGAGAGCCTTGCACGGACTCAAGCAGGCTCCCAAAGTGTGGTATGAGTGCATTGATACATACTTCCAAGAAATGGGCTTTGTGAAGAGTGAAGTAGATGCTAACTTCTACTACTTGGTGGTTGGGGGTGAGGTTTTCATTCTTGTTCTTTATGTGGATGACCTGTTTCATATAGGTTCACTAGGCCTTATAGAAGATTGCAAGAGGGACCTTGCAGAAGAGTTCGAGATGAAAAATCTTAGTCTTATGCACTAGTTTCTAGGCATGGAGGTGTGGCAGATAGATGAAGGGATTTTCCTTGGTCAATGGAAATATTGCGTTGAAATCTTGAAAAGATTTGGGATGGAGGATTGCAAAGCCATGTCTACACCCATGATCACGAGTTGGAAGAAGGTAGATACGTCCAAGGAAAAGGATGTAGATCCCACCTTATATAGGCAGTTGATTGGTCTGCTTATGTATTTGGTCAACACCAGGCTAGATATTGCATTTGCAGTAAACTCTCTTAGTCAATTCATGGTTGAACCAAAGAGAATGCATTGGACAACGGCTAAGCATGTGTTGCATTACTTACATGGTACAAGTGAGTATGGGATCAGATATGTTCAAGGTTAGGAATTAGATTAATAGGCTATACAAACACAGATTGGCAAGTAGTACAACAGACAAAAGGAGCACTTCAGGGTGTTGTTTTGGTTTGGGATCAAGAGTTGTATCTTGGTTCAGCAGGAAGCAAAAGTTTGTGGCTCTAAGTTTAGCAAAAGAAGAATACATAGCAACTAGCATGGCGACATGTGAAGCTCTATGGCTGCGGAAGTTACTAGTAGCCTTGTTTGGTCAGAGAGCTGAGACTACTATGATACGCTGCGACAATCACAATTGCATCAAGTTGTCTAAGAATCCAGTGTTTCACGACAGGTCTAAAAATATGACAACAGATATCACTTCATCAAAGATTGTGTATAATGAGGGTTTGTTTAGCTATAGTAATACCTACAGAGGAGAAGGTAGCAAACATTCTGACTAAGGCATTGAGGAAGGCAAAATTCATTTTCTTTAGCGATAAGTTAGGTGTCATGTAGAACAACTTCCTCACTAAGAGGGAGTGTTAGTTGAGTTAGCTTAGATAATTGTTTGTCCATTTGCAATAATTAGAAAATATTTGTTTTTCCTACATACTTTGGTTAGTGTGAAAACAAATATTTGTTGAATTATTTGGCCTCTTTAGGGACACCTTGCAACCAATTTTGTTATTGGTTGTTAGGTTGTTTTTAATCTCAACCGTTGATTGAGAATCAATCTCGGTCGTTGGTTTTCCAACAGGAATAGTATAAAAGGGGGTCAAGGGGGGCATTTGGAGAACATTAGTTTGTGAAGTATTTGCAGTGTTAGCAATGGCGCAGTGATAGCATTGGGGATAGCAGTGGGAATATCAGCGAGAGAAATTGGGAGGTTGTCGGAGTTCTGCCTATAAGAGGCAAGGAATTTTGTATCTGTATCTCTTGATTTGCCTTAGTTTAAAAAAATTTCTCATCTGCAGAACTGGTTTTCCTTTAGGGGTTTTCCTAGGGACAATTTGTCCGAAAATATTGTGTCATTGCGTTGCAAAAAAATTTCCATATTTTATTTAAGTTGCAGCTGTGTTATTTTTTGATATTAAGCTGTGAATTAATTTTCGGCAGTTAAATAATCGTTTAAGATAGGAGATTAATAATCAGTGAGTACAATAGTAATTTCCATAATTAACTCATAGGATTTTGATGTTGAAGACAGTAATCTTGTGTCACTGTATTTTATGGCATGCCTGAAAATTCCAGCCAAGGTGAAAAGAATAATTGAGCAAAGAATGAGAGAGCAATTCTGGAATGGTAATCAGGATCAGGACAAAATCTCTCTCCTTGATTGGGATTAGATTTGCAAGCCTAAGAGTTGTGGAGGGGTGGGGATCAGGAACTGGAAATTGATGAATGAGGCAATGGGTACTAAGCTGGTGTAGCAAATGTACAAAAAGCCAAATCAGAGGTGGGTTTACATCTTGCAGGCAAAGTATTTAGAGGGTATACAATCTAACAGTTAAAGATGCACCAAGAGGTTTGGCACTATGGAACTTCATAATTAGCTGCATGCAAGTAATTACTAATCATTTGATGTGGCAGATTGGAAATGGGAATCAGGCAAATTTCTGATTGGAATCATGGGAAAGAAAAGAAGTATTGCAACAGGAAAACATACTGCAATACCTCATTCAAATTACAGTGCAAAGCTGGGGCTGTAGAGTATGTGATTTCATTGAGCTGGAGAACAGTGAGCTGGGGGATGATTGCAAATAGGAAAACCCGGAGCAGTTGGGCTTAAATGATGGTGAGCTGAATCAGCTCAAAGACATCCTTAAGCAACAGACTATTGCTTTAATTAATGATACATATGAAATAGTCTGGTGTAGGTCCAAGAGTGAAGTAAACTCAGTGAAAGTGGGATATATGTTGTTAGTGAATGAGGCTAGGCGTGAGAGACAGTCTGAGAGAGTATGCTAGAACAAACATTGAGGCTGGTGAATTCACCTAGCTTAAACATGGCAAAAATTTAACTGTGGATAGAATGAAAAGGATTGGGTTTATTGGACCTTTTAAAAGCTTCTTTTGCATTAAAGATGAGGAGATGTTAGATTATCTTCTCCTCAATTGCAATCTTTTGTGAAATATTGGAAATTCATTCTAAAACGGCTGGAATGGTATGGTCCATTACCAGAAATAGTTCGGGAATATATTACATCATGGTATTTCCAAAGGAGAAATCCACATTCTCAGCCATTTGGCAAGTGGCTCCATCCACAACATTATGGGAGATTTGGAAGGAGTGGAATAGAAGAGCTTTTCAGGGGAAGGAAGATGATATTTCTTGATTATTAAGGAGATTAGAAAGGGCAATTTCAGAATTGGTAAGTAATGCAGCTGCACAAATTAATGTAAGTAAGATTTTCTTCAATCAAAATGATGCTAGATTGCAGTCAAATTGGCCTATGATCAAATTTTGGTCAGTTAATGAGCCTTTGAAGGTTCAACCTCTTTTGGTCAAGGTAATGCAGGAATCTTGGAGACCTCCAGATAAAGGGTGGATTAAGATCAATTTTGATGGGGCCTCAAAGGGCAACAATCTGGGGCAGGCTATGTGGTGAGGGATGGTGAAGGAAATATACAGATGATAGAAGCAAAGAGGATTCCAGTAGGCACGAATAATGAAGTAGAGTCTGGCCGCTGTTCTTGCCAACAAAATGGTAAAGAAACTGGAGGTGAAGAAACTGCATTTGGAGGGGGACTCACATATCATTATCGATGGAATTATTAAAGGTGAATAAAGAACATGGCATTTGAATAAATAAAACCAAAGAATTAAGATGTTGTTAGGGGCAATCAAGGAATTCAAAGTCTTTCATGTTTTGCGGGAGGCAAATGATGTTGCAGACAAGCTACCAAATTTGGGGGTTCCACTATTAGATTAGACTGAGGTAGAATTCATAGAAAATTTTAGGGGAGTGCAAGTTGAATGAATATTAGTGGAATGTTTTGTATGGGTTGAATAAGTATTTAGGCATGTTAAGGAAGTATTGTTTTGAATACAGGGCTTTCAGTGGCAAATAATATGAGGGGGGCCTTTTAAATATGTTTATTGTGGTTAACCAAGCTGACCAAACCGAATGAAGGATGATGATGTCATCATCAATTAATCATACCAACGTCATGATGCGAGGTAGTGGTGAAATCACAAGATGTCTCCAGAACTTTCTGGAAAGTTTTCACTACATTTGTTTTGAGTTTAGGGCAATCATGCTGAAAGCGACTTTGGTGAGAAAAGAAAAGTAACAGAACAGAGAAGATGGAGGTGAACTTTTCTCTCAACTCACCAAATCAATTGCCAGTTTTCAATGGTGAAATTACAATTCGAAGGTTGCGAGGAGTTTCTAAATTTGACAATGACAGATTTTGGGGTTGTATTACACAGATGCTGGGTGAAGAGTATCTGAAAACAGACCTAAGGCCACGGATTAACCTCGACATTTTGTCTCTCTTTCTTGCATGGGCACTTCAATTGGATAGTCAAGAGGAGGCTCTGAAGGCAATGCGACTTTGTGTTAAGCTGGAGTGGGCGGGAGGTACAATCCCAACAGTGGGAAGAGTTGAGCTAGGTGTTGGGTTAGTTACATGGGCTGAGCCTTGGAGGGTTGTGGCGAGAGCATCAAAGAGACTTTCAGCCATTTCTCCTATGGAGTTGAACAAAACTAAAAGAGAAGTAGATTGAGGCAGAGCAGGGTAGCTGGGAAGAATTGCCCATGTACATGCAGAATGCGGAGGAAGATATGGAGCATTTGGAAACAGAGAGGGAAAGGAAGATGAAATCGACTCCGAGGAAATCAATTGCCAAGCTGAGGCCAAAGGAAGGAAAAGAGGTTGCAAATATGCTAGCAAGGAAAGGAAACAAGAGCCGATTTGACACTCCTGGTGGGCTGTTCGTTCCAAACAAATCAAGGTAAGCGATGAAAAAGTGGGCAGGGTGAGATGCCCTTGTTGAAAATTTTGTTTTTGAATACTGGAAGTTTATGGTCTGGTCTGGCCCAAATTTTGAGAGTGTAATGGCCGTGTTCTAGAAATATTTTGTAAATGCATAAGGTGTATAGCAGGAAGAGCAGCGTAGGGAAAATGGATATAGTGTGTCTGTAAGTCTCAGATAGCAGTGTTATGTTGGGTCAATACATGTGAGGCCCCTGATGTTTCAGAACGTAATCGACGATGAGGATAGATTTGTAGGATGGCCAAAAGTTTAACTCTGCCAACCCAAGCGGCACTTTATGTAACACCTAATTTTAATATTAATAAAAAATTCATATATTAACGATCAAGAAAAAGTTTTCACATGTTACACAAGCACAAGCCTAAAATTAACATCAAAAAATTTGCCTCCAAAAAGAGAAACTCCTATTGAACTAATCTAGATGTCAGAGGCTGTTTTTGAATAAGCTATGTTCCCAAGTTAAAATGCCTTCAAACCAAGCAAATCGAAGATAAGGATCCAGCATACCTGAAAAGAGGCCAAGACATCATGAACAGTAGTCCAGATGAGATGTGCACCAATTTCCGGCTTAGCTTCTGTTCTGATGGCACAAAAGTAAGTTCGTATTTACGGCAAGAATTAAACAACCAAGTCCAAAAACAACAAACAGAAAGAACCAAAGGATAACTTTCACCTGATCCAATACATTGGACTTGGTAAGAACATCAAAACCAGAGACTAAACCATAAGCCCCCAACATGACCAAGGTTGTACACCCCAAATCCCAGACTGTATTGTTGATTTGTACTCCACAGAGAATGTTTCTACTGCTTCCGATATCATAAAGTGCTCTTGTTCCAAACACCCTTTTGCATTTCAATGTCAAAATCATAGGTTTTGCAGGGCTAAGAAATTTGTGCCTAATTTTCCCAAGTTCGGATGTTGAAAATGTGGTGCAGGGCCTGGGAAATAATGTTGCTGACGCCATCGTGTCAATTGTCTCACAGGAAGTACATACATTGCAAATCCCTACTGCATTTTTTTGCGCTCAAGCGTATCTGATACAGCAACTGACTCGCAGCAACCATCGAGGAGCCCGCGATTGCTTGGTCCTTCCCCGTCTCTTTTGTAGATGGAATGAAAATCCACAGCACATTTAAGGATGTATTGATATTTTTTAATTTTAAGTGATAGAGATTTTACACAATTAAAATTAACAAATATCATTGCATGCTTTTATTAATTAAGTAAATATAGTTAAATAAAACTAATTTAGTGGTATTTTTCATTCATAAATGATTAGTAGAAAGGGTCTAGCTATGGTTATATTCTAATGATTGGTTGTCTCGTTGTTCACCCAATCTTCTAATCTTTTTATTTTAAATTAATAATTCATTAGAAAATCATTTGCAAATTATTTATTTATTTTTTGGGGAAAAAAAGTTAGCAATTAGATCAATTATACAAATTTATTTATCTCAAAATTCAATATTATTAGAATTTTAGTAAAAATTAAATAATTATTAAAACATTTGTGCAAAAGTATTAGATCAATGTTGCATACTTTTTGTTGTCTAAGCAAATAGGTATTGGTGCATAAAGAGTTGTGTTTCAAATTTGAAATGATCATTTTTTGACCCTTTGACACTAAGCCATAGTATGTGTTGAAACTACCCAGAAGCTACCACAATAACTATAAGAACTTAAGTAATAAGTATTGAAATTTGATGTGTAATTTAAGACATATAGATGCATGAAATTAGGTTGCAGCTTCCTGTACACTTCTCCTAATTTTAACAAAATAAAAAATGACAATTGTGCAAATTTTTTAGGTGGTTGTAGTGCATTTTTTGGGACATCTTTAAGTAGGTTGGGGTGACACTTCTAAATGACCATTTTTTAATGATTGTTTATATAACAATCTCTCTTCCCTACACAAAAGCCAATCAAGTCATGTATAAAGAAATTAAAAAATAATCCAAGTCTAATGTACTATTTATAATCCTACAATGTGTAAAGAAAATATTTATTTTTGTGGATTGTTATTGATAAAAAGCTTAAGATTTCATTGATACTTGTATTAATTTAATGAAAAATGATTGAAAAAAGTGATCATGAGGAAAATAATATTTGAGTGTAATTATCATGTTCTTAATTTCATTAATGAGGAATATTGCTATTGAGAAAAAGCTTAAGATTTGATTGATGCTTCTAATTATCTCTTTATGAGAGAGAGAAAGTATGTAAAGGTGATTCTCAATAATTTTAAAATAATAGTTTAGTGTAATTATTATGTTCTTAGTTCTTTAATGAAAAATATTAATATTGGATATAATTTTTTCTTTAATGTGTCAATTATCAAATATAATTAAAACTATTATGTTGCTAATTATTATTATTTTTTAATAATAGTATCAGCTTTCAAATGGCAGAAGGTGTATGGTGCCATGTGGAGGGACATGAGGAAGGAGTCTAGTATTTCCTCATCTTTAGTGCAGTGCCTCTCCCATTTGATTTATGTGAGTCATCCTGATGGATGCAACCTTGTTGATTCTTCTTTGTGAAGTTGTCATAATTGGGAGCATGAGTGGTCTACACCCTTGAGATGATTAGATTTATGTTATTGTATTTGTTGCTTTGATTATGCTCATGGCTGATTTATGAGATTATGATGTGTTAGATGGTTTCACTAAGGTTTGTGTCAGTGGCTACTAGGATTGATGTGGTATCATGATGTTGTTCCGTGATTTTCCTAAGACGTGTTTAGAGATTGCACTATGTATTATTATCCTTCTACACTGGACTAGGTTCCTGTAGCAATGTTTAGTCATGTATTTGACCATGTTCACTTATGTGTTTTAAGTGCCTTTTCATATTTTTTAAACAATCATTATTAAATGCTTAAATAATTAGAAATGAATTGTCCGTGTTAGACTCATCGATTATGTCCTACAAATATTTACCTTGTTCTTTTCAGTAATTTATGCAAAATGAGATGTTTAAATAGATGATTTTAATGTGATCAAATAAATGGTTATTTAATGTAATTTAATGCATTTATCGCTTTGACTATATTATTATATGCAATTGCACTTGATCGTGTTGTTTAGTGTGCAGGATTTATGTCCCTAGCAGTGGCACATAGAGTTAATGATTTAGTTGTTCACATTTGGCCAATATCGTCCCTGTGTGGTCGACACATCCTATTGAATTGTTTAAATGAAATCCTCCGATGATTTAATAAATTCGGACTAATTTGCATTATGTGATTAGACCCATGAGCGTGTCTGTGCATTTAGAGATTTGCAATTGTTGCGAAAGTTATTAAGGAATTCTGTGATTTTGGTTTAAGGGAATTTTGGGCTTTATCTTATTTAATTTAATTCCCAATAGCTTTGTCGTAGTTGAATTCCAAGTACTTGAAATAGCTTGTTTTCGTTTGGGTGGATTTAAGGTTTAATCAAGTGACTTGGTTGTTTATCCTAATCCATTATTTACTAGAAAAGTGAATAAGTCTCCAAAAAGGAATTTTATTCCTCACTTCTCACTTTTTGAAATAGAAATTTGAGACCAAATTCCAAATCCTCTTCATGAGGAAATATTGTTTTTTTCACGGTGAGAGTTACGGGCATGAGATCATCGTGAGATTGGTTTCGTTGGATCCAGCTCGAGGAGACCTTGGATTGCCGCAACTTTCAAGAGTTTTCGCAAGATTTTTATTTTATTTCTCGTGTTTCTATATTTTCCCTTTTGGCTGCGAGGTAGGGCTCTCCTGTTTTATTATTTCAGCTTCGTTTCAACTTCCATTTTTGGTAGTCATTTGTTAGGAGGTTGAGAACTTGTGTTCCCCTCTATTTATGATTGTTATCTCTACCTAGTTGGGTATGTATGAGCATTTCCCTATATTCTGGGATAGGGGTTTAGGGTTTTGCACTGTTATGTTGGTTGTTTTTGCATACAAACTCCAAACCCAAATTTTATTTGATATTCGTGGCTTTTGTGCCCTAAGACCAAATGGGTTTTAATTTCAAAGTTTTTGAGTTTTGAGGTTTTCACCTCGATTTGCATGTCACCTAGTTTTCTCAAGTTTTCTTGGCATGGTGTTGGTCATGGATTTAGATTATCCGCAGGATCTCAATCTGACCCTTATTGCATCTTTATGTTTGCATTGGGATGTGTGTCACATTTGCATCCCTAACTTTTTGTTTAGTTGAGTGATTTTATATCTAGTGTTATTATTTTTCATCAAACCCTTGTTGATATTTCATGGACACTAAGATTCGTGTAGAATCCATACTCTGAGATTGACACTAGTTGAGTGACTCCATGATGTTTGGTTTGGCTGCATCATTGGGATTCACATAGAATCCATACTCCTAGACTGAGACCGGTTGAGTGAGTTCATGATGTATGATTTTATTGTTCACTGGGATTTGTGTAGAATTTGTGCTCTCGGATATAGATCAGTTGAGTGATTTTATTATACTTGGTATTTTTCTTATGCTCTCATCTAACCCTTGTTTTATGATCTTCACGACATTGGTGCACACACACACGAGCATGTGTGCATGTATTTGTCGAGTGCTTGTGAGGCCCGATCTACTGGTTGTTATTGGTGGAGTTATGTTCATTGGGGTTGGGTTGGGAATATACATTGCCTATGGGCACTCATCATGTGGTGAGCATGGGTATGTAGGGTAGCAACTTGTAGGGGCTTCTCTCACAACCTTGGTGACTCTTTCTCAAGTTAGCGTGAAGAAGTTTTTAAATAAGTGATAATTAAGTAAATTACTGGGTAATAAATCTAAGATAATAAAATAAAAAGTGATCACTCGATTTGGTTTGAGGACACTTGATATGTGAGCACCCAGTTTAGTCTGAGGACACAGTATGTGAGCCTCCCTAGGGGAGTTGATTCTGTACGATATTTAGCTTGGGCTACTTGATGCCAAGAGACTTACCCTCCATCGAGTGCCTACATAGTTGACCCATAGAGTGTCTGACTAGGACCTATTGTACTTGCATTGTCTCATGATCTTGGTTTTAGTCATCTTTACTGTTTGGCGTGAGTGTTAGCCATGGATGTTTTCTTTATGTGTGTTTGTGGTTGGATCATTATCTCCATCAGCACAAAGGGAGTGAGCCTATAGGTTCCACGTGATTGGGAGGTGTAGCTACCTATACTACTACTAGGGATCGGTGTACACAGATGCTATACTTCCAGTTGAGACCCATGCTTGATGTTCACTTGGTATTTCAGGCTTTTGGAGTATGTTTCCTTCTGATTTATGCTTTAATTGGAATGCTTGGATATCATGTTTAGATGATGTTGATTTATATGATGCATTCCTTTATTATGATGTTAGCATATGGCTAGATGATGTGATTTACTATTAGTTGGAGTATCTATGCTTTGATGGGTTAGCATGTTAGATCATCTTGTTCTTATGATGTTAGTTACTTTTGTAGTAGTAATGCCCTCATAAAGACAACTTTGACTATCTAGTTGGAAATTTGGGATGTTACATGTAGGGGATAAATAGGGCCTTTGAGGTCTCATGATGCTATTACAATTGGGAGGAACCGAACATGAGTTTCAGTTGTGTTGGTGCTTGGATGTTATGTTTTTCCTTCATATGATGTTTGGTTTATGAACCATGTATGTAGATTGTGATGTTGCTTTCTGCATGTTCCTTTATATTCTATTATGGATTAAATGGATAGATGGTTTCTAATCCCTGTTGCATGTTGTTTTGTATTTCATGCTTCCGAGTGACTTATCCTCAACTATAGTGGTTCTAGCAATCCCCGTTGTGAAGTTTCTCACCTTGTTTTCCTTCTAGACTTGTCATTTTGCTTGTTGGTTTTGAACCTAAGCGATATTTGTTTAGCATTGGGTGATACAAAAAAAGTATCACACCATAGTAGTGAAAAATATCATACGATACTAGTGAAGTATCACCTGGCCATATTGAGAAGTATAGCTTGGCTATAGTGAGAAATATCGCATGGCTATTGTTGTAACTTTGAGCCCTCATCTTCTACATGGTCGTTGTTGGTCTTTGCTTATGATTATCAATTATGTTTGGTTAGTGATTATCGACTTGTATGTCTAACCATGCTAGGAGCTTTTACTTGGGGTTTGAAGGAGAACATCCCCTTTGTATATTCTCATGATTTGTGTGATCTTTGGTTTGTGAGTTGCGGTTGATCTTGGAGATCTTTGGAAGTAGTTGTAAGACTTCCATTGGTAAAGGTGAACATGTGAGTCTTGCCATGTTCCCTATTCTCATCACCTTGTCCTAGTGTTTCATTATTGCACTTGGTTACTTTATGTTGTTGTTAAGTAACTTATCTTAAGAACAAAAATATTCGATGCATGTTTCATCCTTGTGTTCCAAGGATCTCCAGGTGGGGCATTACATCTGGTATCAGAGCCCATGTTCAAACATTGGAATTTCTATGTTTAGGTTGCCCATATGGTTGATGTTGCATTGTGTGAGTGTGAGTGCCTCAGTGAGAGCTCATGAGTTTTGTTGCTTGGATATCTACTTGTGATGGACTTTCTTGTCTAGTAGATGTGAATAGAGCAGTGTGAGGAAATGAAAGTGAGTCTTCTTGGTTTTGTAGATAGAATCGATGTGCTTTACCATGGTTGGTTTCTTGGGTAACCCTATTGGATGGATCCACTAATTGGTGTTCATGTGTTGGGTTTGAGTGCCTCCTTTTGTTTCTCCTTGTGGAGTAAGGTGCATTGTTCTCCCTATTATCTCCTATTTGTAAGTAAATAAATGAATATTATTTGTGACTCTGTATTGTGTCATTATAGTAATGAAATGTTTTCTTTCATTGAGAAATGAGTGTTTATTGGGAATCATTGCAAATAAGTAGGTATTGAATTATATCCTTGGAGTTAATGACTTAAGCCCCCAAACTGATTACTTCATAAGCTTATGGAAATTGTATTAAAATTGATGGATATCTAAATATTGCATCGCATGGACAATAATTAAGGAAATTATTGTAGTCTACATATGCATGAGGTTATTGATGGTATACTGTTTGATGTGTGTGAATGTGTTCTCTAATGCTACTAGGATGATGTATTCCTTAGCATTGTATGGTGGTTTATTCCCCTTGTGCGACTATTCTTAGTCATCACATATGATGTGATTTGATTGATGCCTTCTTTTATTTGGTTGGAGGTACTTTCCTTGTGTTGTTGGGCTAGCATTGGTTTTTAGTATTTTCCTTCCTTGGAATAGTCATCAAATTCCTCTATCGCTCTCTTTGTGGTTGTTGTCACATTTGACTAATGGTATGTTTGCCATTGGACCAAAAGCTTGAGCTATAAATGAACATCACAAACACCAGACTTACCCAGATCTATGAGAGGTGATTAAGCCATGTCATGAACCTTAAAGAAGGTGCTGACCACCAAGTCAACAATCTCCCCCCTTAACACCAACTGAGGGTTCCACATTGACAAAATGAAGGAGACCTCCTGAGATTCAAACTCATGACCTAAGGCTCTGATACTAATTGATGGTATGTTTGCCATTATGCCAAAAGCTCGAGCTATCAATGAACATCACAAACACTAGACTTACCTAGATCTACGAGAGGCGGTTAAGCCATGTCGCAAACCCCAAAGGAGGTGCTGACCACCAAGTCAACATTGACTTATTGATGAAATGAGCTCTTTCATGATTTACTATTGGAGTTGACATTTCCCCCATTTGGGCTTTTTGTTTTGGTTCATGATGACTATTATGAATGTGTTTTACTACTGCCTAATTATGTGTTGTGACTCTATCATGTTCATCTCGAACCTTTGGTAGTACGCATAAGGGATAATATCATAGAGAACATACTAGTATTTTTGTGATTGAGGTAAACTTGTTAGTATAATTGGATAGTTTAAATGATGATTAAATGTAATGTTATTATAGAAATAAATTTGAAAAGAAATGTACTTGTTTTATGGTACGTAACTCTTGAACCCTTGCTTTGAAAACCTTTCAGTTTCATTGTGCATTAATGTTTGTGTTATGGTTAACTAATGAAATTATGAAAGAGGAGTAATATTGGTTTCAATGTGTGAATTTTCTTTCTTTTCATGCCTTATGTCATTTTGGACATGTCTTCTCTTTGGTTGTTTTAGACGCTGCATCCATTGCTTGTCTTGGTAACTGAGACTGTTTGATTTTTCCTATATTGTTTTTATCACGAGTTGTGACTCAAACTCTTAGGTCTTAAGACTCTCTAAAATCCATCATGTTGTAGGACTCATTGATATCTTTCTAATGCATTTCGAAAGGAGTCAATCCGAGTCCACACAAGAAAGTTATGGCCTTTAGAGGGAAGGCAATTTTTTGTGCTTCTTTGGAGTCGTCATATAATAGTTGGTGTTATTCCTACTGTATCTGTGTGTAGCTCAGTTCACCTTTGAGGTTGACCCTAGTTGTGAGCATTACTACTGGTGTATTCCTTCATTCTTACCTCTTAGGAGCAGGTGAGTTGGCATGGTTATACCACTAGCTCAGTTAGCTTTGGATGAGTATTTTGATGGTTGGTGGAATTGTGAGTTTCCCTAAAACATCTTGGGATGATTTAGTGCAGAGATTGAGAGAGACTCCCTCTCAGCCCTAATACTCAGTGTTTTCTTTTTCCCTAATCTCATATCTTCAAGAGGATTGTCCCAGTCAAGTTTCTCATTTATAGTTGACTGAAGGCTAGAGATTGAGTTTACCAGTAGGTGGGGTGTAGTATTCTCAACATGTTGCTGAAGGGACATGGCATCGTTGGACACGTGTTACCATCTTATGAGTTGGTATGAAGTTACTACATGACTTTGTCCACTAATGATATTCTTTGCAACCTTGTGGAAAGGTGATATCTTGTCTAGTTGGGTTAGTAACCCTAGTCCCCAACGATAGTTGAGCTTTTTGTATCATAGAGACTATGTGCTCCTACACTTGGTGGTTAGTTGTGGAGAGTATCCTTTGAAGTGCGTCCTTTCGTTAGTAAACTGTCATCCTCTATGTTCAAAGGGTGAGTTTATGTGGATTCAAGGATACTCATGTGTGGCATGATAATTTTCTTGGGAACTTTGGGATGACTATTCCCCATGATTCCAACTCTTGTTGGAAGTGTGTAGTGTTTTGACCTTGTTTTGTGGTCATGTTGTAGGTGCATGGTTGTTGGGCACCTGTTGGTGAAGTAAAGTGTATTTTTCCTTACCTTGTAGTGTTAACTTTGTGGATAGATGGGTTTTACTAGTGCATAGAAAGTTCTTGGTTAGAGGACCTTGTGTCAGTGTTACACCTTTTCTCTTATGGTTAACCTATTTGGGGGTTGACAAGAAGGTTTGCAAATTTTGGAGTCATTTGGGTTTGACTTATGGAGAGGTCGATGAGTCATTCTTATTGCTCAATTTGATTATAAAATTAGTGTGTTTGTTCTCTATTCTTGGATTGCAGGCTTCCAAGAGTAAGCCTAGTCTTTGGGGGGGATGATGTAGTGCTTCTCCCATTTGATTTATGTGAGTCATCTTGATGGATGCAACCTTGTTGATCCTTCTTTGTGAAGTGATCATGATTGGGACCATGAGTGGTCTACACCCTTGAGGTTATTAGATTTATGTTATTGTATCTATTGCTTTGATTATGCTTATGGTTGATTTATGAGATTATGATGTGTTAGATGGTTTCATTGAGGTTTGTGCCAGTGGTTACTAGGATTGATGTGGTATCATGATGTTGTTATGTGATTACCTTGAGATGTGTGCAGAGATTGCATTGTGTATTATTATCCTTCTACATTAGACTAGGTTCCTATAGCAGTGTTTGGTCATGTATTTGACCATGTTCACTTATGTATTTTAAGTGCCTTTTCATGTTGTTTAAACAATCATTATTAAATTCATAAATAATTAGAAATGAATTGTCCATGTTGGATTTATTGGTTATGTACTATGAATATTTACCTTGTTCATTTTGGTAATTTGTGCACAATAAGTTGTTTAAACAAATGATTTTAATGTGATTAAATAAATGGTTATTTAATGTAATTTAATGCATTTATTGCTTCAGCTATATTATTATATGCAATTGCACTTGATCATGTTGTTTAGTGTGGATGATTTATGTCCCTGACAGTGGCACATGGAGTTAGTGATTCAATTGTTCATATTTGGCCAATGTCGTCCTTGTATGGTCGATGTATCCTATTTAACTATTTAAATTAAATCCTCCAGTGATTCAATAAATCTGGACTCATTTGCATTATGTGATTAGACCTATAAGCATGTATGTGCATTTAGAGGTTCGCAATTGTCGCGAAAGTTGTTAAGGAATTCTGTGATTTTGGTTTAAGGGAATTTTGGGCTTTATCTTATTTAATTTAATTCTCAACAGCTATGTCATAGTTGAATTCCAAGTACTTGGAATAGCTTGTTTTGATTTGGGTGGATTTAGGTTTTAACTAGGTGACCTAGTTATTTACTCTAATTCATTATTCACTCAAAAAGTGAATAAGTATCCAAAAAGGAATTTTATTCCTCACTTCTCACTTTTTGAAATAGAAATTTGAGAGAAAATTCCAAATCCTCTCCATGAGGAAATATCGTTCTATTCGCAGTGGGAGCTATGGGCATGGGATCGTCGCCAAATTAGCTTCATTGGATCTAGCTCGGGGATACCTTCAATTGCTGTAACTTTTGGTAGTTTTCATAGGGTTTTTTATTTTATTGCTCATGTTTCTATATTTGTCCTTTTGCCTGCAAGGTAGGGCTCTCCCGTTTTATTGTTTTAGCTCTATTTCATCTTCCATTTTTCCTAGCTATTTGTTAGGAGGTTGAGAACTAGTGTTCCCCTCCATTTTTTATTGCTAGCTCTACCTAGTTGGGCAGGTATGAGCATTTCCAAGTTTTCTAGGATGAGGGTTTGGGGTTTTGGATAGTTATGTTGGTTGTTTTTGCATACGAACTCCAAACCCAAATTTTATTTGATATTTGTAGCTTTTGTACCCTAAGACCAAATGAGTTTTAATTTTTATTTTTTTGAGTTTTGAGGATTTTGCATCTATTTGTGTGCCACCCAATTTTCTCAAGTTTTCTTGGCATGGTGCTGGTCATGGATTTAAATTATCTGTAGGATGTTAATCCGACCTTTATTGCATCTTTATGTTTGCATTGGGATGTGTGTTGGATTCATACTCTTGACTTTGTGTTCGGTTGAGTGATTTTATATCTGGTGTTATTATTTCTGGTCAAACCCTTATTGTTATATCATGGACATTAGGATTCGTGTAGAATCCATACTCCTAGATTAAGGCCAGTTGAGTGAGTCCATGATGTTTGGTTTGGTTGCATCATTGGGATTCATGTAGAATCCATACTCCCAGATTGAGGTCGGTTGAGTGAGTTTATGATGTATAATTTTATTGTTCATTGGGATTTGTGTAGAATCTATGCTATCGGATATAGGTCAATTGAGTGATTTTGTTATACTTAGTATTTTGCTTTTGTTCTTATCCAACCCTTGTTTTATAATCTTGATGACATTGATGCGCCCACATACAAGCACATACACGTGCATTTTTTGGGTACTTGTAAGGCCCAATCTCCTAGTTATTATTGGTGGAGTTATGTTCATTGTGGTTGGGTTGGGAATATGCATTGACTACGAGCACTCATCGTGTGATGAACATGGGTATGTAGGATAACAACTTGGAGGGGCTTCCCTTGCAACCTGGGTGACTATTTCTTGGGTTGGCTTGAAGAGGTTTTTAAATAAGTAATGATTAAATAAATTACTGGTAATAAATCTAAGATATAATAAAATAAAAAGTGAGCATCCGATTTGGTTTGAGGACACTTAAAAAGTGAGCACTCAATTTGGTTTTAGGACACTTGATATGTGAGCACTTGGTTTAGTCCGAGGACACAGTAAGTGAGCTTTCCCAAGGGAGTTGATTCTGTCTGATATTTAGCTTGGGCTACTTGATGCCAAGCAACTTACCCTCCATCAAGTCCCTACATAGTTGACCCATAGAGTGTCTAACCAGGACTTGTTGTACTTGCATTGTCTCATGATCTTGGTTTCAATCATCTTTATTGCCTAGCATGAGTGTTAGCCATGGATGTTTTCTTTATGTGTTTTTGTGGTTGGATCATTATCTCCTTCAGCACAATGGGAGTGGGCCTACGAGTTCTACATGGTTGGGAGGCGTAGCTACCTATACCACTATTGGGGACCAGTGTACAGAGACAATCTATTTCCTGTTGAGACTGATGCTCTATGTTCACTTGCTATTTTGGGTTTTCAGAGTATGTTTCCTTGTGATTTTTGTTTTAATTGGAATGCTTGGATATCATGTTTAGATGATGTTAGTTTATTTGACGCATTCCTTTATTATGATGTTAGCATATGGTTAGATGATGTGATTCACTATTAGTTGGAGTATCTATGCTTTGATGGATTAGCATGTTAGATCTTCTTGTTCTTATGATGTTAGTTACTTTTGTACTAGTAATGTCCTCATAAGATAGCTCTGACTATCCAGTTGGAAGTTTGGGATGTTACGCATGGGGATGGCTAGGGCCTTTGAGGTCTCATGATGTTATTACATTTGGGAGGAAACGCACACACATTTTAGTTGTGTTGGTGCTTAGATGTTATGTTTTTCCTTCATATGATGTTTGGTTTATGAACCATGTATGTACATTGTGATGTTTCTTTCCACATGTTCCTTCATATGTTGTTATGAATTATATGGATATATGTTTTCTACGCCTTGTTGCATGGTGTTTGTATTTCATGCTTCTAAGTGACTTATCCTCGACTACAGTGGTTTTGGCAATCCCCGTTTTGGAGTTTCTCACTTTGTTTTCCTTCTAGACTTGTCATTTTTCTTTCTGGTTTTGAACCTAGGTGATATTTGTTTAGCATTAGGTGATACAAAAAAAGTATCGCACCATAGTAGTGACAAAAATCATATGATACTAGTGAAGTATCACTTGGCCATATTAAGAATTATCACTTGGCCATACTGAGAAGCATTGCTTGACTATAGTGAGAAATATCACCTAGCTATTGTAAAGTGTTGCCTGATTTCTTGCAAAAACCTACTCGAGCAAACAATAGGTATCTCTAGAATTTTTGATTGAAAGTTGAAGGGTTTTTTGGCTACCCTTTAGGGTTGCACTCCTTCCTTGTTCAACAATTTTTTTACAGGGTTTAAAATATATATTTTAAGTATAAGTTGACGTATATCATTTAAAATGTTTAATTCCTTATACTCAAGATATATTTTAATATATGTAACGATTCATTTGAGATAGGTTTCAGACCTCTCTAAGTTAAGATAAAGATTCTAGGAAATTTCAGGGCTTCAAAAATTCAAACTTAGCCAAGTTTCAGGGCTTCAGGAATTCAAACTTAGCCAAATTTTAGGATTCAACATTTATCTTTTAGCATGGTGTTTAGTAGACAAGTGGTTGTAACTTTGAGCCCTTGTCTTTTGCATGGTCGTTGTTGGTCTATGCTTGTGATTCTTGATTATGTTTTATTAGTGGTTATGGACTTGTATGTCTAACCATGCTAGGAGCTTTTACTTGGGCTTTGAAGGAGAACATACCCTTGGTATATTCTCATGATTTGTGTGATCTTTGGTTTGTGAGTTGCAGTTAATCTTAGAGATCTTTGGAAGTAGTTGTAATACTTTCATTGGTATAGGTGAACACGTGAGTCTTGCCATGTTCCCTATTCTCATCACGTTGTCCTGGTGTTTCATTATTGCACTTGGTTACTTTATGTTGTTGTTAAGTAAATTATCTTAAGAAAAAAATTATTCAATGCATGTTTCATCCTTGTGTTCCAAGGATCTTCGGGCATGGCATTACATTTAGCACCTTACTTCCAATTTGGAAGTAGAGAGGTGAGGCTCTCTGAATTGGGATGGTTCTACTTTAGTTTCTTGCCATATAGGAGGAGGATCAATAGTGTTTGGAAGAGGAGAGGAAGCAGAATTAGAAACACACACCGAGCAAGGTTTGGGAAAGGGAAACATGGGAAATGGAAAGAGAAGTGTCACCACTAGTTTTGGGTTGGAAGTTGGGGAAGTTGTCTACGATGGGTGGAGTGATGATTATAGAGTCAAGGGAGGAAATGATGGCTCGATGGAGGAATTAGTGACTTTCATCCTGGTTTGATTTCAACTGCCCATTTTCCATAATAGGGCATACCTTACGTTGGTATACTTGGTGTTTTTTGTCATATGTCTTATGGTAGTTGTCCTTGCAGTGTCTTTGTAATGGTGTGTGGGAGAGGTGTTTATATCCTTTTTAGTTGTGTTGTTGGGTTTTGTCATCTAGTTGGTTTTTAATGGGAGGGATCTGCAAATCAAGGCAAGAAGGCCTATTTTTTGGCTACAAGTAAGGGGGAGCATAAATATCAAGTATTTTAGGCATGTTTGAAATTGATGTAATCTTTTTCAGAATATGAACAAAACTATTACTTATAATAAAAAAATATTATGAGGTTGTAAAATAAATCATTTCAAAAGTTACTTCTATCTCATTATATTGTGAGGTGGCATCAAGCATTTTATATTGAAAATTACTTTGAAAATTGAAAAGGAAAAAGTCACTAGGTGGTAAAATATTGGTTGGATGATTTTCAATACTCCTAGGACACAGTTGCATGCTTTTCTAGCAAAATGAAACATTTTCCAACGTACGTGTGGTCTTTTAGGGTCTTATAATGGTTGGTGGTGAAAGGAAGTTTACCTATCAAATAAATCCCTACACTAATGTTGAGAGGAGGGTTATGCAAAACTTTTTACACGTTTATAATAGTTAAAGAAGAAGAAGAAGAAATAATGTGAATAGTATACTTATCATAACATAGTGATTTATTTGGGAAAAACCTATTTGAGAGGGAAAAAAACTCATACTCTGAAAGTCATTTAATACATTATTTAGAAATCAATAATAAATCACAATATATTCTCAAAAATAAATTTAGAAAAGTATCACCAACCAAATTTAGAGCTAACTCAATAGCTATGAGATTCTTACACTTAACCTTCATCTTATGTACCTAATACATTTAATGATAATGCATGAATCATCAAATGACATTAAAAAAAAAATAGCTAAGACACCCAAAAAGTGTTCCCCATCTTATCACTAATTCAAGATGTCATAGGATGTATCAAAACATGCACCAATACATGTATTTCACTTTTATAACATGTTTCTATATTTTTCATTTTAAGAGCCTGGAATTTTAGAAGCCATAACTTTTGGTCTATAAATCTAATTAACAAACTATTTGAAGAGCTATCAAAATCATGGAATGCTCTATCAAGTTATAAGACTCTACACCTACTAGCATACCTGGATTTTATAAATCTAAATAAATTAAGCCGATGGATATCAAAAATTAAAATATCTAAGTATCATGTCAAGAGACCTCCTACTTATGGCTATAGCCTTTCAACCCCTAGTCTAGGTAGATTCTCATCTACCATAGATTTCTTGATTATTTCATTCACCTAAATGCATTCTCTTGAATAGGTTGTTGAAACTATCCTCTATTCTCTATTATGTAGATCGCAAATAGCATCCTTACACTAGTACATTTGGGCTCATTTTTTGAGCTTTATTGGTCAAAATTTTGACCTAGTTTTTGACCAAACTTCGACCAAATTCGACCAACACATTGGTCGAAAATTTGACCAACCTACTGGTTGGTCCAAATTTCGACCAATACATTGGTTGAAAACTTTTGAAATTGCTAGCACATTTTCTGCCAAGCATTGGTCGAAGTAGAAAACTACTGGGCATTGGTCAAAATTTTGACCAATGCTTGGTAGAAAATTGTAAGGCATTGGTCAAAGTTTTGACCAATGCTTGGTAGAAAATTGCTGGCATTGGTCAAAATTTTGACCAATGCTTGGTAGAAAACTGTAAGGCATTGGTCAAAATTTTGACCAATGCTTGGTAGAAAACTACTGGCATTGGTCAAAATTTTGACCAATGCTTGGTCAATTTTTTTTTGAGGCTCACAATTGTTGAGGTCCACTTCAGCAATGGCCCTTCCTGTAAAATTGCCATCTAAAACCTTTCTAATGAGATAATGTGTTACGAGCTATTCATCAGTGGGATGGAACATGAATCCAAGAGGCAGTTTCCTATAAAATTGTCGTCTAAAACCTTTCTAATGAGATAATGTGTTATGAGCTCTTGATATGGGTGATGCACAACTACCTCCTGGATTCACGTTCCATCCCATTGATGAAGAGCTCATAACACATTATCTCATTATAATGGTTTTAGATGGCAATTTCACAGGAAGGGCCATTGCTAAAGTGGACCTCAACAACTGTGAGCCTCAGGGAGGGTTCAATTCCCTCCTTTATTATTCACTATATGGGTGATGCACAACTGCCTCCTGGATTCATGTTCCATCCCATTGATGAAGAGCTTATAACACATTATCTCATTAGAAAGGTTTTAGACATAAATTCCACAGGAAGGGCCATTGCTGAAGTAGACCTCAACAACTGTGAGCCTCAGGGAGGGTTCAATTCCCTCCTTTATTATTCACTATGCATATAATCCCATACACCCATTTTATCTTGAATGATGATATGTACTGAATGTTGAGTGTTTGTGCTGAGTGCTCCAAAACCATCCATTTCATGCCTTCATATGTACACAATGTCTTTCTAGTTTCTTTAATTCTACTCATACGCCCATTTCATTTCATATGATCATCTAAAAATTGTGTCACTCTAAGCTCTCAACTGTTTCCTCTTGATTGATCATCTCATAATTGTTGAATGAGAGCTTTGGGATAAGCTATAGGCATCCATCAAAAATTTGGCCAAATTTTGATCTAAGTCAACTCTTTAAGTTTTCTCACCAAGCCCATCCCCTAAGTCAACTCTCCAGGTCAGCTCGCCAAGTCACTCCCACCTAGTCACCTTAATGAGTTGACTCTTTCAGTCAGCTCACGAAGTCTACTATTCAAGTACACACGCTAGGTCGGATCGCCAAGCCAGCCCACCAAGTCATGTCAATAAGTCAACTATTTGAGTACGCTCACGAAGTTAACTCTTTAAGTTCACTCATCAAGTCACCCCACCAAAGTGCCTCATCAAGGTCAATCTTTAAGTCCACTCACCAAGTCAGCTCGCCAAGTCGCTGCACCAAGTTGACTCACCATCTCGCCTCACCAAGTGGACTCACTAAGTTGGCTCGCCAACTTGCCCCAGCAAGTTGACTATTCAAGTATGCTCGCCAAGTTGACTCTTTGAGTTCAGTCATCAAGTCACCCCACCAAAGTGCCTCATCAAGGTCAGTCTTTAGGTCTGCTCATCGAGCTTGCTCACCAAGTCAGCTCGCCATGTCACATCTCTAAGTGGCCTCACTAAGTCAGCTCGCCAACTTGCCCCACCAAGTTGCCACTTTAAGCCCACTCACCATGTTAGATCGTCAGGCCAACTCCCCTAATCAGCTTGCCAAGTTGAAAATTAAAGTACGCTCACCAAGTCGACTCTCTAAGTTTGCTCACCAAGTCTGCCCCCTAGGCCAACTATCCAAGTCAACTCACCAAGTCACCCCCACTTGCCCCACCAACTTGCCACTTTAAGTCGACTCACCATGTCAGCTCACCAGGCTGACTCCCCTAGTCAACTTGCCAAGCTGACAATTGAAGTACACTCACCAAGTCGACTCTTTATGTTCGCTCACCAAGTTTGCCCCCTAGGTCAGCTCACCAAGTCACCCCCACCCAATCATCTTAATGAGTTGACTCTTTAAGTCAGCTCACCAAGTCGACTCACCTAGTGGTTTTACCACCTTGCCTTAGCAAGTTGGCTCGTTATGTGTGTTTGCCAAGTTGCCCCACTGAGTTGTTTCTCTAAGACCACTCACCATGTCAGCTCACTTGGTTGGCTTACCAGGTCGACTATTCAAGTACGCTCGCTAGGTGGGCTAGCCAAGTCACCCCACCAAGTTATGTCCCCAAGTCGACTATTCAAGTACACTTGCCAAGTTGACTTTGAGTTCACTCATCAAGTCAATTTTTATTGTAAACCCATGCTTACATTTTGACTAGCAGTTTTGAGCTAATTGAAGTTCAAGTTATTCCAAATTGCACACTACGATGATGTATAGGGACTAAAACCAATTCAAATAAATCATCTGCAAGAGTAAGAAACATACATTACACACATGGATGCTAGCATTGCATCATTGTCCTATGAGCATACTACATGCTTGCTTATTGTTTGATTTTCATTCATCACTCAATCAGTCCATCTAGGTGTCCAACCAAGGAGATCATAACCCTCGCAATTCAGCAAATTTCTCAAAGGTGTTCATAAAATGAACACCTTTGAGAAATCCAAGATTCCTTGATAGGTAAAGTTGATAAAATGAAAGATCCAAGAATGACTCTCCTTCATATGAATGCCAAATTACTGGTTTCTCAGAGCCCAAGATAAATATCCCTCAAGAAATTGAGGTTGAATTACATAAAAATATGTTTACTTGTTGTTTAGAAGTTTGCCCCCTAGGTCAGCTCACCAAGTCACCCCCACCCAATCATCTTAATGAGTTGACTCTTTAAGTCAGCTCACCAAGTCGACTCACCTAGTGGTTTTACCACCTTGCCTTAGCAAGTTGGCTCGTTATGTGTGTTTGCCAAGTTGCCCCACTGAGTTGTTTCTCTAAGACCACTCACCATGTCAGCTCACTTGGTTGGCTTACCAGGTCGACTATTCAAGTACGCTCGCTAGGTGGGCTAGCCAAGTCACCCCACCAAGTTATGTCCCCAAGTCGACTATTCAAGTACACTTGCCAAGTTGACTTTGAGTTCACTCATCAAGTCAATTTTTATTGTAAACCCATGCTTACATTTTGACTAGCAGTTTTGAGCTAATTGAAGTTCAAGTTATTCCAAATTGCACACTACGATGATGTATAGGGACTAAAACCAATTCAAATAAATCATCTGCAAGAGTAAGAAACATACATTACACACATGGATGCTAGCATTGCATCATTGTCCTATGAGCATACTACATGCTTGCTTATTGTTTGATTTTCATTCATCACTCAATCAGTCCATCTAGGTGTCCAACCAAGGAGATCATAACCCTCGCAATTCAGCAAATTTCTCAAAGGTGTTCATAAAATGAACACCTTTGAGAAATCCAAGATTCCTTGATAGGTAAAGTTGATAAAATGAAAGATCCAAGAATGACTCTCCTTCATATGAATGCCAAATTACTGGTTTCTCAGAGCCCAAGATAAATATCCCTCAAGAAATTGAGGTTGAATTACATAAAAATATGTTTACTTGTTGTTTAGAAGTTTTGGGAGGCTTGAATGTAGGTAACCCTAAGTTCTATCCACAAATGTTTAATGCTAACCCTTAACAGCCTAAGAATGAAGGATTAAAAACTAGTAGTATTTGTACAGATGGGGTTGTTGATACTATGGTTGGAGTTACGATTGACCTCCCAAAAGAAGTTGAACAAGATGATATATATCTATTTCTAAAACTGCTCCTACAAAAGATTCTCATATAAGTGTTAATAAAGTTGACAACCTGTAACTTGTGCCTAATTCAAATACACCCATCAATTGATCAAAGAGAAGATAAAACAAAGGCCTCCAAACATTAGATCTGAAGGCATAAAAAATTTCCACAGCAAGTCAAATTATGATATTGCTATGCGGATTCAACTTTGTAGATTTTAAGTCAAACTCATTGACCCATGTTTCATGAGTAATAGTTCACAAGGACTCATCTCTCATGAGAATGAATGGAACACTTAGCACTCATTGCAATTAGATGATGCTCACAGGTGGTGGATAAGCTAATATTATAATTTATTAACTATAAACTAACACTATGGATCATAAACAAACAAAAGACTAGTAGATTGAAATTGTGTTCTTAGCAACAATATGTAATGTCCCATTTTTTTGGAGGAATTAATTATAAAGTTATCAATTAAAAATATATATTACAAGGTAACTTTATAAATTAAATTAAAAAAAATCTTCTAGAGGTTGCTGGAAGAAGTAGAGAAAAATTAAAAAGGGAGGTTGACCTATCAAGGAAAAAAGAATAAATAGGCATTGAGGGCTCATTGCCTATCATCGAGATTTATTATTTCTTTTTGTTGATGTGCATTGTGGAGCCTAGGTTTTCTACAAGTAGTCACAATTGGCCATTAAGAACGAAAACTCTCAATTGGTACGCAATTTTGAGGGTGTCAAAGATCACTTGAATTATTGCAGCTGTGGGAAGGATATTTCAGTCCTTTCACTTGTGCTTAATTGTTGGTTTGGAGTTTCCAGTGGAGTTGCACTTTCACCATATCATCTTTAGCATTCAGTCTCCACCATTTGATCAATCCAAGTTCTTCATTTCAATCTGCAGTTGCAACAAGTTCTCAATTGTATACAGCCAGTTCTGGGTTTCTCTGTAATGTGCTATGTCATAATGTTTTGGTGCTGAAATTTGCCATATCATTTGTAAAAAAATTTGGTTTTCATTGAATGAATACATTGGCACTATTATTTCTTTTATTCTAGCAATATATTTTGGTAGTGTATTAAATTTAGGGTTTTGTTTAGTGGCCTATTGGTACGGGTCATTACACAATAGTTGTCTATTCATTAAATGTGACAAGAATGTATTCAGAGCCATGCATGAGAATCTCAAAAGAAGTTCAGCCTTCACTGTTTGACTGTCATTGCTTTGAATTGTCGCCATGGCTCCTTGCAGATGATGTGAAGAGTGTCCTTGTTGTTTTCTATCTCAAGGAGCTTAACTAGACTAGTATTGGGTCGATGATGGCCTAATACTACTTGTTAAGATCCTCAAGACAAGACACATCGACTCTGAGCAGAAAGCATCTTGATAAATTCAAATTAAGTGTGGAATAATTAGCAAAGCTAGCATTCAAGTATTAAAAGGTAATGGAATAAAATATTTAATTTCTTACTAGTTCATGTTTTTTGATTCTACACTGTTCTTTAAAATCCATTTTTCTACTATCTCACAATCAACTAGATGATGAGCTTCCTCAGAGCACTGAAGAGGTTTCAGTCAAAATTTTAAACTATTTAAGTCTCAATACAATATATTAAAATCAAGAATAACCTGTTGGAAAACAAAAGCACCTGGCAAAAGGACTATTACTAAGCACAATATAACAGAACTTACATTATAGCAAAAGTTGTGTGAACATTTGCAAGTGATATCATAGCACCCACTTCCAATTACGAAGTTAACACCATACTCACAGCCAGGAGCTTGACACCATTTGGTCTACAAGTACATCCAAGCAACAATTTTAAGCAAATTACTTATTTCATACTCTCTACTAACCCCAAAAAATACTTTAGAGATGGAATAAAGATAAATTTATTAATAAAAAACACAAGACCACAATGTGGAGAAAGTTCTAAATTGATAAATAATAAAAAATTTAGCACAAAAGGAGCATATACTCTAAATTATGTAAACAACCAAGAACATAAACTCTATATATGCTCATATGTGTTCCTCTATAACATCCTATCAAATACGATTATGTAAAAGAAGCATCAACAATTAAATTATCATTATTATCCCAATATAGGGAACATGGAGTGCTCTTCCTAAAGATTACTAAGATGGGAACATGTATATTTGTAGAATTGAATTGAACTGAATTTGATGAATTAAACATCTCAATTGCAACTAGCACAGTTTTGAGGGCTACATCCTAAATGATCTAGCTAGAACTTGTGTTCCAGGCCCAGATGCTACAAATAACAACCTATGATAACCTAAGGCCTGATCAAAGAGCACTAATTACAAGCATAGAAGAAAGACTTAAACATGCCAAGCAATGTAGCCCTGGTCAATTCAATAATGAATAGTTATTGACTCACTAGATGATTTAGTAAACTTCTAATTAGTTAAATCCAAAAAACAACGATTGAAACAATGGTATGTAATTGGTGCTCTTCCCCAAGAAGAAGCCTTGAAAAGTGGTCAAAGAAATAAAAATGTCTAAAAAATGATCCTCCTACCATACAGTCATTCTGATACAATTGATCCAATCAATCTGCCACAATTTAAGAAAAATAAGTTCCATGCATCCTTCCACAAACATTTGCTTCTTTGCCCAGATGATTAGTGAAGTACAAGACTCCTAATTATGCCCTAATAGTTTCCAGACTGTACTCTCAATTACACGGAATATGAACTGCTTGGTTCTTAGACCTAGTTCAGAATGTTTTGTGGAGGGATAATATTACATCTGACTGTACTAGCATAGTTTTGATATTACTTTTCATGGTGCAATCCTAGAAAATACAGATTCAAGCTCATATCCTAAAAAATATACATCGATATATGTAGGTGCTTATATGTTCAGATCTAAACAATTTGAGGATCCTAATGCCAATAAACTTAGAAAATAACTGCTTAACTCATGAAGGTATTTGGCATAATTCCTCAAAAGAAGCAGATTGTAGGATTGGCCTATAGCATCTTCTGATAGTAATCATCAATACTACTAGAATCAGGTCCAGAACCCCCTTTCCCTCCTCCATTACCACCACCACCACCATAAAGTCCACTTCCATCTCCACTACCAAATCCCCCATTATAATATCCTAGACTCACCTCACTTTCAACTGCCCTATTGCGGACCAAAGATGCCACTCTAGTGGTGGCTCCAGACTCCAGTCCATCCAAACTCATCAAGCTCTCATTCTTTCTAGAGCCCACATCCATGTGAAAATCCATGGATTTCTCTCTAGGGGCAGAATCCTCAAAGGGGTGCTTAGAATTTTGGTACACAATTGAAATTGAGCCTCAGAATCTTCATACTCTTCCTCTTCAGGGGACTCATCTAATCTATTGTACCAAAGAACATCATCAAGGCTTGCTTTCGCATCAACTTCAGATCCAAAACTACTAGATCTACTCCTCCTTGACCACCATCTACTCGGGGTGGAGGAAGCCGATTCAGATTGCCTTAAATCAACCTCAGACACAACCCTCTTAAATTTAGACTCTACCCTTCTACTCGGCGCTACATTTCCATCATCTGCAACATGCATTTGGTGCCTCCCTTGTGAAACCTTCACAATTATGCATCTTCTAAAGGAATAATTCTTCAATTCTAATTCATGAGTAATCATGAGTTTGGAGAGTACTTGGTCAGTTTTACAATTCATGCATTTGGTGAGTACACCATAAAACCTAAATGAGGAGATTGAAATTCTTGTCACACCTCTGTAGGCATCAAACAACTTGGTGCTAACTAAACATAAACACAGAATGAGGATTGCCATGACTGAATGTTTCAATTATTATAAAATGCATGTTATTCCACTGATTATAAATATTGGCAAAACCTGCTAGAATCAATCAATTTTGATGACCTCAACACTTTGTCAAGAACAAGGAATTTATCGATGGCAATACTTTAATATTCATAATATTTTACATTTTGCTTTCATGAGTAGACATAGAGAACTAACCAATCCCTATCTAATTAGTATAGTAAATTTTGTTTCTTGGTCCCGTGAAATATTTAGACAGCAATTATAGATATGAAATACGTTGTTAATCACAATTTTGATTCTAACTTTTCATTTTCTCTAAATGATGTAGCAAAAAATTATAGAAACAGAGACATGAATTAGTGTAGAAAGTCTTTCATTGGATCATCGTGATGAATTCTTTTCATTCGTTATGCCTCCATGTCCTCAGCAGTGATCTGCAAGAAGCAAAGCACAAACATAGATAAGTTTCTAATAGAGGCATGGGACAGTCAATTTAATCCACAATGATGACCTGCAAAACAAGAATGCAAAAAGTGTTCCTACCTCATCATTCCATTTAACATTGTATTTACATTTTCTTTCATCCTTCTCTTCCCTTCTCCTCTCATCCTCCTGGTAAGATCAAACACAGAAAATCAATGGTTGTAAGATTGGATACTTGCCAATTACATGGTGTTTGTCAAAATTCTAATACAATTTGACAAGGTACAAGTTTGACTCATCACAATGGTCAATTTCACCTTTTTAAAACTCAATACAATTGTTAGCAAAAACATGCTTCGACTAGGTCAAAGTCAATTACAAATGTATATTGATTCATTTATGCTTTCTCTTGGTATGATGGTCATGCCATCAATTTGCAACATTTGATTTGTAATGTTACCTTGTTGCCTTTGAAAAGTAGTAACTGCACTTTTGTTAATATTATTTTGTAATAGGTTAAATGATTGGCTTTATTTTGCCACAAACAGTATGCTTTGGATTTACCTAAAAAGTTCCAATCAAACCTTTTCCCTTAGAATCATATTCTTAAATGGAATCGGTTTTGCAAGCACAAAGATACATTCCTTAAATGTTATTAATATGCATAGTTATGGGTCAGAACAATCATGTATCTAAACTAATATTTTGATAGAAAAAATATTATGAGCAAAGCAAAGGGCAAAAAGCTTCTATAGATTCCTTCCGAATCAAGTTCGCTTTCATCAGATCAGTTTTTGCTTTGGTAGCTTCAATCCCTCCCAACCCTGTACAATAGTTATTCCTTGTTGCTTGTTTACAACATTTGTAACCCCATTGGTGATCTTTCCACCAAGAACCCCAAACAGAAGTGTGGTTGTTAATGAAAATTTCTTCCTCATACTTGATCTTTGGCACAACTTTTTCCTGATAAAAGAGATTTGAATCATCAGTTCATGTCTAGCCTATAGAAGGAAAGGAAAAACTAGTCATTCAATTAAAATATTTCACCAGTCAAGAATTTCAGAATCAGCCTTTTCAAACCAATTCATCTCATCACAAAACAGACGATGAAGTTCCAATATGGCTTACCTAGCCTTTAATTACACAACTTGCTCTGTCATATTCAATTTGATTCTCAGTTTGACCCATTAGTAGCTCAACTGGAGGTTTTTCTTCAAATGTTGCATTTCCATACTTCAGCATCATATCCTCCTTTGTTTGGGACTTCAACTTTTCTTTCTTGATTTTAAATTCCTGGTACAACAGTTCTACTTGGGATGGAGTTGCTTGTAAGTGAATATCCTGTCCTTTCTCAAAGGCTTCCCATGCATGTATATTTAGTTGCTTAAAATCTTGAGCTTGGCTAGTAGTTATATATTCATTATCTCCTTGTAAAATTTTATGAAATGCAAGTCAAACTAGAGCATCATAATAAGAATATGATTACTCTTCAGAGCATCAATATTTAATATTTATACATTATAACAAGCAGCATACCCTGTAAAACTTCTCATTGGATCACTGTCAAGTTGAGGATCCTCTCTCATGGACCGAGTCTTTGGATCATAATGAGCTGAATTTACATCCAAATTCAAAAGATACTTGGCAATGTCTTCTCTATTTCGTAAGTTTCTAGGGAACATTTATGCATGTAAGAGTGAGTCAGAATCCAAATGAAAGTGAAATATATACCATCAACTAAAAAGCCAAAAAGCTGATTATTATAAAGATCAAAATAGAAACTAACCTGATTGTACCTGTATTATAATTGATGATATACTTGTATCAGATGCCCCATGCCATGCATATTTAACTTTTGCTGTACCACAATAATTTCTTGTTATCTCAGCCTGTTTGTTGAAAATCTACACTCGAGCCTGTTCCAACCTACCTATATGTGAATTTTGATAAATACCAGTACCACTGGTTGCAAGTCCAATTTTATTTAGGCTAGTAAGGAAACAATTTTTCACAGCTACAAACTCTGTATCACAATCCATTAATTTGATCAATCTGTCCCCCAGATGTTCAAATTCATGAGTCACAAAACTAGAACATTGTTGGGATTCAGAAAGAAAATTGTTATTAATCACACCATCTTTAACCTCATCACGCAATACCTAGCCATTCTCCAACTGAGTTGCTTCTGTGCCTGTTCGAACCTTAGTTGATGGTTTATCAAACAACTGCTTTGTTTGGAAAATCTTCATTGGTAACTCAGTGACAGGTTGTGGGTTTGGATCTCTATACAATTCATTTTCACTAGTGGGGATCTCAGTTGAATATTTCTTGATCAACTCATCTAATTTAGCAACATTCATTGAAGCCACATCAGCTACAGTCTTCGAATTCAACATTCTTGCTCCTTTGCAAAGTTTAATTTTAGTGTCCACACACTCAATCGCATAAATATCCATAGAATGTTTTAATTAATGGCATATATATCCACTGAATGTGGCAAAGAAGAAAATCTCTACTTGAAAAGCCTTATAAAACGAGCTAGGAAAACAACCAAACTGCTGGTAATTATAAAAAATTCCATCACGTGGCAGGTCAAAAAACAATAGATATTACTTTTGTAATGATGCCTCAATGCCAAAATAGTGTCCCACATATTAAAAAATTAAAATCACAACCCTCACCGGAAACTATTGACAACTGAAAAAATCAGTGAGTTCATGACTCATATTTAGTAACATAAACATGGGCTAGAAAATGTGCAAGAGGCAAGTATTTGCCTTGTTACATTTACTCAGATTATCACTCACTCCAGAAGGAAAGCAGAGGAGCATGCAAAGGGATCCAAGGCAACTTTGTTAATTTAAATATACAGAGGCATTGCAAAGAAATGCATTTCAGTGAATACAAGAAATTTCTCTCATGATATCCTTCAATTAGCAAGATGAAATGAAAAGTAAAAGACCACTAAAAGAATATTTTAGAACAAAATAACGAAGCACAAATGAAACATATGTTTCCAGTTTATATGATCAATGATTTTTTGGCAAATGAAAAAGACAATAGCCAGAATTTCAATATTCTAATAATTTCTATTCTTGCATTCTCTTATTCTGATGATGGATCATGAAATGTGATTTGAAACTTTGATGCTAAAAAAAACTTACACATTTGAACCCAGAAATAAATTCACTCATTCTTTTAAGTGTTAGACAAAATGGAGAATAGGGTGCTTACAACTTGTTAAATATGCATTGCATTATATCTTGTAAAATTCATGAGACAAAAAAAATATACAACCACCACCTTGTTCTTATAATAGAAGAAAAAGATATAATCATATTTACGAAAACCTTGCTATCAAAAGTGTTTACCTGTGAAAACCTCAAAATCCTCGTTACAAACAGGACAATTGTATAAAGTATAATGAGATGGACGTATTGTAAATAAAAAAGATAAATCAGGTAATGAAAAATTGGATGAAACAAACTGATTAGAAAGCCAAAAGAGATATTATTTGATGCTTTTATCTGTGCAAGCAGGAATGAATGGAGGCAATATTTCAGCTAAAAATTAGGGCAATTGGAAAATCCAATTCAAAACTCACTTATGTCAGAGTGGTTGAGTTTTGTAGAGCACCATACAAGATGCCCAAGTGTTCTAGCAACAAGTTGATCCTATTGGACATCACACATAAGTGATTGAGGTTCATAAGATGATAGTTAGAGATCACAAGTCACATTTCTCTTTCCTCGTCGAGATAGGTATTTATTCATGTGTCAATAAGCAGACTACAAAGACAACTAAAATTGATATGGCACTATTGGCCATGAATTTGATTGGGGCTATTACAAACAAGTTTAACCCCATCAAGAAAATCAGCTGTCATAGGGCATACAACAAACATAATCTAGCTTTAGAGATCACTCAACAAAATTTGCCTTAGAGAAAAAGCTTACCATCAGATGTGGGTTTTTTTTTAAATTCACTAGACAGATGTGCATCCGTGGAAGAACTCTTTGGTGAAAAAGGTGTACCATATCATGGTGCCCAAAGATGAAGACCTAATAAAAGACTGTAATCTATTATTCTCTTGGCTTCCAAAAAGTTGCAATCACACTTGATTTGTCTGCACATGAATACATTTTATCAGTACAGATAAATAGTGGCAAATTACAACTAGTTGAAGCATTAGAGATAACCTACATGAATAATGGGAATATATTCACAATATAAATTCTAGAATAGTGATAAATATCTAAAGCCTTTCAAAGATGTTACCAGCCAATTGTATCATCTAATATGATATTTATCTTTGACCGACACACCCCCAAAATTATACATGTTATGCTATAATAAATTCTTGTTCATTAACAATTTTTTTGTGGAAGATTGTGGGAAATTTTACATTAAACTAAGAATGCAAGCCAACTCTTACTTGACATTTGTAGTCTTGAAATATTTGTATCATAATTTGATAATATGTTTTTGATCCATGGAAAACAATTTTTAAGTTAAAATACAAAATGTTTCACAAGCCAGTAATAGGTTGGCACGAGGAAATGTTGTGGGAATTTGTACATTGAATTGACATTGATTTATTTTCATGATTGCAATATATAGCCAAATAAATATAAAAGCATTTCATCCCAAAAGAATTACAACAAGGGCTTAAGAAACTTGCTTTAGAAGTGTCTGGCGCCATTTTGGCTCAAGTTGAAACACAAACTCCAGATCTAGATCCTTGAGAGTTGTAGTCTCGTCAATTTCAACTTTGTTTGTTGATCAACCTTGAGATGGGCCTTTTAGATTGAACTGCCTATGTAGGCGAAGCTCTGAACAGAACATATTTCCCATAACTATAAGTTGAACTTGCTACAAATTTCCAAATCCAATTTTTAAGAATATGTGATACATTTTGCTTCACAATCACTTTGGATTCATAATGGCAAAGGAGTCCCATTAATAACATCTGGAGTCTAGAAACAGAAACATCTCAACATGATAAATCATATTACCTCTGCTTATACATTAATGGTATTAATATTAAATATACAAGTGTGGCTCCTCATATTTAATTTTGAAAATAAGGTCTAGTTACCAAAAATTGACATATTATGTCAATGATTAAATGGAAAACACAGTAAGAAGGTATAGAAAATACCTTTTGTCCTCCTGTTGCTCTGATACTATGTAGACCAAAAAATTTAGTGATCAATGTTTTTTCATAAGTATGAACATGATTATAGTAATTTGGTAGCATACAAAGAAGTAGCTATAAAATGGTCACACTAGTAAATGATGAAGAAAAGAAAAATAATAGGATGTTGAAACCCGGTGGAACATTAAGGCAAACTGAGGGAATCCGACAATATAAAATTTGTGTACCTTACAACAAGCATTAGTTGGCTACCACACCTAAATGTATAGCTTAAAGGACTCATTTAGTTACACCTAGCATCTTAAGATACAAAGATGCATCAATTTCCAAGGATGCTGACAAAAATTGCCAAATAAACTAAGAACAATAACTCCTACTTTCTTCGACTAATTGCAAAAATGGCATAGATGAGACTAAATTAGTATGCATGGTGTTTAAAATGTAAATTTTTTGTACACCCAAAAGCAAGTGTGATAAATTCAAAATTTTGTGAATCCCATATGTCTAGGGACAAACACACAAACTTAAATATACTGAAATGCATTTTGTACATTACGCCACTGCACCCATAAACAGTTTCACATCCAACTCAAGATATCTCATATCTACAGATGAAGATGGTATTAGATGCTCAATTTAACATTTTATCAGTAGAACATGTTTACTTTTACATAGCTTTGGATCAGAATGCAATCAAAAAACTTATATTCAGAACAGGACAACTAAATAGGTTCAGGCAATTTGTACTGTGGTTATAACATTCTTGTAGTAAGTTCTTTTAATGATGTAACTGCCTTGAGGATTTCACTTTTCATCTAGCTTTCTCTAACAAATATCTTCTGCACTTACAATTCAATATGTCAACAAAATATTCTACAAACACATAACACTCAGATGCCTAAATATCATGAAGATATATCAATATGCCTACTTATCCATGTATATCATTTTCTTACGGATAAAGGACAATCTATTGAAAAAAGAAAAGACCACTTTTTACAAATTCGCACCGGTATAAACCCATTCATTGTGGGAAAGTAGAAAGTAGATCTAAAGTAAAAATAAACTAGAACCAGCCCACAAAAATGAAGAGCACATAAGTAATGCAAGTATGTAATTTTCATTAGCTAAAAGTTAGATTTAGGTTCAAAGCAGAGTTCCATTGGAATACCTTATAAAATGAAGGGGAAACTAGACAACTAACTTGAATTTGGAATATGCATAGTATCAAAATCCTTGGGGATGTGAACCCAAATGCTCAAACATTTTATCTATTCATCACCAGCACTAAACCGAACTCCTATACCTTGTTAGATTATGATACTATTTTATCTATTCATCAAACTTGCGATGAGCTTTAAGTTGGTCTTGATTCGTTCAAAAAAAGGGAAATAATAAAATACAATGGAAAAGATACCGCAAGAGAAATCAGTGGACTAGCAATGGAAACAAGTTTATGTTTTTGAATTTTACCTTTACTTCAGATTTTCGCATTGTCTTTATCATGAACTGATCATTATGAGAAAGATAAAATACACTGCCACTCTTTCCTGGGGAGGAGAGTTCCCGCAGAGCATCATTTCCACAAATAGAAAGCATATAATCAGCTGCATCAATTTTTAAAAGTTCTCGAAGATGCCTAAACATTGTGTAAAAAAAACTAAGTCATAAAATGTTGGTAATATTATAATATCTTGAGATAACAACCAAAATATAAGAATTCCAGAGCTCGTAACATTCCCACTAAAATTGTAACAATCAATTTTCTCAAATATGCTTGAAGAACTGAATCATTTTGGATTAGGAATTTAGGATATCTTAATGCATAAAATGGTAAAGGAAATAATCTAGGTTCAGGAAATTAAATCAAGTAATTTTGGAAAGATGCTCTTTGGTTCTAAATCAAAATCTATGATTCCTTCAAAATCTTAAGTAAAATATGCAATTACTATAAATGAAAACTTTTTTTTGTTAAATGGAAATCCATCGCAGCATTGAGAATAACCTAATTTAATTACTGAGAATCATTATACATAGGAGTATGGATATAGCAAACAATCAAATGAAAACTTGCTTTCTATCAACTGTTTACAAAAGCAATCACAACCATAAATTGGGTTAACAAGAAAAAAATGTTTTGAGGGTACTGAATTCAACATTTTAGTGCTACTATCCAGTAAAAATGGATGCTATTCATTTTTTGCATGTGCATAGTATAATGAATTGAGTATACTCGAACAAAACATAAGCTAAGTAGACCTGGGAAGAAATTTCAAATTCTAGTTTGAAACTATTGCAAATACAGATGGAAACAAATATTTTCATTTGCTAATAGCTTTGCATCCATGGAAGATGAGTGATTATTTCTTTCTTTACTTAGAGAAAATATTTGCCGCTCTTCAAATTTTGTATTCACAATCAAATTTATCTGGTTGTGAGACATGTCTATGAACAATTCTTGCATCATTGGAACCCTTTAGAGTATTTTGTGGAATAGATTAAAATGTTATGTTGTTGTCAAGAAATCTAACAATTCCAAATTAGTTATCCATTGATTATCTTAATTTTGGCACATTGATTCCGATCTACTACAATGCAAGACTGCATAGGTTCTGATAGGTTTTTGAAGGTAACTAGTATACTGAGGTCTTGATTATTTTCTTACTAATAACTGGCCATATTGAGCTTAGCGCTGTACATCCATGATTAAAATGGGAAAATGATGTGACTTTTGTCTATCCTTAAAGGGTGAAATCAACAACAGAGTTAGAAATGGGCATTATAGCACTATGATTATACAAAATCCCTTGTTTGACGATGGGCTTAATCATTGGACTGGAAGAGGCTATAAGATCGTGCTTCGTGATGTGGCAAAAGGTGAACATCTTCAATAAGGAGGAAAACATTATGCTTCTGCAATAGAGCGAACATAAACTTGGAATGGAATATAGCAAGACATAAGTTGTCGTGTGAAAATTATGTCTATTTTAGAACTATCAACATATGTTTGAATTACTAGCACTGGCTGATGTAGGGGCATCCCAAGACTCCACTCATTTCATAGAACCACGATTCTACATGCATTTTCATGGTTATTTTAATGTAACTGGATGGGTAGAAGTCTTAGTATTTTAATGATATTTTTAGTTGGTAGAATTTAAGTGTTTTGGTTAATAAATAAACTCCACCATACTTAACTAGTTTAGTTTATATGTTTACAATCGATCATTAGTATGTTAGATGTGCGAGGAAGAGTAAGTTAAGAGTTAGTTCGGTTATGTGGTTAGTTATAGGGAGTTTTCGGTTGTCTTCTCCAGAAATATTTTAATATATATTATGTCACAACCGAGAATGATATATTGGGGGTAGTAGTGATATTGTAGAAGATCTTGGGAATTAAATAAAAGGATGTAATGGTTTTGAGAGTTGTTTTACTTGCTGGCCGAAAGGCATAGCCACAACTTTTCAATATTTATGTCATGTTTGAATTGTGAGAAACAGTTATCTTTGGAACAACATATCATGTGCTATGTTTCTATTTATGTCTCATGAATTTTGTAAGGCTGGTGGATGTTATTTCGATCCTTTTAATATTCTATTTAATTGGGATTTTATTTGGATTGAATAGTTTCCATCTTTATCTTTTATTTGTAAATGATATTCAAGAACAACTATGTTCCGTTTGGTGCAAATAAATTTCAAGGGTTATGGTCTTGAAGTTCAATATTACAGTCTATTCTCAAATATATATATATATATATATATATATATGGAATATAGTAAATTGTAACCAGACCCAATAATTATATATGGTTTAGTTATCAAGTTTGCTTTGTGAATTAGATTCCATGGTAGTGACAAATGTTCAAATGTCTTAAAACCAAACCGATTATCTAAAGAAACTGTTATGTGATTTTGAGATCAGTTATGTTCCAAGTATTCAGACTGGTTATCAATTCGATGTAAGCCGCATAACTTCTCTTGAAGTAACAATCACATTATTGAGGAAGATTGAGCGCATTCACGAAATAGTTGGTTGGTGTTTTAGATGATTTTGAAGAACGGTTCCTAAATTCAATAAGCATTAACCGATGCCAAACTGGTGGATAATAGAAAATTGCAACTCGATAGAGTAGTGCAATACATTGAGTCTATTTCTATTTGCAGATTTTGTAAAGTCTAATTGATAGTACTCCGTATGGTTATCAAGTATTGAAGAGATGAATGATTGATTCAAGGTGCAGTATAAAATATAATTGGTATTATTTAGTGTTTGATATTTAAAAGATTTTGAGTCTTTGACAAATATTTACAGAGAATAACTTTTAGAAATATGGACAGTCATAATGTTTTATAGTTGTTTTCAGAAAGATGATAATATATATGCAGAATTGAAATCATTCATTGATTCCTCCATCACTGGCAGTGTTCAATCTACTGAAGTGCGGGCCACTTTATATGTACAAACCACAGACCTACGTGAGCAATATATTACAATGGGAAAGTGAATTCTTTACTTTATTATGCATGCAAACAAATTTGCATTCAATTCCAAAGAAAAATATTTCTATCAAATGGTTCCAACATCTTTTTTCTTTGCATTTATATGCACTTATCTGTTTCTGTGACTATTGAGTCATTGGCATATTGATTCATCTTATATATGGCTTGTCCTGAATATGAATAATACAGAATGGTCCTTTTATCACTACTTTAGAGTTCAGGCATCAGTAAAAGAATGGGTACACTTACAGGGAAGGTTCCTCCTAAACCCTGAACCTGCCAAAGCTATTTCTCATGAAAAAGGTATTTTTCAATGCAAAGATCTAGATGCGAGAAAAACTTGAAAACCATTGGGTAGTAGTCCTTCCATTTGAAGTCAATAGAATGATGGGGGTGCATGCTAAACCCTCAAGTGGAAATCACATCCATACACTTCATTTGGGATCAAAATCAGTAGCGACAATCTCTCATTTGTGTATGGGATTGATCTTTCCTTAGCATACCTGCAATCATAATACATAACAATTAGATGAAATACATAGCGTTTTCTCACAAGAATATTTTTTCTCTCAAATTTATGCGTACTAGGGGAGGCACAGTGGCAACACATAGAAGAAAATGACCCATTCTTTATGGCATTTAGAAATTACTGATAATGTGAACTAAAACTACCGGCCCACAAGTATTTTCCCCTCCCTTCAGGTGAACCACGATTTCGAGCTCCCACGTACTCATATCCATTAGGGATTGCTTGTTTGCAGCTCTCGCACGCGTTAAACAAAACAAAGCTCTCGCATCCGTTAAACAAAACAATGTTCAAAATAGGCTAAAACCCTTTTTTGCTTGAACATGTTCACTCTATATTGGTCAAAATTTTGACCAACACGAGGATGGATTGTTTAAAAAAAAGACATTTGTCCTTGTCTATTCCAACCAATTTGACACATTTTAATAGATGGTCAAAAATTTTGGTCGAAAAATGGGGTCAAATGTACTAGTGTTAGAAATCAAATCAATTTCACAAATTCCTTCAGTCAACAACGTCTTCCTTTTCTGCCCCCTCATCATCTTCATATGAATATTTGATTCCCAACCTATAAGTCCTTCACTACCATTTATAGACCTATATGAGGCTAGAAAAGTATAGCTTGTCTGTTAACATAATCACACATATAATTTACACCACATATTTGCATTTAACTATCTGAACTTCTATTCTGGGTGTATAAATCTTTAATTTAATTATTTAATACTATGTTGCTTATGAAACCAATTGTATAAATTAATTGTCATAATGATTAATTAAATATTTTAGACTTGCAGGCCCGGTCCTTATTACCTTCCAACTAATCCAACAAAAACTCAGAGGATTTGCTATAGCAAAAATTTCAGATATACAAAAAAAAATGCACATTTGAAAGTATAATTGATTTCATCCAAATCTCATAAAATAGTAAAGAGACCAGATAATAATGAACACCTCTTTTGCTAGATTTGCATCTGCAGTACATAGAACTAATCTTTGTCCGAACATCCAGAAGGAGAAAAGTGATAGAGCATTTTCTTGGCCCATTAATGGCAAACATTATTGTTTAGTAGAAGGGTTTTTGGTACAATTGAATTGTCTATAGTTGTGATGAGGGTTTTGCATCCTAGGCCATCAAATAGAAAATTTTCTAAGATTACTCTATCCCATACATCATCTAGAATCAAAAGAGTTGGCTTCAATTATTTCAGAAGTTGTTGTTTCAGATTTAAATGTGCGTCTTCCACATTATGAAATTCAGGTCTATTCTTCCTAGTTATCTATTCTAATGTAGTCTCTAAACGATGGATTGGAAGTGATAAATTATTTTAAAGAGATAAATGAAACAATTTATTTTAGGCCACAATCCCCATTATGTAAAATATGCCAGTTACTTCATTCATCTTAAACCGAGAAGCAACTGTAATGTCCATCAATCTCTTCATATTTCTTGTAATTGTTATTGATTCTTTAAATTTAATAAAAATACAATTGGTAACTTAGTGGACAGAAATATGAATGTCACTTTTTTCAAAAAGCCCAAATGCTTACATTGAAAATTTATCTAATTGTAGAAAGCCTTTCAACTTATTTACAGTCGCTTTTAGGCCCTAAAATGCCTCTAAGGCCTTCAAAATTAGTTCTAAAACTTTCAAATAAAGCTTTGAAAAATGGAAAGTTTAATATTTAAAATTATATACATGGTCTTGAAATTATATTTTATTACCATTCTTATATTCAACTAATTCATAACTTTGGGAGAAGATTATACCATTTTTTTTATCAAATGTAAACTTACAATAAATAGTAGCCTTATGTAAATGAAAAGTTGAGACACTATTTTTTCCTAGTGTTCCCCACTTGTCAAATACCTTGAAAAATCAAGGAGTATCTACACCATAAATTAATTTCTCATGTGACGAGGCCCATCGACTTCAAGCACCATCTCGACTACTATGCACATAGCCTTAGTGAAAGCATATGTAACATTCGTCAAAGTTTCTACCACAACCAACTTTTCCATGCCATCGTCAACCACATACCTAACAAAAATAATATTAAAATCAATATGCTTGGTTGTGACATTAAAATTGGGGTTCTAATCTAGGTAGTGTTGTCCCAAATTGGTATTGAGAGGGGGGTGGATCAATACTAACTTTCAAACTAGTTAGTTGAGATATTTTTTCAAATACTTTTAGTACTCGTTTCTTAAGAAGAAAAATAATAATAAAAGCAACACAATAGAAGTTACCAAGTAAACTTACACAAGAAAACATATATCAATGACACATGGATTTTGTATGTGGGAAACCTTATCATGGAGATAAAAACTATGGTGGGAGTAATATACCCACCATCCTTTTACTACAGATATAAGGGTGCCTAGTTAAAAGCTACAATTGTTCTTTCTTTAAACACTTCCAATAATGAATGTTAATAATCTGAGTATTACAAATGTTTGTCAAGGCTACATTTTGAGAGAATTTACATCACCCTATCTAGGAGGTACCTTGTACGAGGATTTAAAAATACTTACTAAAGAAGCATGCTTGATTAATAGCTTACAAAATAGACGCAGTGGTAAGAAATAAATGTATACTAGTTAATCTAATAAGTGGCAGAATTTGCCTTATAAATATGTTGTGTAAGCCTTGAAGATCCCTTTATCTCCACTTTCTACCTTGGATTTCCTTATGAACACCTTGTGTCAACTTCTATGCTTGTTGGTTCCTTCTTGTCTCAAACTAATCTATTTGTTGTTTAGCTTTTTGCTCTACAACTCTGATCTCATCAAAAATCATGAACGACACCAAAATGAAGTGTACAAGATATTTACATTTCCCAACATTTGGGCACCAAAACCCTATTCAAAAATCATGCTCAACTCGATATATTCAAAATTTGAATAGTATACATGAGCTAGTCACATACATCTATGACTACCTATGAGTAGGTAGCTAGACTATTAGGCCTTCCAGTCTTCCTGTGAGCCTATATGTAGCTTATGTCCTTGAAGTCTATGAGTGTTCAAACATATATCCATGTCACATTATGTTGCCTTGTTATCCTATAATCATGTCACATCTCTAGTGACTCATCATGATCACTCTTTTCTTGACTGTTCATTCCACCTATTTGCTTGTTGTGACTTTAACATAGTTTGTCCTTGTCCTAACTAGTGTAAGATTCTATGGGTGGTCATTCTAACTCAAAGTCTTTTTTCTTCCTTCTTGACTGGTTGCCAATTAATGAAAACACTTTGTGAAGCTAAGTATTAGTCATCACCTAACACAAGGTTTGTAAGGGAAGGAAAACAATTCTAGTCTCCTAACATCTTTTGAAGAGTAGACATAGAAGCAAACACATCTTAGTAGAAAGAACTAGCTTTATTCATGAATCAAGTACTAATTGGTGAGACAACTTGCATGATAAAATATACTTCAACATCCAACATGTCTGGTTGTAAGGCATTTCGGGTTGCGACCAATTCAATGAATTGCAATATTAGAGCTCAAATCTCATGATCTTGATACCTTCTAACACCTCACTTCCTACTTGATTTCTTGATACCCTTCTAAATCTAATTCAAGTTCGTATATAGCCAATAGGATCATAAATCAACATGTTAGGCATTTAATTACAAATAGGTCCTACCTTGGAGGAGAGAACAAAAGAACTATCTAATGATCGAAATAGGATTCGTGCTCTTAAAGATAGGTCCACACGTGATCCAAGAGATGTCATTCAATTGTGCAAGGTGCTATGTCATCATAGGAAACCATGAAAAATGAACCTCTATGGTATGCTAGATGAAACAAGTGAATGAAGAAAGAGGCTAAAAACTCCAAGCACAAGGAACATTAGATTCCATGCACTTAGGGTAAAGATCACCAATGGGTCCACAAGAAGATGCTAAATACACATAACTTTAAACCACAAGCATCAATGACTACTTCTTTTTTGATGAATAGACCTTTTCCATTAATTAAAATTTAAAGATACACATTCACAAAAAAGGGGGTCGTAGGATACAAGATCACCCCGCAAGTTCAAACAGCCTAGGGTCGGAGATCAACTATTCATCAAAAAATATGTATAAGCAAAAACAAAAAACCTTTAGGCGGCAAGAGAAGTGCCAGCCTAAGGAGGGTGTTTGTCATCAGAACCCTACTTAGGGGGAGCCCAACCGTCAGCATCAACAACATCTTTATCAACATCCTTGTCTTTATCTTCCTCAACCCTGGGAGGAGAAAAGGCTACATCCAGCTGGGGGAAAGCCCACTTGGGGTCATGGTGAATAGATGGCCAACCCACATCAGTAGCAATAGGGGGAGCCATCAGGGACCAACCCAAGCCTAGCCTTTGAGGAGGCAAGGCCGAGCGATGACAACCACAAAAACCACCATTGGGAGAGCAACAATGAGGCTACAACCTAGGGGTTTGCAAGCGATGACTAGAATTGGTCTAGCCTCACCAACAACCGTGAGGAGGAGTATGATTATTGAACAAAACATCTAGAGGCACTCGGGCAACTGTACAAGGGGCATTTCCCTAGTGAGCAAGTAGCCTTGCAAGTGAGCCACTTCCAGTGCAACTTTGTTAGTTTGTACTTGTATCTACATCGTGACATTATTACATATACGTGCTTTAGAGTATATAGCAACATGAATATCAAGAAAGTTGTGAGAGAATAAAATAGCATTGCGATTTTCCAAATTGTAAACAATATCTCCATTTTGAAAGTATGCCAAATCTATGCATATCTAAAATGGAGTCTGGGAGTATCATCTAGAACCACCATATGCCAAGTGAAAGCCTATGGATGAAAAGGCTTGAAAAAATCATAAATCTAGAGCTGATAATTCTGAGCTCATCTAAAGAACTAAAAAATATGTAGGAAGTTTTTAGTCTGACCACAAAAAGGGCATATTTGGAACTCCTAGATGTCAAAGCTGAGGACCTAAAGGCAAGCCCTAGAAAAGGAGACAATAGGAAAAGTGAGAAATCTTTGGCTTTGTTATGGTATGCTAGACAATGGAAAATATAAGACTCCAAGTCTTATGAGAAGAATGCAAAAGCCAAGGCTGGTTAAGAGTATCAACCATTGGAAGATGGGACACGAACCACTGATACCCTAGCTTGGGCTTGTAACTAGTCATTGGAGTAGCAAGATACCACTTCCAATCTTTCCACCAAGGGCGAGATGAGTGAATTCAAAGCTTGTGTAACAAATTGGGAGGGATCACAGAAAATAGAAGATCAATTGTATGTCGATCTAAACAGATAAGCTTATATTACACCTGTAGATCCTCCCATGAGCGAAGGCTCATAGTAACCCTAGAGAATAAATCTTTGGGCATTTTAACACCTCTACGAAATAAACACAAAGCATTGGCTCCTTAAATCTTGGCTAAAGGCACACCTTGAGTGGCAAATAAGAGTGACCACCAAAGGTTTGTTGGTTCATTGAGAGCCCATCTCTGAACCCATTACCAGCCTAGTGAAGCCATTACTTGATGGCTTCCTAGGATTTCCAAATGCTCTTAACATCAAAAGTGCCTTGAATCTGAATAGGTTCAGAAGTCACAAGAAGGGTTTGAAAGCCAATCCCCTTCCAGGTAAGCCAATTAACTGGAAAGACTGGAGAAATATAGTGCTCTAACAAAAGTTTCCAGGCCTCATCTCCAGTGAGAGCCCATATGACCCACTTGGCACAGAGGGCTATCCCCTGCTTGTAGGTGGAAAGCAATCCAAAGCAACCAAAATCTTTGGGCAAACAATAGAAGTCCCAAGAAACTCTGTGAAAGCCAAACTGCACAACATTAAAGGCCTAGAGAAAGTCTTAGAGAAGGTGTTCAAGCTTAAGATACGAGGCTTTGGAGGGAACCCAAAATGAAGAATTGCACACATGCATAGTAACAAGCACTTTGGAGCATATTTGGAACTTCCCTGCAAGTGAAAGGGGCTTAGTGATTCAATATTCTAGCTTATTCTTAATTTGAGCAAGCACAACATTCCACAACTCCACAGGAGATGCTTGAAAAGCAAAGGGAATGCCCAAAAATTTGGACCCATTTCCATCCATACTACTATAACCATTGAGTGCCTAGCAAGAAGGATTGTCGCTAGCAAAGGGTTTTGTGCCATTGGATAGCAGAACTTGAAGGAAGTAAAAAATTATCCAAACACTACAAGGCATTGACAATGTTCTCCTCATCCTAAATCAAAGTGAGGAAAGAATCATCTACAAAATGATCATTAACCAACTGAGTGGTCAACTCAGATAAAGAAATGCCATGCACTAGACCTTGTGAAATGGCATTAGCTATAAGATAGCCAAATCCCTCAATTGCCAAAACATAGAGAGAAGGTGTAAGAGGAAAACCTTGACGGATAGACCTGAAGAGCCCAAAAGCTTTAGATTGTGGACCATTGATGGTAATGCAAGTAGTGGCATCCCCAAAAAGCATCTTCACCAACTATCGAAAGATTGGGCTGAAACCTAGAGCTTGAAGCATAGCTAAAATAAAAGGCCATTCAATTCGGTTATATGCTTTGGTGAAATCAATCTTCAGGAATAACGTTTGATGTTTGGATTGCTTGGCTCATTCCATACCTTCCTAGACAACAATAATGTTGTCTAAGATATAGTGGGACTTGATAAAACCAGTTTGTTTAGGTCAAACAATCTGAGGGAGCAAATGATGAATTTTAAGAGACAGGGCTTTGGCAATGATCTTGTAGGAGACATTCAATAAAGTGATAGGCCTCCAATCGAAAATTTCTTTAGGATTGCTAGCTTTAGTTATGAATTTAATATTCCCTTTATTAGTGATGTTGCCCAATGAATTAGAGTTGTATGCTTCATGTTAAACATGAAGCAAATCAGGGCCAATTTCATCCCAAAGCATCTTGTAGAATTCATAAGGGAAGCCATCACATCTAAGGGCTTTCTCATCAACCATGGAAAGGATAGCTTCCTTTGGGTCTGCAAGCATTAGCTTTTTCTCACAAAAAAATATTGTTCAGGAGCAAGTCTATTAGGAGTAACATCAAGGCAGGCTTTTAACACTTGATCACGTGCAATAGAGGGCCCCTAAGGCATAAAAACCTGCTCATAATGATGCTCAAAAGCCTGGAGAATGTTCAAAAAGTTGGTGAAAACCTACTGATCTTCTCGAATGCATTTAATACCCACCGCAAAGTGATGAGCCCTCAGAGCACTAAAAAATTCCTTGGAAGCCTAATTGTCGACCTCCAACCAATGAAGATGGGCCTTGATCTAAGCTCCCTGAGCAATATATCTATCTACAACCTATTTCTAGTGCTGAAGATTGGCAAGTCAAACCTAGAGATCCGTATCAAACATATTCATGGCAAGAGCCTCTGAGGCCGTACGCAGATCATGAGTAGTGGCTTCATAAGATCTCTTGCGGTACATAGCTAGCTGTCTACTGTAAATGCAAAGAAATCTCATAGTATAGAGGATAGCATCATTCCACCATTGAATCCATCCAAAATGAGTGTGGGGTTAAGGCTCATGATTCCAAGCACATAGGATGTGTGCACTAGTTGGCAGATGGGACAACAAGGAAGTGTTGAGGTAAAATTGGGTTTTACTTAGGTGACACTGAGCTATCTGCCAAGTGATAGAAAAGAGAATGGGGGAGTAATTTGACAATGTCACATTAGGCAGGCGAGTGATAAGCAAGGCATGCTTTTGAGAAAAGGAAAAAAGGACTGCATATAAATCACCCTATTATGTCTCTTGAAAACTCTGTCAGACTCAACTCAAAAATTGGATTAAGTATGCCAAATCCCATCTAGGCAGCGACTATCATTAGGATAAAAAAAGGCCTAACTTGTTATGCATGTAAAACCAGGCCTCCCATTCACTAGCTACCCATCTAAAGGGCAAAAGGCCTTCCTTGTCAGAGGCCAGCTCAACCATGTTAAAATCCCCACAAAAAACCTATGTCACAGGTGGCAAATGATCCACCAACCAACACCATAGGTGTGAATAATCAACAACATAATTAGGAGCATAAATGTTAACAATACCAAAAGAATGATTCTAAGAAGACAACAAAATCCAAACCACCCTGTGTAGAGGGTTAGAACCATGCGAAATAATAGAGGAATTTAAACAAGGGGAGAGAAGAGTAACAACACCACCTCAACCAACTTCATGTTGAGAAGCAAAAATGACACTATTCGACCAAATAACATGACAAGTTGAGGTAATAAGAAACCCAAAAACTTCAACTTCTTGGAGACAAAGCACATCAAGATCAAATTGATGCTTGGTATCATGAACATAATATTTTCTAGGGAGGTTTGTCAGCCCCCACACATTCCATGAAAAGAAATTCATGGTAACCCAACTTGCATGTCATCCTTGTCCCCTAGAGAGGAGAAGTTGTTGTGTAAAAATGAGGGAGTCTTAAATGGGAGGTCATCAAGAGTAATGACCCTCTGAAGCTTCTTCCCATTATCAAAAAACTCATCGTTCTCATCTGGGCTACGAGATCAACATAGCATTTGCTTTGAAATCATCGACACCACTTGTTAGTGCTCGAGTCCAAAGAGGGCACAGATTTGAGGTAGGAACGTCCACTGTCCCCTGGCCTCTAGGGTTTGAAATAGGAGGCAAAGGGAGCAATGGAATTGAGGATTCTATGGGTATCTAGCTTGAGCTATATTTACCATGATCCACAGGAAAAGAGCTCGCCTTAGACGTAGCCAAATCCTTCCCTTTTTTCATGACCATAGTCCATTCATCTTTCTTGGCGGTCATAGTGGGCTTGGCTTCTAAAGTAGAGGGTTGGTTATGGTCTAGTAAGGGACAATCCCTAATCTTATGCTCAGCTAACTAGCATCAATAAAAAGTATTTAGAAGGTTAAGGAAAAGCACCTTTTGAGTAAAGGTGTTACCACCTATCTGGATTTCCACTGTATCCTTGAGGTCCCTAGATAGGTCAACCTCAACACAAACCCTACGCTAGAGATGAGCATTGAAAAAGTTGTTCAGTTCAAGGGACATGACCTTGTCGATGGGTTGCGCAATAGCGGGTAAAAAAACAACCCAATAAGGAATGGGAAGCCCAGGGAACTCTGCTCAAATGGGTACCTTAAGCTTCCAATCATCTAAAACAACAAAATCTCACAACTAGCATTGAAAAACCAAGAGGGAGGACCTAATAGTCCAAGAACCTCACACAAAAACATGTTCAACTTGGCCCACATGCTAAAGAGAAAAAGAAAAAAGGCCTTTGGTAAGGATTTGAATGCCTTCAAGGCAAACACCTTGAGGTGTCCAAACCTTGGAAACCCATTCCTACAACATGCTTTCAGAAGGAGTACAAACCACAAAATACCCAATAGGATTTGTTATTCTAGCCATGTGCATGCACTATCAAACTCCTTGACATTCAAAATAATATTAGGAGAGGAATTACCTCATGAAACACCTTGAGAACGAACTTGCATGAGTGCTTGGTCGGCAAAGCCATTCTCTCTAGTAAAAACAACTCTAGCACCAGCGTCAACTGTTGGGCCAAAGAAGGTCGAACTCATTATAAATGAAATCTCATTCCTATAGTAAATGCAGTATGACAGATGACAAAAACCAATGAGGATTTAGACAGAGGTCGTACAAACCCTAGTAGAGCTCATAATGACTACTCCTTGAACATTAGATAAGTACAAAAGATAAAGAAATATTATTGGTTGATGCAAGATTTCTCATTGACCCAAGATACTCATGCATCAAACATCATGCACAATTTATCTAACAAACTACCAAGGTCTGCCCAAAAGAATATGATAACTTATCTATCAAACTACTAAGCTTAGTGGAAATTCTAAAGAAAAGATTGGAAGAAAGAAAGACAATTTAAAAAATTGGTGATGTAAACATGTCGGTAGTAGAAGAACTAAAAAAAGTTGAGGGAACAATTGGAAGAAACAAATATGAAACTTAAGAAAGAAAAAAATTCCATAGTAAGTTTGTTCGAATAGGTGGATTTTGTGGCACAACTAAACAATAAATTAAGTGAGGATTTGGAGAATGAAAGGAAAAAAGAACAATGAGAAGACAAAGCAGATGAAATAAGGAAACAAGGTGAAGATGATTTTCCATAATTACAGGGAGAGCTAAATGAGACAAATAAAATAATCAAAAACTATGAAAATAGCTTGAATCAATCAATGGACAAAATCAATAATATAGTGAAGGAAATAAAAGAAACCATTTAGGGGAAAATCAAAGCAAATGGTGATAAGTTGTGTGATTGGTTTGAATTGTATGATAGTATTGATGTTGTTTATCAGAAGATCAAAGAGCATGTTAAGAAGAGCATTGATCTTTTTAAGGAGAGCACTGCAAGAAAGATTTTTAAAAAAACCAACACAAACAATAACAAGTATTTAGCAAGCAAGGGAATTCATGTCTGCATTACTAGAACACTAAAGACAACTTATATCATTCAAAACTATTAGAAATTAAGGGAAGCAAATAAATATTTGACATCATTTCAGAGAAAGCTCACCAAGATGATTGACAAAACAAAATAAATGAAAGGTCTTGGTATACCAAATCATTTTGCAACTATAAATTCAACGCAATTCATTGGAAGGGAAGCTTACCTAAAAGAATTGGAGGACACAATGAGATCTAAAGTAGTCAAGTTCCCAAGGGACACAAATCCTCAAGGAAATGTGGAGTGCATCAAACAATTGGAAAATCTAAGGGCACTATTGGATGCTTTCTTGCATTCAAATATATCTTCCAAATATGAAATTCTGATAAAGTTGCAAGTCATTTACCATAACAAAAAAGCATCCAAATTCTAGTAGAAGCTAAATGGGACATATTTAAAAGGATGGTAGAATCATCTCATATTTGATCAGTCATAGTATGTGAAAGTACTTTTAATCATTCATTCATTCTTGTAGTGTTGTATTGTATACTTTATTTCTATTGTAATGGTTAGATAAGAGTTTCAAGTTTGTACTTTGTTTCTTGAACATGACAGATGTAGCAGAATACAAATTGTAGCATGTTGAATAGGTCTCTCAAAGGAAAAAGAGACTCTAATACTAAATTTGATGCTATTCTTCCCATCAGGCAAATCAACTTGAAGTTGTTGTTGCTCCCTTCTCACTATAAAAGGGAATTCAGGGTCATATTCTTTTGGTAAGGTTTATAAGTTACAACTATGTAAAATGAACTCATTAAACTGTATCAATTATCATATGTCTATAATATATATAAGGTAATTGTTAAAAACAGATTGATACAAGTATGAGAATGTGTTTCAAACATTGTTTTGTCACTAATGTCAAACCTGCTATTTGCTGGTAAGACAACTACCTAGATAATTTGAGTACTATCATTTGTTTGATTGATGAAGAGGATTTGATCAAATGAGGTAACAATAGCACCTAGAGGAAAGGTTGAGTTATGATATGGAAAAGGAGTACAAGGATCAGTTAAGTCAATGATATTATAGTGCATTGAATATCTACTTATGGTTGCAAAGGATGGATACATTGATTAAGTTCAAAAGAACAAGTAAAATGAATTAAGTTTGCTAAGCTTAACAATCTACATAGTAGGTGTCGAGAAATGCTAGTTGGATTTGAGCAGAAAATCAATTGGAGTTGAGCAAAGTCAAATTTCAGTGTATGCTGAGTGATACAGTGTAAGTCGAGTAAAGTTTAGTTGATGCCAAGCACCAATAAACTTTAGTTTTGTGTCTTTCATAGGGCATCACTTCATAAGAGTGAGAATGAGTAGCATGTTACTGGTGGGTTTTTCCCAAATTGGGTTTCCATGTAAAATCATCGTGTCAAATGTCTTATTGAATCTGTTATGTTTGATGCTTACATTTCTGCAAAGTTGATTTGACAATAACCTACACATTTAAGTGATTGCATGATATAATGGATGCATGCATGATGAAATGTTTTATGGATATGGGTTCACTAAGTTGTGAAAAGTTTTATTTGTACATTTGGACCTTGGATAATTGATTCACCCTAAAGAATTCCAACAATGATAGTCAATATGAATTGAATCATATGAATTGCAATTTGCTAATGATATATTTTCCACAAATTAATGAAATTCTTCATGCATTGTACCATAACAAGTTAACATTGTCTAATAATGAAAAAATTCTATTTGACTCTTTATATGAGGCAAACAAAAATAGTGAACTAGTGACTATTGACTTGTCACTTGAATTGTACTACCACCACTACTATTTAGAATTTGACTAGCAAATAGAAATTACAATCATGTGATTCTTGTGTATCACTGTAGGAATTGTCTCATATAAATTGCTATATTTTCAAAACATTAATAAAAATCTCAAATAGCACAATTGACAATGAATATTAATTATAAAAGAAGATTTACATTCAATATCATCAAGTTATCAAGTTGCAACCACAATGCTTAATAATCATGCACATTTGATATGCATGATTAGTAAAAAAAGAGTACAGTAATAAGTTTAATTACTAATAAATATCTATGGCTTGCTATTGCTAAGTGTTAAATTGGATCAAGTTGCCACATCTCCTCATCCTCAACATCTCTAGGTTCAAAATCTTCAAATTCCTTGCTATCAACTAACTCATAGTTTCCTTCATTATCCTCATAGTTTCCTTCATTAATCCCTTTGTTATCTTCACTCTTAGTCTGCATCTCAAGCTCATGAGTAGCACTACCAGTCCGTCCACTTCCACTACCACTACCAACACCATTACATGAGTAAATACCCGTGGCATTCTTATTGGCACTACCAATCCCACTTTAGTTAGAAATATTGTCCAACCCTCTTCTTTGAAATTTCTTCCTCCATATCTTGATTGCCCTATCATAAGGAAAAGTGTGGACATCATACCTAGAATTGTAAATCCCCAAAAAAGTATCCAAATTATTATCTAATTTATTTCTTATATTTGACTTCATGAATCCAAAAGCACTAAAAACTCTCTCATCCTCCACCAGACCCAATATCACGGTGAGACATAATTTAGTAAGCTTAAAATATTCTGATATTGAATCTCTCAACATTAAATTTTGACCTAGATAATTCCAAAGCCTTGTTATTGATCCCTATTCATGAGGGTTCTCCATAGAATTATATTGTTCCCTCATTGTGTGTGAAAAATGGCCTGATTTCTCTCTCAAAAGAGATTCATCTAGAATTCTATTTATAGTTATTCCATTGATTACTCCAGTTTTGCAAAATTGCTTTATCAGAGTCAGTAGCCTATCTTAAAAATCACTTGGAGAGTTGAGACTCCAATATTGAGGAAACACAATAGCCATGGATTCAAGTAGTTTATCTAGAGGGAATCTCACTTTAATTTTTGAGGAAAGATCAAAGGAAATTACTTTTGTAGAAGCAGTTACAGACTCAATGATCTTGGTGAAATCTTTCTTTGTAATACATGTCACTCACCTCTTGGGCCTCCTTGCTAGTCACTCCTCATTTATCTCCAACCTTCCATTGTAGTGAATTAGTATGTCAATTCCATGTATGCTGGCACATAACTTCCTGTCTGCATTGATATGTAGATAGTTATCAGGACTGTCCAAGTTTGTGATTTGCCACCACTTATCAAATTTTATATCAGATAATGTTCTATTAGACTGATAGCGATTATCGAGGGTCAAGCATGTTCTTTTATGCATGCTAGAATATTTTGCAATAAACATAGCCCTTTTATGGGCCTTTTTCATTATATCCGTCATCTCCTCTAGCATGGGTAGAAGAGATGCTAAATTTAAGAGTCTCTCTACATCTATTAACATTGAATGAAGGACTAAATATTTCAAGTTTTTCAACTTGTCCTTCTTGGAGTTAATGAGTCCAAGAAATCATGGATATTCTTAAAATAGACGATGGGCTCGTCCAAAGATATCCATCTTGTATCATTAGATTTTTCTTGAATAGTTCATATATATCTTTTGCATTTGCACTTCACTCCATTTTAGAAACATATAGTAATAGAGGTTGGTAGACACGATTGTGTATAGTATAAACATGCATGCATATCTAGGAAGTATCATTAACTATTGTAACTTCGTCTAATGACACTACAATAAAATTTGGCTCTTTTATTTTTTTCCTTTACGTCTTCTTTTTCAACCTCAATAAGAAAACTTTCCCATTCCCATTCGATGTTCAATGACCAATGACTATTGGGATAGTTACGAACTTTCAGAAAGTGTGACAAAGTACTCATTGATGGGCAGTCTTTCATAGGACACCCTGTTTTCAAAATATAAAAGACAACCATTAACTAAATATCTTTTCCCATTTGTTCACTTTCCAGTTATCTTCCAAGCTAATATTCAATAGAACCTTTAACTTTAGCAGGCTTCATCTATATTTTGTTCTGATAATTATATATTTCATATTTTTTAACATGCTGGAATTTATCCATTGTTTTCCAAACCACCACTAGTTTTTCAACTCCATCTATCTTTTCTCTTTTTAAAACTTTATCAATATGCTTTTCTATAGTGTCGAGTTTTAAATGTAACCTCTTTTCCTTCTTATTTATCGTGGTGCAAATATTGCATCTACATTTTACTAGAGGTTCACCTTCAATCGGATTGGCAACTGGTTCTATGAACAAATACTTTGAGGCCTAATCTACTTGAAAATTCCTCAACAGATCCTAGGTATGATATTTTTTGGAATTGGATTTTCTTTTTCCCTTTCATGTAGTATTGTCATCTAAATATATGACATTCTTACCCAACTCTAGGTCGATTATATCATTGTGGCTACTTTGGGTATCTTCAGGTACTTGTAAAAAATCTTCAAGTTCATTGTCATCTGAAATATCAAGCTCACTTACTTCTTTAATATACCTTGTGAGTTGTGAATCTTGTAAGTGTGGTTGATGTTGTGATGATGTGCCTTCTTCAGTAAATCATGATGATGAAACTTTTTGATGTTCACCACCAAAGTACGATTATAAGGTTTTCCTTTTTGTATGCCTCTCTTGGCTTTCCCCACATTCAGGGGTCCTACTTGTTGAGTTGTCATTTTGCATGATGCTTAACGATAGGAATCCTTTCAAACTCCTCTCTTGAAAAGCTAATCCAAGGATCAGCTCCAAGGTTCTAGGCAATCTTGCGACCTACTGTAATCTGCTTAGTTGGAGATAAATGTGAATGTTCACAAGGAGGCCTTTGCTAGTTCAAACCAATTTTAGATCAAATGATCAATCTGCTTGCTATTTCAAAATTAACCACAAAAGAGATATATTTTTTGGTATTTTTTAATTTTTTAATGAATGCAATCTAACAATGCAACTATATGAATTCCTAAATTAACCAGGGGTTAGCAAAGAAAATAACAAAGATAAGGTAACAAGAAGTTTAAGAAAATAAAATGAAAGGAAATTCCTAACGGACATAAACCATGGTAACAACACATCTACGAGTTAAGCATTTGAAAAGATTGGTAGGCAACCAATGAGAATAGGAGCAATGCTTCCTTAAACCCATTGATGCAATCATTGATGGGAATTCAGTAATCGTAAGATGTTTCACTTTTCATCAAATTGCAAGGCTACAGAGAGTGGGCTCATGCAAGACAAAAATCTACGTAGGAACAATATGATGATCTCTTCTCAAAATAAGTATGTCAGCAAAATTTGTAAACACATAGTAAACACTAGAATTAAAAGATCGTACAACCAGAAATAACACAATAAGCTTTTGGCTCAATTACATTCCATGAGCATACATCCACAAAATATAACACATTTAGGCAAGATTCACTACACTCCAAATGCGAGCACCAAAAGCATATATTATTGTAAAATAACAGTGGTGACCTCGAATTCAAATTACATTCCTCAATTTGTGTTAAGAGTGAGAGATATCTTTATGCAATCATATGCTTCTAAACTAATAAAACAAATCTATTTATGTACAAATTGACTCTCTAATTTGTGCTAAGTAGGACTCCACCCTTGTTTATATCATTTAATGGGTGCATGAGCCTTTACATGTCTTAAAAAAAAGAAAGCATGAGAAATTATGGAGAAGAAAGTCATTAGATGATGTAGGAGTTTCTGGAAGTGCCAAAAATAGAAGCTCCATCTTTACTAGGTGTCTGTAGGAGTTAATTGCCATCAGAATGCATTTTTGATGCATGGAAAGCTCTAAATTTGGAACTGGTAGTTAAATGTCAATGCACCTTTAAATTCTTCAAAATCTTCCAAAATACTATTGAAAAAGCGCACCTTGCGCACATTGTGCACCTTTGAATTCCTCAAAATCTTAGATGACATTACTGGAAAAAGCGCACCTGCACACCAACGCACTTGTGCACTAGTGCACCTGGCACACTTGCAAATTCCTCAAAATCTTCTATGACATTACTGGAAAAAGTACACCTATGCACCAATGCATTTGGCACACCTATGTAGCAATGCACTTTGGAAGCTCAATTTGTCAAAAAATTAAAGTTCTCAGTCTTGAAAATGATTTCTGGGTTTTTCTCAAACAAAGTTTGGGAGCACTCTAGTGTACTTATTTTGCCCCTTTTTGATGATTTATACTCTCTTTATAGCCAAACACTTATATACATTTGAACTCCTACTTCTTCTATCTGAAATCCCAAGGCACTTGTGTTGAATTTTGTCATTAATAATTGCGTAAGATGAAGAACCTGCTCTAGTTCATTTGTCCAATCTTTGTATCTTTGATCTTTTCTTCTCTTCAACTGTTCAATCCTTCTGGGTCAGAGACTAGGTGATCCAAATTATCCAAAATGATCAAATGTTTGAAACTTTTCTGTAGGATTTTCTAGGCGCTTTTAACTGGCTTTTTTAGAGGTCTTTTGGTCAAAATTTCAAGTTGAAACTTTCATCGGTCCCTAAAATTGGGCAGCCAGAGGCTCTTTGTTTTAGGGACTAAAATTAAATTTTTAGTTTCTCTTTCCAACGTTGTAAATAATTTTGACTTTTGAGCTCTAGATTAAAAGTTATGACCCCAACAAGTTGAGGATGCCTTTTTACCTACACAAAGAAGCAAACATTAGTCTAGAGTTTAAAAAAAAGGATTAAATCAAACCCTAAAAATGACACGAGAAAACCCTAAAACCCTAACCTTTCCAAAAAATCTAAAAATGTAATTTTATGACCCTTATATGCAAAAAAAAGGGCGCACTTGGCGCACCTTGGAGGTGCGCTAGGTGTGCCTAACTCTACCATAAAAAGGTGTGGGGTGCGCAGTAGTGCACCTCATGGGGTGCACTGATCTTCACCCTCTAAATCTTAGGCGGAAAGTGTTGAGAACTTATTAGGGTGCATAGTAGCTCACCTAATTAAGTGTGCTACTGCGTCCCTTAATAAGAGGTTTTGCTCTATTTTTAAGGTTTTGCATAGAAAAAAGGTGTGTAGCTGCGCAGCTAGATAGGTGCATAGATGAGCACCTTTTGGTGTTTAAAATGCCTCCCACTTTACTATTTTTTAGCACACTAGTGGACCTAAGGAGGTGCACTAGGTGTGCATTTTTCTTTGCAAAAGATGACTTAGCCTCTTAGATGATGATTTCTAGAATTTGGATTTTCAAGTTGGGACTTGAATTAGGTCAAAAAACACTAGAAAAAGACTTGGATCCCAGACTAGGGATCCGAAAAAGCCAAAAAAATAAAGTAGGGGGTCACCATTTCTAGAAGAAATGGGGTGTGTGTTGTGAAACCACAACACTACCCTTCTTCTTATTTGACATCTTCAACCAAATAAAGGATTCCAAAAAATGATTGAACTTATTGATGAGGAAGGAAGGACATAGACTACAATATGCACTAGTAACTACAACTAATAATAAATATTTCAGCTCTTCAGCCCTACGAAATCAATTATAATTATAAAATCATGTTCGACATCTCCTGACTAGTGCCCACTATATTACTAATTTGTTTCAACTACCCACTCAATAAGAATCAACTAAAATTGCATAATTTTAATTAATCACTAGCACTTACCTCTAATGTGACTCTTTTGACACTTCTTCACTGTTGATCAAATTTGAGAGGTTAGAACCAAACAAATTGTGTAAACTAAAGTTGGTTAGGAATGTATTTATAATGCTCCTAAGCTCCTTGGACCTTTATTTGGTGAATTCAAGGGGAATCTTATATGGTATACAAATATTTGGCGAAGTCGTGTAATTGTGACATGTCTCGTGTAATTTTTGAGGCGACTATGGTACGTCCAATCATTTGCTATGATTAAAAGAGGAGGTGAAATGGTTGAGATTTAAAATATGTTTTGACAAATGGCAAGAAAATTGGCTAACTCTTCCAATTTTTTTTTAATAATACTAAGGGTCAATTAATTGTGTCCAATAAGACACGCTTGAAAATTGTGGCAAAATTGTTAGACTTAAGCATGTCCTAAAAATAGAATCCATTAGTGATCGCACTGGGGTGTGACCCAATATTGTATAAACAAATTGGTGATTGGCCTGGGTGGTGGATCTAATAAGTGGAAAGATCCGGTGACATGGACAACCTTGTATGCGGGTTTCATTCACCAAATCCATGTTTGTCAACTAGCAGAATTCGTCAATTGGCGAATATTTGCCACTAATGAAAACCTTAATTTTTGTGATGTGATACCTAACTTCATCTTGTTTCTTTCCTTAATTAGATAATATTGACCTTCAAAACCTTAAACTTAGATCCAACGATCATAATCTCTTCATTCAACTAGCCTTGTATTTCATTACTTCCATAAACCATTTTGACCTTGTAGAAACATCTTGAAGAATCCTTATTATCACGATCTTTATGTCATCACCACATTCCTTGAATTATGTTTTATTTGTTTAGCTCCCCTTTACAATTTCATCTCAAGACTTCATAGTATTCTCCTTGCTTACCTATAAACTTTCATTGTTTATGATAAGTCATCCTTTATTCCAATAAGAATATGTTCTAGTTTACTGATAAGACAAAGTATTATCAGTTAGTCTTCCTATTATAATATGACTTCTAGATAATTACATTTCCTTTTTCTTTACTCATATCCTAATCATTATCTTCATGAATAGTATCCATTAGCTAAGCCCTTAGCATACTATCCATGAGGAATCAAATCATTTGACTATCTACTTTTATTTGTTCCAACAATTACCCGATAAGATCTTTATTGACATAACCTTTTACATTACTTAACATCTCCTTATATTAGCAATATTTTCCTTCTGAAAGATATGGTAACAATTCAAAATAATATGTCAAATAGTATGTTATCAATGAAAAATAATATAACTAATTATCATGTTATATCCTCTCTTCATCACCAACAACTTTATTTCCTTATCAACTAGCTTAGTTATGTCAACAAACCCTTATCCCAGACTAATAAACAAGAGTATGATTTTTATAGAGTGGGTCTTTAGGAACAAACTCAATGAAGAAGGTGAAATGGTTCATAACATGACAAGGTTAGTATGCAAAGATTATGCACAAGAGGAAGAATTGGATTATGGAGAGACTCTTGCACTTGTAGCAAGACTTGAAGGGGTAAGAATCCTACTTGCCTATGTAACTTATAAGAGATTCAAGGTTTATCAAATGGATGTACAGTTACCATTTCTAAATGGAATATTTGAGAAAGAAGTCTACATAGAACAACCTAATGATTTTTCATAAATTGAAAATAAGGATATGGTATGTAAAGTTCATAAATATTTGTATGGTTTGATGCAAGATTTAAGAGCATGGTATGAAAGGTTGCATTCTTAATTGATTAAAATTGATTTTAATAGAACAAGTGAGGATAGTAATGTCTGTTTGAAAGCTGGTGGAGAAAAGGTACTCATTGCTAAAGGTGTTTGTAGATGATATCATTTTTGGAGGAAACAAAAGTATGAGTTTATCTTTTGTAGAGGAAACGAAGAAAGAGTTTGAGATGTCTATGATAGGAGAGATCAAATTATTTGTTAGCTTGCACATTTCATACCTAAGAGATGATAATTTTATTAGTCAGTCAAAGTACATCAAGGAGATATTCAAGAACTTTGTAATGGAGGATTCAAAACTAGTTGGAACATTGATGGTAATAGGATATAAAATGTCCAAGAATGATGAGTCAAGTGCAATAGATGCAACTCTCTACATATCAATGCTTGGTAAGTTGCATTATGTAGTACATAGTAAATAAGATATTTTCACAAGTTGTTGGGATAGTTGCAAGATTTTAGTCTAATCCTAAAGAGTCACATATGGTAGCAATGAAAAGGATATTGAGATCTCAAAGGAACCATAGACCATAGTTTATGGTAAGCTCAAAATGATCATTTATCTCTGAGAGTGTTTAATGATACAAATTGGGTAAGAAATATTGTTAGTAGAAAGAGCACAAGTGAATGCACTCTGTTTCTTATGAGAGATTGGTGTTTTGGATAAGAAAAAAGAAATATTACATATCACAATCTATAATATCAGATGTAGAATATGACGCAATAAAAAAAAATTGCACATGGATTGCTTGGATGAAGAAAATCTTGGAAGACATCAAGGAAAAGGTACCTAGGTTGATAACTATTTACTATTGTAATGTTGGAATTACAATAGGAAAGGTAAACTTCTGATGGGGGAGGGGGGTGAATCAGTAGTTTAAACTTGGACCCATAAAACTTTTACCACACGTCCATCTCATACATTCAATGTGTAAACTAAAATAACATGTAAAGCATGTACATCTAAAACATGCAAGCAAGTAAATATTCACACACGTATGACACCAGATATGATTACCCAGAAACCCTCTAAGTGAGAAGGTAAAACTAGGGTGGGGATGACACCCACAAATCTTCACTACTGTAGTAATAAAGTGTATCCAATGAAGGTTACAATGTTTTGATCATGAGACATGATCTACCCTATGAAAGGTCTATGCTGTTAAAGGCTTACAAAGATTGTTAGGTCTCACCCTGTTAAAAAATTTCAACACCTAGTTAGAATTGTGCCTTGCTAAAGGACTTTAAATCACAATTAAGTAAGCACTTTGTTAGAGGATTTCAATACAGCCTGTTAGGACTACTCTGTTAAGAGATTTTGACTGAAATCACCTATTAGAATGTCTCAACATTGATCTTGTAGTCAACACTTGTTTGCTTGATGACATATCACCTCTAAACTATTGTCTTCTCAATCCTTCTTGATCAGATGTCTCTTTGTTGTATACTATTCTCTTTCCTCTATTATTCTCTAGCTGATTCTATAATGTGATCTCACTTCATAACTCCTTAGTCACCATGAATGCTATGTTTGTGCATGCAAACTACTCTATACTCTGCTTCAACACCTTACACACTCGCTAGAGAGTTTAGGGTTTTTCCTCCTTAAGAAGACTATGGTGACTTAGGCTTAGGTATGAATCTATGGCTGAGATTCATCCATTTTTCCACTTAATCTTTCCCTTTTTTTTGATTGGCTGCATGTAATTGCATTGGGAATCCAACTTGAGATTTGTCCTTATCTCCAAAATATCGTAATTCATCTTTAAGTCAGCTCAAAAATAATTTACATAGTTGTTTGTGCCATTACAAACAAATATGTTAAAACTGTCTTACTCAACATTTGAAGTCTCTGATGCTCGACATACACTAATCTTTTTGCTGTGACTTGGCATCTGTGTCACTCGGCATCCATTGTTCACTCAACTCTTGAATCACTCAGCATACACTGTCTGCTCAACACTTGAGTGACTCGGTACATGAGTGGCTCGACACTCACTGTTGACTTAGCATGCTCTATTATATACATGTTATGCTTGACATGTACTACTTGTTCGACATGAACTAAGTAAATAACTTAAGTGTGTTGACACTCACCTGTCAAAACCAATTTGAGATCAATAGGTAATACCAATGCAATTTTTTTTTCTAAAAATTCCCATTATGCATTAAAAAACTAAATATATCTTAATCAAATATCATTTCTTGAGAGAGAAAGTACATGAGAAAGAGGTAAATTTGGAATACATACCAACCATGGATCAACTTATAGATATTTCACAAATCCATTGCCTAGGGATACTTTTGAGTATCTAAGATGTAGGTTAGGGGTCAAATTCTCCTACCTAATAACAACTAATATGTTGTTGATGGATTTAATCTAGTGAGCTTAATGGATATCTTACTGACTAGGTTGATGTTATGGGGACTACTCCTTAAAGGGAGAAGTCCAGAGGAGATATTTTTGATTTGTGCTTGGCATATGGTGTTTTTCTAGCACCTTTGGCATTGTTGTCAAAGGGGGAGGAAATAAATAAATAGTCAAGTATTACTCTAGGGGGAGATAATCATTAAATGACAAGGGAAAGAGAATAAGTAAAAAGAACAAGGATGTACCAATCAGGGGGGTGCAGTTCAGATCAAATTAGTTATTAGTTATTTTGGTGTTACCATCAACGCTAAAGGAGGAGATTATAGGCTTATCTGTTGTGGTGACAATGACTAAAGTTTGGTACAAGTTTAATGAAAATAATAAATTATTGTTTATCATAGATGTCAACTTGGATATTTTCTTGTTGACTATGTTCTTGTTATAATGCTTGATAGTATTTGATGTTGTAATTTTCTTACAATATGAATTTATTAGTGTGGTCATAAATTTTGGTAAAAGGATGTCTATAGTGATGTTCTATATGATCATACATATGTTGAAAATATTTTTTCAATTGTATATTGTCTTTGATGTTACACAAAATGTCAAGTCTTTACCAATCAATGTTTGCCGAGCTCACTCGGGTGATGAAGACAGTTTCCAATAGCTACCGAGCATTCTAGAGATAATCAAGTTTGAAGACAATGTCTGTCGAGTTTACTTGGGCATCAAAGAGAAGTTGACACAAAATCAATGTTAATTGAGCTCACTCAATTACCAAAGGAATTCAATTCAAGATGCGATGTTAACCGAGTTCACGTGGTTTACAAAGGAAGTTTGAAGAAAGTCTTTTATGAGTTTGTGTTGACCAAAGTGGGTTGGCAAACAAAGAATTTTCTTGAATCAACATGTTTAGTTTGATGAATTTATTTGTTAAGTCTAGTCAACTTAAGGGATGAATATTGAATATTTGTAAGTGTATTCAAGCTGACTTAACAAGGAAAAAGATACAAGTATAAGGTCAAGATGTGGGATTGAAAGAGAGAAGCATGGGATTGAAAAGACAAATTAAGGAAGCGAATTGGAAGGATATCAGAGTATCCTAAGTTGACTGAGCTGCAAAGTTTTATTCGATCAAGGAGGATCAAGTATTCAAGCTAGAATAGAGATTTGAAATCAAAAAATATAGTTGCATCAACAATCAAGTCGTATCATTGTTACTCTCTCATAATTGTAGCAGTGTATCAAATCTCTTAAAAGAGTTAACAACTATTTTCCAAATCCTCTAACAAGGTGGCATTTCTAGATTGAAGTTTCTAAAGATCTCTAACAAGGCCACTCCTAATAGGGTGATTACATTCTTTAATAGGGTCACATCTAACAACGTGTTTTGTAACCTTTGACATGGTTGGCTCCTAACAGGGCTCACTTCAGAAAAGTGAAAAATAGTAACCAGTTGCAATTGGTGGTTTTTCCCAAATTAGGTTTCCACATTAAATCTTGGTGTCATATGTGTTCATTTTATTTGCTTTCTATTTTTGTAACTAAGTTAACTATGGTTAATAACATTAAACATCTTAAGAAGCATTTATTTTAGTAATTGTCAAGTAACATATATTCTTAGTATTTGTCTAGTGATTTAGTGCTAACCGAGTTACACTAGTATTTTCAGTTTTAGCAGAGTTTGGCTTTGATTTGTATTGACATCTAAGGGATCTGGAAATTATTTTTGTGGTAATTGATTCACCCATCCCCTCTCATTTAATCCTCTTATATTTCCAACAACATGTTTATGAAAAAGTTGGTTTGATTATGATTGATTTAAGTATAGCAAGATGGACATTTTTTGATAGCCAAAAAAATATTTTATTGAGCAATCAAATCCTTATTAACTCAACTGACGTGGTCATAATACATGTTTATCTTGACTTGTTTGTCTATAATATTCTATGATCGCTGGAGGAAGGGACTACCACAACATATATGCTTTGGTTATAGACAATAAATGAGTGAAGAACAACAACATGCTTGAGCAAGTATGAACAAGTTTTGCTCAATCAATGTGTTGACATTATTTGATTGGTTGTAGTAGATGTTTGTGATTCTCAGTTGTCATGATGACATGACTGGATGATCTTTGGTGATTTTTGATTACTGCAATGATTGAGGTAAATGATTTTTTGAAGGTTTTGGGTGCGCATTAGAGAAGTCATTAAATGACTAATTGTTTATGTATTTGATTGATGTTTGACAAAATCTATAACTGACTCATGTATGAAATTGATTGTTCTAGAAGTGTAATATATTTTAGGGTTTTTTTGATTGAGTGAAAATGATTGTAAATCATGAATTAAGGAAATTTTTCCCTATTATGTAATGAATTTTATAAATAGTGGTGTGGGATGAAATTTTAAATGTAGATCATGGGTGAAAGGATTGTGGTTGGGTGTAGTTATATAAGTGAATGTGCACTAGTGTATTATTGAGCTAAATTGGATCTAATCAAGCAAAGGAGTGTTATTGTTAACAAATCATTGTACTTGTTTATCCCTAACAATTTCTACAAGAAAATCCCATAGTTGGGTAGATCCTAACAAATCTTTCTTCTAAATCCTTTAATAGGGTGACTCATTAAATTGGGTTTAAATCCCTTTGTAGGGTTGATCCTAATAGATCAAAGATTCTAACAGGGCTGAGGTAAATCCATTAATTGAGTAGATCCTAATAGGGTTTGCTCTTAGTCATACATTGTTGTAAGCTCCCAACATGGCTAAGCCTTTAATAGGGCACATTTTAAAAGAGTGCATATTTGTGGGTACCAACTACCACCATGGTTTTTCCCTTATCTTGAAGGTTTCCACAAGAAAAATATTGGTGTCATCTTTGCATTTATGTGGATGATTGTTTAAGTTGGTTTTTTGTTGATGTTTTTGTTTGCAAGTTTATGTTGATGGGGAATGATATCAATTAAGTTGTGAAGTTTGGTTATAATCTATATATCTGATAGATTATTGATTAATTTACAACATTTACATATGGTTTCTATTTATAGCAAGTTTACATTTGAGAAAGGATTTTTCCTTAACTTTTCTAAAAGATTTGGATGGGCTAGATAAGTATGTAGGTAAACTTTCATTGCATGATCCTGTCTAGATTTGAAGATATTATAGGTTTTGTGTTACTTGTTGAAGAAAATTTATGAGTTCAACTTTGAAGGCTTTAAAGGCTCTTCAATTATCCAAAAGTGTATTTAATTGGTGTAACGTGTTATAACTTGATAGAGTACATCAAAAGATTTTTTATGTTTCAAACGGTTCACCAAACACACACTCAGTTCAAAAGTTATGGCCTCCAAAAGTTGGGTCTCTATTTGGTGATACTCTTGTGAGAAACTTGCTTTACAAGTATATGGTAATCTCTTGTTGATTTCCAAATAATTAAGTGGAATTTGGATTATGGATTTTTCTTCTTGAAAGGGTTAAATTATTTGCGTAAATTACTTTGTTGTGCTATGCTTCCTATGTATATATATTTCTATTAAGTTGTTGTAACTATTGTAAAGATCAGGCAAAGTTTTTGCATAACCATCCTCTCACGATTAGTGTAGGAAGTTGTTCTACTAGCTTAATTTCCTTACAAAAAAGGAGTACATGAAAGAAATAATATCAAAATTCTTGAAAAAAGAGGTGAAGACAAACCTTATTGTTAATGTTAGATATGAGCTAGTTGTGAAAGATTTTGATCAAAAAGATGACATTGATCCCCTAATTGTCACTTGTGAATTTGATTCTTTATAGTGTAATAATAATAAATGTTTCTAGACATAAATTGGTCTTTTTCTATTTTTGGTACTTTTTTGTATTGGTTTTTTGTACTACTATAGTATTATACAACACAGTGTTATTTCAATGGAATATAAGTTTGTGTTTTGTGTACTTTGGGCTAAAAGTTGAACATATTTGCTAGAACTATGGTGATATTTAAATCAAACAAAAAATACTTGACAAGTGTTATTCATTAGATTCAATTCGGTTTTGCAAGTGTCAAGACAAATTGCTTTATGAAAAAAGACAATATTGAAGAGATCTTTAATTGTTTCATTTTGAATGTTTGGAATAATTTAAATTGATGTTAGCTACTTGCTTAATTTATTTTGGCATTTATCTTCATATTAATTCAATACAATCAACATAAGGGGAAATTGTAATAGTGAAATTAAATACTTGTAATTTTTATCGTTAGATTTGGATGAACTTTGAGTAAGTTGGTCATTATGCGATGCCAAGTGTACAAGTGACATATTTCTACACACTGAGTTGGAAAATCTCTAAACCTAGCCCCATTCTACCTTCCCACATCCCCATGAACTAATTTTGATCCTTAATTTACTTTTACACACATGCAAGTCAATTCTATTGAACAAAATTGAATATGGTTTAGTTTTATAGTATGAAATTGATTCCTAGTTCTTTATAATTCAAAATTCAAATCACATTCATGTCACCCATCTCCAACCATTGATTATGTGCCAACTTGAAGAGTAAAACCTTTCAAATTCTAGTTATAGGGTGTTTTATAAAAGTCAATCCTTTCTTATTAACATTGTCATTTAAAGCATGTAGTTGAGCACTTACCGCAAATCAAAATTTGTATACTTCATGATAAATGAGCATAATGCATGTTTTTTAAATTAAAAAAAAAAAATCTTTGGTCATTGTTCACAAGACAATAAGGGCCCCTTTGGTTGTTGGAATTCTATAATATTGGAATTGACCAATTCAGGAAGTTTTAAATTTGGAAAATAGTTCTTTGGAATATAGATGAAACCGCTTAGTTCACTTTGAAGATGAGTGAGAAATTGGCGGATTTGGTTTCTGTAAATAGAATTGGAATAAGGTTTTAATTTTCAATTGGAATTTGGCTTTTCATGAATCTAATTCTAATGATTCATCATTTATTGTCTATCACTCTAGAAATTTTAGTTGGATAATGCTTTACCAAATCAATTTTGAGCATATACAACAACCTATACAACCTATGGGATTGCAACTCATTTGGCATTTTGTCAAACAATTTAGTGCTTAGTTTGTGCTTCCAAGTTTTGCAAATTAGCAACAAAATTTTGCTATGGGAGCAACCCATAAATCACAACCTCAAATGTCACCATGCTCAAATGTGTCACAAACTACCTTGAATGACCAACCATTACATAGAATAATCTTGGAAATAGGCACAAAGGCCTTCTTAAAGGAAATAGTCCTCCACAACCCATCAGATTTAGTCATAATCCTCTATAGCTACAAAAGTCTTCTCCTCAAGATCATCACCAAATGCATCGAAGCCATAACATCAACTATATCCAACAAGAGCTCCAACAAGACCTCTCTCAACTCACAAGAATCAATTGCATTTGTATGAAAGTTTTTGAAGCCTTCTCATCAATATTTTTCACATCCCTGCAACTTCCTCTCAACTTCCCAAGTACAACGTGAAGCTCAACAACAAAAATAAACCCATTACCATTCATTTTGAACATGTTAAAAGTGTTAGCAAGGTCGCACAACATTCCACATTATCAATGTCCTCCACGTTGAGTGCCATGAATTCTAGAATGTTCAAAAATCCATATTTGTCCCAATCCACCTCTGCCATCATGAATTCAAGAAACTTCCGTTGGCAAAATGTTTAGTGATCCCCTTGGGATTCGTGATAAGGGATTAACTGCCTCCTATGTACTATAAGTTGGGTGGTTGTTTCAAGCACTAATAGATTGGTCTTTTGGTGTAACAAAAACCCCAATCCAACAATTGGTATCAGAGCCTTGTCACAGTTTCAAATCCTCAGATCCTTGAGTAACTTGAGTGAGAGACTGTTGGCAAAATGTTAAATGCTTACCTCAGGAGTTGTGTCTAGGGCTTAACCACCTCCTGTGTACTATAAGTTGAATGGTTGTATTGGGCACTAACAAATCAATCTTTTGGCGCAACGACAACCTCACTCTAACAACTTCCTTTAAACTTCCAATTCCAATTCTAGGTTTTTAGGTGAGATCCTTGTGCTCATTTTGGGTTATAATTAGGATCTAGAGATTCATATTCCATTTTCTTTTTTAAAAACAAATATGGAATTCAAAATTTCTAGTATTTATGAACTCCAATTCCAACTTAATTCCTCAAAACAAATGAGCCTTATATCAATTTAGTTAAGGACAACAATGACACCCCTCATTTTTATCATAGATGATTGAACTTATAAAAAATATTTCATATAATATAAATTGATTTCATAGAAAGATCCATCTTGTACCGTTAGATAATTAAACAACCTTGATCCATCTTTATCATTTTGAAAAATATGCTTATCTTTAATTATTTTTCTCAGCTCCATATTCTAATATAAATCTGATTATTATTACTTGATTAATTTTTCACTATTGAGATATTCAAAATCTATTATTAGTACTTTTATAAAAGAATATGAATAAAATCACAAACCCAGTTAATGTTAGAGCAAGATGAACACAGCTTAAAAACAAACCCCCACCCCCTTCAACCCCCCACCCCCTTTTCAAGAAATGCATTGGAACTCCGTTACATCTGCTACATCAAGTTTTTAACAATGGATGCCTCTTGAGTGCTATAATATTAAGCCGAGTGTCGTCTCTCAGCGACTTTGCAGACAACGGATGGTGTGGTGAAAAAGAATTTCAAGAATATTAGGGCCAGATGAGAATGAAATCCGAGTACTGCTCCACCTGAAGGTATTGCGAATGATATTATAATGCAAATTTATGTTCTCTGCTTCCGCAAGTTTGGTAAAGTTAATTTCTACCTTTTTATGAAAGGATCCACACAGTAGTTTCTCTGTTTGTAAATTTCTTTGTCATATTGATCCATAACTTCCATGCAAATCGCTAATTTCTTTGCCATATTTATCCATAACTTCCCTGCAAATCGTAAATCTCATACATTGAGCACTCTCCAGAACTAGGATTCAACAGTATGTATAGAACACTTGGAATCACAAGATTAAGCCATTTAGTTATATCTCTCCAGTCAGAGAGCTAAACAAAACTGTAATAAGAAAATCCCCAATCCACTTTGATTAGAGGGATTTATCTTGTTTTGCCTTCTTAGCCAAAGTATTCCCCTGTAGACATTTCCTTACCTCTAATAAGAAGATTAAAAAAAGACTTGCTCGCTGCTCTTATGCAAAGAATGGTTGGTCCGAGATTCCAATTCAAAATTTGTTTAAAAAAGCGCAGTTTTATCCCTGGTGAGAGATTCTGCTACTATATTTGTGGATGAGAGCATAAACACATTAATAACAAACAATAAAACAGAGATAAAGTCATTCAAATCTCTCAATGAAGTATATGGAAACTGCATAAACAAAAAATAATGAAATCGGCGATAACTTTATGCACAAACCTTGCTTAGTTCCATTGATTTTTAATTGTACCTTGAAAAGGGGGTACTAAAGTAATGTTGCTTTCAGAATTCAGCACAGGGCACGCATAACTGTAATGATGCTTACAAATTTCTGAAGGGATAGGATGAAAAAGGTTTCGACGAGTTAATTTGACCGAATTAGAAATTTGTCAGTTCAAAGACTTGAGAAGATAATGACAGATTATTCACTTAAAATTATGGATAATGCGCACACCAATTTTCCATTTGAAACGTAAGTTAAGAGAAGAGAATAAGATTCTAAATTTCAGAATAATTAATTGAAGAGATGGATTATATTTCTAAATGAAGATTAAGGGAGGAAAATAAATTTCTTATGAATGAAATTAGTTTAATTGATTGTTATTAGAAGAATAATTGATGAGAGTATCATGAGACAAATGATGCGGCAACCATTATTAGGGTGTCCACAATATTTTCTTTGAGACATTCAATGATTACCCTTTATAAGCCAATGAAAAGATATCACACCACATCTATCAAAAGGCTTCTGAATTGATTCAAGCGAGATCTAAGATACACCAGTGGAACAGTTTGGATTGCAGCAGTCGATAAGCCTTGGACTATTTTTAATACAGCAGTCTGCTTTTCCATTACCACTACAATGCCTTGACAAAGTTAATATTACCAAGTAATAATAGCCTCTACCGTTATGCGAGAGAGAAAACATGTACTTTGATGCAATATTCTACGAGCTTTCAGTAACCATTCATAATCTGAGTCATACGCTGAGCTATTAGAGTGAAAGGAAACTGAATACCAAAATTCTTTGTCGTTGATGGCAGAAGTTCTCAAACCAAATTTCCCATGCAACATTACATGATAGCATGACAAAATAACCCTAAAACATGAAATATTCATGAAGTAAAATTTAGAAACCAGTGGCAGGAAATGGCCTTACAATTCAAAAATGAGATATGAAAGAAGGCCCATACAAGATGAAAGTTGTCGGTCAGCAATTGAAATTTTAACAAAAGAAATGAAACATAAATTTGAGGCTGCATAATCGAGAGGTGAGTTGAATTTACACATGAAAAGCTTTCAGCTACAGAGGAGTACAGGCTAGCCAATAGTTATGTACAAAATGTCAAAGCTGAGGGAAGCTTTCTCTCTTTCTATAGGTATAACTGAGTAGCATAGATAGGGGCATCTCTGCCCTTAAGCAGCTGATTACATGTTAAACTAATGTACATTTATGTCAGAAGTCTCCTTCAATTAAGATCTCACAACTAGGAGAAACCATTGTGTCTAAGTCGTCAAGATGTAACTTGGCTTTCACTGCTGGCATGCCACACTCATCATCTTCACCAAGTGAATTATAATCCCTTGGCTTGTTTGACCACTGTGAGACTGTTTGAACAGCGATTTAATTATTTAAAAAAATAAAAATTCAGTGCTTCATGGGAATAAATTGTTCATTTTAACTCTATCCAATCACAGCAGGTGGCAATGCTGAAAATCTCTTTAAACCTTTCATGACTAGCACAGCTTGGTTCATGGTAGGCTGTACTGCTGGATACCTGGAGAAACACCACAAGGCAAGCTTCATCCATCTCATTGCTTCTCTTTTGCTTACCTTTCCCTGGAACTCTTTGTCTAAGAAGTGTGAAAGGAATTTAGATCCTTCGGTTTTGATTGAATTATGAATAGAACTCAATGAATATTGTATATTCTTCCATTTACAACCAGACAACAGCTCTAGCAGAATTACTCCAAAATCTTTTACATTTCTAAATTCTTCAAGTTGCAGCGCCAGTTCCAAGTGTTTCACTTCAGAATTGCTATTTTTTATATATATTGCCGATTCAAAGCCACAATACTTAGGAGTAAATCGTTCGTCCAGATATATGTTATCTGAACTGATATGTAAATCCATAAGTCTCTTTCTCCTTTTTCCATAGTTATCATGGATATAAGCAATGAAGTGTGCTATGCCCAAGCCTATTTTTTTCCTTAAATTCCAGTTAAGAATACTCTTGGGACGAAAGAGAAGTGCACCGAGTGAACCCATTACCATTTGATCATAGACTAAAAAGGTCTTACACTGCTGTGGACTAGAAGGCCAAGAAATTGCTGAAACGCCTCGCCAAGAAATTGCTGAAACGCCTCGCAAGCGGACAATATTTGGATGATGCAATCGGCACAATATATTTATCTCACCCATTGAAAGTTCTAATTTCACTTGTTCTTTCACAGCAACGTGTGTTCCATCTTGTAGAATACCTTTCCACATTACACAGGAAGCTCCTGAAACATTCCTAGAAAAACAATCAGTAGCCCATACAATTTACTCGTAAGGATACTGTTGAATGTAATCAGGAAGGTTATCAAAAACTTCAATTCTGGGACTTGAAGGTCGGGCCATCTGATGCGAAAGAGGGTGGGAGAAGAAAAATCCAGGGAAATCTCCATCAAGGGCTCTGATTATAAACCTTTCTTCCTCTAAATAGGGTGGTCTTTCATCTAATCCATCTCCTTCATGAGCACACTTGGCAAGTTCATGTTTATCAAAACCCGTGCAAAGAGAAGATAAGGAATCCCAAGAATTACCTCTTCTCATGATCAACAACTTAATATACCTTAAAAAATTTGAAACTTGGGCAAAACAAGGACGACAGCGTGGATCTGTGTCCCAACATTTTCTTATGTAGTCAGCTAATACCAGGGGACAGGACGAAGGCAAACTGGGCCTTTCACCTTGAACTATCTTTCTGAAGACATGTTTGGCAAGTTGAACATCTTCAAAGGGTTGCTTACCTGTTAGAATCTCATAACAAGTCATGCCAAAGCTATAGACATCTGCTTTGTAGGTATATTCCTTTAGAGGTTCCGCTTCTAATTCCAAACCTTGTTGGGGATACTCAAAGACTTCAGGTGCCCTCCAGTGAGAAGTTCCTTTAGCCCAATCTGAACAACGAAAACTGTGCAGTCTCAAACTTGAATGCCCAAAATCACAAAGCTTGACTCGTCCATACCCTTGATATCTGAATTCTGGTAGTGTTGACGGCTGTATGAGGACATTTGCTGCTTTAAGATCCATGTGCATGACTTTTTGGCTATGAAGATACTCCATTCCCCGTGATATTTGAAGCATAATGTCCACTGCAACTGGAAGCGGCAAAGAGGGCTTGTTACTTCCCAACCTCTCTTCAAGAATTGTATCCAAGCTAGAGCTCACCAATTCCATCACAAGATAACAAAATCTCTCTGTAACACAGACACCTATCAATTGAACAATAAAAGGATTACGCAACTTTGCATGAACAGCAACTTCTGCTAGTGTTATCTCGTCAATTTCTAGTTTCTTTACTGCAACCTTCAATCCATGCCACAAACCCTCATGTACAAGCCCACTCGATCCCTCTCCTATTGATTTGTGGCCAATAATCAAGTCTTTGATATCGATCTGCAGCCATGAAGATACATAACCGCCTTTAATTGCAGGTTCATCTCGAATGGACGCTTCCAACTTTGCTGCAATGAATTTAGAAATGCCCGCCTTTTTGTCCTCTTCAACATTCATATTGAGGCTTGATCCCTGACCCAACCGTTGGCGAGCATCTAAAAATTGTTGGGAGCTGAAAATCAGCCTTCTTTTATCTTGGTACTCATCATGAACTCGATTTAAGTTGGACATCTCTGCACAGAAATCACCCATCTTCGTGCAGGCTGCCTCACTGTACCTCTCATCTGTGTACCTCAGCACGCCACTCTGTACATCTAAGCATTGGGTGTATGATTCATCAGTATTCTTCGGCTTAATATCACTGAATGAAGGGTATCCAGTCTGCCAAATTTGTCTGAAATGCCGATCACTTCTTGAATTGAGAAAATTTCCTGGCAACATATATGCATTAGAATATTTGTGCATTGTTGCTCTGTATGCAGGGTCAATCAAATCAGAATTATAACAACTTCCTCCATATCCACACAATCGCAAGAGCTCAGACTCATTTTCAAGTTCAAGAAAGAAGACATTGAGATCCAAACAAACAAGTGACCAAACAAGGTCGTGTAAATGTACCGCATAAGCTTCCCCTGTGCTGGACAGAATAAGAGAATTGATCCCCCAATTCTCACTTGAGCACAAATCCAGGTATGCTTCTGCTTCTTTCACCACACGATACACTTCCTCCCAAGCTTGCTGCATTATTTTATTTCCTCTGCACCTCATTTCTGGCATACTCATAACCCATGTATTGTTATTAAAGCTGAAGTCGTTCCCGGGTCTCGAGGCAGATAGCTGAGCAATGAAAGCATAGCATAAATTACTGCATTGGGCTGAATTAAAACTGAAATCTGGATGATTGTAGAAGGAGCTAGCTAAACAGTGGCCAACAATCCCTTGAAAATCCCTCTTCATTGAGCTGCTTTGAATGTTGGGTATGCAGAATAAAATGTCTGGATCTTTCGCACAAAAAACATCTCAATTGGGAAATAACAACAAATCGACCGGAACAAATTTATACTGTCCCATGCTGCTCTGGGAAAAATTCCGGCTCTTCCAACGAGAAACTAAAAATGCCCACATTGTGCTCAAAAGGCAATCTTTAGAAAAAACCGAGTGGGTACTGAAATTCGACTGAATAATGACAGAACGTGTGGAGCCGCTAAAACCAACGTAATAAGTTTATTTTTTGAACACTCTCCTCGAAATTGTTTGAAATCTGGATGTTTAATTAAAGAACTTGCTTGCAATATCTTGGGGAATATTTCAGAAAGTGTTCGGCAGTATCCTGTAATTTGACGGTCACCTCCCTTTAATGAGGACACGTTTCTTGTGCTTGATCAAATCTCTATGTTCGCCGTTCACACCTCCAAATATAGGAGTTTGAAAAGCATGTTCATGAATCTTTTTAAGTGAAAATATATATTGAAAGTAACATATGAATCCTTGCAAAACAGAACAGATCATGGAAGGTGCTCTTTAAGAAATTCCAACATACTGTGGATGTTTGTCTCTTAGCAACTGTTTGTTTGGTACAACTTGTAGTATGTGATCCACAAATCAGCTTTTGTCTTGTTCTTCTTATTCTAAATGAAATACATTTGGTTTCTCACCAGCAGAAGATTTAGGGTTAAAAATGAAAAGGAAATCAAATACATGTATGGAGAGTTGACATTCACATTTTCTAGAAGAAATTTGGGTATTATTTTTTTGGAAATCTAGTCACGCCAATTTCACTTCTTTTGATGAAGCATCGTGGGATGTTCATTCTTGTAGAGTTTCTGGCCTATAACAATTTGTTTCATCTGCCAACTTGCGACGTACAAGGTCTCTACTGTCGGAACTCTTTAACACTGAAACTTCCGTGATTGTGATAATCAGGGGAACAAGCGAAGAGAAAATGAGACTCTTCAGAGAAAACCCAAATAACATTATAAGATAGCGTGCTTGCAATATAGAAATGGATGAACTTTTGGCGGTAATTGGGCAGGGCCTAATCGTTGAAATAGTGGTGAGAGCAACTACTATCAATTAATATATTGCGTGGACTTTTGATCTACATCCTTTTGTCAACGTTGCATGCACGTTAGATTTGTAAGAACTCAATTTCTCTGAAACTTCCGGGATTCTGAATGTCGAGAGAAAAAGGTATTGTCTAGAAAAACCCTCGCAATCAATCATGAGATAATGTATTGGGCCTCAAGAAAGGAGAGGATGGCTTCCCATGAATCGTTTTTAGATTTGCAACGTAGAAACGGCTCATGATTTGTACCATTATGCAGCGAAGTTCTTATTTCTAGAAGGAATGCGTTTGTTTTGTAATTGGCCAAGTGGAAAAATTCTAGAGAGTTCCATAAATGTGAGGATGCGAAAGGTTAGCTATTAGCTCTTCACTCACCTACAGAGATTCACAGGAAAAATTGATAAATTTCGACATACGGATTAGGTGGGTGATTAGTTTCCCCTATATGAATTTCGACATACGGATTAGGTGGGTGATTAGTTTCCCCTATATGAATTCCATAGCATGAAAAAATAATTATAGTTGTTTTAGATGATGAAAATATTATGTTACATTTATTTATAAATAAAAGATGGGTGGAGGAAGTCATCTACTAAACTTCAAAGTGGTTAAATTTAAATTGAAAAATTAAAAGAGATAAGGGAAAGCTTTATAGTTGGGAGGGGTCATAATTAATTCCTCACACATTTATGAGGTTGGTGTCATCAAGAACAAGTTCTGACCATTAATGATTTTCTTTTTATTTCCTCCATATAGAAGTGGTTGTGTATTATAAATAAGACAAATGACCAATGTAAGTTAAAGGGTTTCCTGCTTGGAGGTTTTATCGATTTTTCTATTGAGGAAGTGCTCTCCAACTTTTGTGCAAAGATTGAGGAGGCCTTCCTTGTGGATGGAAGGCCATCCACATATGACAACATTTATTAGCCCTTTCATTACATTCCATTTATGGGATGGATTTCACAAAGAGATGACATTATTACAAACACACCACATAAACCCTTGAATGTGGAGAGTAGATCATTCAAAGAAGCCCTCAAAGGTGTTCAAAAAATCCCAGATGGAGCAAGGTTCTTGTAGCAACCCTCCATCACTCTAATCACACCACCATATGCTCAAATGGAGGTAAGGAACCCTCTGTTAGTGAGTTTGTCAATAAAGCTAACTTGCAAATGGCACTTTCTATAGATGTAGAGAAATGTAGGTTGAATAGTACTGCAATTTTTCTTGCAATCCCAGAGTTGTCTAAACTTCCCTCTTGTTCTTTCCTTAATGAATGGTTGCATGATATTTGATAAATGAAAATAGGGTTTTATTTTCACATATTTTAGAATGGTGCAAAAAGTTTTTAAAAAAAAATTTCTCTGTCTAATCTGAGTAGCTAGAAAGAGGTAATCAAAAGACAATCTTGGAGATTTAGTTAAAGTGCTTTTAGGGTCATTTCTTGGTCACCAAATGTCATCCACAAGGAAATACTAGCCCTTTCGTGCCATCATTGGATAACAATTGACAATCTAGCCCCATACTTATGGAATTTTATTCATCGTGCCTTAGAACCTATTGGCAATGTCATTAGTGTGGATAAGACTGATAATTTGCTTCCTCATAGTGACGGTAAGATTCTTGTATCTTGGAATCCTAACCTTGGTCTTTCTAAAGTTAATCATTTTTACCTTGAAGACCACCTTGTTGCTTGACTTGTCACTTTTCTGAGTGACATTAACACAAGTTTTTTGTGCATGAAGGAGGGTTACATGAGAAGCTCATTCCCCCTAATTAAAAAGAAAATCTAACCCCAAAGCTAATATGCAAGGGAACAAATCTAACCCTAGCCACAATAAATCTTTAACCAAATCAGGGCATCCCAAGATCCCTTCAAAACCTCCTCAATTTGACTTTAGTGATAAGACTCTTGTTTTTGACAAGGATAGGAGTCTACTTGATGTAAATAATCCATCATATGCTTCTTCTCTAAATTGTCTTTTGGCTACCTAGTTGGAAACATGTTTCAAGAGTGTTCAATGGTTAACATCCCACAATCTCTAAATGCACAAAAATTACATATAAAAAACTGTAATAAACAAGAGCTCTCGAAGAGCTTGAGTTTGTGCCTTGTGCTATTAGTGTTCATATGTACAATGCAAAGATGGTTTTGTCAAAATGCAAGGACATCAAGAGACAATGGAACAATGTAGCACAAAAAATAATGTAGTATTTAGGTATTTAAACTATATTTATAACAGAGAAGGCATGGAAAAAATATAGTTGAACGTAGAATACTCCATAAAGACGTTCAAACAAACAAAATACTTTTCCAAAAGGCCTTGGAAGTAAATCTTTCTATAAAAAATAAAATAAAATAACATAAAATACTAATTGATGCTTTTTTTTCTAGTCTTGATATATGATTAGTTAAAAAACAAGAACATAACAAATTTGATTGTTTAATCTTTTAGTATTAGTTGATACTTACATAATAATATTTTGATATATGATTGAAAAAAAATGAACAAAACAATAAACAAATATTCACATAACAAATTTTATTTTTAACTTCTCATATTTAATTTTTATACTTATTATATCATTTTTAATATATAATTGAAAGTAGAAGAACAAATCAACACATATTCATTAACACTTAATTTCCACAAATAAACATTTTAGATTTTCAATTTTGTCATACAAATAAATATTTTATATTTTCAACATTGTCATATAAATAAAGAAAATATTATTTATTAATATTTTATTCCTAATTTTTAATAGAATTGAAAAACTAAGAATATTAAAAAAGTACAGACCCTAATTTCCACAAACATGATAAAACTCTCGAGAGTTCATGAGAAGTAAAAACAGTGTGCTGTGCTACAAATACATTTGCTCTGATGGTTTTTTTAGGTGCACATTGAGCTAGTCCTTGAAATGTCTACATAATAAAAATGACAAACGATATACTTGGTTATACTTGGGTGAATGAAATCGTAGCCATTGAATGTCGCTAAAAATGAAGTACATTTGTCCTTTTACCGTCTTGTAGAAATGCATTTAATTCTCTTTATCAACAGCTGTCAATCATTGTTGTTGTTTTTTTTTTTGTCTTTTTTTATTTGATTTGTTAAAGCTTAACCCTCTGGAAAATTGGCAATGTCCAATCAAATATTTGAAATTCCTTGGAAGAAATTATTTTTTAAATAAATCTAACTCCAACTTTATGGTTTGAGATTTTTCAGACACCCTAAAATTGATAGATGTAGAAAATGGGAACATAAGTTCTATGATTAGTTCCTTGCCTTATAAATAAGGCAGGAACTAATAAATAAGAAAAAATGAAGCAAGCACACCTTGAGAAAGGGCACTCATAGTATGGCCAAAATAACAATATAAGGATCTTCAAACCAAAACCATCAAGGAGTATAAGTTTTCATTAAGGCCATCTAAAATAATTATTATTCAGGTTTCAATTTTTCTATCCTTGTTCTAGTCTCAACAAGACTAATAATTTAATCTCATTGTCAACCATTTTCTAGGCCATGAATCATGTAGTCCTTTTGATGAAAACAAATTAAGAACCTAGCATGATAGTTGTGTACTCCAAGCCTTCATCAAATTCATGTGTCTCAAAGTCTTTTCCCTTTTCTAGAAACTTCCCTAGTTCCTCTGTATGTGCCTCCTACTCCTCCACCCTTTTTAGCATCCTTTCTTCTGCCTCTTATCCTTTCGTTCCACTCCGTTCTTATGGCTTTCATGTTGTCCTCTAAGGAAATCTACTCCAATTTATTTAAGCTTTCTCCCTCTCCCATTCAAAGTTCATCTTCTATTATTTATACCCCCTCCCTCTTTAATGTTTACACCAAGTTGAAAACATCTAAACTAATTTAATCTCCCACTTAACATTTATTAATGCAAAACTAGCTAATAGGTATTGTAAAAGGAAGAGACAATATAACATCCCAAATTTATAAAAGTTCCACATTTTATTTAGGGTTGACATATATTTTTATTTTAAAACTTGTCATTTCCTTAATCAATCAAAGTTTGATTAAATCTCATTACTCATAAAATACATAAATTAGTTTTACAAGAATTAAACATCTAAACATAATCTTAAACTTAATCATAAATAACATTAAAACTGTGTATTCTTGTATAACTATGAATGTTATCATGTTTTACATTTAAGAAGGTTAAAGGAAACTGTTGTTTAATTGAGACTATGTTGAGCACACATTTATTTTAAGCTTTGAGGATGAACTTAGTTTGTTAATTTAGAAGCCTCTCATTTTAAAACGCTTTTCTAGATAATAAAAGATTATATTGTTTGGCGAGAAGTTATGAAATTGGAAATTAATGGATTTTTTGTTTCTCTATTTATGAAAATGTCCTAAGGGGATAAATATGTTTTCTTTAATTATTTGGGAGATCCTGAACTGAAATTAGGGATTTTTTTCTTCTTAAACACCATTATTATTTTCCAAATAGATGGATTTTTCTTTAGAATTGATGTGTAATGTGGAATGGATAGAGAAGGGTAAGTAGGTTGTTTTATTTACCTACTACTAGAATCTAGTGATTAACAGATGCTTTGGTCAAAGCTTTATTTCACATATGTTTGATTTACATGCTTGGTTAGTTATTGTTTCATTTCTCTCTGCCACCCCGTGTTTAGGAATACTACTTGATCTAAAGATTGATAGGTAGTTAGACTCACATCGCCATATTCTTCCAATCCATCAATGTCGGGTTGCTAGGCTTCTCGATAGGGTTGGTGCATTCTTCATTTTAAGATGGGCCCCGGAGGAGCTAGCCACTCCGTGGTTGGTCAGTAAAAGTACCTAGACCACACTTCTATGTTGAGATTTGCAAATGGATGACTGACAGTCCAATGGCTTAGGAGACAAGAGCATGTAAATGGATGACAAATAGTCAAATGACATGTTATGATATCTTATTCTATTTTGACCTATGGATCATGTATAGAAGTATTATTATGTTTATACAATGTATAGATGATTGGCTTGTTGTTCAACATCCTTTTTTTATTTAAAATGTAACTTGATTCATATTTAAATGTATTTTTTGACATTTGGTTGACATAGAAAAAAGTATACTTGAATTCACATATTGTCTTTATTTGATAGGTTGGTTGAATCTTGTTTTTATTACGACTAAAAATGGATGGGTAATCTATGTTTGACTAATCTCAAAAACAAAATGACCAAGACTTGTATTAATGACCTTACGATATTTTTGCTATTGTGATGACTTGACATTTTATGGGAAAGTGGGTCTTTACACGTGGCATGTGAAGACCTATTTTCCCATAAAGTGCCAAGTTATCAAAACAACTAAAATGTTGCAAAGTCAAACACACCAGTCTTAGTTGTTTCATTGTAAGACTAGTCAACATAGATTCCTCATTCAGTTGAAGCGAAAAAAATATTATAAGATTTGACCAAATTGTCGAAATATATATAATATGCAAGTTCAAGTTTACAAATTTACAATGTCGTCCAAATGTCAAGAAGCACATAAAACATGAGTCAAATTACATTTTTTAATCACAAAAGATGTCAATCAACATGTCGATCATCTACATATCAAATAAATACAACCATATGTCAATACATGATCTATACACCAAAAAGTAAACTTATCTCATAACATGCTATCAGACTGTTTGTTGTCCATCTGCATAGTTTTGTCTCTTAGGCTATCAGACTATCAGTCATCCATCTACAAATCTCGAGATGGCAGTGTGATCTAGGCACTTTTCCACCCAATCACGTAGTGGTTACCTCCCTTGGGTCTTATCCTAAAACGAGGAGCACACATACCCTACCCGAGAAGCCTAGCAATCTGACATTGATGGATCATACTTGAATATGGTTTAACCGTGAATCTAACTACTTATGAATCTTTAGATCAAGCATAAATCCTCAATACTTAGTGACAGAGAAATGAGATAACCACTAACCAAACATACTAGTGAGGATATATGTGAAATTAAGCTTTGGCCAAAACATCTTTTAAACTAAATTCTAACTAGGAGGTAAACAAAACAACCTATTTACCCTTCTTTGTCCATTCCACATTACACACCAATTCTAACAAAAATTCCCTTTTAGCCAAATCATTTATTAACTTCAAGAATAACTTCACAATCGATAACCCATTTCCATTTAATATTTACTATAAGACATTTTCAGAAACAAGTAATCTATTTCCCCTAAGATTCCAACCATTCTAAAATAATACTTTCCCAATTATATTCATTTTCCCATAAGGAGGAAGAAAATAATATTTTTCCAAATTTAAAATAAATACACAAGGCACTAATAGACAAGCATTTGACTAAAAGTGAAATCTTTAACCAAACAAGGGCATCCCACGGTCCCCTTCAAATCCTCCTCATTTTCACTCCAATTCTTTTAAGTCCACGTCCATTCGCCATAGCCTTAATATTTTAAATATTTCTTTCTTTGGTGACAAGGCTCTTGCTTTTGATATGGTCAAGAGTCTACTTGATGTAAATATCTACCATATGTTTCTACTCTAAATTGTCTTATGGCTTCCTAACCAACAACATGTTTCAAATTGGTTTACATCCCATGATGTTTACATGCACAAAAATGACAAATAGAAGGATGGAGTAAATAAATAAATAAAAATGAAGTAAGTCGCACCTTGAGAAAGGATACTCGCAGCAATGTCGAAATAACATACATGGATCTTCAAACTAAAACCATCAAGGAGTATAAGTTTTATTTACAATTATCTAAAATAATGAATGCTGAGGTTTTAAATTTTCTATCCTCATTCTAGTTTCAATAATATTAATAATTTAGCTCCTTTTCAACCATTATTTATGCCAAAAATCTTGTAATCTTTCTAATAAACATTAAGAAAAACCTAGTATGAAAGTCATGTCCTCCAAGCCTTCGTTGAATTCGTGGGGGTCTCCAAGCCTTTTTCCCTTTCCAAAAACTTCCCTAATTCCTCTTTGTGCTCTTTCTACTCCCCCTCTCCTTTTAGCATCCTTTCTTCTACCTCTTATCCTTTTCTTTTTCTCCGTTCCTATGGCTTTCATGTTGTCTTGTACGAAATTCTACTCTGGTTTATTTAAGTTTTCTCCCTCTCCTATTTAAAGTCCATCTTCTGTTATTTATTACCCAGTCCCTTTTTAATGTTTATGCCAAGTTGATAACATCTAAACTAATTTAATCTCCTATTGAACATTTATTAATGTGCAACTAGATGATGTGGAGGAATGGGAGCTGAGGGAGGAAATCTTTTGGAAACAAAAAGCCCGGACTGAGTGGCTACAAGAGGGTGATAAGAATACTGCATTCTTCTTCAATTCAGTGAAGGCTAGACGACATGGTAATGCTATATCAACTTTGGTGAATGATAGGGGGGAGGTTCTTTCTTCCTTTCAGGATATCTCCAATGAAGCTATGCAGTACTTTACTTCTTTATTTAGGGAGGATTCGAAGGGGGAATCGGTGGAAGAGGCTCAGGTCCTTTCCTGTATTCCTTCTTTGGTCTCTTTGGATATGAAGGAGCACCTTATAAGAGCCATTTCTTTGGAGGAGCTAGAGTTGACTATTTTCCAGATGAAAAAAGGGAAAGCTCCTGGTCTAGATGGTTTTCCGATTGAGTTCTTCCAAGAATTTTGGGACATTATCAAGATAGATTTACTGGCAGTTGTTCAAGAATCCCAGAGAAATAAGCAGATGCTTCGGGCTTTAAGCTCTACCTTTATTGCTCTCATTCCCAAGGAGGAAGGGGCTGATCGGTTAAGTCACTTTCGCCCTATTTCTCTTTGCAATGTCATTTATAAAATTATATCTAAGTTGATTGCTAATAGGCTAAAAACATGGCTTCCAAAGCTTATTTCTGAAGAGCAAAGTGGCTTTGTGGCGGGTCGCCAAATCTTGGATGGGGTGGTGGTGGCTACTGAGACTATTCATTCCATGGCCAAATCTAAGGACAAGGCTATGTTCATCACGCTAGATATGGCTAAGGCGTATGACAGGGTGCGTTGTTCATTCCTCCAAAAGGTTTTGGGTGCCTTTGGTTTTGAGAAGGATTGGATCTGTTGGGTTATGAGTTGCGTGACTTCAACCTCTTTCTCTGTTTTGATTAATGGGGAGCACTCTGATCTTTTTGGGGCCTCTCGTGGTCTACGGCAAGGTGACCCACTCTCTCCGTACCTGTTTATTCTTCTGGCGGAAGGTTTGGGTTGGTTGATAAAGATGATACGGCTTTGATGGGTATGGTTACTGCTCGGGAAGCTTCTAACATTCGCAAGGTGTTGGACGTCTACCTTACAGCCTCAGGTCAGCTAATTAATGAGGGCAAGTCTTCCATCTTTTTCTTCAACACTCCGTTGTCTATTCAAAGGAGAATTGCTCATATTCTCAGATTCCAAACTGGGAGTCTTCCATTTCTCTATCTTGGGATTCCCATTTCTGTGGGCAGACAGTCTAGGGAGTCTTGGCAGGTCATTCTGGATAAATTTCGAGCCAAAGTCACTCATTGGACCCATAGGTGGCTATCCTTTGTGGGTCGGGTCCAGCTGATCCAATCTGTGGTTCAAGCTCTTCCTCTACATAGGTGTATGATTCAAGTGGCTCCCATGAGCTTTGTTAGGGACTTGGATGCTTTAGCTAGATAGTTTTTATGGGCTGGAAGTTTATCTACATCTAAGTGGAGTCTTATTAAATGGGAGGTTGTTTGTAGTCCTAAGCAATTCGGGGGTCTTGGACTAAGAAAATCAGTGCTAACTGGTATTGCCTTGACGGCCAAATTGTATTGGCGATGGTGTGTTGAACAGGACCGTGTTTGGGCTAGAATCTTGTCTCAGAAGTACTTTCCTGGAATCCCCCACAAGGATATTCCTTGGTATAGCCTTTATGGGAAAGGTTCGGTGATTTGGACCACCCTTAAGAGAGGGGCTACGCTCATTAAAAGTGGCTTTTTTTGGATATGCAAAAGTGGATCTGAGGCACATTTCTGGGATGATGCTTGGGATGGCTACCCTCCCTTGGTTGTTCAATTCCCTCATCTGCGCACATTGTCCCAGAGGTTTTGTGAAGCTGGATGGACAAGGGTGAACGACTTTAAGTCCTTTTACACTTAGGGACAGTTGGTGGAGGCAAGATGGAAGAGCCCAGAGGAATGGCCGATTTTTGGGTTGGATATGGAGTGCACTGAACTACAGTACATATTAGCTGGCCGGAACTGTAGCTTCCTTTCAACTGAGGATGTTTTGGCCTGGTCCCCTAATCCTAAGGGTACTTACACTATTTCATCTGGGTATCAGGAGTTGCTTTCCCAACAACTTATGGGAGGGGAGGTTCAGTGGTGGAAGTGAGTTTGGAATAAGCTTTCTTGGCCAAAGTGTAATTGCTTTATTTGGACTTTGGTCTGGAATAGATGCTTGACTTGGGACAATATCCAGAAGAGAGGTTTTTATGGCCCTTCGAGGTGTGTTCTCTATAGCTGTGGAGAGGAAGATTCTAAGCATTTGTTCTTTCACTACTCTTTCACTCTTCAACTTTGGCATTCCTGGTGGGATGTTTGGAAATGGCCATGCATTCATGCCTCCTCCCTTGCGGAGTTCTGGATGAGTCTGGGGAGGCCACCTTCCCTGACTCCCTTTTTGCAGGATGTTTGGTACGCTGGACCCATCTTCTTGTTATGGCAAGTTTGGTTAGAAAGAAATTGGAGAATTTTTCGGGGTGAAAAGTTGGGGATTCACCAGGTTTGGCTCAGAATTATGGGTATAATCTAGGAGTCTGTCAATGCTAAGAGTGAGTTGGTGTTGCCACTTGAGGAGAGCGATGTAGAGATGGTTGATAGGTTGGGAATACAGAGGTTATCTCGGGCTTCAGCCTGTGTCAGAAGAGGTTGGTGTGTGAAGCAGAAAGTCCAAAGGATGGGCGGGTGGCTGCCCCCCCTGGCTGGTTTTTTGAAAATTAATACAGATGGTTCTTCTAGGGGTAACCCAGGTCCGGCTGGCATAGGTGGGATTGGTAGGGATTCTTCAGGATCGGTGGTCTTTATTTTCTCGGCCAATAGAGGGGTGCAGACTGTTAATAGGATGGAAGGGATGGCTATCTTACATGCTTTGAAGCAGGCTTATGCTCTTGGATGGCGTAAGGTGATTTGTGAATCTGACTCTCAAGTTCTAGTTAATCTTCTCCTTGAGAGGCAGATCTCAGATGTCAGTTGGCAGCTGTCATTGATAGTGCAACAGATATTACAGGTTAGCTCCTTGATGGATTTAGTGTCTTATGCCCATATTCCAAGGGAATGGAATAGGGTAGCTGATAGTTTGGCAAAATGGGCGTTGGAAAATATAGATGGAGGGATGATTGATGATTGGGAGCAGATGCCCACAAAGTTATGTCAAGATTTGGAGAGGACTCTTGCTGAGGATGTTAGGGGAATTAGGAAAGGTTGATCAACTTGCTCTTGTTTTTTGTGATTTCTTAGGGTTCCTTGGGCTTTGGCCCTCTGTTGATGTGTAATAAGTGGTTCTGATTGTTAATAAAGTTTTTACCCCTCTTTTTTCAAAAAAAAAAAATGTGCAACTAGATGATTCATATTACAAAAGGAAGAGTAAATATAAAGTCCCAAATTTATAAAAGTTCCAGATTTTATTTAGGGTTGGTATATCTTTTTATTTTAAAACTTATCATTTCCTTAATCAATCAGAGTTTAAATAATCTCATTACTCATAAAATACATAAATTAATTTTAATGTATTCTTCTATAGCTATGAATGTTATCATGTTTTAAATTTAAGGAGGTTAAAGGAGATTGTTGTTTAATTAAGACCATGTTGAGTGCACATACTTATTTTAAGAATTGTGGATGAACTTAGTTTGTTAATTCATATGCCTTCATTTTTAAACATGTTTCTAGATAATGAAAGATTATATTGTTTTGGTCAAAAGTTATTAATTTGGAAATTAATAGATTTTTGGTTTATCTTTTTATGGAAATAACTTAAGAGGATAAATTTATTTTCTTTAATTATTTGGGAGATCCTAAATTGAAATTAGGTAATATTTGTTTTAAATTTTTGTTCTTGAACTCCATGGTTGTTTTCCAAATAGAGGGAATTTTCTTTAGAATTGGTGTGTAATGTGCAATGGACAAAGAGGATTAAATAAGTTGACTTTATTCACTTCTCAGTAGAATCTAGTTATTAAAAATGCTTTAGATAAAATCTTATTTCAAATATGTTTCATTTATATGCTTGGTTATTTATTATTTTATTTCTCTTTTCCACCCTATGTTTAGGATTTTTACTTGATGTAAAGATTGATAGGTAGTTAAAGTCATAGTAACATATTCTAATCCATGAATGTCAGGTTACTAGGCTTCTCGGGTAGAGTCGATGAAATCTTCATTTCAGGATGAGCCCAGGGGAGCTAAACACTTCATGTTAGGGTATTAAAAGCACCTAGACCTCACTCCCATCTTGAGATTTGCAGATAGATGACTAACAATTTGATGGCTTAGTAGACAAGATCATGTAGATGGAAGATAGACAATCCAATTACATTTTATGATATATTATTCTATTTTGACCTATGGGTCATGTATTTAGGTACTATGTGTTGATCTCTAGATGATTGACATGTTGGTCGACATCCTTAGTGATATAAAATGTATCATGATTCATGTTTATATGTATTTTTTGACATTTGATTGACATAGAAAAAAGTAAACTTGATTTTGCATATTGTCTACATTCAACAGTTTGGTTCAATCTTTTTATATTACAATTCAAAATAAATGGGCAATCTATGTTTGACTAGTCTTGGAAATAGAATAATAAATTTGTTATTGTGTTGACTTGACATTCTATGGGAAAGTGGGTCTTTACATGTGGCATGTAAAGACCTATTTAACCATAAAATGCCGCATCATAAAAATAATGAATATATCGCAAAGTCGAACACACTCGTTTTAGTCATTTCATTGTTAAGCCTAGTCAATATAGATTCCTCATTCAATTCAAATAAAATAATATTACAAGATTCAACCAAACCGTCAAAATAGACATAATATGCAAGTTCAAGTGTAAAACTTTACAATGTCATCCAAATGTTGAGAAGCACATAAAACATAAGTCAACTTACATTTTTTTATCACAAAAGGATATCAACCAACATGTCAATCATCAACACATCACATGAATATAATCATACATAAATACATGAACCTTAGGTCGAAATGTAACAATATCTCATAATGTGCCATCATATTATTTTTCATCCATCTACATATTGTTGCCTCCTAAGGCATCATGTTGTCAATCATCCATCTGTAACTCTTGAGATGGTAGTGTGTTCCAAGTGCTCTTTTGATTGAACCACAAAGTGGTTAGCTATCTTGGGTCTCATCCTAAAATAAAGAGCACACTGACCTTGCTCAAGAAGCCTAGCAATTCACCATTGATGGATCAGGTGAATATAGTGTATTTGTGAAAGTTATCTAGGGTACCTAGTGAACACACAAATTATGTTTCTCGACCTTTCATTAATGTTAGGAATCTCTCTCAGTTAAGATTCTATAATTCTATTGAACTCATCAAAGAACGTAGCTTGACCATACACTGAATCGAGCTACATCGCTTTTGGTTGTTGAAGAAATTCAAGACTGTTTGAATGGAAACTTATCTATTTTATACTATGGAGATAAACATCCACTACTTTATGGGAATAAATGGTTCATTTCAACTATATCCAATCACAGGACCATATAATATTGAAAACCCCTTTAAACCTTTCATGAATAGCATAGCTTTGTCCATAGTAGGTGTTGAGCAGTCATTTTGCATGATGCCAATGACATAAGCTCTTACAAAATTCTCTCTTGAAAGTATGATCAAATTGGCCAAATTCAAGGTTTTAGATGGTTGTTTTTCAACCTGCTAGGTAGCTCAATTGAAGATAAATGTGAATGTTCAGAAGGAGGCTTTTGTCGGTACTTTTACTGCACAATTCTTGGAGAAATCAAATCCATGAAAGATTTTTTTTTTTTTTTTGTATTTTTTAAATTTTAATGATGAATGCAAGTTCTCACAATGCAACTATATGAATTCCTATTCTAACCACATGTTCAAAAGAAAACAATGGAGTTAGGGTAACAAGAAATTAAAGGGAATTGCTGTAAATGAAATTCCTAATGGACATAAGTCAAAGCAATAACACTTCTGCAATTAAATCTTTGAAAGAATCGAGTAGAAAAACAATGAAATTAGGAGCAATGCATCCTCAACTCCACTGATGCAGATGTCAACGGGAACAATGAAAACCATAAGATGTTTCACAATTCATCAAATCATATAGCCACAACAAGTGCGCTTACATGAGAAAAAGCACTATGCAAGAACTTGAAAGTGATCCTTTCTCCAATTCATCATAACAAAAGGAAATTGTTAGCAAATGCAAACACCATAATTAATTGATTGCACAAGCATTAAAACACAATAAAACCATTGGTTCCATCACTATTCATGAGCATAAAATTCGTGAAGTAAATGCACATTCCAACAAGAAACACTACACATAGAATGAGAGCACCGATAACATACTTTTTTGCATCAAAATACTAGCCTTCATATTACATCTTTGTATTTATAGGAAACCCCATTCTTAATGCAATTTTCAGATCTAGGGATTTTTCCTTGTAAAAAGCATATGCAAAAATAACTAATTTAAATCAAATTATGTATAAACATACTCCTAACTAGGTGCTAAGTGGGCCCACACTCTTATTTTTATTCATTAAATGGTGCATGGGCCTTTACATGACTCAAAAACTCATAAAGAAGAAGAATATAAGAAGAGAGAAGTATGTAGATGATCTAGGAGTCTTAGACACTTATTTAGATGCAAACTCAAACTCCATTGTGTGTCTCTATCAATTAAACTACTGCCAAAACGTATTTTCAGTGCATGGAATGCTCAAAAAATGGAACTGGCAATTAATCATCAATGCCATTGCAATTGATAAAAAACTATCAGTGCACCTTAGTGTTTGGTGCACCGTATGAGAAATGAACCTTTGTAAAATGTGCACCTTGGTGAAAGGACCAAAATTGATAGAATTCTTGAAGTCCACAATTTTTAGTTTCTAGCATCTGGGTCTTGTTTACCTTCAACCAAAATTCTATTTGGATGTTCCCCTTTGAACTTTTGGATGGAAAAAGTGATTTCTTGAGATTTAACAAGTTGAAAGTTTCATACTTTTCCCTCACTTCCCTATGAAAATTACAAACTTCTTGCCTTACTTTTGCAAAATCATCCAACTTAGACCCAAACTCCCTTAGTGTCTTTTTAGTTTTGAAAATGTGTGTGACATCTTCCTTAGAGGACACTGCTTTAAATGATGCTCAGAATTGTTTTACAACTATTTCCATTGAGAATAGTTGTCTTCTGGAGTTGTCATTGAAAATCTCCAAGCTGACCACACTATAGTACTTATCCACTTCTAATAGTTGGATGTGTTATTCCTTGCATATCCTACATATCTTCATACATAGATAAGATGACCTTATTAATAGCTTATATATTATCAATCTAATCATTGATCTTATCTAGTTCTTCCCTTGTATAACATATAGAAACATTCAATAGCTCCCACTTCCGAGTGCAAATCCATGAAGTGTGATTTCTTGGGCACTCCTTGGAACTTGAAAGTCATGGGGTTGCATGTGATCTTAGCTTCTATAGAAGATGAGAAAACCATGGTAATCTTGGGGACCTCATGGACCTTTTGATGTTTTGGATATGTGCACTTGCACACCTTTAAAGATAATTTCTTCACCAAATCTTCAAATTGCACACCTTTGGAGACAAAATGAATTCTACCAAAAACTTAAAAAAATTTCATACTTTTCCCTCACTTCCCTATAAAAATTACAAACTTCTTGCCTTACTTTTGCAAAATCATCCAACTTAGAACCAAACTCCCTTAGTGTCTTTTTAGTTTTGAAAATGTGTGTGACATCTTCCTTAGAGGACACTACTTCAAATGATGCTCAGAATTTTTTTACAACTATTTCCATTGAGAATAGTTGTCTTCTAGAGTTGTCATTGAAAATCTCCAAGCTAGCCATACTATAGTACTTATCCACTTCTAATAGTTGGATGTGTTATTCCTTGCATATCTTGCATATCTTCATACATAGATAAGATGACCTTATTATTAGCTTGTATATTATCAATCTAATCATTGATCTTATCTAGTTCTTTCCTTGTATAACATATAACAACATTCAATAGCTCCCACTTTCGAGTGCAAATCCATAAAGTGTGACTTCTTGGGCACTCCTTGGAACTTGAAAGTCATGGGGTGCATGTGATCTTAGCTTCTATAGAAGATGAGAAAACCATGGTAATATTGGGGACCTCATGGACCTTTTGATGTTTTGGATATGTGCACTTGCGCACCTTTAGAGATAATTTCTTCACCAAATCTTCAAATTGCACACCTTTGGAGACAAAATGAATTCTACCAAAAACTAAAAAATTTTGCACTAGCGCACATGTGCACCTTTGGGGAGTCCTTGAACTTATGCATATTCAAAATTACAAAATTGTGCACCTGCGCACCTTGGCACCTATGCATATTTGGGGAAGTGCACAAGGTGCTCAATTTGCTCAAAAATTGAAGTTCTCAAATTTGAAAATGGTTTCTTGGTTTTTCTGAGATGGGGTCTAGGACCACTCTTGTGTAGTTATTTTTGATGATTTATGCCCTCCTTATAGTCTAACATTGACATGGAATTAATCTATTTATGCCTCCTCAATCCAAACTCCCAAATTGGATGTGTTGAATTTCTCCACAAAGTTGCATAATACGAGTAACTTGTTCAGGTTCATGCATCCAAGATCTTTATCTTTGATCTCTAAATGCAAATTCATGAATCAAGACTTGCATGGGACTTCTTTATAAGTGAAGGTCATAGGATTAGGTGAGATCTATGTTGCTGCTACTGATGAAGATTCCATGATGACCTGCACAAAAGACAAGTATTATTATAATGTTGCTTGGAAGAAAAATGATGTAGACTAGAAAAAATGGAAAATGGGGGAATCAAAAGTGGAAAAAAATGAAAAAATTGTGCACCAGTGCACCTAGTGTACCTGGATAGGTGCACTGGGAATCTACCTTACAATTGTGGGAGTTAGCACCCATAACAAAGTTGGTGCACCTTGAGCACCTCACCAGGGTACACACATGCACAATGTGCACACCTTGACATCATGTGTTATACCCAAAATGGGAAGTACACCTTGTGCATGTGCATAAGTATGATAGTATGCAAGGTCCACACTAGTGACTTAGTGCAAACAATTTCTTTTTAGTTGCTAGATCTTGAATGACACAGACCCACTCGAATCCTAGACTTGGCTCATAGTAGTTGCACTCCTCGAGGTGTCTCGAAAGATGCTCTATTCTGAAGAGTGGGTCCCTATGAATCAAAAGTATAAAAAAGGGGGTCCCTATTTTTGACTAAAAAATGGGGCACGTGTTGTGGAACCACAACAATAGGTACCATTGCTGAACATTTGGATAAACACCACAAGACAAGCTTCACCCATCTCATTGGATAGTTTAATATTGACTAGGACCTTTTGGTCATCTTGCACCCAGGCAATCCAATATGGATGTGGGTGTTTCTCTCTCTTGGGCTTTAACTTAATGAAAATCTACTCTAACACCAAATTGTCTATGCTCCCACAATCTATACTCACTTCACAACATTTACTCTCACACTTGCACCTAGTACGAAAAAAACTCCTGCTTTGTCCAAGTGCGATAGTGAGCAAGGTGCACACTAGTGACTTAGTGCAAAAATTGTTTTTTAGTTAACACATATCGAATAGTGTAGACCCACTCAACTCCTAGACTTGACTCATAGTAGTCCCACTCCCCAAGGTGTCTCGAAAGACACTCTGTTCTAAAGAGTGGGTCCCAATGAATCAAAAGCATAAAAAGGGGGTCCTTATTTTTGACTAAAAATGGGGCACATGTTGTGGAACCACAATAGTAGGTAGCACCATTGAACATATGGATAAACACCACAAGACAAGCTTCACCCATCTCATCGCATAGTTTAATATTGACTAGGACCTTTTGGTCATCCTACACCTAGGCAATCCGATATGGATGTGGGTGTTTCTCTCTCTTGAGGTTTAACTTCATAACAATCTCCTCTAACACCAATTTGTCTATACTCCCACCATCTATAATCAATTCACAACATTTACTCTCACACTTGCACCTAGTATGAAAAGAACTTCTTTGTTCGGGTTTGTTTTCACCACTTAGTAAGACTCTTCTGTTAAGTAGGAATTCTCCTCTTTTAAAATCTTCTAAATGGGATGACTTGGCATCTTCATCCACATGTGCAACCGTTTCCTGGCCTTCAGATCTCCTATGTGTCCTTCCTCAGAATTGAGGGCATTCATAAGCCTGATGGCCTTCTTCTCCATAAGGAAAACATGTTTCACATAAGCCTACTCTTCCCAGGCCTTGTCATCTTCCTCTTCCTCATTGGTCTCCATTTTTGCGTCCAAAAGACTTACCATTTCCCCTTCCTCATTGGCCTCACCCTCATTTCTTTTCATCAAACCTCTTATTTAGCTTCTCCTCAATCCTTGAGATAAACATTTATGCCTCTTCAATGTTGGTCATTCTAACCAAACTTAGCTCCTCTTGAATGCATGGTCTTAACCCATTAAGGTAACCAATGACCTTACCCATGTTAGTTTCTACATGCCTTGTCTTGATAAGAACTTGGTAGAACTCTTCTCTATACTCCTGGACATAATTTTCCGCTTGCTTTAACCCTTGCATCTTCTTGAATAAATCACACTTATAGTCAACATGAATGAACTACTTATTTATCTTGTCCACCATCCAATCCCACCTTGTGATTTTCTCCTTTCCTCTTCTATTTCTCTCCAATTGAATCTCTTGCCAACAAATTTTTGCATGACCCTTTAGTCTAACCTTTGCGAACTTGACCCTATTAAGATCCTCAATATCTTCGTACTCAAAGTATTCCTCTAATTCATTGATCTAGTTGATCAACTCCTTTGGGTTAATATTTCTCAAAAATGTGGGAACCTCAAGCTTAGGCCTTTTCCCAATTTTGGAAATGATTTTGAAAAACCTTTCCTCCTCTTGGTTTAGGACTTTACCTTCTCCTTTTTGCTCAACATTTCTTTCCTCTTCAATATCATCCTCACTTTCATCTCTTATGACAAGTTTCATCCCTCGGTGGATCTCTTCTTGTTATGCTTGCACTTGTCTTTACAAGGATCTAACCTCAAGTGGTACACCTTCGACTCTTTAACCGTATTTTCTTTTTGGAGGTATTTACTCACTCTCTCTCAACCCACAATTATAGTCCTAGTGAAAACTACCTCATAATTGGTGATATTTCTACACACTCAAGAACATGCCCTATGGATTTCAATATTATTAGATTCTAGAGAAAAAACCAACTACATGCCCTATGGGCCACAATATTGTTAGATTATGGAGAAAAACCCTTCTCATTGTACCTTCTCCCAAACTCCACCAAAAAATCCCTTTACACCTTAAGAATGGGCCTTAAGTAGTTTGCCTTAGGTTTAGGGTTGGGAATACAATTTACATTTTTATAGTTGGTTCCAAAACAGAGAATCTAGAATTCAAATTAGAAGTTGGTGCAAAAATAGAAGGTTCCAGAAAAAATAATCCAACTTCTGGGAGGTGTAGCTTTCAATTTGAGACTCCAATTGTTAAACCATTTACATTTCCAAAAACCTCTCTGAGTGCTCTATAAGCTTATGGATCACCTATAGTGGTCCCCCATTTTTTGGGGCTCTACAAGTCTTCTTAGTGCCTCAAATATGACTTTAAAGTATTTCTAAGAGATCCTCAAGGAACTTAAAATTGCAGTAACTTTCAAACTATGAAACCTTTTGACCTGATTCTTTAATTTGAGTGCTTGAAATTTGAATTAAAACATTCCAACCAGCTCACACCCTTTAATTATTCATAATTATGGTTCTACAACAAAATAACCCATTTAATGTATTTTCACATATCTCAAGGTGCAACAAAATACTAACTCAAAAAAGTAATAATTTAAATATAAGAGTTGGAATTTATATTTTTCTCAAATGGGTATCGAGAAATGCAAACACACCAAACAAAAACTATCTCTAAACTTATTTTTGGGTGATACAGGTTTTCCCTTACATTGTTGGATCCTCCTACATCATCCATACATCTAGTTGTCGCTTTATCCATGCATCTAGTAGCAATATGACTAACCTTTCCACACCTAAAACATTTAAGAGGAAAGATATCTTTATACTTACCTAGTCCTTGCTTCAAAATCTTTACAAAGTTTTGTTTCTACTTCACATGTACTTCTTTCATTTCTGGATCTTCATCAATTACTGTTTCTTTGAAAGAACTCACAAATCAAGGTTTTTCATTTCCAAACTTCCTCATTTCCAATGCAGTTAGAGTGCCAAAATTTATTTTTTCTTTAGTCAAATTTGTGAGATCAGAAGTTTCTTCAATTGTTAAGACCTTGTCATTGTAGCTTGTCGATCTAGTCCTCAAATTTTTGTCTATCGCATCCTTATCATTGAAAGTGTTGCAAAGGTTTCTAATCTCATTCACATCATCATTAGATTTTTTGACATTGCATTAAATTTGTTATACCTCACTCTTCCTTTTTCTTTTTAGGCATCAATCTCATCTAAACTAGTAGGTTCACTTGCTGACATCATATATTTATTCGTGACAACTTTTCATGTCTTGTAACTTAAAGAAATCAAATATCTCATCATAATTTTCTAGAAACCTTATTCAAATATATCAAAAGTAGGAATATTAAACTTGTCTATTATCAAATCTCCCTAAGTGGTTGGTCTCATTTTATGGGAACAAATGTTCTAAAATGAATTGTTGAATGTCTCAGACACTTGAGAGGGAGTTTAATCAGATGTAATTTTTTTTTATCACTTCTCAAAATCCAAAAGAAATAGATAAAAACTTTTTTCACTTAATCAAATTAGACATAACAATGAAAGAGCACATACATGAATCATACACAATGAACACCAAATTATTAACCTGAGTTGGGAAACCCAAATTATTAACCTTGATATAATTTTGGTTTAGTATTGGCAAGTCTTCACCTCAATTCGATCATGCTAGTCTAACTAGAGCTATATTGAGAGTCATATTTGGAAGCCCCTCTTTCTCTTGTATTGAATGACTTAGGGTGAAGATATTTAACTAATGAACTTACATAATCTAGTTTGCATTAAAAAATTCATTACTTCCATTTCCCCCCTCAACATTTTGGTGAACCCAATGTGTCTCCACTTTTTCTAAATCTTAGAGTTAGATCTTTTTATCTCTCTTATTTTGTATCAATTGAACCCGTCTTGTACCTGTTGAGCTGTCATTTTGCATGATGCTTATGTTGGAATGTCTTAATGGGAAGAGTGCTTATGAGAGGGGGGGGGGGCGCGGCGGGCGTGAAATCATAAGTATTGGCCTTTCACATGCATGCATATAAACATTAAACAATCATGAGAAGCAAACATGCATCACCACATAACACTTGAGATTTTGGTGACCCAGAAACTCTCCAGGAATAAGAAGGTAAAATTGGGGTGGGGATGATACCCACAAAATTACTACAGCAATTGATTTCAACCACTTCTGATGGTTTGCCTTGTTAAAGGCCTGCCCTGTTAAAGGCTACAACACATTGTTAAATGTGACCCTGTTAAAGGATTTCTACACCCTGTTAGGAGTGTGCCCTATTAGAGGACTTAAGAACATTCAACTTAGAATGCCACCCTATTAAAGGATTTACATAGAGCTGTTAAACCCACCTAACTCAATAGGATTTCCAAATTCCTAATACAATTGTGAGAGAGTATTAGAACAATACACCTGATCTAATGCAATCTCTGATGTTGATCTCAGGTACTTGGTTTGCTCTTCTATCACTGATCTCTGCTAGATCTAATTTGCTGATTGTGTTCCTTGTTCTGTTCTGATCAACTAGATGTGTAAATGTCGTCCTTTCCACTAAATCTTTGGCACCAATGTTCTGCAACGACCTTAATAATAGGCTCTGCTTTTCCTTCTTCTTCCAACTCTTCTATTGTTCAATGGCATCAAGACTCCCTTATAAGGATTAGTGGTTCGTTATGCATCCTTGATTCAAGTGTTCCCGCTCAAACCCTTGAAATTCACCTATTGGCTACATGTAGTCTCCAATTTTCTAATTGGCTACATGAAGATTGCATAGGTGGTTGAGAGGATTTGATCTTATCTCCTTATTAAGTAATGAGTCATGCATAACCATTTTACATCATGGTTTGTGATTGCACAAACTTTCATGTCGATCTTGCATTGCTCGGCACATGAAGTAATACTGATGCTCAGCACCATCTATTTTGGATTGCTCAACATCCACTGTGTTTCCTGGTTACTCGACTCCTATAGAATTATTGTGTCACTCGGCACCTATAGAATTCCTAGGTTACTCGACACCTATTAACTTCCTGTGTTACTCGGCACCTATTAACTTCCTATGTTACTCGACACCTATTAACTTCCTGTGTTCCTCGGCACCTATTGACTCCCTGTGTTTGGCACACATTAGACTTCTGCTTTGCTTGGCACATACTGTCTTCTGATCTACTCACCACTATCTGTAGCTTGGCATGTGTTAGAGTTTTGGCTCGGCTTCCAATGTATACTCGACATGTATAGTGAAGATGGTTAAGTGTGTTGACACTCATTTGTCAATCTTACTTATTTGATCAACAACTTAATATTAGGAATCCTTTCAAACTCCTCCCTTGAAAAGATGATCTGGGATCAACTCCAAGGTTTTAGGTGATCTTGCGACCTACTGGAATCTACTCAGTTGAAGATAAATATTTTTGTTCACAAAGAGGCCTTTGCTGGTTCAAACCAGTTTCAGATAAGATGATCAATTTGCTTGCTGTTTCAAAATTAACCACAAAAAATAAATGTTTCTTGGTATTTTCTATTTTTAAATGAATGCAATCTAATAATGCAACTATATGAATTCCTAATTTAACCAAGGGTTAGCAAAAAGATAAAGTAATGAGAGATGAAAGCAAATAGCACGAAAGGGAAATTCCTAATAGACATAAACCATGCTAACAACACATCTGCGAGTTAAATTGTTGAAAAGATCAGGTAGGAAACCAATGAAAGTAGGAGTATCGCTTCCTCAAATCCACTGATGCAATCGTCGATGGAAACTTAGTAAAACTGAAAGATGTTTCACTTCTTGTCAAATTGCAAGGCCAGAAAAAGTGTGCTCATCGAGACAAGAAGCTATATAGGAACAATAGGGTGATCACTTTTCCAACTTTGTATGTCAACAAAATTCATCAACACACAACAAACACCAAAACTAAAATATTGCATGATCAAATCAACACAAAAAAATATTGGCTCCACTATTATCATGGACAAGAATCCACAAAAATAACACACTCTGGCAAGAATAACTACACTTAGAATGAGAGTATTAAAAACATATATTAGTGCATCAAAATAACGGCTTGGAATACATGTTACATTCATCAATTTATAAGAAATCATCTCTTCAATTTGTGTTGAGAGGGAGAGATCTCTTCATGCAAATATATGCTTAAAACTAATAAAACAAATCTAATTATATACAAACTAACTCTCTAAATGGTGCTAAAATAGGACTCCACCCTTGTTTATATCAATTAATGGGTTCATGAGCCTTTACATGTCTTAAAACAAAGAAAGAAGTAGTAGATAAGAAGAAGGAAGCTCTAAGAGGATTTGAGAGTCACTAGAAGCTCTAAAAATGGAAGCTTGGCCTTCTCTGAATATTTTTAGGAGGTAAATTGCCTTCAGAATGCATTTTCGGTGCATGGAAAACTTGAAATTTGGAACTGGAATTTAACTATCGGTGCATCTTTGACTTCTTCAAAATTTCTGGCACACCTTTGGAATAGCGCAAGGTTCAAAAATCCAAAAATTTCCCAAGTGTCAAAACTGAATTTCTAGCTTCTGGGTTTTCTTCCCCTTTATACTAGAGCGATGTCTAGATGTTTGCTCTTGAATTTCTCTATAATCTTCATCACTTGGAAAGCTTCTAGTAAATCTAATGCCTAACTATTTGTCGATAGTTATTGATATCCATTCGAGTTTCCACAAAATCATCAAGTCTACCATCAAGTCTCAACAATACCTCTCTAGCCTTTAATGCTTGCCTAATATCTTCATCAGACAAAGCATCCTCAAAAGTTCTTCAAAATTGTTCAACCACTTCTTGTATTGACTTGAGCTTCATCTTCCACTCATCTTCAAAAATCTCAAGGGAAATAGCATCATAATACATATCTGTATCCAAAAGTTTCTCTTGAGACTGGCCTTTTAACTTTTAAATATCTTCATGAAGTTCTTCCATGACCTTATTTCCAATAGCTATCTTCTTAATCCAATCCTCAAGTTTATCAATCTCATCTATTGTATACACTTTCATGAGTGTATGATACCTTTGACCTTTTATTGTTTGGAGTGCTTGAAGGTCTTTTCCCTAGGTAAATACCTTTTCCATAAGCCCAAAATCCTAGTATAATATAGATACTAGTTTCTCCGCATTAGAATGAACACTATATAATAGGTTCAAATTATCTTGTATTATCTCTACACCCTTCTGCTCAAAATTGTCACGCAATTGCTGACATGCTCCTAAAAATGAATCCTTTTTAGTGCTGCAACGAGAGTAACCTCTAGGTGGTCTTGATCCAATGGACCTACAATTCCATGTAGATATCCTCTTAGTAGCTCATTGTATTTACGCAACTTTATCAATTCATTCTCATTATCATCAAAATGCTTGAACATCTCCCTAATGCCTGTAGTGATCATTACTTTAGCTGTATCTATTGTGGGCTTTCCTAATAGGACTTCTATAATCTGATAGTACTTAGGAGTCGAATCTTTAGTCTCAGCATGTGGAGGAGGAATGGCTATGTAAGCAAGTAGGTCTTAATCTCTATTCTTCATTATGAAGGTCAATTGTTGCACATCACCCATAGGTGGCTCAGGCCTCTTGATGGCTTCTACTAGTGCATCCATACTCTCCTCTTCATTTAGTTTTAATTGTCGCTTTTGTCAGACCATAACTTCCCTCTTCAACTAGGTTGGTGCAATGCCCATAGGAGACAAGTATTTGGTTGAAGAGGAGGTTTGGCCAAAAAGCCCTTTTCCCTTACACTCCTTTCCAGAGTCTTCTCCTTTTGTGAGAGATCTAAATTTGGTGTCCCTGCATCTATCATATTAGAAGTCCTCACCTCAGTATCCTGAGAAGTTTGTTGAAGTTATTCAGGTATTTGTCCTTCCTTTGATACTTCATTGGCTAGCCTTTGTTTTGGCTCCTCTTAATACATCTCTCTCTCTCTCTCTCTCTCTCTCTCTCTCTCTCTCTCTCTCTCTCTCTCTCTCTCTCTCTCTCCCCCTCCTTCTTTAGTGATAGGAGGGAGGGGAGTTGTTGATCCTTTGTCCAAAAATGACAAATCTTGAAATATGGTGGTGAGGCACCCAAAGATCCTTTTGGTAGAGGTGGCATTTGATTCCAATCCTCTCCCAAAGGTTGGTTTGTGGGCATATCTCATATTTTATCATCCGCCATTTTAGTCCCTACTAGCATAAAGTCAAAATCATATTTGTAAAAAATATCTATTCCCTAACCTTCTTGTTCATCTATCCACTACTATTGCTCATCCTTTGAAGTTGTAACTTTAATAGGTTACCTGGGAATAGATGGCAATGTGATGGTGGAGCTCCTCCTTCTCTCTTCCTAGGAAGCCCTTTCCAAGCGTGTGCTTAGACTCAATGGGAGATTGTCTTCTTCATCTTCTTCATCTTCTTCATCCTCTTTAGGGATGGTTTCTGGGACTAGAGGAATAGGTATAGCCTTTCTTTGTATCTTCTACCTCCTAGTCCTTCTAAAAGTAGGTCCAACTCTAACTTTCTTAGCAGGTGAAGAAGAGGCTTCTTCCTCTTGTGCAGGTGAGAATACCTCCTATGCTTCCTATTTTGGTGTTCCTATTCCTGTTCTAGTGGAGGCACTAGTGGAATATCTTGATTTTGAGTTGCTTCTTTATTTTGAGGCTCTTGGTTCTCAGGTGCTTGAGCTGCCTCTTAGCTTGAGGCACCTCTTCTTGTTGAGGTTCTTCAGCCTCGGGTTCAACTTGCTTTGGAGAAACTCTTTTCCTCTTATTCTTCCCTTTGTCAGCTCTAAAGTACCCAACATCCTTGTTATGTTTATATATGGATTTTGGTCTAATTGGAGATTGGGTAGGGAATGCTGGCACTGTAACCTTTACACCTTTGCCCTTTATTGGGCATGTTGTGGCTTGGAAGGTGATTATTTGAGGAATTGGGTCCAACATAAAGGGCTTCTTGATCCAGTCTCTTGTCAATTGAATTACATGTCTCACCCTATTATTGATATCTGCATTCTCTTCCCTGTCAACCTTTGCATTCATAGTTGGTCTATCAAATATCTTATCACGATTGTACAAGGGATCTAAGACCTCTTGAGTGTCTTGTTCAACAAACTTTAGTGGGATCTTTATCTTCATGGAACTTCCTACCAGACATAGAGTCATCCTACAATAATCCCTAATTCAAATATCATAGTCATCTATTGCATTCATCTAATGATCTTCTATTGCATGTTCATGAACAAATTATTTTCCTGCCAAAAGTTGAACTCTGCTAATATTATCAAAAAGCGGATGAGAGTTGTCATCTTCCAAGGAATATCAATCCCATTCTACATAAAAGGTCTTGATAACCTATTTCTTCTCAACTTCAAATGGACCTATAGTGATGGGCCACACCCATGTCTTCTTATGTTGTTTCCTTACTCTATCATATGCAAATGTGAGTTGTCTTGCAATCTCCAGTAAAATGAGCCTATCTGATCGATATCTCACAAGTTTCTTCAGATTTAGAGCTGTACCTACTATCCTTAGGTAGGTGAATGTCTTGAACTGGATGTAATAGGCACCCATATCTACAATCCTTGTTGTTTCCTCTACACCCATATTTGCAATCCTTGTTGCTGCCTCTACTGACATCCTCTTAGCATAATCACCCTCAATGAACCAGATGATTACAAAATTGAAAGCATCATTCACTATTCTATATTCTTTTCTCTGATTCGAGAGCTTCTTCTTTACCAGTTGGAGATATACCACATAAGGCCAAGCATTAGCATCTTGCATGCTTCCCTTCTTTTACAGTCCTAGATAGTCAGTTGTCCTTGTTGTCAGTAAATACCAAGTATGATGTCATGTAAAACTTAGGGTTGAATTTGACTCCTACCAACTACTCATCTAAATTTTCACTTAGTATTGTGGCCCAATCAATTGGCATTTTAGCTATTCTGATGGTCTTGATGAAATGTACCATCCAAATATTTAGGTGCCCAGCTACTGGTAGACCCATAACCCTGCTTAGAAGCACAATGGAGTATCCGATGTCATCCTTCATGTATCCTCTAGTCATATCTACCTTTCTTGCTCTTCGTCCCACTAGTGTTCTAACAATCAAGAATGGTGGTTGTATGATCTCTTTAGCTTTCTTTTCATTTTCCCAATACCATCTTTCGAATTGATGATAAGTAGTTTTCACATATTTATCAGCTCTCAGGAGATGGAAAACTTTCTCAATATTTCTTGGTCTTAAGTCTAGGACTATCTCCCTTGTTATACTCTTCAAAAATCTTTCTTCTGACACATAATTCTTTGCCAAGGCCATGAAAAGCTTTGAAGATTGCACTAACATGGGATGTGAGGCTATATTAACTAAGCTTGACCTTAAAAGTGCTAAGACCATCGGGGACCTCTCCTTAGGCTTGTTGTAAAGTACCAGAAATGTACTCCAGTCTATGTGTCCCAATTTTATATCTCTAATCTCTGAATGTGCATCATGATTTCTTAGGTGCCCCCTGAAACTTGAAAACAACTGGTTTTGGAGACATCTTCTCTACAAGTGAGGACAATGAGGAAGCCATTTTATTTGCACAAAACATACACACATTAGTCTGAAGGGGTGAAAATTAAACCCTAACAAAATGCTAATTGCTAAAACACTAGACCCAAAACCCTAAAACCATCACAACACTAGTCAAATCCCCCTTTTAGCCCTATTTATGCAGCTTAACACACCTTGCACACCTTGATAGGTGCGTTAGGTGCACTAAATAACCTTTACAAGGTTATTAAGTGCATAGTGGCACACCTATGTAGGTGTGCACCCTTGCACAGTGCGCACATGCGTATGTGTGCTACTGCACACATTACATGTGCTTTTAAGGGAGGCTTAGGGTTCATAGGGTTAAGGGTCTAAAATGGTGCATATATGTACACCTTGACAAGGTGCACACATGCACACCATTACCTATGTTTCTTTAGTTTAGGTTTTCATGAAAGGTGTGCACCTGCGCATCATGGATAGTGCGCATGTGCACACCTTTGATTTGTTGACTATGTGCTTTGTGTGTAGGAGAGGAGTTTAGCTTACCTCTATGGGTTCAGATATGCGCTCACAATGCACTGAAGGAAAATAATGAATAAGGGGAGGGGCTGGTCCTTAGTATTTATAGACCTAGGACCATGCACACCTTTATGATGTGCACACTTGCGCATGTGCGTAGGTGCACACCTCAATATGGTGTGCATGTACACTAGTTCATCTAGCACACTCGTGCACCTATGATAGGTGCACATGTGTGCTAGGTGTGCTAGTGCACACCTTAATGTAAAAATTCCCCTTTTTCCTTAAATCCCTTAGTTCTAACACATGGGTTTTTTAGGCAGAGGACCAAACATGACCTAGACTCTAGGTAGAGCCCTAAAAAATGACTTAGAACCTAGACTAGGGATTTGAAAAACAATTTTTTTTTACTAGGGGGGTCCTATTTCTGGAAGAAATGGGGCATACATTTTGAAACCACAACAATACCCTTCTTTGTGCATCTAGATCTATTTTGTACACCCTTGTTTGGATTATTGGTATGTAGATCTTCTTTCTCATTCTTGTGTTTATATATCTTTTACATAATCTCCCTTTTCAACATGAAAATCTTCAAGATGGCATGGTTATCATTTATCATGTTCTTAACTTTTCTTCTTGTTACTCTTTATCATGGTCATGATGTTTTTAAATTTTATCTTTATTTTATGACATTCATGTTTCTCGATGACTTACTTGCATATAGCATAATATGATTAGTTAAAATGAGGTTTTCTAGTCAAAATTCTCTTAAAAATGTTGTGAGGGTTTTATGTGGTTTTCTAATCTCTATTTTGGATCATATAAGAGGTTTAGTTGATGATACTCCTAGTCATCCTCATTTTCCTAATGAAAACACCTATAATGCTAATTATTACCATCACACTCAATCTATCCTTCTTGACCCAAATGTTAAAGAGTTTTTCAAAGACTCCTCTCTGGTGCCATCACCTCAAGCTCCTAAACATAGCAAAAACATTTCTTTGAGATTATTTCTATGACACATTACTATTGTAAATAACAACATCTTTCTCCCAATACATTAAAACCTTCTTACATACTAGATATGATATTATGGCCAAACAAGTTTACAATGGTTTAGGAATTGGTATTCATGAACAAGGCATCAATTTTTCTATTTCTTTTCCTTAACAAAATAAAAAGAATGGATTGGGTTATAAACAACAACCCCTTACTTATCCTAGCTACCACTCTATTAATTATTATCCTAAACCACCTTTGCATGTTTTTTTCCCACTAAATTTGATAAGCCTCTTGAAGCTTTGGCTCATCATGTCATGGACTTCATGGAATTCTAGCCTTAGCTTAAACCTCTTGATCAACATATTAAGAACAAAATGACTAGATTTTAATCTCCTTTCCATTTCTCTAAAACTCATTTACTCAAAAATTGTGACTATTTTATATCTTACATTCATGACAAGGCGGGTCGAGCTCTTCTTCTTATAATGTTAGATTTTAAAGAATTTTTTCATAATTTTCCATATACTTATCACAAATGATAATTCTTTCTCCCTTGTACCTCTACCCTAGGGGAAAAGGCTTCTCTTTCTATCTCTATGCTCCTTCCTATGCATTTTTCTTTTTCTTTTTTGTATCAAGAAAATATTGTGGAGGATTGTCTTCTTTTCATTTGTTCTCCTTTTGGGGTTATCATCTTTTCTTGTCTTGGATAAGATTTATCTGTAAGCGAACATCATATTTCTTTTCTCTCAAAAATTTTATGCCTTTATTGGCCTCTTTTGATGAATCACTAGGTCATCATAATTAGTTATCTTTCCCTTCTCTCCATCTATGGTTTTTCATTAATCTACGATGCATATTGTTTGATATATGGTTTTTTGTTTTGTGCAAAGATCTTATGGTCTCTACTTATAGTTCTTCTTTATATCTTACGAGCTTTTGTTTATCACTCTATAATCCACCATGCAATTCTCATTCTTCCTATTACTCATTTGTGGTTCCTTGCCTCTGTACTTATGGTCCCTATATATTATTTATGTTTTCTCTAAGGATCAAATTTCCTTTAAATAATGAACTTGTTATCTTGATCAAGATTATCTCTAACAAGAAACACACGTCCTTGATCAATGCATCTTCTTTATTTGCAAAACTATATTCATTATAAACATATTTCCTTACTATGTTTTAATTTTTTTTAATCCTTCATTAAGAATCCCTATTTCACCTTGGCATAGGGGATCAATTTGGTGCATTATTATTCTCCTCCCCCTCTCTTATCTTGAAATTGTTATCTTTGTTCAAATATTCCTCTTAAAGATAGATGCATTTCTGACAAGATCTCTTCCTTTCAAGGGTCTCTTCTCATAAGTGACATATCCTTTCATAATTATCTGTTTCCTTACCTTAGAAAAGTCAGCACTCTTTACTAAGTTTGTGACACTATTGCTTAAACGATATCTCTTTGTTGCCATAAGTATTTATTCTTTATTGTCTTCCCTATGATATCTATGGCTACATAGCCATCACAAAGAGGGGGCATGCATACACCCTCCTTGTACTATATTTTAACTTTTATGCATTATTACATTTACATTGTAATATGTCACACCCTAATAGGTGTAAGTGACCCTTGTAATCACCCAAAAATGGCCATCTAGACAACGTGCCCCAATTCTAGCATTTTTGCATAATTCATTAATCACTTATTTTTTATCAAATCGCCATCACTTTGTTACTTATTCGATTATAACTTATGGTTTGGCCACCTTATCCTAAGTCTTTTATTTTATTGAAATAACTTTCTCCCTTTTAATTAAATAAAAATCCCCAAGTCCCACTTATCTTAAGTTTGTAGATAAAAAACATTATTCCTATTTAAAAAATAAAAGTAAAGGATTTTTTGCTCACATGAGGGGCACACTTATCTATGTGAGAGGAATCTCTATTTTCAAAATAGCTTTAATTCTCCTTCACACATCTTTTTCCTCTTAAACACCATTGTTGATCTTGGTTAGGTGAGATTCTTGTGCATATGGATGAATCAAGATGCATTCTCCAACCTTGATTGGGCCTCTTTTTCTTCTTGATCTCATCTGTCCATTTTTCTTTAAAAGGAGAGTCTCTCCTCATTCTATCCTCTTATGCTTTGGTACTAACATTGTGCTGCAGGTTTTCTTGATGACTTTGAAGCTTTTGAAGAGCTTGGAGTCTTCTTTCATTTACATTCTCACACTTGCATCTTCACTTCGTTGCATTGTAGTATCATACCTTTCTTAGCTTGGTTTCATTTTATTACACAACTTAGCTCACATGGCTTAAATAGAAGGACTTGTAACTCTTCATTCTTGTTAGCTTGTGTCTTTCTTATCATCTTAGTTTAGCTTTCATTGCATTCCATTCATCTTTTGTTCTTGGATACTAGCATTCTTGTTCTTATCTTTGAATCTCTCATGCTATGGTGCACCTTGTAAGGGTTGCATAGCTTGGTTCATTTGAGAGCCACCATACTACTATTTTGTACATTTATACATCATATATAGAGAGCTATAAGCCATCTATCAAGTATCCCTATTCATGGGATTCTTTGGGAATAAGGGTTTATAAAAGTGTGTCCACATTTTTTACATACGTTTTTGGCACCCACCATGGGGTTGGACAACCTTGTCTAGCTCTATTTCTTGTATTTTTGTCACTTTTTCCATTTGCAAGTTTGGATTTCTTTTTTATAGAAAAAACTATCATACAATACTTTTTTAGTGATTATATGATACTTTCTATAAGGTGATATGATATAGTGTCAGTTTCAATATTGCACTAGTCCACTGCACTTTGTTGTAGTGCAGTTTTGTAAATTTTCATACCACTTGATACAAAGTATCGTACTAGGAATAACTATCTCTTGGGTATACTAGGAAATATCATATTACACTATTGCAGCTAGAACCATCCTTTAATTTGTTTTACTTGCTCATTTTGGCTTCTAGATTTTATTTTTCATTTCCAATCTTTTACATTTTGATTTTTCAATTTTCTAACAGCTCCTAACATTAGTTTTGGAGGGTATTTTTTAGATTTGACTAACCATTTGATTCCCTAACCCTTTTTTGTTATGCAGGGGCCTATTTCTTGCTTGCTTTCTTTCTTTCTAAAGGATATTGCTAAATAAAAAATAACTACTAATGTTGTTGCAGGATTGCCCAAGCAAAAAATAAAAATAAAATGTCTTGTGTGTCTTCTATTTCAGTTTCATGTGCAACATTTGTAGGTTGTTCATTTTCTTAGGCACATAAGACCCATAATTAAGGGTTCATTATTGGTACGAGAGTATGCTCTTAACCTTTTAGGTGAATTTGAAATATTGACCCTTCATTGACTCTTTAGTGGTTTTAATTAATATGTTTGGTGTGTTTGGGGGAAGCATTGGGGAGTAGGAAAGTATGTTCTTCACCTCTTGGTGAATAAGAAATCTTAACCTCCTTTGTGTGGATCCATTTTGTTTATCTTCTAGTGAGATTTATACCTTTAGAGTGCATGCTATTGGTGGAAAGGTACTAATATGAATGACCCAAACTAGGAACAAGAGAAACATGACTATTCTAACCCACTATAATCACAAACCTCTTGACAAAGATGAAAACCTTGGAAGGTGTAACACTTGAATTCACTTGGTGAGATTACTTATGGGATTGTAATCATGAGGAAATCACTAGGTAGTATGCTTAAGGTTCCCTTGTGGTCACAAGGTCCGTTATTAAGTCTTGCATCGAGGACAAGAGGGTGTTGTGAATGAAACCCTTACTAGACAAGTTAGGATTGAAGGCTACCCTTTTTAGCTGCTCAATATCTTTGTACAAGGATCAATCCTAGTGGACTACTGGGATCATCTCAAAATTAGACTCACAATATGCGTCCCTTTGGTTGTGTTAATATAACTTCCATGACAATGTCAATATCTATTGTGGGCAACCACTTTGTGTAAGGCAAGGGGGCATCAAGTTGTGGGCCATGGTATTGAGTAATGAATCATATCCCTTATGTAGATATTTCTTGGTGTGTTTCCAAATATGATAGACTCATGGAAATAAATTGAACATATACATGATGCTAGTCTTCATAGGGCTTTTGCTTTAAAACTTCACAAGTGTTTGTATTGGCAAGGTTGCTTTATCATTTGTCCAATTGTTTGAAGATGTGTGTTTGTGCCACAATTACTTTCAAAAACACTACTTGAAACACACTCTATTGTCATTGTTATATTGATAAAATTGACCTTAAAATTTAGTTGAAACATAGGTCTTTTAGGCGTGTAGTCGCAAAAATTAGCTTTGCTAAATAACTATCATACCTCCTTTTTGAGAAGTATCATACGATACTTCTGGATTTTGCAAACTATTATTCTATCACTTGCAAAGTATCATACTTCTATACTAGATTCTATTGTACTTCCTTATAGATACTATTTTATTGGCCTAAATTATTGTATTGCTTACTGAAAACTATCATAAAAAACTTATTGTTGAATTTCTATCATACTACTTCTTGGTTTTTGTTGCTCGGTCCTATTTCTTTCTCAAATATACTTTGATTGTGCCTATTGTCACTTAGGTTTGCACCCTTGTCCAAAGCCTATGCATGTGGACAACCTAGTGAAACATGGAAACAACCTCCAAGCTGTGGGACTTGAACTATGAGGTTGAGTCTCCAGAGAAGGCCGACTTCCTCTTACTATCAGGATGCACCTAACTACTCTTGGAAAGGAAAAGGGAGAAGGAGAGCATGAAAGCAAATCTACCTATTCTAATCTAAAGAGGTGATGCACCAAAATAGAGTGTTCAGACCAATCTCTGCCCATATATGCACTATTGAACCATAATGAAACTAAGGATATACACATTCAGACTTGCTCTAATCTAATAATCACATGCAGATCAGAAAACTAGAATGAATGACACAAGGAAAGAGAAGATTCACTTATATATCATTCATAGGCCAGAAGAGATACAGTCATGCAGATTACAAACTTCCACAAAACAATGGTGAAGGCAAAGAGTTCTTGCACTTTCATACCAATGGCTGAAGGAGATAAAGTAGAGAATCATACAGTTCAGAGGCACAAGGGAATTTACACTAGAATTGCAAAGCAATAGCAAAGAACAATAGAGAATGACCGACCTTTACAAAATTCACAAAAAATGCCTTTATAGTTCAGGCATAACTGAGATTTTCCCTCCAAAACCATCCTGCAACCACTGCCATCAAGGCTCTGCCAAGAACAATCATGGGGATTTGAGGAGATTTGATCCTCTATGTCAAATAATGCCTTGAGGGGATAGAAACAACGCCATTAAGTCACTCTGACCAGGTAGATGGACCAACTGGGGGGCGGTGGAGTGTTCTTCCTTGTCTCGCATTCACTTTTGGTGGTTGGAATCTATCATGAAGATCAGATTCGTGTAAAACTCTTGATTTCCCCTATTTTTGGACTGGGAGTCAACATAGTTAGCAAGTCAAATGAGACCCATAAGCAAGAGGGGCCACGTGGGCCAATGAACCTCTTTCTTTTTTCCACCTGGCGGGGTCTCTCTGAGTTGACCGCCCCTTTTCTAACTAACCGTGCCATCTTGCAAACCCTAACCAAAATGATTACATTAACTGTCAGCGCCCCCTAATTGTCAATCTTGGCCGAGCCCATAAAGACACGTGTCACCTAGGCACTATGTCGCTATGGGTATCCTCCAAGCACTTTCCCATGGCGAGATAGTGCCTAGTGTTGATTTCCCTTAGATCTGACGATCGTGAAGACTCGCCATATACTGTGCTATCTCTTAAAACCTTTGGGCCCACGAGACACCTCAACACACCTGGCATCTGACTCAGCCTGAACTGGCACCATCCCTATGGTGTCACTGAGGCACTATGTCACTAACGTTAACATCCTCATAGCTTTTCATAGTGCAATAGTGCCTACCGTCGATCTCCACGAGATCAACGGTCTTGGGAGATCCTCACAATACTACACTTGCATCCACAAGTTTATGGTCCATGAATCCACTTGGCAATCACTTGGCACAACTTGGCATCCCAATCTTGGTGAGACCTGGCCCCACTGATCCACGTGGCGAAAGGGCGCTATGTCACTATGGATAATTTCCTCGCAGCTTTTCATAGCGAGATAGTGCCTGCCATAGATTTTCTTTAGATCTACGGTGAGCCACAAAATTGTACCACTGTGCATCGAGCTGGCCGAATGGACCAATGAAAAAATTGCCACCGTACTATGACCCATCTGACAACTACCACCGAGGATGGGCCGTACTATCACTTTGGAGAAGGGTGGGACCATTATGTCATCTGTGCCACGCATCGCCCAGGCGCTATGTCGCTATCGTTAAAATTCTCACAGCTTCCCATAGTGACATAACGCCAACCGTGGATCAAATCACATTGGACGGTGAGGGCTCATCGAGTAACTAGCTGCGAGGAGGGCGAGCAAATGACGTCATTTGGGACACGTGCCCTCCACCTGCTTTCCCACATTTTTAAACTTCCTTGCACTTTGATAATGCGGGAATGTGCCAACCCTTGATCTGTGAAGATCTGATGGTGCACAGAGATCTATAGAACTGCATATTTGGTAAGTTAGATGGGCCACTGATGCCTTTGTCATACTTTGACTCATTTGACAACTGCCCCGAAAGACAAGTTGTCGATACCTTCTGAGAAAGTGGGCCCATGACGTCAACTGAGATAGGTGTCACCAAACTGCTTCCCCGCATTATTTAATTTCCTCACATCTCCATAATGCAAGAAAGTGCCAGCCCTTGATCTGGGGAGATCCAACGGTGCCCATAACTTGTACTTTTTGGACCTCTGCAACCATCCGCCGTAACATCATCTGGACGCGTGTCAACAACCCGCTTTCTTGGATTGTCAGAAGGTCTGACAAAGCTCAAAATGCGAGGAAGCGGACACCAATGGAATTGCCAGCTCAGCTAGCCACCCTGTCCAACTTGCGGTCCACAGAAGGAACATGGACCTACTTGCCGCATGACAAAATGGTGCTATGTCGCTAATGCAAAACAACGTGCATCTTTCCATAGCGACAAAGCGCCAAGCGTTTATCATGGAAGATCTAATGGCACAAAAAGTTGTACACCGGCGAAAATAAAACATAAGGTTTTATCATTCAAATTTTTGATATTTCCATGCCATTTAAAATAATATAACTCTGGGAACTAGCCGTTGGATAGGCTAGGCATACAAATTTGAATTTTTGGCAGGAGACAAAAAATGGCAACATTTTTGGTGACTCATAGGGGATGCTAGCCTGCTAAGCATAAGACTAGTGGCCTGAAGCATCCATTGGGCTATAAAGTAAAAAAGATGTGGATCTTGTGTATACTGTGAGACTCTAACTCTACCTCTATGGCAACAAAAAAATACTGAAGAAACTCTATTTCTGCAACTGGAACCAAAAAACAGAAACCTCCTTCTGTAACCTTCGAAATATTTCAAGACTTGCTGTCTCATAGAGAGACAACCCTGTGCTCGTGCACTTCTTGGAAAATAGGAAACCAATAGAAAGAAAAACTACTCTAATATGTACAAATATTTACTAAGAGAGGGATCAAACAAACCCATTGAGTGGTTTGCTGAAATAGCTGCCCTTCCTTATCAACTGGTTTCTTGTTCCATACAAAAGGACAGCCAAATGGATCAGCAGGTATGACAAGCACACTGCTACATGAAATATCTCTTTCCCAATGCTGAAAATAGTGAAGCTTTCTAGCACTAGGGTGTTACCTTGTGGAGCAAAACATACCTACTCCTCTTTGTAATAATCTTCCTCATGCTCTGGAGTGAACATGACTAAGGTCAACTTGTTGATTTGTTGTAGAGCTAGATACCTTATAGGGTGGCTCCTCCTTTTGATTTTTTTCCACATCTTGTTCATGCTACCCATGAACCACTTCCTTTGGATCTACTAGTATGGTGTGATCTTCCACTTGTTACTATTGTGGAACATGGTCCTCATATATAGGAGATACTGATTCAATATCCATGGAAGAGCAGAGAGCATCCAACTCATCCAAAAGATCATCCTCATCATTGATCTCCTCCATTGTAGTTTTGAAGATATGCATAGGTTGGGGAACAACCTTGTGCAGGTTAGCATATTCCTCCTCAAGGACAAAGCTATCCTTGAGGCCTTCTTGTACATCCTCCACATCATAGAGGGCTATCTACTGCAGCAAATGATCCTCTTCCTTCCCTAGTAGCAGATCCTCATTCACTAGCAAGGGCTCAAAAGCCATGACTTGCTCCTCAAGAGGAGGAACAAACTTATTGTCTTCTTCTTCTTCCGCAACAAAAGAGGGAAGCTCTTTAGATAAGAGGTTTGGGTCCTCTTCCTTTGGCTCAGTAGCCTCCTCTTTGTTCTCCTCAGTAGACTGCAACTCCTCACATGGAATCCTTGTGGGTTTATATTCACTCTCCCAAAACTCTGTATTTCAACCATCAGAAGTCCATACAACTGGCCCACCTGGGAATAATCTAATAGTAATAGGCTCGGGGGGTTCATGACTAGTCCAACTCTCTCTTACAGGGGATGGAGGGGCTATAATAGCAGGATCTTGCAAGGGAGGGGGCCTCCTAAAGCTTGGGATGACATATGGAGGGGGGGGGGGGGTATCTACCTCCTTGGCTTGAAAATGAGTTGATTGGAGCCTTATTTCCTGCCCTCTTGCTGCAACAACTTGCCTTGCAAGGTTCTCCTCAAAATGTCTCTATTTCTCCCTCTCTTCTTCCTCATGTTGGAGGTAGGCCTGGTAGGCCATCTCCATCTGCTGTCTCTCAAGTTCTTGTTGCCTTGCAACCTCATTGAGCTACCCATCAAACTCCTCAAGCTGCCCATCAAGGTCTAGCAATAGCTCACCTTGCTCAAGTTGTCTATCCCGAGTGAATAACTGCTCATCTCGTTCGTCTGTCTTCTTATCCCATGAATCCATCCTTTTTTGGAATCCCAACAACATATCTTTAAGTTCTTCAATTAAGGATGCTGGGACTAATGGAGTAGAGGCAGGTGGAAGGTCAAAGTTTTGAGGAGCTTGGCTATAAACAGCTTGGGGTGGAGATTGAAATTGGAAATATGAGGGCTAAGGAGTAAAATCTTCATGATATGGGGGGGAATAATAACTATTTCTATGAAATGAATCCATAACAAGGCTTTCATAAAAGCTGCAATTTCATAGAAAACTTGAAAATCACAAAAGATCAAAGATGATCTTTACATACCAGCACTATTTTTGCTTGAAACTAGTAGATTTGCACTAGAGTCGCCATGGTGTTTGATTGAATGCCTCCAAAGGCTGGTAACATTAAGAATAACACCCAAATTATTAGTGTATCAGGATCAACTGGCTAACCAGTGGACTTTAAATCTTCTGACTATTTGTCCCACTAGGCGTGCCAAAAATTGTTGTCACTTAGGTTTGCACCCTTGTCCAAAGCCTATGCATGAGGACAACCTAGTGAAACATGGAAACAACCTCTAAGCTGTGGCACTTGAACTATGAGGTTGAGTCTTCGGAGATGGCTGGCTTCCTCTTACTATCAGGATGCGCCTAACTACTCTTGGAGAGGAAAAGGGAGAAGGAGAGCATGAAATCAAATCTACCTATTCTAATCTAAAGAGGTGATGCACCAAAATATAGTGTTCAGACCAATCTCTGCCCATATATGCACTATTGAACCATAATGAAACTAAGGATATACACATTTAGACTTGCTCTAATCTAATAATCACATGCAGATTAGAAAACTAGAATGAATGACACAAGTAAAGAGAAGATTCACTTATATATCATTCACAGGCCAGAAGAGATACAATCATGCAAATTACAGACTTCCACAAAACAATGGCGAAGGCAAAAAGTTGTTGCACTTTCATACCAATGGCTAAAGGAGATAAAGTAGAGAATCATATAGTTCAGAGGCACAGGGGAATTTACACTAGAATTGTAGAGCAATAGTAGAGAACAACAGAGAATGATCGACCTTTACAAAATTCACAAAAATTGCCTTTATAGTTCAGGCATAACTGAGATTTTCCCTCCAAAACCATCTTGCAACCATCGCCATCAAGGCTCTGCCAAGAACAATCATGGGGATCTAAGGAGATCTGATCCTCTGTGTCAAATAATGCCTTGAGGGGATAGAAACAATGCCATTAAGTCACTTTGACCAGGTAGATGGACCAACTGGGGGGCGATGGAGTGTTCTTCCTTGTCTCGCATTCACTTCTGGTGGTTGGAATTGATCATGAAGATCAGATTCGTGTAAAACTCTTGATTTCCCCTATTTTTGGACTGGGAGTCGACATAGTCAGCAAGTCAAATGAGACCCGTAAGCAGGAGGAGCCACGTGGGCCAATGAACCTCTTTCTTTTTGGCCACTTGGCAGGGTCTCTTTGAGTTGACTGCCCCTTTTCTAACTAACTGCGCCATCTTGCAAACCCTAACTGCAATGATTACATTAACTGTCAGTACCCCCTAACTATCAATCTTGGCCGGGCCTGCAAAGACACATGTCACCTAGGTGTTATGTCATTATGGGTATCCTCCGAGAACTTTCCCATAGCGAGATAGTGCCCAGCATTGATTTCCCTTAAATCTGACGATCGTGAAGACTTGCCATATACTGCACTATCTCTTAAAACCTTTGGGCCCACGAGACACCTCAGCACACCTGGCATCCGACTCGGCCTGAACTGGCACCATCCTTGCGGTGTCACTGAGGCACTATGTCACTAACATTAACATCCTCGCAGCTTTTCATAGTGCGATAGCACCTACCATCGATCTCCACAAGATCAACGGTCATGGGAGATCCTCACAATACTGCACTTGCCTCCATAAGTTTATGGTCCATGAATCCACTTGGCAATCACCTGGCACAACCTGGCGTCCCTGTCTTGGTGAGACCTGGCCCCACTGATCCATGTGGCGAAAGGGTGCTACGTTGCTATGGATAATTTCCTCATAGCTTTTCATAGTGAGATAGCGCCTGTCCTAGATTTTCTTTAGATCTACAGTGAGCCACAAAATTGTACCACTGCGCATCGAGCTGGCTGAATGGACCAATGAAAAAATTGCCACCATACTATGACCCATCTGACAACTGCCATTGAGGATGAGCCGTACTATCACTTTAGAGAAGGGCGGGCCCATTACATCATCTGTGCCACACGTCACCCAGGCGCTATGTCACTATCATTAAAATTCTCGTAGCTTTCCATAGCGACATAATGCCAACCATAGATCAGATCACATCGAACGGTGAGGGCTCATCAAGTACCTAGCTGTAGGGAGGGCAAGCAAATGATGTCATCTGGGACACGTGCCCTCCACCCACTTTCTCGCATTTTTTATCTTCCTCGCACTTTGATAATGCAGGAATGCACCGACCCTTGATCTGTGAAGATGTGACGGTGCATAGAGATCTGTAGAACTGCATATTTGGTAAGCTAGATGGGCCAATGAGATACCTTCATCATACTCCGACTCATCTGACAACTACCCCAAAAGAAAAGCTGTTGATACCTTCTAAGAAAGTGGGCCCATGATGTCAACTGAGATAGGTGTTGCCAGACCACTTCCCTGCATTATTTAATTTCCTCGCATCTCCATAATGCAGGAAAGCGCCAGCCCTTGATCTGGGGAGATCTGACAGTGCTCATAACTTCTACTTTTTGGACCTTTGCAACCATCTGCTGTAACATCATCTGGATGCGTGTCAACAACCCACTTTACTGCATTGTCGGAAGGTCTGACAAAGCTCAGAATGCGGGGAAGTAGGCACCAATAGAATTGCCAGCTCAGCCAGCCACCTTGTCCAACCTGCGGCCCACAGAAGGAACACAGACCCACCTGCCATGCAGCAAAAGGGCGCTATGTCGCTAATGCAAAACAACATGCATCTTTCCATAGCGACAAAGTTCCAACCATTGATCATGGAAGATCTAATGGCGCATAAAGCTATATGCTGGTGGAAATAAAACATAAGGTTTTATCATTCAAATTTTTGATATTTCCATAAACTAGCCATTGGATAGGCTAGGCATACAAATTTGAATTTTTGGCGGGAGACAAAAGATGGCAACAATGCCTTTAGATGACTTAGGGGTTTCCATACTTGATCACATTGCATTCCTAGGCCGAAATCTATATGTTTGGTCATGTTCTAGGCTAAAAAGGACCACCTTGTCTCTTTGGATACATACTTGATTTGAGAGATTGTTCACTTGTCATTTCTTTTACTCCAATCTAATTTTCCATTTGGCTTCTTTCTTAGATCCTACCTTGAGGCACTAGTGTCGCAAGGTGATTGGACACTTTTGACAATCTATTTTTTGCTGCTACCCCTCTTTTGAAAAGTGAACATCTTGATATTCTAAGTTTAAACTCAAAGCACTTTATGTTATCTTACTAGGCTAAAAGATAAGCTATCACATGCCAGTTACAATGTCTAGACTTCAATTTGGTTAAGGTAGTTGTCCTTCTTTTAGCTTTGAAAAATTAGCTTCTCCTACTAGGTGTCCATGTAAGTAACATTTTGAAGGTAAACCTATCTTTGACAAGGTTGATGAAGACAAGTCTGCCACTTGGTATGATCCACTTAGCCACTTTGGTAGTTCTTTTGACACCCTACTTGATACTCCTAGAGATGAAAATAACGTGTCTTTAACCATGAACCCAGAAGAAAGAAACTATCACTTGGATAACTACTTTTCATATAGGAGAGAGTGTGCCTAGATGAACAAGAAAGTTTAGAGAAAGAGAGACTTGAACAAGGAAGACACATAACTTCTAGGGTGACTGCTCATGTCCATGATGAAAAAAAATCTCACACTAACAATGCTCATGGTTTTGGAGGCCATCACACAATTTTTTTTGAGAATCAAAATACTAATGCCACTTATGGTAATCCTTTCACAACCTATGAAAACTTTGGAAACAATGACACAAATACCCCTCCAAGAACCCCAAGATCACATGTAGAAGGGTACATATCTCCACCTAGGCACTCTCATCATGGGCTACCTTGACAACATGGGAGTGAGACTAAAGATGAAATTACTAGTGAATACGTCATTAGGTCTCAACAAGATGACCATCTTCAAAGGATCATGCTTAAGGCATTAGAACACGATGGGGACCAATATTTCCAATACATGACTTCTAGAGGATGGAAGTTACTCCATGACTATGATATCCAAAGAATCATTCAAAAGAGAGAATCAACAAAAAATGAGATCTTAAAGAAAATAAATGAGCACTTGCAAATCCAAGTTGCATGCATGAAAATGGAAAAGGAGAAACCTCAAATTTCATTCATTGAAACTATATGTGTGCTCCCTTTTGAAAAAAGTCTTTACATGATGCCTTTTCCAAGGGATGTAGAGATTTCTAAATATGATAAGTATGACAGAAATGGGGATCCACATGATCATGTTAGACAATTTTACATGATTAACATGGAATTTATGCATGAAGAAACTTACCTCATGAGGCTCTTCCCAAGAAGCTTGAATGGACAAGCTATGGAGTGGTTTACAAAAATATCCCCTCCTCCGAAGTCATTTGATGAGCTTTTGAAATGATTCATTCAAAACTACTCATACAACATACAACACCTGGTCACTGTGCTTGACCTATGCAACATTAAGAAAAAACAAGGGGAGCCTTTTGTCACATTTTTGAAAATATGGGGAAGGTTACACTCTATATATCCTTGGAAAATCTCTGAATATGAAAAAATTGATATCTTCGTTAGCACTCTCATACTCGATCTATATTGTGATCTTAGGAAATAAGTATTCCTCACATTCAATAACATGATTGAGAGTTCATATTGTATTGAGGATGTCTCTATCAAGAGGGGTGATATAGTCTTAAACAAAGACAAAAATGGAAATAGAAATGGTAAGGACAAATGAAAGCCTTGGAATAAAAACACGTATGTTATTAATGATAGGGTTGTTGATGCACCTAAGACCAAGGAACACACTTTCAACTTAGCTAATTCTATTAGCTACCAAACAACATGAGGCTACAAAAACAAATAGTTCAAGTAAATCCCAAGCTTATGAAAAACCTAATCTTATGAAAAACCTAATTTACTTGCCCCCTTAAGCCTAAGTGTAACATTAATCCATTGGTTTATTCAAATGATGTGATCCTAAAGATGTTTCTTGATAATAAGATTATTGGTTCACTAGAAAACCTGAGATCCTGTGATCCTAATGTTAAGCCTTCATGGTGGAGAGATGATCACTTTTATAATGACCACAGGTACAAGGGTCATAATACCAATAATTTTCTTAAGCTTAGGGACATTATATAAGATCTCATTGATTAGAAAAATGTTAGCCTAGATGGGTTAGTCAATAACTCATATCACAAAGATTTCAAGAAACCTCTTCTAATGCAAACAAGAAAAAAAAAGACACAAACATTAATTATACATACACAAATGCTGAAAATGTTATACATATGCTTAAACTCATTAATAACGAAAGTGTTTACACAATGGGGGCTAAATTTGATGAGGAACCTAGCTATGATATTGAAACAAAAAGGCCTATAGTGATCTTGAGAACTCTTGATTGCTTCCAACATTTTGATGATAATAGACCTATTGTTTCACTTAGGGTTTTAGATTCCTCTTCCTCTTATGGTGATAAGCTAAACGCTATTATGAGGGGTCAATACAAAGTTTCCCTTAAGGTTGTAGATAATCCAAAAAAAGCTACTACTAAACGAGTGGGGCCATCCTCATCTAAGAAAACTGCTACCCATACTAGGCCCACTTATGATCTTGTAAACTAGTTGCAATGTACTCTCACTCAAATCTCCATCTTCAACTTGCTAGAGTTATCTCCTTTGCACAAGTAGATCCTAGAGAAGGCTTTATGTGTGATTAATGTTCCACTAACATTGTTGCAGATAAGTTCCAAGCTATGGTTAATCACATTTATGCTTCACATTACCTAACATTTTTGGAAGAAGATGATAAAGCACTTAGTCACCCCCATAACATTGCATTGCACATCAAAGTCAAAACCTATCGTACTCGAGTCAGATGAGTGTTGATAGACAATGCTGCAGGGTTAAATATTGTTTCCTTCATTTTTGTTTGGCAATTGGGTCTCTCTAAATTTTCTATTGACCCTAGATGCAAGATCACCATAAAAGCTTACGATGAAGTTGATCATTCCTCCAAAGGTCTTAACATGCAACCTATTTGGGTTGGTCTTGTGGAAAAAGACGTGGTATTCCAAGTTCTTGATATTCCACAATTATACAACATTTTTCTAAGGAGACCTTGGATAAACAACATGCAAGCTATTCCATCAACTTTTCATCAATGCATTAAGTTCCCTTTTAATGAGACTAAATTTTGGTTCCCAGGGATAACTCTATCTCAATAAACATGCTCACTGTTGTCGAATCTGTAGCTCCAAATAATAGAGCTGCTCATGAAGCAAAAAAATCACTAGTTGACTATGAGAACAAGCTAAAAATAATGATTATTTTCATTGGGGAGTAAACCTTAGATTCTATTGCTACATTTCCAATTTCGCTGTGCTCTTATGGAAAACTATCTAAATAGATGAATCCCTCATCCTTAGCTATGAATATTTATGAAATGTTTGTCCAATCCTTGGTTGCTTTAGAAGATAAAAAGAAAGAGAAATCTATTAAGGATTGGAATATGGAGAGGAAGACCCAATTAATGAGATAATACTTGCTACACCCATTTTTGGTAAGAGGTATGGAAAAGGATACTAGTTTATTCAAAAGATGGGTTATCTTAGACATGGACCTTTGAATGATAATCAATACACTCTTGATGAACCCATGTGTCATACCAATGGTCATTGGTTGGCCTAATTATAATATCAAAAATCTACAACGATGGACTGCCTATTCAAGATTGGGCACCCTAATTGGTTTCTAGATGAATTATTTAGTCTCATTTGATTATTGACCAGGGATGTAAACTTGGAATGGAATTCACAAAGTATATGCTTTGAACTCTCTCAATCTAAGATTAATCTATGGAATTCAAATTCTTGAACTTTAAGAAAACTAAACTAGAGCTAGTAAATGAAATTACTCTAACGAAGCATACAAACATGAACAAAAGCTACTTTGACCGCCTATGCTATAGGAATAGTTCACCAATTTTTTTTTATCAATAGTTGTAGGAGAAATAAAGTTCTACCTTAGAAACAAGAAGGAAATGAAATCTATTCTAATGGAACAATTCACTCACCAAGTGCCCCCCCTTGGATGAGTGAACAAAAAATAAAATCAAGATAAGAGATATAAACTTGAACTGTACATTCTATTAATTCATGGTGAAATATTACACTTGATTGAAATATAGTATCACACTTTGCTGCTATGACAATCAACTTATTATATTTCTTCTCAAATACCTTCAAAGTTACAACAATCATTATTTTAAAGGAAACTACAACTACTTCCTAAATCTAAGATCACTCCATTAATGAGGATCAATTACAGACTCAAAAAGTTTGAAATAGAAACAACACTAACCATGAATAAATCCTCTAGAAATATAGAAAGTTGTGGAAGCTACATCCCTGCACTACAACAACAGAAAGCAATCAATGATTCGCTCCACTTGCGAAGGTCTAGCAATCTAGTTGAATTTGTCTACTCCAATGCTGAATACCCATGACAAAAACCTGGACAAATAATCAATGCACACACAACCTCCATATACATATATATTTTCATCATCAATATTAGAGAAAAGGTATAAAGTTCCAATTACCACTCTTGCAAATCCTATGGCTATAGGAGGAAAACTACCCAAAACATAGCATAGATGGGGAAACATTTATCAGCATGTATAACTACTTCATTATACCATTTCTATCCATGAATTCAAGCAAATATATAATCTTTAAACTATCCATACTTCTACTTCACACACACACACACACACACACACACACACACACACACACACACACACACACACACTTGAAACCATAAAGTCTTGAGGGTAAAGGTACAAAGCTATGTCACCTTTTAGACTCCAAAAATCCATTTTGTTCAAACATATGATCTATAAATAAATTCATTTTAGCTAAGTTATATATGGTCTCACACTTTTCCAATTGGAAATGTGTATTAAATATATGTTTTATACTAGTTTGTATCCAATTACTAAAGAAATAAAATTATTTCAGAAAATTGACATTTCAATAACTCTTACTATTTTTTATTATATTTTTTTGGTAACATATAAACACTATTTTATAGAGCTCAATGTAAAGAATATTCTCATATAGAGTTTATAGTGTTTTAATTAGATATAGTATATTGTAATTAAAAAATTTTACAAGCACACATTTTAACACTAAAAAAAATGTCAAATTTGAGAAGGAAAAAATAAATAAATCATATAAAAAAAATATAACAATTGTATGACGTTCTAGAGGAGATAACCCTCTTGCAGAATGTATATTTTTTCATCTAGTTAGAATATATTTGTTTTGAAAAATGTGGTGGGAGATGAAAATTATCGATTTCAAGTGAGTTAAAATTTGAATCATTATAAAAGAAAAAATATAGTTCTAAAGTCAATTTTTATTTTTGATTGTTCTAGCTATATATGTTATCTATAACATAGTCTGAGTTCAAATGGAAATAAGTTTATTTCCTTATAGTTCTGTGGTGGGAACTAAACCCCTAATTTTCAGCAACTAAAATATTATCTATAAAAATAGGAAAATATATCAATTCTTATTTGAAATAATTATAATCCTAAACTTCATCCATTTCTACACATTTCATTAGTTTATTTCATTTTCAAATTCTAAATGATAATACTGGTTTTATGTCATTGAACATGAATAGTTATACTTTTGTTAGCCTTTTCCTTTACAAAAGTGTGACACAGGTTTGTGCTTTTACCCATGACTATTTGCAAGATAACTTTTTGAAAACAAGATTAAAAAAAAAAACTTAGAAAGATGGCCTTTTGGAGGTCCATCATTCTCCCCAATTGAGCTATTGCTGGTCCCCAACAACATGAAATTCTTGATTCTCACTTGAACTCTCCAATCACTAGTTGTCCTCTCCCCTAGCTCATTCTTAACATAATCAAAGTATCCATAATTTTACTTGAGCCTTCTCCATCACTGAACTTCTATAGACATATCATGATCCTCTTCATTGTCTTTCAGTACTAGTAATGGTTGTAGGAGAATGGGAGGTTGAAACCTTAATGGGAGCCAGTATTGGTGCATACTCCTTCCCAAATTGATATATCATGGAATTTTGACAGTGGCAAGAGTTAAATTTTCAAGAGAGTGGGGTTCCCTCATCTTCAGGGCATGTGGCATCCATAACCATCTTTTTGTTGAAGCAACAATTATTGTTTCAACATCACAAGATGAATGCTGCTCCCAATCTGTAAAGACTTTCTCTCTTACCTAGTATAGTTTACTAGCTCCACCAGGGTTTCCTAGAATAGAAATCTAATCCAAAAATGTTTTCCAAGAATTTTGAACTTCTGGTCTCATGAGCAAAGGAGTTGTCATTTCATTGTCTCTATATGGCACAACTTGGTGTTCCCTTCTTATCTCATTCTACATTCAAGACATAACTACCCTCAATTGTACACCTCTTACATAAAGGAGTGAGTTCCACTCTATATCATTAGCCACTACCAAGTTATGTAGATATAATTCACACAAAAAATTCTTCAAAGGTATTGGAATAGACTGGAATGCATCATAAAATTCACGAGGTGTTGAAATGGAGGGATTAAGTCCTTCCACAATTCTTGTCAATTTGAAATTGACAAGCTATTCCTTGAGGAATAATGCGAACACTGGTGATGGTGATCTACATTCCGTAAGTTCAAGAATCAACCTTATGATTTTTTCAATCCTCCTCTTTGAAGTTTAATTTTGGTCTGAATTTTTCTTTAATTGATGGTCTTGCTCATCAATGACATGTTTCAAATTTTCTCTTTCTAACTTCCATTGTGCTCTCTCCCACAACAATTATTGATATAAGTTGTCCTTGCAAACATGGGTGTAGACAAATTAGGTGGTGGCAATGGATCTTGGCTGAAAATATCTACCCAGTCAAGTGTCAGGTGAGGAACTTTGTTTGTACTTTGTGACATGGAGGGTTCTCCCTTCCATAGAACAAGCACTGTCACTACATTTTTCTTATTACTAGAATCAGTTGCTACTTTAGCCAACATATCTAGTCCATCCTGATTGAGCTTTTCTAGCACTTCTTCAAAAACTTCTTATCTAAACTTTGGATATTCCTCAAAAAGAAGGTCTTCTAAATTCTCACAAGTGTCCTGCATAACAAGATTTTCTTGAAACTCCTCAGATGCTTTAGACTCTTTAGAATCCTTATCACTACAACAAGTACATAGTTAACACTAAGGTCAACTTCTGGTTGTGGACTCTGGTTGTTAGTATCACTGGCTCTATTTTGTTGATTTTTTTTCCTCTAAGGAGGACTCCTTCTCAAACTCTTAGGAATCTAAGTTAACTATTGGAACAAAAGCTTCAGGAAACTTATTACCTTCAGAAAGCCTCACACTTTGTCTTGTAGGGAGTGTAGACAAGCATGGAGGATTCTTTCATTTTCTCTTACTTGCAGTCATTTCTACCGTAGCTACTTTAGGTGGTTTTTTTAAAGCTTCCTCCCCATGCGAGTGTAGGATTTCATTGATATTACTTTCACTATCAGGTTGTTGTTCTAATTTTTCCTCTTCTAGTTCCATAGCTTTACCCTTGCCTCCCTTAATGGTGGACCTGGTCTTAACAAACAATGGGGTCTTGAGGGCACTAGAAGTTTTCGTATTTTTACTTTTCTTCTTGCTAGAAATGGAGACATCAGCTTTGTAAATTCTTTTCCTAGATGGTCTAGAGCTGGAGGGAGAGGCTACATGAAAATTTCTAGTTCTTGGAATAACTTGCAAAAACTAGCGGATGTTCTTTCCCTTCACCCAACACCCTGGCCTCCAAGGCCAACCAATCTAGGTTCTACCTCATTCAATTGTAAAAAATCTTCCCATGTCCCAATTGTTTCTTTGTTTAATTCCCTCTCCACAATTAATTTTATCAAACAATGATGGGAGACAAACTGATCCTTTCCTGATTGTACTAAAAAGCTTTCTTTTTCACAGTGTTAAACAATAAATTAGGAATATTTTCCTGTCTATTGTCATGCCAAAGATGAGCCAAAATTTTGAAATGTAGGGCATGCAGGTACTTGTAATGACCTTCACAAATGAAGCACTGAGTAAAGAATGTTGTTGGCTGAATAAACTCTAAGGATAAAGATAATTTGGAAGTACCTTGCTTCTTATCTATGTCTAGCTGAGGGTCAGGATGCAAATTGAACTATGCCTTAGCCGAACATAAATCAAAATCCTTTACCAAAATTTCTCATTCCTGGGGCAACCTAGTGACTTCAGCCACAACATCTTCTATAAACTCAATTTTTAGTCCTTTGACCATTGCAAAGCCATCCTTCAAGGTGCTTAGAAATTGAAGAGCGACCTATTCATCAAACCCCTTAAGACTGAGGTAGTAGTCTAACCATCCTTTTCTCTTGAACATTTCACAACTGACCGCATCACCCAATAAAACCCTATGATCCACGGGCTCATATCTCTGAAAACCTCCACCCATTGTTATGAACAAATTTTTTTAGCAGAATTGTGGTGTTCTCAGAACTCAACAGTGGTGAATTAATGAAATTCATAGTGTTACGACACCAGATGTCATAGAAAAAAAATGGTGTACAATTACTATGCACTTCTTGGAACTATATATTTTTAATGCACAAAATCTCATTATGTCTTTTCTTGCATCAAGTCTTATAATATTTCACGCATGTACATGTCTACCACCCCAAACACATTGCTAATATATCATTAAAAGTTAAGCTTCAACTCTTAATGTCCTTAATTTCCTTAATGATGCAATTATAGAAGGACAAGTCATCAAAGATGTGATGACAGTCATATCATAAGACAAAAACTTCAAAGTTTATATGTAGCTTGAAAATTTGAAAAATGAATGTGAGTGCTATAGGAAAAGTGTTCTGAAAAAGATCACATAAATTGATGGAGTGATGGCATGGGATGGAAAGATGGTGAAGAGAGTGTTAGAAAAAATAGTCCACCAAGATAGCTGGGGGGGGGGGTTGAATTAGTTATCCAACAATTAAAACATTTAAAACCCTTCGTTAGAGGGAAAACCCTAGTGTGAATGATGCCCACAAGATGATGTACTAATATAAATATTTCTTGTTAGAGGATGGACCTTGTTAGGAGTTAATTACAATATTTAGTACATATGAGTCCCTATTAGAAGACTTTGAATCCCTGTTAGGAGATTTCAACCCTATTAAGAGTTGTGGAACAATGTATGCAAGATGAGCCCACTGCTCAAACATGCATTTCAACTACAAGAAGAGCTCATTGCTCAAACATATGATTTACTGTTATGTTCTTCTTTCCTTTTTTCTATCAATAGAACTAATCACAATCAAACCTTGTAGACAAGTTCATGAACCTCAGATCCAAATATCAAACCTTAGACCACTTAGCAAAACCTCGATAATGAAGTTTCCTTCACTTCCGCTCTACTCTACTCAACTTCACATTTCTCTCTCTCTGCTGCTTTCAATCTCTTCTCATTGATACATGTGATAAAGGAAAATGTCCTTCCTTTATACCAAGTCCATAAAACAATTCCCTAAGTCGGCTGTTAGACCTTCTCAACCAATCATTATAGGAACACATTAAGAACACGTTACACTTAGCGATAACATTAATCTTTTTCCTTGCAACTTGAATATATTTTTGTACATGTAATATTATGATGAAAAAAATTAGCCATGTCATCATTGACATGTCTTGTTTATATCCTCAACCTCAATTCTTAGAATAACAATTCTGCTAAGAGATATAACAAGTTTACCAGAACATTCCTCTGTAAACTTTATCTCAGAACATACATCACCAAAACTTACATAACTTCTTCTAGACTTATCATTTATTCTTCTTACATTAATTGCATATACTAGATACTTAGAAGTATCTCTCATAACCTTGGATAGTTATAATACTCAATTAACTGTCCATACCATCTTTGATCTTTTTGTTGTTCTTCTATTAGATACCATAGAAGACTGTTATGTTGGCATCAATGATAGACTTAGTCATGAATGTAACATATCATCATAGTAACATATCTACAATACTCTCCCATAGGAATATCATCAAAATTCATGCTTCCAACAATCTCTCAACAATCTCCCCCTTTGGCATTGATGGAAACATAGATGAAAAATATCTAGTTCCAAGAATACAAACAAAAGATTGTTCATCTTTTCTTTTCAAATCCTCTTCATTAATCATTCTCCCCCATTGATATACCTCAATGTGCTTTATGTCAAACTATCATTTCATTCAAACATTCTATACTTGTTCTTGCTTGTCTTTGCTTCTCTCATGATGTTCTTCCTCATGATCTTCTCTCATGATGTTTTTCCTCATGATGTTTTTCATGCCGAACTTCTCCCCCATTGACATCAATGTCAAAGGTTTCAAAAACCATCAAACTCAGCAACAACTGATTCTTACTAGCTCAAGTGTCTAAAGAAATTGTTCAAAACAATATCCAATAAGAGTCCTAGATGACTCTGTCCATCACGAACACTCCCTCATACAAGAAGCATCAACATCTAGTCTAGAAAAATAATGGTGCTCTATTATATTGAATTGATGCACTCTTGCATCATCTATTCTAATGTAGGAAGGGGCATAACCCCTAGCATACCTCACAAATACTCAAAAGTCTCTTTGGGAAGAGGCTTAGTGAATATATCTTCAATTTTTTCTTTAGTGCTCACACACTCTAGTCTAATTTCCTTTTTTGTAACTTTCTCTCTCAACATGTGATACTTTATAGAAATGTGCTTGGTCTTCAAATGCAACACTAGATTCTTAGACATATTTATTATTCTTGTGTTGTCATAATGTATGACAATAGGTTTAGTGATTTCTATCTTTATATCCTTCAACATCCACTTCATCCAAATAACTTGATTGCAATTGTTTGGTGCTACAACATATTCTACTTTTGTTGTACTTTGTGATATACAATATTGCTTCTTGCTTAGCTAAGAAACCAATATTCCTCCAAGAAAGAAGGCTCCACCACTGATGCTCTTTCTATCATCCATACTGCCTACCCAATCAACATCAATATAAGCACATAAAATGAAATCATTAGATCTTTCATACCACAATCTAAACTCTGATGTTTCTTTCAGATATCTAAATATCCTTTTGATTGCTACATAATGTGCTTCTCTGGGATCAACTTGAAATCTTGCAACAATCCCAACTGCATTTTCTATATCTGGCCTTGAGTGAGTTAGATATTGCAATCCTCCAATCATAGATTTGTACTTGTTCTACTCAATAGTAGGTGTCTCATCCTTTATAGATAACTTGTTTCCAATTACCATAGGTGTTCCAATGGGTTTGCATGTTTCCAAACCAAACCTTTTTAGTAAATCTTTCAAGTACTTAGTTTGAGAAATAAAAATTCCTTCTTTATTTTTTACAATATGTAATCCTAGAAAATATTTTATTTCTCATATCATACTCATTTCAAATTCTTTCTTCACCTCTTTCTGCAAACTTCTCACTTTCCTCATCATTTCCTCCAAATATGATATCATCAACAAATATTACCAAAATCATCAAACCATCATCAATTTCTTTCCAATAGAGATTACTATCTACCACACCTTTTCTATATCCAAGCTTTGTCAAATGCTTGTCCAACCTTGCATAACAAGTTTTGGGTGCTTGCTTCAAGCCATATAATGGTTTCTTTAGTTTTCATACCATGTCCTTATCATCTGTCAAAGAAAAACCTTCAAGATGCTCAATGTACACTTCTTCAAGTTCTCCCTTTAGAAGTGCTGACTTGACATCCATTTGATATAATTTGAATTTCTTTTGTGCTGCATAGGCTAAGAATAATCTTACTACTTTTATTCTAGCCATTGAAGCATAGGTCTCATCATAGTCTATTCCTTCTCATTGTGAGTAACCTTTACATACCAATCTTTTCTTATTCCTTACAACTTTGCCTTGCTCATTCATCTTGTTTCTAAATATCCATTTAGTTCCTATCACATTCTTGTCTACTAGTCTGGGGACCAATTCCCATGTCTCATTCTTTATTATCTGATCTAATTTTTCTTTCATAGCTTGTTTCCAAAATTCATCTTTACATGCTTCATCTGCATTCTTAGGTTCAACTTGAGATATCAAACATAGTTCTTCATTGACTCTACTTGTCATCATGCCTTTATCTTTTCTTCCAATGATCTGGTCAAATGGATGATTCTTTGTCATATTTTTCCCCAAATTAGAAGTTGCTATCTCAACTCTTGGCTCTACTGAAGGTTCTCAGCTTTGTTCCTACCTTGATTCTCCTTAATTCTGCAAATCATTATTAGTCTCAAGAAATGCTTCATCATTCCTTGGTTTAGTAATAACATCATCATCTAAATTGTAATCAACTTTTCTTTCTTGTATCTTGAATTTCTCATCAATTCTCACATTTTCACTTTCCATAATAGTCTCAGCTCTTAGATTATAACATCTATAAGCCTTTCTTTTCAATGAATAACCAAGAAACATACCTTCATCACTTCTAGCATCAAAATTACCAATATCATCATGTCTTTTGATATAACACTTACTTTCAAAAGTTTTGAAATACTTAACTGTAGGTGAGTGACCAAACCATAGTTCATAAGGGTTCTTGTTTGTGTCTTTCTTGACTTGCACTTTGTTCATACAGTAGATTGTTATATTCACAACTTCTCTCCAAAACATCTTGGATACATCATTCTTTGCTAACATAGCTCTTGTTGCTTCTGTTACTGACCTGTTGCTTCTCTCTACAATGCCATTTTGTTCAGGGGGTCCTTGGAGCTGATGACTATTTTTTGATTCCATTTTCTTCACAAAAGATGTTAAACTCATTTGAAGTAAATTCTCCTCCTTTGTTTGTTATTAAACATTTAATCTTCATACCAGATTCATTCTCAACTCTATTCTTGAATATCTTAAACTTATCAAATGCCTCAAATTTCTCTTTAAGAAATGCAACCCACATCATTCTAGAAAAGTCATCAACTAGAATCATAAAATATGTTTCATCATTGAATCCTTTAGTCTTCATAGGACCACTAAGATCTGTGTGTACAATCTCCAATTTTGCTGTAGTAGTAAACTTCTTGCAGGGAAAAGAAGTTCTGTTATGCTTTGCCAACACACATTCCTTGAAAATTGTGTTAGTAGGCTTTACAATCTTAGGCAAATCTCTAACTACAATCATACTACTAGTCTTCACAATACTATCAAAGTTTATATGACAAAATCTCTTATGCCATAACCAACTGTCATCTACATTTGCAACCAAACATGTCATTTTAGTAGGATTCAACTGAAACACATTACCTCTAGATTTGGTTCCTGTTCCAATCACCTTTCCATCTTTATCATTGATCATGCATGTCTTCTTTGTGAATTGTAACTGATAACCTTTGTCCACTAGTTGTCCAACACTCAAAATATTTTGCTTTAAAGCATCAAAAAAATATACATCCTTAGTGTTAGTTTTACCATCAAGAGTTATAGATCTAATACCTTTTACTTGGCATGCTACATTGTTTCCAACTCTGACAATGCCTCCATACTAAATTTTGAAGTCAATAAACTTGTTCATATCACTAGTCATATGATGTGAACAACCACTGTCAATTATCCAATCAAATTTCTTTTCAACCTGTGACACCAATGCTACTTTTTTTAGACTTTCTTCTTTAATTGCCACAAATCCTATTTCATCATCACTAGCAGTCACTACTTGTTCATCATAATCATTTTTTTCATTTGCATACAAACATTCTCTATCTTTTCTAGGTTTATAAATTTCTTTATACTTTTTCTCTCTTTTAGGATAGTTAGATGCATAATGACCATATTCATCGCAAGTCCAACATTTAAAGATTTTCTTACCTCCTTTTCTCTCTTCTTACTAGAAGGGCTACTCCTTCTTCAATATTTTTTTCCTCCTAAGATCTGCTACTACTAGGAAAGTCTCCTCTAACACTTGTTCTTCTTGATAAACGAGGTCAAATATTCAAGGCACTGAAAGTTATCTCTATTTTGGTCAATTCTCCAGATTGTCTAAGATCATTCTCAACTGCTTCAAGTCTTCCAAGCAATGTTTCCTTTGTGAAATCTTTGGTACAAGATATCAAAAACTCTATCATTTGAACTTCAAGCTTAAATGGTGGTGTTAAGCTCTTCAATATATTTCATATAACCTCATTATCTTCTTTGGTTTCTCCTTGAGATCTAATACTTGTAGTAATCTCTGATATTCTTCCTACAAATGTTCTTACAGATTCATCTTCGATCATTTTAACATCTTAAAACACACAAATCCAACTTTACAACCTCAATTCCTTAGAATGTTCATCACCTTCAAAATTGTTTTCCAAAGCTTTCCAAATGAAATGAGAAGTAGCAAGTGATTTTACCTAATTGTATTCATTTTCAGGAAGTGCAATCAATAATGCTTCTCTAGCTCTCATGTTGCACATAAAAAGATCTCTTTCTCCCTCAAGACAAGTTTCCAAATCCTTTTCATCAATGATTATATTTGCTAATTTTGTCAAGATCCAATATCCCACACCCATACACAATAGATGCAACTTCATCTTTTCCTTCTAGCTATCATAATTTGTTCCATTCAACTTCAAACTATATTTCCTGAACATGCTCGCCATGGATCTCCCAAAGTTGTTAAACTTTATCTTCAAGGACACAAGGCTCTGATACCAATTGTTAGAAATAATAGTCCACCAAGATAATTTAGGAGGGGGGGGAGGGCATGAATTAGTTATCCAACAATTAAAACATTTATCTTCTTTAAATAAACTTAACCATTCAACCAAAGTAAACAACAACCATAATAAGATGCATATAGACAATTACACCAGATATGTTAACTAGGGAAACCCTTGATTAGAGGGAAAACCCTAGTGGGAATGATGTCCACAAGATTATGTACTAATATAAATATTCCTTGTTAGAGGATGGACCCTATTAGGAGTCTACATTTAGTACATATGAGTCCCTATTAGGAGACTTTGAATCCCTATTAGGAGATTCTAACCCTGTTAGGAGTTGTGGTACAATGTATGAAAGATGAGCCCATTACCCAAACATGCAATTTCAACTACAAGAAGAGCTCATTGCTCAAACATGTAATTTACTATTATGTTCTTCTTTCCTTTGTTCTATCAACCAAACCAATCATTTTTAGACCTTGTAGACTAGGTCACGAACCTCAGATCCAAATATCAAACCTTGGATCACTCAACAAAACCTTGGCAATAAAGTTTCCTTGACTTTCACTCTGCTCTACTCAACTTCACATTCTGCTCTCTCTGCTACTTTCAATCTCTTCTCATCGATACACATGATAAAGGAAAATGTCCTTCCTTTATATTGAGTCCATAAAAAATTCTTTGAGTTAGCTGTTAGACCTTCTCAATCAATCATTATAGGAACACATTAAGAACATGTTACACTTAGTGATAACATTAATCTTCTGCCTTGGAACTTGAATATCTTTCTATACACATAATATAATGACAAAAAAACTTAGCCATGTTATCGCCAACATGGCTTATTCACATCCTCAACCTCAATTGTTAGAATAATAATTTTGCTAAGAGATATAACAAGTTTACTAGAACATTCCTCTATAAACTCTATCTTAGAATAGACATCACCAAAACTTACATAACTTCTTCTAGACTTATCATTTCTTCTTTTGATAATAATTGCATATATTAGATACTCAAAAGTATCTCCCATAACCTCAGATAGTTATAATACTCAACTAGCTATCCATACCATCTTGATCTTTCTATTGTTCTCTTGTCAAATACCACAAAAGATTGCTATGTTGACATTAATGAGAAACTCAGTCATGAATGTTACATATCATCATAGTAACATATCTACAATACTCCCCCATAGGAATATCATTAGCATTCAAGCTTCCAAAAACCTCTCAATAGAGAGAGGGTGAGGTGGAGTGTATGTTAGAGAAATAACTTTCAAGAAGAAAGCATTTATTATGGGAATTTTGAATGGAATCAAGAATTAGAAAAAGTCAAGGTAGAAGACCCAGACTCTTTGGATGCAGGAATGAGTATATCTTCACTGTGTTGGAACTGTTGGAGGAACTCCTTATGAGTGACTAGTTTATTGTAGAGTTTGAGGTGATGCCCATTGATAAGCAATTGAATCAAATAGGATCAATAATAGACAATTGGACTGTTCCATTTGGAAATACAACAACAATTTCATATGGTCCTAACTAACAACTTTGAAACTTTCCTAGGTTGTACTGATACCTAGAATCATAAAGAAGTGCCTAGGCTCCCACAAAATTTTTTTTATACTTGATAAATTTATCATGTTGTTATTTTCATTGATGTTGGATGAGTTTTGTGTTATTCAATGTAGATTTGCACCATTCATCAAGGCCATTTAAACTCAGAATTTAGTCTTGTTGTGCAATAGTAAGTTCCATACCAAGCTCCAAAGCAGTCCTCAATGTCTTATATTCAAACTCCATAGGCATTACAATTGACCTACCATGGATGAGCTTAAAAGGAGTAAAACCCATTATAAATTTCCAAGTGGTTCTATAAGCCCAAAGAGCTTTAGGAAGGCATGTGGCCCAATCCTTTCTATAGAGTGCTACTATTTTGGTGAGAATGGCTTCCAACTCCCTATTGGTAACTTCTACTTGGCCATTAGCTTGCAGATGGTAAGGTGATGATTTTCCATTCCAAATGGTATATTCCTTTATGAGAGAAGCTATTAGATTAGATGTAAATTGAGCTCCTTGATCAGATGTCAACTCCCTAAGGACACTAAACTATGTAAAGAAGGATTCATACAAGAAATTCACAACTTTGTTATCCCTTGGATGTTTCATGGGTTTGGCCTCTACCCACTTAGTTACATAATCATTGAAAAATTAAATATAGGATCTACCTTATGAAGAGGGTTCAATGGGACCTACAAAGTCAATTCCCCATTTATCAAAGGGTGCAATGACTATATGAGGTTGTAGGGGCATTTCATCTAATTTAGTGGGTCTCCCCATGCATTGACACTTATCACATTTCTTTGTGTATCTAGCTGCATCCTTGTATAAACTTGGCCAATAATATTTGGTAGTAAATATTTTATAGGTGGTCCACTTGGCTAAAAAATGACCCCCATAGGGCTCATCATGGCATGCCTTTAAGACATTATATGTTTCATCTTCCCTTATACATGATGTAGGAGCATCCTAGGCTTTCCTACAATCCTGCATGTTTGGAGGGATTTTGGTTAAGTGTTGAGGAGCATCGAGATCAAATTTTGGTGGATTTATGTTTTCATGGTTAGGGATGTCTTGGAGACACATTGGGGAACCTTTCCTCATGATTTCATAGAGATTGGATGGATTGAGTTGAAGTTTGAACTATTTGAACCTTGCTACTGAAACTGCATTTTTTTGATTTTTGGGTGCTTGTTGTAAAGCATGTAACTAATTATACTTAATGAATGAGAAGCTGTGCACTATAGGATTTGAAGAGGGCCTAGATTAATTCCTTGTTTCAAGTGCACAAGTTCTAAATTTTTATAGGTTGGGAGACATGGTAATTCTCCTGAAGCATCAATTTCTGGCAGTTTTACGTGACAATCTGTTGTGGGTGACTTTCAAAGTGGATGCACATTTTTCCTTGGGGAATCATCCTTTGTGAATTTAAGAGGTTGTAAAGGACTAATATTTCTACCTATTTCTTTAAGCATGATTTCTAATTCAATCGGAGCTAGGAGATATCACAATTTTACTCGGATATCAATTTCTAGAAATTTAATTGCTGTTGCAGGTTGAATTGTGGTATTTAATTTATGTATTTGTATTTAATTTATGTTCTAGGCCAAATTTTGGTGTAGATTGGTATAATTAGGGGTCTTGTGGAGTCTTTTAGTCATTTATTGAGTTTAGGAGTTGGAAGGATAGTTTCAAATTTGAAGAGCTAGAGCTGTGGCTTAGGAACTAGAGGATCTCTTGGTGGACTTGCAGGTACAAGTTTGGATTCTTCTTGGTGTTCTTATCTAGTTGTGAATCTCGACTAGCTAATATTGGTTGTAAGTTGGATAATTTTGGATCTTGTAGAATCAATTTTTAAATTTTCTATTTGTATTTGGCACTAACCCGGAAGGCCTTTCAGCCGGGCATATTACATGTAATCCGTTATATATCTATGAATCAATAATTGTAATTTGGTATCAGATCTTGCATTTTTGTTTCTTAGTGTTGTGTTTCCACTATGTGGTTGTATAGCTAGGGGCTAGGACATCTCCTTTAGGGATTCTCCTACCTTGCACTATGTTAGGTGGTATCAGAGTGAAGGTTATTCTTGAGTGTTTAGACAGATCACTGAAGCTGAGGCAGTTTGCACCAAGACTTGTATTGAAGAAGGTTGATCTTGCTATTGATTTATCTTCTTGATTGGTGGAGTTGTTGCTTAGGGTTTGCTAAAATTTTGGAAGATGCCTCCAAGAATATTGGACCTAAGGTAATTTCTGATCTTAGTGATACTGTAGAAGAATAGATCTCAAAGAAGATGAGAGCAAAATTCAGATCTAAGATTGCATTGATGAAGAGTGACATGATTGCTAAAATTTTAAGTGCTTTAGGTGGTGTACCTAGACATGTGGGTATTGAAGATGGTTATGAGGAAGCTACTGAAGACTTTGAATTTTTTGAATCAAGTGGTGACGCTAGAATTAATCATGTGGAGAGACCTATTGGAATTAGGGTTGGTCAATTTTCTAGTCCTGGATCTCAGTTGAAGCTGAAGCATAAGATGGAGATTTTTAAATTTTTAGGTACTTTGAATCTTGAAGACCTGATTGATTAGATTGGTGAATTGGAAGACTGCTTTGAGCTTGAGGATATTTAGGATCCACTCAAAGTAAGGTTAGCACAAACTAAGTTGAAAGGACATGTTGTTCTTTGGTGGAAGGAACTTCAAAGAGATAGAGAAGAGGAAGGTGAAATGAAGATCACTAGATGGAAATTGATGGTGACTAAATTGAAGGCTAAGTTCATTCCTACTGATTATGAACTTGAGTTGTTTAAAAAGTTTCAGAATCTAAAATAGAAGGATATGACTGTGAAAGATTATATAGAGGAGTTATACAAGTTGACTATTCGGTTTGGGCATATAGAATTGTCAAAAAAGAAGGTAGCTCAGTATATTAATGGTTTGAGATTCAATACTCAAGATGAGGTTGGTATGTTGAATATTTCTTCAATTGAGGATGCTTATTACTATACTTTGAGAGTAGAGGAGAAGCTAAAGAGGAAGAATCAAGGTAGTTCTTGAGGGAACGAGAAGTAGGATAGTTGAACATAAGCTAAGCCAAAAGATGAAGGTGAATCAAAACCTGCTGATCAGAAAAAGATGATAGGTGGAGGTAGGTTTAGAGGTAATTGTGTCAAGTGTGATCAAGAAGGGTATAGATCCTTTGAATGTCTGATTGGTAGGAAAATTGCTGTTGTGAATTAGGTTGAAGTCCAAGGCAGTTAGCCTAAGCAAGGAGAGAGTTTGCTAGCTTGACAAGTACTGATTGGTGAGAAGACATTGGATTCTTGTCAGAGGACTATTTTATTCAAAACTTGTAAGTTTTGTGGTAAAGTTTACAAAGTGATTGTGGATGGTGGTAGTACTGATAACCTTGTTGCTGAAGAGATGGTTCATAAACTTGGTTTGAAGAGAGTGAGACATCCTTATCCTTGTAGGATTGGCTGGTTGCAATATGAGCATGCTTTGGAAGTGAGAGAGCAATGCCTTGTTGATTTCTAGATTGGATAGTATAAGGATCAAGTGGTGTGCGATATTGTGGATATGAATAGTTGTTATGTGTTACTTGGCAGACCTTGGCAGTATGATTGCAGGGATGTGCATGATTGTGTCAGGAATGTGTTTACCATTGAGAAAGGTGGTAGGAAGTTTTTCCTGATTCCTTTTTAGAATGAAGAGATTGGTAGGAGGAACCTAAGTATTCAAAGTTGAGTTGAGTTGGTAGATTCTGAGAAGGTTGGAGATCAACATGGAAAGTAGACTTATGGAACACCTGTGGTGGATGCAAAGAAGACCAAGAAAAACAAGGGAAAGAGTGTACAAGCTGAAGACTTGGAGGACATGTATGTGAAGAACCAGTTTAGGATTTATGTGTTGAATCCCAAAAGATGTTCTTCCAGTTACTAGAAAATCTTTTCAAAATTGGAGTGTCTAATGCAGGAGCATCCTAGGCTTTCTTGCAATCCTGCATGTTTGGAGGGATTTTGGTTAAGTGTTGAGGAGTATCAAGCTTGGATTTTGGTGGATTTATGTTTTCATGGTTAGGGATGTGTTGGAGACACATTGGGGAACCTTTCATCATCATTTCATAGAGATTGGATGGATTGAGTTGAAGTTTGAATTGTTGAACCTTGTTGCTGAAACTGCATTTTTCTGGTTTCTGGGTGCCTGTTGTAGAGCATGTAACTAATTATCCTTAATGAATGAGAATCTATGTAATTAAAATTTTGAATAAGGCCTAGATTAATTCCATTTTTCAAGTGCGCAAGTTCTAACTCTTTATAGGTTGGGAGATATGGCAATTCTCCTGAAGCATCAATTTCTTGCAGTTTCATGCGACAGTCTATTGTGGGTGACTTTCAGAGTGGATGCACAATTTTCCATGGGGAATAAGCCTTTGTTAATTTAATGGGTTATAGAGGACCTATATTTATACCTACAATTTGAAGCATGAGTTCTAATTCAATCAGAGCTAGGAGATATCATGATTTTACTCGGATATCAATTTCTAGGTATTTAATTGCTATTGAAGGCCAACTTGTGGCATTTAAGTTATGCATTTGTATTTAATTTGTGTTCTGGGCTGAATTGTGGCTTAGATTCGTATAATTAGGGTTTTTTTGGAGTCTTTTAGTCATTTATTGAGTTTAGGAGTTGGAAGGATAGTTTTAAATTTGAAGAGCTAGAGCTGCGACTTAGGAACTAAAGGATCTCTTGGTGGACATGCAGGTACAAGTGTGGATTCTTCTTGGTGTTCTTATATAGTTGTGTATCTAGAATAGCTGGGATTGGTTGTAATTTGGATGATGTTGAATCTTGTAGAACTAATTTTGTAATTTGCTATTTGTATTTGGCCCTAAACTAGAAGGCCTTTCAACTGGGCATATTACATGTAATCAGTTATATATCTATGAATAATAATTGTAATTTGGTATTAGATCTTGCATTGTTGTTTCTTGCTGTTGTGTTTCCACTATGTAGTTGTATAGTTGGGGGCTAGGACATCTCCTTTAGGGATTCTCTTTCTTTGCATTGCGTCAATACACCTACACATTACTTGATTAGGACCAATATAAAACATAAATCTAGAAATTCAAGAATCTTTAAAACTCTTTTCATCTAGTAACTTCCTTTCTTTAGTAGAGAAGTGAACTAGTGTCTTTCTTGTGGTTAGGTGATTAGCAATATTTGAATACCATGGATTTTGTGCTAACAATAGAAAGATATGTTTATCTGGAAAACTGTCATCAATGGTTGTAGGATCATCAGGGACATGCAACCAAGAGAGGAAGTCTGCTACCACATTGGCCCTATCGGGCTTATCTACTATTGTGATATCAAATTGTTACATAAGTAGCAACCAAAAAGCCAATCTTCTTGATATTGCAGGCTTATTCATTAGATGCTTCATAGTAGAGTGGTCAATATGAACAAATATTTCATATCCAGTAATGTAGTGCCTGAATTTATTTAGTGTATAGATAACTGTAAGTATCTCCTTTTTAGTGACTATGTAGTTGAACTCTGTACCCTATAAATTTTTATTGATGAAATAAATAGTATATTCAACTGAATCTACCTTCTGACCTAGCACTCACCTATAACATAGTCGGAGGCATCTATATGAATGTGGAAAGGCAGTCCCCAATTGGGCCCTCTTAATACTGGTACTATGGCGAGAACCTCTTTAAGTTGTAGGAAAGATGTAGTACACTTAGAGTCCCACACAAATTCATAATCCCTTTTTAACAAGTTATAAAGGGGTGCTACAAGTTGACTAAAATTCTTGATGAATCTTCTATAATACCCAACATGTTCAAGGAAACTTCTCACATCCTTATGCGTCTTTGGCATAGGCATGGAACTGATAAACTCAATCTTTTTTGAATCTACTTGGATGCCTTGTGGTGAAATGAAATGACCTAGTACTACTCCTTCCATCATCATAAAACATTTTTCATTGTTTAGGGAAAGGTTATAGTCTTGGCATCTCTTGAGTACGCTTTCCAAATTTTCTTTTTCTTCATCAAAATTAGTCCCATAAATAGTAAAATCATCTATGTAGATCTCCATATAGTCAACAAATATATTAGAAAATATATTTATGGCAACTTGTTGCAATGTGGTTGGGGCATTGCACAAGCCAAAAGATAGGACTGAGTAGGAAAAATTTCCTCATGGGCATGTGAATGTTATTTTTTCTTGGTCCTCTATGGCTATTTGTATTTGATTGTAACCACTAAAACCATCTAGAAAAGAAAACTATTTTTTTCCATATAGATTGTCAAGAACTTGATCTATAATGGCAAGTGAAAGTGGTCTTTCTTGGTGGTTAAATTGAGCTCCCTATAATCTACACAAACTCTCCATTTTCCTCCCTTCTTTGGTACTATAACTAGGGGTGAGACCCATTGGCTATTAGAGACGGGGTAGATAAAACCAACACTTAATAGCTTCTAGAGCTCATTTTTAACTATATCCCTCAAAATAGGGTTGACTCTCCTCTGAGGTTGTTAGACAAGTTTGAAGTCAGGAATGATGTAGATCTTGTGAGTACAAAGCATATGATCTAATCCTTCCATGTCCATGTAGTCCCAAGAAAATGATTTTTGATTCTCCTACTATAATTGTAACTCAATTTTTTGATGGGAAGGTGATAAGGTATTTCTAACATTCAACTGTCTTCTTGGACCAGCTTCCATCTTAATGACCTTATTTTCCATGAATAACTAGGCAACTAAAGAATATTCTACCTCATGAGGTAATAATGTGTGAAGGAATTAGGAGTTCTTTGAATGCTGAGGTGTGTTCAAAGGTGGTAATATGGTTTCTAGGATACATTCTACTTGAGGACACACTTGAGACTCTACTCTATACTTATTCATGATAATGGATGAAATTATCTCATCTTCTTCCTGAGAGGCTACAAATGAATCTTGACCTATCATCATTAGTTGATGGAAGAAATTGACCTCTAGATCATCATCACCCAAGTTTGGCCAAATTACTTGGTGAGCTTGCAACAATGGTTGAGTAGGGGAGTATAAAGTCAGGTTCTTAGAATGGATACCATTGGATATTGTCATCTTACCATACTAACAAGCTCTATAGGCATTTGCAATAGCTAACCATAGTCATCTTAGAATTAAAGGATATCCACCCATATTAGCCTTTGGAGAAAGGACACCAAAGTCTATTGGATAATCCCAAGAGTTCAAGGTGACTGACATCTTCTATCATCCCATTTGCCTTGATAGTGGAATTATCAATGAGGTGAAGTATGGTTGGTGTTTCTCAGAGACCAATGATATGCAGTTGAGACAATACCTCCATTTTTCATGACATTAATGGATGCTCCTAGGTCAACTAAAGAATTTTGAACTTGCATCCCATGAATGGTGACAGTAACCATAAGACTCCTAGGGTTAGAATATTTGGGTATGGTTAATTTCTTCAACATTAGATCAAATAATTGTCCCAAGACATGAATAGTTTTTGGATCCTTCTTCTTCCTTCTTGGTTGTTTGATACATGCTTCCTTGATGGCTTTAGTATAGGCAGGAACTTCCTTGATATCATCAAGTAATGGTATTTTTACTATCATTTTCTTCAACTGAGTAAGAAAATCAATTAATGCCTTATTTTCTATAGGTTGACCTTGTTCCATCAACCTATGAGGAAACATAGGTTCTTTGGCTATAGGAGAGATCCGATAAACTAACACATTGACTTGTTCAATTGGGGAATCTTCAACTTCAACTATTATAGGTTTTTGTGGTGAAGAAAGAGCAATGCCAAACCTTAAGTGGATATCATTTAAGGAGATAGCATAACTCTATTATTGTGCTAGTTGTTTGGTATTGTTGGGATTAGTATTAGGTTAAACTGGTAGTTGAGTTTTTTTAGGGGGAGTATTAGTGGCTATAGGAGGAGGAATTAGAGCCTATTGTTGAGGTGGTGGCATTAAGGCTTGCTAACTAGGTTGGTTATTCCAATTTTGGGTTTTTTGCCAACCCTGTTGAGGTTGTTGCTATTGCTAGGGTTGCTGCCAATTATTTTTCCCAATAAAACTAGTATTTTGAGAAAATTTCCATTGATTGTTACTATTATAATTGTCTTTGAGCCCATGGACTTCGTTGAGAAATGTGGAGCACCTTTCCATTTTCATCAATGGGTTTAAACTTAGTAGACATTGATTATGACTCCAGGCTTACAACAAGCCTGCATCTATAATTCCTTTTCTTCTCCCTACAATGTAGACAATATTCAGCTAACATGGCATCAACTTCATCCTTCTTCCTTTTTGCTTGCATGGTATCTAGCTGAGTGGTGACATCATTACTGATGTCTTGTTTGAAATCTGACAACAAGTTGGATATCTCCATCTTTGATACTCTTGAACCACCGTTAGACTTATGTGGTAGGTCTCTAAGTCCCCTCCCTTTCTTCATAGTAGCCTTTCGATAGTGTAGATATATATTTTGTATATTAGTTCAATCTTTCTAAGTGATATCTCATCCTACCATAAGATCTAGGGCCTCAATACTTCCATTATTTACACCTCTCAGAAAAAAGATGTTTCTTTGATTCATCATTTAGTTGGTGCTGTGTGTTATGCTATAGGTTGAACATGAACTGTGACACATAATTGTCCAAAGTTTCATCTTCCTTTTGGGACATTTTGAAAATGTCATCTCCTTTCAAGTCTTGACCCCTACAATATTCTTTATACTTTGTAAGAAACAAATTTCTCATTGTAGGTCAATCTGTTATAACATTGACACCCAATCCCATGAACCATCTTAGAGAAACTTCCTTTAGGGTGAATGGAAACAACTTAAGCTTATGGATATTAGTGGTATAATCATAACTTATGTAAATGATGTCAAAATCAAAGAGGAAGGTTTTAGGGTCTTCAGTAATTAGGCCGTAGAACCTAGGAAGTGTAGCAAAAGGTTTGTTCTTCAAATTTTGATTACCTTGCTGAGGAGGGATAGGAAAAGAAAATGTAGGCTGAGGCTGAGCCATTCTTGGAGGAAAACCTAGTAGTGGTGGTTGATAGATAAAAGGGGCAAGTGGATTGTCTTGGTATTCAAGTTCAGCAAAAAGATAATTCAAATGCAAGGTTTCTTTAGAGGATGAGTGTATTCATTCTTGAGTAGCAACAAATGGATTTTCAAAGGGTTCTTCTTCTTCATTCTTTTCATGAGGTTCTTTAAGCTCAGGATTAAAAATATCTTCTTGATTGGCATGAGGAAGAAATCTCCCAAGGAGGTCTCTCCTTCTATGCATAAAATGCTTTAAGACTAAGCTCTAGAATATTAAAATTGGAAATGCAACTACTAAGATAAGTTTAAATTAACACCATCCCAACAATGGTGCCAAAAATGGTTGGGCCATCAATGTTAATTGTACCTACACAACCTATCAACCTTCGTACAGAAGAGTCTCCAAAGATTATACATCTAGCTCAATCATTGTCAGTTGCAGAAAAAGAGCAATTCACTCAATTTTTCTATGAAAAGATAATTAACATCACTTGGACATTATTTCCCAAGTTTTAGTTCATATCTTTTTGTTCTAGGGTTTTGAGTCAAATCAAGTGTCAATGTCTTGAGTCTGAGTCTAGATTGCCCACATGATGGCCTTTCTTCTCATCATTCCTTTGAGATAGCCTGATGCAAGAACTCATATGAGCAATACACTAGTCCATTGGCTAGGTGATTAAGTTTTGGAGGATTTTTTAGGCATTTCCCCGATAAGAAGAAGGTTTGGATATTCTAATGATTCATCTCTCTTTGTTCCTAAACATATTGGAGACAAAGATTCATGCTATGTTGTAGTTTTCATGAAAGATATTATAGATGATCAAAATAAAATGCAAGAGAAGCAAATAAATCATCAGAAATGGTGAAAGAACTTGGTCAAAAGTGGTATGAACCTCATTACAATGAAATCAATGACTTATATTTAATCTATACATCTACATTGCAAAGTTGACAAGTCAAATGACTCAGAGACTAAATCTAGATCATTAGATGAAGACCATATTGACAGATGATGTTTTACAGATGGAATTATAAGTATTCGATGATGAATCTCCTCAATAGTTAGGTCTTCAAAAATTCATGATTGTCGTTATGTCACTATGGAGAGTTGCACGAAGAATAATCATGGCAACATAGTGACAAGTTGACATCTATCCGTGGAACCCAATTAAGGGTAAGGTCACCAAAAGAGTCATTACCGTAGATCAAACTTGGAATCAAGGGTTTTTATTATATCACAATGGAAAGTTGCTTGATTGTTAATAATAGTGACATAACGACAGAACAACACATGTCCTAATGGGACAATTATATTCCATAGAGTGCCATGAAGTAAAAAAATCCAATGTTAGATTCTCCAAGCAACAAAATAGTGCCACCTATCTGCCATGATGTGCATAGTTGGAAAGTGGACCTGCATTGCGAAACAAACAAAGAGTTAATATCTTTTATCACCACCATTAAATAAAAAAGAGATCAATTCTTATCATTATGTTGCTATAGAAAGTTTCTCGAACGTTAATTATAGTGACAAAATGATGATTTTATAGTTACAAAGGAAAAATAAGGAAGTCTATTATTTTTGAATCATGATCATTAGTTTAAGATCGATGGTTAGAATTCAAAATTGTAGTGACCGTTGGAATATGAATTATACAGACTTGGCGCCAAACAACAAAATATGAAGAATTGAAGATTTCTACAAGATTTTTTGAAGTTGAAGGAAGATAAACAATCATCATATGTTTTCAAAAGTACCATGGATCCAAAATCATTGATATAAAAGATTCCATGTGTTCATATCATTGGATAATTCCATATTTTATTCTCTTTTCTATTTTGTGACTGTTTCTCTTCTGAACTGAGGAATGAAAAAAAACTATAAATGTAATCTCATTTAACGATACAAAGGTTGAAAAACTTGATGGTGAATTGGTTCTATAATTCCAGTTACCTTATTTTCTTGTCATGTTTTATTTCCCATGCATATATTAGTTCTGTATTAAGAGTTGAAAGACAAACATATGTGATTCTATGATAATCATATGGATTCCATTTCATTTTGGTAATTTTACTAAAGGTGATTCCATTTACTTTCTTCATATATGCTTTTGTTTCCTCTTTCTGGTTTCATAACATGTTAGATAGTTTCATTAGGAAATGAAAGATGAATGTCTATGAATCTATTAGTTATTAGTTGGATTCCATTTCATTCAAGGCTGATAGTGAAAGAAATTCCATTTTTCCTCATGTGCATATTTTCTTCATTCCTTTTCTACATTTATATGGTTAATCTTCATTTAGAATAGAAGTAAGAGTTAGAAATCTCAAGATAATCTACTACATTCATTTCATTGGGTGTGATAGGTTATTCAAATATAATTTTCCTGAATTGTTTGTGTTTATAAACAATTTGGTTATCCTTTATTGCTCTTTGGTTAAGAGCTTATAATGTCAAAAAATTTGATCTCATAAAAACATATTCATTGCATATCATTACAAATCATAAGGGAGTTGTACCTAGTAATTCAAAGGGTAGTGATAGAATACATACACTGACCCATTTGTTGGTAAACATCCTTTTGTCTCTCCAAAAAATTGGGTATCAAAGAGTCAGGTTATAAAATCTAATAGGAGGACAAACTGTTAACCAACAATTTTTGGTGACTCTGTTGGGGAGATTCAAATGAAATCTTTGAATTTTTCTTCATATTAATTTACAATCCAATTCCATATATTTGAGTTGTAAGATAGGACTTGTGGTAGTGAGGTGTTTTCCATAAGAACTTAATACCAGTTTTACAACCTCAACTTGCTAAAGAAAAGAAGAAAATTTAAAGTTGAAGGTTGGTAAGGTAAATTCAAAACACCATTTTTCTAAATATTTAATATACCCCAGATTCCAATTATACTAGGAGTGCCAAGGAGAAAGGTAAGATTGAACCAATGTACGAAGAGCTCAAGAAAGCCATATTTCCTATCTTAGAAGATCTTTGTAGAAGAGGAAGGGCACGTGCAAGGGAATTTGTGGCTAAACAACTCCAAGATACTAACTTGTCTACAATTGTTCCTCCTAATAGAACATAGAGAAGTCAATCTTCTCCTCCTCCTATGGTTAAGACCTCTATTCCTCCTACTTTTGATGCATTGTTGTTGATTGGTGCAACACTTCCAGTTTCCATTACTTTTTAGACAAACCAAATTATTATACCAGTAACTATGGAACTTCCTTGGGAAAATGCTATTGGTCCTCTTGCCCTTGGAGATAATAATGATTTTCCAAGAGCATCAAGGAAGAATTTTCCAAAATTTAATGGTGATGGTACCATCTTTGTAGAATAGCACCTAAGTGCTTTCCATAAAGCCTATGGTGTAGTAAATCCTCAACATGAGCATGTGGCTATCAAAATTTTTGTAGATACACTTGTAGACAATGCTACTAATTGGTTTCAAGACCTACTTGCAGGATGCATCACAAATTGGGATACTATGTGTATTGCATAAAAATGTAATAAGAGGAATAACACTAATCAACTAATGCATACTCCTACATGATTATACAAACCTCAAAATAATGCAAGATAAACATGTAAAAAGCATAACATGAAACAAAAAAGAACATAAAATCATTCAAAATATCACTATGTAAACCTCATGAAACCATCAAGTGATTGATAATTTCACACTATGGGATGTGGTTGCTCACAAATCTAGCAGCATAACAATGAGGTAGATAGTGCCTTTGAAAATGAGGAGAGGGCTCTCTTTTTATAAGAAAATGGATGCAATGGACGACTGAGATTAAAGGCAAGATGAAGGGCTAGGATCTCTCAGGATCGATGAGGTGTCCATGAGGTGGAGGCCAAGTAGTCTCCAAATGAATTAGGGTTTTGACCATTCAAAGGGGGCAATATGCTCACACATGTGTGAACAACCTTTGATGGTGACATGATCAATGAGGTGTGAGAAGCATGGCTTCTCACACATATGTGAGAAGCATGGCTTCTCACACATATGTGAGACAACTTGATTCTCATGCAAGAGGACAAGTGTGCAAGAGGTGTGAAAGACATGAGGGATGAGGAAAGTGTGAACATCTCTCACACATGTGTGAGGATTCTTCACACATGTGTGAGCACACACTTAGGATTAAAAGGTGATTAGCTAGGTGATTATGCCAAGCAAGCATGATTAGGAAGTGGGTAGGTTTAAAAAAGGTGGGTTAGGTAGGATAGTGAGGTTAGGTGAGGGTTAAAAGTAGGAGCCATGTGCTCAAATAGGATTAAATGTAATATTTAATTCCAAGGGGGATTAGGCAAGGATTAATTAAGTAAACAAAGTACTTAATTAAAGTGAATGGGTTAGCATGCAAGGGGAATATGTTAAGATTTAAATAAACCTTAGTTTATTTAAATCAAGGAAAGGGGAATATAATTAAATAAATGTAAATTTATTTAATTAAATGATAAGGTAATTAAATAAATAATAAATATTTATCTAATTGGTAAGGAAATGGGTTTTAAACAATTTTGGGTGTCTACATTTTTCCCTTATTTGATATAGCATTAGTAATGTTATATTAAAGAAGAATAAAATATAGTGGCTAAGAGGATAAGACTAGTAGCATAATGCCCCAGTCATGGAAGGATGAGGAAGGATGATGAGGAAGGAGTGGTATGCCCCCTCGAGAGGACATGTGGGTTAGGAGAACACGGATGTTCTCTCAAAATGGATAGGAATAATGGAAGGGAGTTATGCTGCAATGGCATGAACAACCTAAGTTTGATATTGTATTTAACACTATGCACCAAGGTATGAGGAACCAAGATGACAATGTGTCAAGTACGTGATAAAAAGAGTCTAATACAACCATATGCCTTATGAAACCATGAGATGGAAGACCATGATTCTTGGGATAGTAGGATGCAAAGACCATGATAAATGCAAAAAATACTAGTGCATACAAGTAACAAGCAATCATGCACAAAAGACCAAAAGAAAACCACCATTTTGCCCCTAGTCAAGTTGAAAACCCATTAATGGATCCATTGATGATGATTGATTAAGGATGGCAAAGCTAACAATAAGCGTAATGCACATCCAAGGATTGGGAAGGATTCATCCCATGATAATGATGTTTGAATATGGTTAATGGATTATCAGCTGATTGGGTCAAATTGATGAATTGATTAAGAATTGATGCACACGATTACAAGATTGGATTGATTGAATTAGTATTGATTGCATAGTGAGAGACTTTTTTTTTTTTTTTTGATATTATGGCAGATAGAAGAAATTGAAATGAATGTGAATGAGATTGGAAGAATGATGTTGATAGGATGAAGAATGATGAAAGTAGAATAGAAATTGATGTGAAAGAATTAGAAGAATTGAAAATTGATTGAATTAGAGGATGAATGAATTGGATTGAAGTGATTTGAAGAATTAGATTGAATGTGATATGAATGGGGAATAGAATGGATAGAAATGAATTGGAACCAATGACAAGGGAGAGCCAAGGCATGGTAAATGGAGGAAAAGCAACGTGATGTTGGTGGATGCAAGGAATAGTGAAAGGATATGAGGGGCCAAATGATATGGTGGTGAAAAAATGCGGGGCCAAGGATCATGTGTCAAAGGAGTCCAAATGCCCCATATTAAGGATAGGAAAATGGAAGGAAATATGGTGGGAAAGGATGCATGAAAATGAAAAGATGGTACAAAGGCTAGTGTGTGGAGGACGAGAAGACATGTCTTCTTCCAAAGCATATAAAATTTTTTGGTATTGTGCCTCTAGTATTGATCATGAGCATGGGCATGAAAGTGCAATGAATTAGGAAAATGTGAGGGAGGGTATGAAATAGGGATAATGATATGAAGGGTATGACTGAAATATGGGATATGAAATGGAAGGGAATGGATGGGATAACCAAGATCAAGGACATATGAAAGAAGGATGGAAGTATATAGGAGTATGGATGGAAAATGGATGAATGAACATGACAAGGACTATGGGCTGCAAGAGAGGGATAGCATGTCAAGATCAAAGATATGAAAGGATGATGGAAGTATATAGGATAATGTATGGATAACGAGAAAGGGACATGGAAGGTGCATATGGATGGATGAAAGGAAAGTGAAAGTCAAGATCAAAGATGGAAAAAGGATGATTAATGGTAGATGGAAGTATGGAAGATATGTAAGGAAGAGTGGTATGGATGGAACTTGCCCCCAGTGTAGAGTGCAAGTGGAAGAGGAAAAGTGAATGGATGGATAAGTGGAAGTGGAAGGCAATGGACACATGATAGGAAAATGAAGGGAGGACTCAAACATCTAGATATATGGATGGTATCCCTTGATATATTTTCCTTTTTTCTTTGTTATTTTCAAGGGATTTTGACTATTTGCTCATAGATGTTGGGAGGGTAGTGAAAAGAAGGATGAAGTGGATTGGGGAATGGAGGACAAGAACTTATGAAAAGGATTAGATAAAGGAGGTGGAGTGGGTGGTAGGAAGACATGGTTGATGGATGCTAGGTTGAAAGGCTTGTGAGTGAGTGGATGAAGGAGGCAGAAAGATCGTCATTGGCACACACCTTGAAGGGTGATGGAAAGGAGGAAATTGTGGAGGATATGCAGGGGAATGTGTGGATTTTTGGATAAAGGGACCCAAAATGGATGAAGGAGATGGTGGATTTGGAATGGTGGATTTGGGTATATAAGGACCCAAAATGGATGTGGAAGCCTTTGGATTAGCCAAATTGGATGTCATTTTGAATCTTTCTTTGAGATTCATTGCTACATTAAGTAGTTTTGGTATCCAAAAAAATTTTGCATTGTTGATTTTTAGCCTTTGTGGCCTTTTGATTTTGTTTTGGATCATATTTTTCTTTTCTTGGACATGTCGTTTAGAGGGGACATGTTGAACCTTGGGCTTTTGTGGATTTTTGGCTTTATGCTCTTTTTCTTTGGCATTCAATTTGCTTCCATTGGCTATGGTATGGGTGGATGAAGATAAATGGGGTGGAGAGCTTATGGATGGTGAACATTGGAAGGAGTTCAAGGACGTGTGCCTTTGTTGATCGTTAGTTGGAGCATGAGCGGATGAAGTGGGAGACATGGATATGGTGGATGAATGTATGTAAGGGCCCAAAATGGAAGGAAGGAATGAAGGATTTGGTGGTGGAACATAAGGACCTAGAATGGATGGAAGTGAGGAAGGAAGTGGAATATGGATATAAGGTCCCAAAATGGATTTGGAAGAGGAAGGGTGGGAAGTTTTAGGTTTGGAAGGAGGAATTGTGGAAGGTGTACCAACATCTTGAGCCATGTGTTCTTCAATGGGATACTTATCATTTTCAACACAAGATGCGAGTCCATGTGTATGGGGTTCATGAGTGGATGGGATAGGTGTGACAGGATCATGTGGAGGATTAGGAGGGAGAATAGGATCATGAGATGGAGGGGAATCATGAAAGGAAAATGAAGGGGTGATTTGATCTTGACTTAGAAGAGGATCATGGAGTGGAACGAGTGCATCATGAAATGGAATAGGACCATGAGATGGAGTGGAGGGAATGGAACCATGAGATGGATTGATTTGACCTTGACATGGAGGAGAGCTAGTGGATGGAGTGGAAGGAGAATCTTCATGAAGTGGAGGATTGATGGATGCTAAGTTTGGAGATGGAATGCAATTGGTGGTACATGGAATTCCTTGATCTTGATTAGGGAGGGGATCATGAGATGGAATAGGAGTGATAAATGGATCTTGAGGGATAAGGGAAAGATGGGATGAAGAAATGCTCAGATCTAGAGGAGAAGATGAAACTATAATGTCATGCTTTGGAGGACGATCATGAGATGGAATTAGGGGTATGACTTTGGGTGATTGGCTCTCTTCATTTTGAATTTTACACTTAGCCAAGAGTGATGCAAAATACCCCTTACGAGGTGGGGATGATGTTTTTGGAGGATTAGGATTGTGTGAAGGTGGAACTATGGGTAGGGGATTGCATTGAGGGGTAGGGTTGGATGGGACATGAGGACTATGGTCTTCAAAACATGGGGAAAGAGGACACATGGCATGGAAGGTGGCCTCTTTCTGTGGACTTGCGAAGAGATAATTTTGTAATTGTTCCATTTCCATGGCAAGGGCATTGATGTTGGAGGAATAGTGTGGGCTATGAATGGAAGTATATGTAGTTGAAGGATGATGAGGTGGATTTCCCTTGTCAAAGGTAGAAGAATAATGGACATGAGATGGATGAGAGTTGGATATGGAGTGTTGAGGATGGATTTGATATGCAAGTTGAACATGAGATATAACTCCATATTGTCTTTGAATATTGTCAACCATTTGATTAAGCAAATTCAAATCCATAGATTTTAGAGGAAGAGTGATGAAAGATTTGATGATGGATGGAAGATGAACTTAGGACTAGGAGCTTTGGACTTTGTGTTGATTTGATGTGAATTGGATTTGATTTTATTTGATTTGATTGAATGTGATATTGAATTGGATTGGATTAGGGTTTGATTTGATGTGATAAAAACCCTATGATATTGCAAACAAGTGAATGTTAGATTTGAAGGAAAGTCCAATGTTGATGACAATGCTCCTATGTCCAAAGTAGAATTATGTGATGCAAAGTTGAATTAGAAGAAGATGTGAATGAAATTAGAAAGATTGAGTATGGATGAATATGTACATGGATTGAATTAAGAATTGATTAGAAATGAATGAATTTGACAAGGGATTGGATTAGAAGGATGATGATGTGGAGAATTGAATTAAGAATGCATTATGAGATTAGTGGAGGAAATTGAATCGAGATGATGATGAAGCATGACTAAGATGAAGATTATGGATGAGATTGAATGACGAGGAAATGATGTGGACAAATGGAGATGATTAAGATGTGGAGGAATGGTTTGAATGATGAGAACAAGAGATTTATGAGGCTGATGACTTTGATGAAGAGAAGACATAACGTGGAAGTGATGTGGATAGCTTGACTAAGAGGATCTAAGCCAAGACATGTTTTTGTTGTTTTTGAAATTGTTTTGATTTTTTTGAATTTTTGAAGTTTTACAATTTTTTTGGGTTTTTATGTTTTAAGATGTTTTTGGATTTTTAGATTTTATAATGTTTTTGGATTTTTGTGTTTAAGATGAAAAATTAAACAAGGAAATATTTACAAGGCAAGTGTGTTTCAAACACTCAAGAACGTCAAACACACCAACAAACTTATAAGGTTGCAGCTAGGATGTACAGGGATAAACTAGAGGGTGTCCTCGATATACACAAGGTACGTGAGGCCCAAATCTATAGATGAAAGAAAATACCACCACACAGCCAGGGGGAGACGGTAACCCAAATCTCCTCCTTCACTTCTCAAAGGTATAAAGTTCTTTGGGGCTTAGCCAAGAGTGAAAATATTTTGCTTCCAAGAGAGGTGTCTTTCGATTCACCTCTCGATATTTATACTCCACTAGAACATTGGAGTTGAGGTCATCCCAAGGGGTGATGAAATCCTCAAGAAGGCCTCTTAAAAAAGAAAAACAAGACCACTTATTTCTTGTGCACCCAAGATCACCCAAAGACGCAAGGGGAGAGAATACGTAAGTGGTCTTGGGGTTTAAAAGACATGCATTCTTTCCCGATGAAACTTTAGGTTTTCTAATCTATGTGAAGACACATGTGTTTATAACATACAATGTTCTTTCCAACTTGAAATCATCGTCAACATAAATGAGAATGCGGATTCGTCAACAAGAAAGTAAATCAAGTATGTGCATAAGCAAGATTGTTGGAAATGAAATCAATCTCTCTTAGGCATTCAAGATTTTGTGAGTTCATTTTAAGCTCCAATTTCAAATATTTTCTAGCCTAAGCATACATGTCCATTTCCTTAAGGCATTCAAGAGTGTGTGAATTTATTTTAAGCACCAAGTCCAAATGTTTTCTATCCTAAACATGCATGTCAATTCCCTTAGGGCATTCAAGACTGAATTCAATTGTTTTAGCTTTAACCATGCATTCAAAGATGAGTTTTTAAGCATACAAGTTCATTTCCAAGACCAAATTAAGGCAAAACTTGCAAGCAATATGGTTAGTGAGAAAAATATCCCTACAAACACAAGTTAGGGCAGCGAAAATGTAGGACAAACATGAAACAACCCTACAATGAAAGTGTCAGCACAAAGTTCAGACTTTGATAGAAAAATAGAGATCAAAATAGCATCAAAATTTGGCAAAATTAGCACCATCACGACGGGCTTAGAATCAGCTTTTCGAAAATATTTTGTTTTTAAAAAACGGAGCTCGTATGCTCAAGTTATGAGCAAAAAACCAAAGGCTGCTCCTTATAGCTTAGAAGGGCATGAAATGCTGATGCAATGCTAACATCAGTGACTTGAGAGCAAAAATTTGATGGTTAGAGACACGTTAAGCAAATTTTTTTTTGTTTTTGCACATTTTTGCTATAAAAAAAAAGGTAAAATCCAATGGTTTAAAAACCTTATATTGCCCAGATGTTTTAAAAATTTAATTGAAAAAAGTAATTAAAATTTTATGAGTTTAATCTAAATATTAAAAAATTAAAATATGGACGGAGGGATAGTAGGTTGAGTGGAGGGTTTGAGTGGGCAAAGGGAGTTGTAGGCCAACGAAGGTGGAAGGAGTTGCGTAGAGGGGCGGAGCAAGGTTTTTGGTGGTGGAAGGGCGTTGCTCGGCCATGGGAGGAGGGTTAGCAAAGTGAGTGTTTTGGCGGGCCAAGGGAGCGGAGGAAGCAACGAAAGTAGTGACCATGGGGAGGAGCGAAGGTTTAGCAGAGTCGAGGGGTAAGAAGGGCGCGGGGAGGAGGTGGTGCTCGCGGGGGTTTCGGCAGAGGCAAGTGAAGGGCCGCAGTGGGAAGTGCAGAGAAAGGTGGTGGTGAGGTTTGCAGTTGAGCTGAGGTCACGATGGGGAAGTAGAGGTGGTGTTCGTGGGGGTTTCGACGGAGGCAAGTGAAGGGCTACGGTGGGAAGTGCAGAGAAAGGTGGTGCGGTGGAGTGGAAGTGGGTGACAGGGTTACAGGTTAACTGTGGGTGGCAGGAAGAAGCGGTGGCGGCGAGCATTTGCAAGGAGTCTATAGTGGTTGCCAGGGAGAGTTGGCGGTGAGGCAGTGGAAGGTGTAGATCGGGTGGAGGCTGGGTTGCAGAGGGTTTGGAATAGCGAGTGGATGGTGGAGGAAGCGGGGAGAATAGGTGGCGGGAGGGAGTTGGAGGAGGGGGGAGTGGGGGCCGACCTGCAGCCAAACAAAAAGAAAGTTAGAGTATGTTTTTTTTTAAAAAAAATTTTTAAAAAAAATCTTTCTGATTTTGTATTTTTTTGTTTTTGTATTTTTTTTTGATTTTAAAAACAATTTATATATATGTTAAAAATGCATAAAAAAGAAGAAGATATAAATAAAACTAAGCCCCCAACCCCCCCCCCCCCCCCCTTTTTTTTTTTTTGCTTTTAACCTATTTATCTATGAACAAAGAAGGGATTTTTTTTTTTAAAAACATTTTCTCTATTAACAAAAAAAATAAAATATTCAACTTATATACACCCTAAAATTTGAAAACAGAGCAATAAAAAATAAAATATAGAGTGTTATATGTCGAAAAACTTCCCTTATGTCCTCCAAACGTGATGATGGGCTTTATGGCTCGATTAGACACTCCTCATGAAACTTGATCTCCAAATGCAAGCCCTTGACCTACAAGCTTGAAAAATCACAAAACACTCAAAAACACATTAGATGGTTAGTGGGTTCGAGTCCCACCGGGCGTGCCAAAATGTATTGCATAAAAATGTAATAAACGAAATAAACATTAAACAACTAACATCTATTCCTACATGATTATGAAAACCTCAAAATATGAAAGAAAATGAATAAAATAAGGATAACATGAACATAAAATAACTTAATCTACTCAACATAGCACATATGCAAACCTCATGAAATCACCAAGTGATTGATGATTCCACATTATGGGATGTGGTTGCTCACAAATCCAGCAACATAACAATGAGGTAGATAGTGCCTTTGGAAATGAGGAGAGGGCTCTCCTTTTTATAAGAAAATGGATGCAATGGATGACTGAGATTAAAGGCAAGATGAAGGGCTAGGATCACTCAGGATCGATGAGGTGTCCATGAGGTGGAGGCCAAGTAGTCTCCACATGGATTAGGGTTCTGACCATTCAAAGGGGGCAATATGATCACACATGTGTGAGCAACCTTTGATGGTGACATGATCAATGAGGTGTGAGAAGCATGGCTTCTCACACATGTGTGAGACAACTTGATTCTCATGCAAGAGGACAAGTGTGCAAGAGGTGTGAAAGACATGAGGGATGAGGAAAGTGTGAACATCTCTCACACATGTGTGAGCACACACTTAGGATTAAAAGGTAATTAGCTAGGTGATTATGCCAAACAAGCATGATTAGGAAGTGGGTAGGTTTAAAAAAGGTGGATTAGGTAGGATAGTGAGGTTAGGTGAGGGTTAAAAGTAGGAGCCATGTGCTCAAATAGGATTAAATGTAATATTTAATTCCAAGGGGATTAGGCAAGGATTAATTAAGTAAATGAAGTACTTAATTAAAGTGAATGGGTTAGCATGCAAGGGGAATATGTTAAGATTTAAATAAACCTTAGTTTATTTAAATCAAGGAAAGGGGAATATAATTAAATAAATGTAAATTTATTTAATTGAATGGTAAGGTAATTAAATAAATAATAAATATTTATCTAATTGGTCAGGAAATGGGTTTTGAACAATTTTAGGTGTCTACACTATGAAACAAAGGTTTGAGGAATGTTACAAAAGTACAGAGGTTGCACAAGTATTGTTGTTGCAATTAGCACAAATAAAGAAAGAACCATCAGTTTCTATGACATATTTTAATACAAGGTTCAATAAACTCATCATAAGAATACCTGCTGCAAGTGTACCTACAAATGATAATAAGAAGACTTTCTACATAAGCTCTATGCCTCTTGATCTAGGACATCAAATTAGAAGAGAAAATATAGAAAAATTGCAAGCTACCCAGACACTAGTTGTGTAGATGGTGGATGATATGATAGGCTCTGGTAAGTGGAAAAGAGATTTCCAATCTAGAACCATGGGCAATAGAACTAGTATTTCTAATAATATAGAGGCTATGCTTCAAAAATTGTCTAATGAGCTCATTTCATTGAAGAAACAAATCAATAGGCCTGCTCATCCTTTTCATCAACCTTATCAAGAAGGTTATAGAAACCCAAATGGAGGTAAAGCATTGCAAATACCACCTATTCAACAAAGATTACAATTAAAGGTGCCCAAAAAAGATAAAATATGTATGCTTTTCATCTAAGGGTAGATCATGATGGAGATACTTGTGTTGATATGTTTAGATATAGGTAGATGGTGGATAACAAAGAACAAACAATTAAATACCCTAAAAGTGAGGATGATCATGCTCCTTGTGGTGACTCTAAAAATTATTTATTAGAGTATGAATCAGATTCGAAAGCAAGTAGTGACTATTTTGCTACTCTAGAAGGACCTTAGTTAACAATAATGACTAGAGGTCAAAACAATAGAAATCAAACTAACAATTTAGTTCCAACCAAAATAATGCACCATCAAAAAAAGCTAATAAAGATAGTGGCATAGTAACTTCAACTTCACAAAAGGAGCACAAAGATAAATCAACTAATCCCTTGACATCATACAATACTGTGAAGAGGTAAGAATCCAAATATTTCCATTAGATAATGTAAAGTCTAATCCTAATCAATTGAAATGATTAGTTGACCATTGTAATAGTAAAGATGCAGGTCATGTTAATATTAATGCTAATTTTGATCACCACAATAAAGCTAGCACTAGTGGAACTTCTGTAACTAATGAAGATTTTGCACTCCCCAAGTTGTTTAAAGACGAAGAACCTCTTGTCCTGGCCACATGTCCAAATGAGAGACTAGATCCCTTTTATATTTCCTTGTTTATCAATAGAAATAGATTGAGTAATTGCATCATAGATTCATGAGAAAATTTCGGTAGATGTTATTTAATGGATGCAAAACAAGTGCCTTGCTTGGATAGATTAACGATGCTCAAGTTTTCCTTGCTACTTATCCTTCCAAAAGGTTAAAAATCACTATTCTAGTGGCATACATCCCTGCAAGCTATGTCATGCTCCTAAGTAGAAGTTTCTACAAAGGCATGGGTGGGGAGATAAAACTAGATTGGTCTTGTGCTACTATCCAAGTTGGAGATAAAAAGGTGAAGCTAAAACCAGAAGAAAAGGAAAAATTTACTATCCTGAAATTAAATGACCCTAGATCTTAGATCTTGTATTGAAATTTAGTTTGATAATTACATGCTTTTATCTAACACCTTGATATTTTAGAAAAATTAGAGAAAACTAAAGGTGATCAGTTGTGGACTCTGGAATTTGATGGTAGTTGTGCTAATGTTGGTTTAGGTGTAGGAGTAATGTTTACATCACCTAGTGGGGAAATGAATTACTTGGATTATAAGTTAAATTTTTTAAATACTAACAATACTGTAGAATATGAAGCTCTTCTCCTTGGATTAATGACAACAAAACTAAAGGGATTCAAGATACTTAAAGCTCAAGGAGATGCAGAGTTGGTGGTGACACAAGTCAAAAACCAATATGCAGTAAAGAACTCAAGATTGAGAAACTACCATAACAAGGTGTGGGATGAAATTGAGAGTTTGGATGCTTTCTCAATTATATTAGTATCCTAGAGAATTCAATTCAATAGTTGATTCGTTGGCAGCTTTTGCATCATTGCTTCTACCACATTCGAATTTCAAAGATCAGATCCATAAAGTAGAAGTTCTATTCAGGCCCAATTTCCCTGGTAATGAAGATTCCTAGTCGGTGTTTGATGATGAAAAACACACACTAAAATTCATTGAAGGGGAAGATCCTTTTGAATGCTTGTATTTTGAAGGAAGCACTAATGCAAATGGTGATGATTTAGTGACAAGTGATAAAAATAAAACAAAGCCTGATATGATTGAATTGAAAGGTAATAAGATTCCAACCCATCTAATCTCTTTAGAAAAACTTTTTGATAGGCATGGTGCATATATAAAGAGGGAAAGAGATAAGAAAAGAAACACCTATGGTGAATATGATGGAATCAATATAGGGACAAAAATCAGCCCAAAAATGATAAACATAGGAAAGTGTTACACACAAGAGGAGAGGGTAGAGATCATGAAATTACTTATTGAATTTCAAGATGTATTTTCTTGGAGTTATGAAGACTTAAAGAATTTCATGGGTGGAAAGTTAAAACATGAAATCCCCTCTTAAACCAGTAGAAACACCATTTAGGCAGAAACAAAGAAACTATAACCCTATAGTTGAAGGATCAATCTTTAAGGAGATTGGCAAAAATGTTGTAGGCTAGGATTATATATCCTATTCATCATTCTACTTGGGTTTCTAATATTGTGCTAGTGAGGAAGAAGAATGGAGAGATAAGGATTTGTGTAGATGTCAAAAATCTAAATAAAGCCACACTCAAAGATAATTTTGCTCTCCCTAATATGGATCATCATTTATGAACTGTTGTAGGATAAGAAATGATGTCCATGTTAGATAGATTTTCAAGATATAATCAAATTCAGTTAAATGAAGTAGATCAATTCAAAACTACATTTACCACACATGGGGTACTTTTTCCTACAATAGAATGACTTTTGGCCTAATTAATGTAGGTGCAACCTTTTAGTGTGGCATGAATTTGGCCTTTGGTGATTTGAAATATAAAATAATTATAATATACCTTGATGATTTGACAATATTTTCTAAGAAGAGAAAAGATCATATCAAAGATCTCAAAAAAGTGTTACAAAGATGTAGAGATCATGGTGTCTCATTGAATCCAAAGAAGTAAGTGTTTTACAGAAGGAAATTTGTTTGGTCATATTGTATCCCAAGGAGTGAAGATTGATCGAGACAAAGTTAAAGCTATCCAACAATTAGGACTACCATTTAATAAAATTGGAGTGAAGTCTTTGTTTAGCCAGGTAAATTTCTTGAGGAGATTTATTCATGACTTCTCTAAAATAGTTAAATGTATAGTTGATATGATGAAAGGAAATAAAACTTTCAAATGGGGTGATGTTGGGAAAAATGCTTTTGAAGATATCAAGGGTGCCATTTCCAAAGCCCCCATGCTTGTCCATCCTAACTACACTAAAGAATTCATCATTTACTATTATGCCTAAGAACATACTATGTCAACTATATTGATGCAAGAAAATAAAGAGAGAATACAAGCTCCAATTTCTTTTATGAGTATACCATTAAAGAATTAGGAATTGAGATACTCATAGATGGAAAAACATGCATATGTAGTTGTTGGGATTCTTTAGAATAACTGAGGGGGGGGGGGGGGGGGGGGGGGGGGTGGGTGAGTCAGTTATCCAATCTCTAGATGTATAATAAAACTTTTCATAGCTTATTGAACCCATAAAACATTTATCATGATGCATGCATCCATAAGATTATGCAATCACTTAAGACTTTTAGGTTACTGTCAAATCAATTTGCAAAAATGTAAACATGAAAGATAAGAGATTCAATAACATACTTGACACAATGATTTATGCAGAAACCCAATTTGGAAAAAGCCACCAGTAACATGCTACTCTTTCTCACTCTTTTGAAGTGATACCCCGTGAAAGCCCAAACTTGTTAATGGTTACAATGCACACTGTTAAATGTGACCCGGTTAAAGGATTTCAATAACCCTATTAGGAGTGAGCCTTGTTAGAGGACTTTGGACCATTCACTTGGAATGTCACTCAGTTAAAGGATTTAGAGATGACTGTTAGGTCAACCTTAATCCAAAGCATTTACCCTAGACTGATACAATTATTAGAGAGTAGTAGTAAGGATTTATCTGATAACAACTTACAACTCCATTTGCAAATTATAGATCTCTATTTTAGTTCTCCATTCTACTTGGCTTTCACACACTTCAGCTCTGATAGCTTGTTCACCCTTCAAGCATCCATACCCTTAAGCCTTCTTTCTTAACTTGTCAATGCCAACTCTTCACTTCAGTCACTGAATGGAGCAATACCCTAGACTCCTTGTCTTTCTTAGGTTCTCTCACATGAAAAAACTTGCTTATGACCAACCATCCCTATAAATAGAGAATTAAGATATTTTTCCATTCATTCTCCATCATCCAATTAGGATTAGGAAAGATTAGGTAGGATTCAATGAATCTACCCCTCATTCCATTTCATTTCTAGAAACTTCTGCTTCAATTCTCTTTGAATTCACCTCAAAAGGTTTACCATGAATTCTATGCCACTAGCTTATCAATCTTATCTTCCACCTAGTTCACACTATCTAAGAAAATAAACTTGTTAGCTCAGATTCATTGAATTCAAGATCTTTTTAATAATGCTAACACTCGACATTAACTTGCTTCTAATGCTAAGCACAAACTATGTTGCTCGACATCCTCTATAAAATCACTTGGCACAAACTAAAGTTTACTGGTGCTCGACATCAACTAAACTTTACTTGGCATCAAATATTTCACTTGGCATACACTAAAATAAACTTTTACTTGGCTGCAATTGTTTTTTTTCTTAGCTTGCAATAACTTTTCTCGACACCTATTGTCCATTCAGTCAGGCTTGATAGACAAACTTTATTTAACTTGTTTTTTTGAACTTGCTTAGTGTAGCCAACCTTTGCAAACTTAAGTAGATTATCAATGCACTATGATATCACTTTCTTAGTTGATTCTTGTACTCCTTTTCATATCATAACTCAACCTTTCCTCTAGGTGCTATTGTTACAATAACTAATCAAATCCTCTTCATCAATCAAATAAGTCATAGTATTTAAATCATATAAGCAATTGTCTTACCAAAAAATAGCAGGTTTGACATCAATGACAAAAAAATGATTGAAACACATTTATCATACTTGTATCAATTTGCTTTCAACAATCTCCCTCTTTGGCATTGATGGAAAGCCAAATTGATCAACCAATTTGACTTAGTTTAAACAGGTAAGACCAACACAATACCAAAGAGAAAATAATTCCTTGTATTTAAATCTCTCTCTATTAGCAACTTTCATCTTCTGAATAGGTTACAAAATTCTATTCTATTATAATCAATGGACAATCAACTCATCCTCATGACTCCCTCTAGATTATTTCTTATATCTCCCTCTAAATTATCTCCCTCTTACTAGGTAGATGTAATCAACAAATACACTTTCTTTCTTAGCAGTCAAAATTTCTCGCTCATGCTGTGTATATCTCCCTCTTTGACAAAAATGCCAAAGACTTGTCATCTTAATATGCAGATATGAACTTCTTTAGTTTCTCTCTGTGTTACCTTGCTTGTGATTGATTTGTAGTTTCAACTTTTTGATTACTTTAGGAAGCTCATAAAGTAAGATCCACTACATCAATGTGTAACATATGTCAATCAACTTGTTTGATGCAGGGCACTCCTCTTGTTTCTTAGATAGTCTTTAATAGGGGTATCACCACTAGTTTACCTCTTAGATACTTATGAGCATCCTTAGGTAATGCTTTTTTGAAGATATCAACTATTTTCTCTTTTGTGTTGATATATTCCATCTTCACCACTTTATCTTGAACTAATTCTCTCAAGTAATGATACTTGATTGCAATGTGCATAGTCTTTGTGTGCATCACAAGATTCTTTGCTATATTTATAGCACTTATATTATCACAATAAAGTATCACTGGTTCAGTGATCTCTTCCTTCATACCTTTGAGTAGCTGTTTGATCCATATAATGTTTGTACAATTTACAACACCAACAACATATTTAGCTTTAGTAGTAGATTATGAAATACAGTTTTATTTCTTGCTAGTCCATGTAACTAGTCTCCTACCTAAGAAAAATTCTCCTCCACTGGTGCTCTTTCTATCATCAATGTTTCCATCCCTATCAACATCAGTATAGGCTCTTTATTCAATTTCTCATTTTTTTAATAATATAGACCATATTCCTCTATTTATTTTAGATATCTCATTATTCTTTTTATAGCCATCAAATGATTCTCCCTGGGATTAGTAGATAATCTTGCAACTATCCCTACATATTATGCAATATCAGGTCTGTTATGTACTATATATTGTAATTTTTCATTCATAGACTTGTATAATGTTTGATTCAAATCAATTGAATCATCATTCTTTGACAATTTATGTCTTGTTACCATAGGTGTACTTACTGACTTAGAATTCTCCAATTCAAAAGTTTTTAGTATCTCCTTGACATACTTTGACCAAGTGATGTATATACCATATTTCATCTAATGTACTTGCAAACCCACATAGAACTTGATCTCTCCAAACATAGACATCTCAAATTCTTGCTTCATTTCATTTGCAAAAGTCTTACATAAAGCATCTTGAGCTCCAAATATGATATAATCAAGAAAAAATTCAAATAACAAAATACCTTTTTCTTTTTTTGTCTTCAAGTACAGATTTCTGTTATCATCAATCCTTTCAAATCCAATCTTCACAAGATAATTATGAAGTCTCTCATACCATGCTCTTGGTGCTTGCTTCAAACCATATAAAACTTTGTGTAATCTACATACCATGTTTTTATTGTTAAGATCAACAAATCCTTATGGCTATTCTATATAAACTTCTTCCTCTAATATACCATTTAGAAATGTAGAAAAAAAATCCATTTGATAAACATTGAAACCTTTGTATGTAGAATAAGAAAGCAAAGTTCTTACTCCTTCCAATCTAGCAACAGGGGAAAATGTTTCTCCATAGTCAATTCCTTCTTCTTGTGCATATCCTTTACAGACTAATCTTGCCTTGTTCCTTATGACTTCACCATTTTCATCTAGCTTGTTTCTATATACCCACTTGGTGCCAATCACATTTTTTCCTTCTGGTCTAGAAACTAGATTCCATGTCTTATTTTTCTCAATTTGTTCAATCTCTTCTTCCATGAATTTACTCTAGTCCACATATTTTAAGGCATCTTTCACTATTTTGGGTTCTTTCATGCTCAAAAAACATGTATCATTTCTCAACTTGTTCCTTGTCATTGGTCTAACATCTTTATCTCCAATGATTTATGCAGCATGATGATGTCTCTTGACATATTTAGACAATCCTGGTTTAGCTCTGGTTTCTTCATTTGGTCTTTCAACTTCTGAGTCACTATGTACATCTCTATCAGATAGTTTTTCATTCACTTCCAAATACTTCAAAATATTTTACATTGGGTGAGTATCCATATGATAGTTCAAAAGGTGTTGAATGAGTACCTTTCTTGACTTATACACGACTCAAGGTATAGATAGTTGTACTTAAAACTACTCTCTAGTATTTCAAAGCAAAATTTTTCTTTGTCATGAGTGTCCTAGCATAGTCCATTACAAACCTATTCCTCCTTTCAGAAACTCCATTTTGTGGATGGATTCTAGGAGTAGATGTCTATCCTTTGATACCTTTGTCATTACAAAACATCTCAAACTTATTTGATGTAAATTCTCCTCCTCTATTAGTTCTCAAACATTTTAGACTTACTTGTTTCCTTCTCAACTCTTGCTAAGTACCACTTAAACATTTGGAAAGCATCAAATTTCTATTTCAACAACATAACTGTCATCATTCTATAATAATTATCAACTAGAAACATAATTTACTTATCTCCTTTGAAGCTTTGCACTTCAATTGGTCAACCTAAGTTAGTATGAAAAATCCTTTGGAGGTATGAGTTTTACTCTTAAAACTTGACTTTGTCATTTGTCCTAATTGACATTGTTTGCACATTATATTATCATTATTTTTCAACTTAGGAAATCCTCTAACTTTTCTCATGTTACTGATACTAACCAAGTTATCAAAATTAACATGACATAACCTCTTGTGCCATAGCCACACATCATCAAGTTTTACAACTAGACAAATAACATCCTCTATATCAAGGTAGAATATATTACTCCTACTTTGATCACCCTTTCGAATAAGTTTTCCATCAGAATGGTATATCTTAGAAATCTTGTTTCCAAACTCAACCTTACATTCTGAATTATTCAGTTGTGACACACTCAACCTATTATAGTTAAGTCCTTCAACATAGTAAGCATTGTCACATAATTTTTTTTTTTGAGTTTGATAGTTTTATCAAACATGGTGCATCATTACCAAATCTTACACTATTTCCATCATAAAAATTCAAGGTAATGAACTTATTTTTATCTCTAGTTATGTGATGTGAACACCCACTATCAATGATCCATCTATCATTCTTGTTCACACAAGACAAAAGTGCAGTTGCCTTATCTTCATCAATTTCGTCCTTTATTGCAACATACGCCACTTCATCATCATGTTCATCAGATTCATCTTTTGTTTCCTCTTCAAAAATGTAGCAAGACTTCTTCCCTTTGTCTTTGTAATCTTTGTTGTCTTCATCTCTTCTACTTTTGTACTTGTCACCACCTATGTAGCTCTTCTTCTCTAGACATCTAGTAACAATATGACCAACCTCATTGCAATTGAAACAAATGATAGGTAGTTTACCTTTAAACTTTCCTTTACCTCTATGAAATCTCCTTGCTAGTAGTGCTTCAAGTTGATCTACATCCTCCTCATCTATATCACTGTCACTAGACACATATATTGTCTTTTCCTTCTTCATATTAGGTTCTTTCAATGACAACTTAGCTTTAAAAGAAGATTCGATGTTTTAAGGTTTGTAATTATCAAATTTAAATAGCTCAAAAGTAGTGATCCTACCTACTAGACCTTCAAGAGTTAGAAAATTTCCTAGTATACATCTATTTTTTGTATTGCACAAACTCTAATAACATATGTAGGCAGTGGTGTTCTTAAAACTTTGCTTAGTATAATATCATCATCTATTGTACCAGAAGATCCTCTTATTGCATTAATAACATCTTTTATCCTTGAGAAATATTGAGCAATATTTTCACCTTCTTGCATTCTCATATCATCAAACTTACCTCTGAGACTCTCTGATTTGGCTCTTGAAACATTCTTGTCTCCTCCATAGATGGTGTGTAGGGCATCCCACATTTTCTCTGCACTATCAATACTTTTGATATCATCAAACTCAATATAACTTAGGGCAAAGGAAATCTCCAACATTGCTTGGTTGTGTTCCTTCTTCTTCTTTAGATCCTCAACAGTTAGGGCTCTAGTAGAATTAGAATGCTCAACAGTAATGGTAGATTGTGCATGATCTCCAAGTCCTCCAAGGTGTAGCTTCATCAGACTTTTCCATATAGGAAAGTTATCTCTATTAAGCTTGGGTACTTCTCTTTTTGACATCTTGATCTTTGTGTTTCTAGTACCTTTAAAATAGTCCTCTTAAGCAGATGGTTCTGATACAACTTGTTGGGATTATTTACAATAACTAGGGAGGGGGGGGGGGGGGTTGAATTAGTTATCCAAGGTCCAAATGTATAAATAAAACTTTTCATAGCTTATTGAACCCATAAAACATTAATCATCATGCATGCATCCATAAGATTATGCAATTACTAAAACTTGTAGGTTACTATCAAATCAATTTGTAGAAATGTAAGCATGAAACATAATAGTTTCAATAACACACTTGAATATTGATTTACACGAAAACTCAATTTGGGAAAAACTACCAATAACATGCTACTCTTTCTCACTCTTCTGAAGTGATACCCTATGAAAGGCCAACCTTGTTAAAGGTTACAATGCACACTGTTAATGTGACCTGGTTAAAAGATCTCAATCACCTTGTTAGGAGTGAGCCTTGTTAGAGGACTTTAGACCATTCACTTGGAATGTCACCTGGTTAAAGGATTTACAAATGACTATTAAGTCAATCTTAATCCAAAGGATTTAACCTATATTGATATAACTATTAGATAGTAATAGTAGGGCTTGATCTGATAACAACTTATAACTCCATTTGTAGATTACAGATCTCTAGTTCAATCCTCCATTCTTCTTGGCTTTCATACACTTCATATTGGATAGCTTGTTCACCCTTCAAGCATCCATACCCTTAATCCTTCTTTCTTAAATTGCCAATACAACATCTTCACTTAGGTCACTGAATGATACCCTAGACTCCTTGTCTTCCTTAGGTTCTCACACATGAAAACCCTTATTTCTAACCAACCATCCCTATAAATAGAGAATTAAGATATTTTGTTGTTTATTCTCCATCGTCCAATTTAGGGTTAGGAAAGATTAGGTAGGATTCAATGAATCTACCCTCCATTCCATTTCATTTATAGAAAATTCTCCTTCAATCCTCTTTGAGTTTACCTCAAAATAATTTACCATGAATTTTGTGCCACCAGCTCATCAATATTATCTTCCACCTAGTTCACACAATCCAATAAAACAAACTTGTCGGTTCAGATCTATCAAATTCATGATCTTTCTAATAATGTTGACACTTGACATTAACTTATTTCTAATGCTTGGCACAACTTGCGTTGCTTGACATCCTCTGTAAAATCATTGGGCACAAACTAAAGTTTACTAGTGCTCGACATCAACTAAACTTTACTCGGCATCAACTGTTTCACTTGACATACACTAAAATAGACTTTTACTTAGCTCCAACTAATTTTTTGCTCAACTTGCCCTAACTTTTCTCAACACCTATTGTCCATTCGGTCAAGTTTGGTAGACAAACTGTATTTAGCTTGTTCTTCTAAACTTACTTAGTGTAACCAACCTTTGCAACCTTAAGTAGATTATCAATGCACTATGATATCATTTTCTTAGCTGATTCTTGTCCTCCTTTTCATATCATATCTCAACCTTTCCTCTAGGTGCTATTGTTACATCATTTAATCAAATCCTCTTCATTAATCAAACAATTGATAGTACTTAAATCATATAAGTAGTTGTCTTACCAACAAATACCATATTTGACATCAATGAAAAAACAACGATTGAAACACATTTATCATGTATCAATCTATTTTCAACAATGTAGTGGTGAGGGCCCTTACAATTTTTAGGTTTTATGTGTTGCATTCTCATTCAGTAATATATGTGCTAGACCTTGCAGTAAAAAATAATTTGGCACAACAAGAGGTTGGTTGTAATAATAGAGGAGTGTGGATAGAAAAAGTCCAAGAATATGATATAGAAATAACACCAACCAAACTTGTAAGAGGTAGTGAACTCTGTAAAGCCTTGGTAGAGGATCAACAATGCAAAGGAGAAGATACTCCAAAAGTTCTTATGGTAAGTGTTGTCATAAAAGTTTGTACCCTTGTCCAAAGATTTTACCTAAGGAAAACCTTGTGAAACATGGAAACAACCTCCAAGTTGTGGGACTTGAACTGTGAGGTTGAGTCTCTAGAGAAGGCTGGCTTCCTTTACTATCAAGGTGCACCTAACTACTCTTGGAAAGGAAAAGGGAGAAGGAATACATAGAAGAAAATCTACCTATTCTATCCTAGGGGGTGATGCACCAAAATAGAGTGTTCAAACCAATCTCTGCCCATACATGCACTTTTGAACCATTATGACACCAAAAGATATACACATCCAGACTTGCTTTAATTTAACAATCACATGCAGATTAGAAAACCCAAATGAATGACACAAGGAAAGAGAGGATTCACTTATATACCATTCATAGGCCAAAAGAGATACAGTCATGCAAGATTGCAAATCTCTACAATACACCAATGAGAGGAAAATAGTTTTTGCACTTTACATCAATGGCTAAAGTAGATAAGGTAGAATGTCATATAGTTCAGAGGCAAAGGGAATTTATAGTGAAATTGCAAAGCAATATCAGAGAAGTTAGAGAAGAGTTGACCAGTACAAAATCTACAAAAATTGCCTTTATAGCTTAGGCATAACTGAGATATTTTCTCACTGAAGTTACTCCACAAAAACTACCCTTAAGTCTTGATAAAGATTTGGAAAAAATTTGATATTTTTTTGAAACAAGGCTTTGATAGAAATGACACCATTAAACTATCCTGACCAAAAAAGATGAATGAACTGAGGTGGTGGAGTGTTCTCTTACTATTTACTAGGCTCAAAATTCATTCGAGAGTGGTTGGTATTGATCACAAGGATAAGATCATGGAACAAAACTCAATTCCCTCCATTTCTAGCTCGTGAATCAACAAAGTCAACAGTCAACTGAATACTGCAACTAGAATAAGCCACGTGGACCAATGATCCTTTATTTTTTCACCACTTCGCAAGGTCTTCAAATGATTGACCAACTAACTGAGCCACCTTGCAACTCAATGATTGCGATGGTCTCCCAACTGCTAGCCTTCACCACCAATGCTAAGTGCAGTGTATCTCCCCAGGCCTGCTAGGACATGTGTCCTTTAGGCACTTCCCCACATTGTTTAACTTTCTCATAACTTCATAATGCGGGAAAGCCCTGATCATTGATCTCTGTGAGATCAATGATCATGAAAAACCCTCCATATTACTATGCTACTCACTAAAATATTGGGCCCATGAACTACTCATCACAACTTGGCATCCGATTGGCACCTCCTGACATCACCCTATGCTTGTGAAATCAACCTGACCCCACAAGACACGTGGTAGCAAGGTGATTTCCTACATTGTTTAATTTCCTCACAACTCCTTATTACGGGCATGTGCCAACCATTGATCCTTGAAGATATGATGGTGGAAGGCACAATTGGGAACATGTGACATCGTGGGACAGGTGTCACCAGGGTGCTTGCCCGCATTGCCAAAAAGTCTGACAAAAGATAGAATGCAGGAAAGTGGGCACCAATAAAAATGCCAGCTCAGTTAGCAACTTCCCAACCTATGGCCCACAAGAAGAACATGGACCCACCTACCACGCATTGCAAAGGGGCTTCCCCGCAATGTTTAATGGTCATTCATTTTAAAAATGCGAGAAAGTGCCCACTGTAGATTGCCAAAGATCTGATGGCACAGAAAGTTGTGGGAAAACAAAAAGTCTAATAATTTATTTTTCATTTTGTGGGCATTTAAATAATACTTAAATATGGAAGAAGGCCATTGGGTGGGCCTGCATTCGAATTCAAATTTTGGCGGGAGGCAAAAATAAGAAACATTTTTGGCAACTTAGAGGGGATGCAAGCCAACTATGTGCATGACCAATGGCCTTATGCATCCATTGATCCATAGAGTCATAAAAATTGTGGATCAGTGCACTGTGAAACCCCAACCCTACCTCTGCAGTAGCAAAACACCGAAAACTCTATCTTTGCAACTTTGCAACCTCAAAAAAACACATGTGCTCGTGCACTTCTTGGAAAATTGGAAAACAATAGGAAGAAAAATAAGCTACCTATGTACATGAAACCTTAAACCCTATCAGAAACATGGTTTGAGATAGATCCCATTAACTGGGATAGGAAAAACTTCACCATTAGGCCTGCTTAATTAAAAAGAATTGGTTTGCTTGCAACTGACAATTAGATAGGGACCACTCCATAGTGCATCAAATTTTGAGTGTCTCCTTGGTCTTGTCCTATCCGCATCCCATTTCAAAACTAAATCACCCTCTTTGAAGGTTCTAACCCTAGCCTTTTTGTCAAAGCTCCTTTTCACCTACTGCTGATGTGTTTCTAGGGTCTGAATGGCTTGACTTCTTTTCTCTTCCAGCTCCATCGGCTCTGGCATTCTTACTATCATGGCATCATCTTCAATTAACTCTAGCTGATGAGCTAGTTCTAGGGATGGGAATTCTAATGAAATTGAAAGCCTCGCCTCTCTGCCATATACCAACATAAATGGTAAATTTCCTATTGACCTCTTAGGTGTTATTCTATCAACCCACAATGCAATCCTCAACTTTTGATGCCAACACCTTTGGTTATCCTCTATAGTTCTTTTCATAATCCTAATCAGGTTTTTGTTACATGACTCAGCCAAACCATTACGCTAAGGATAGTAGTTTGAGGATGTGCTTAAGTAGAGATTATGGTCAACTTCCCATGCACAAATCTAAGCTCCTACAAAAGATTTTGCATTATCTAAAATAATGGTTGAAGGGGCACCAAACCTGGTCAGAATTTTTTCAAGAAACTCAACAACTGAAGATTCTGTGGTGTCCTTCAATGCAACTGCCTCTGACCATCTGGTGAATTAATCTGTAGCAGCTAAAATCCATTTGTGACTAGAACTAGAAGAAGGATTGATAGGGCCTATGAAATCCAATCCCCATTGAGCAAAAGTCTGGTCCAACTGGATGGGATCAAGAGGAAGAGCTGCAAGCCTTTGCTTACTAGAAAAGAAGGCACATTTTTCACACTTCCTCACATACCTATGACAATCATAAAACAGGGATAGCCAGTAGTAACCAGCCCTCATGATTTTCATTGCAGTTTTCCTCGCTGAGAAGTGACCACCATCAGGACCATCATGAAGCTCTTTGATCATTTTTTCAGCTTGGTCTATGTTAATGCATCTTAATAGGGCTCCATTAAAATCTTTCCTGAAAAGGATACCATCAACTATGACATAAGGAATTGACTATAATCTATACTATCTCCTTTTAGTTCTATCTAATCCTTGAGGATATCCATTGCCTAATAAGAAATTCCTTATATCATCCATCCAGTTCCTTGGGTCATCATTTCTTGTCTCTTGTTGCTTTGTTAGTATCATAGCAACTTCCTCATCTAATTCCTGACATGATATCATTTGTTTACACAACCCCTTCCCTCTCACCAGCTTAGTGATCTAGATGTCAACATCATATTCCATTACTTTAGTAATCCAACTAGTTCTCTTCTCACTAATATCTTTGCTCAAAAGGAAATCCTTCACACTCGCATGGGGTACTAACAAATGAATTTTATTATGAGACAGGAGGTGTCTAAATTTCTTTAAAGCTCTGATGATTGCAAGGGCTTACTTTTCTACATAGCTGTATTTGTCTTCATACTCTTTAAGCCCTTCACTAAAGAAGGCTATGGGCTACTCTTCATCTTTATCATTTGCTTAAGTCAAGATAGCAAAAATGCTTGACTCACCACCTAGGGTATAAAGGATGAAATCCTTTTCAAAATTTGGATTAATGAGAGTGAGGGTCGAGGCTATGAATAACTTAATCTCTTCAAAACTTTCCTTCCCTTCCTTGGTCCATGCAAAGACCATACTTTTCTTGAGCATAGCTGTAAGGGGTTTTACCATGGTAGCAAGATTAGGGATAAATCTTCTCACAAAATTTATCCTACCAAGGAAACTTTGCAACCCTTTCTTATGTTTAGGAAGAGGGAGAGCAAGTATTGCTTTTGTTCTTTCTAGATCAATGGTTAAACCATCCTCAGATACAATGTGTCCTAATAATTTTCCTTGATTGGTAGCAAAGACACACTTTCTTGGGTTAAGGGATATCCCAAACTCTCTACACCTTGAGAACAACTATCTTAAATGATCAAAATGATCTTCTTCATTCTTTGAATACACTATGATATCATCAAGGTAAACTAATACAAACTTTTCAATCCTGTTTTTGAAGGCCATCTCCATTGCCTTCTGAAATGTAGCACCTGCATTGGTTAGCCCAAATGGAATCTTAAAATAAGCATAGGTACCCCATTTGGTGGTAAATGCAATCTTGTACCTATCAAACTCTTTGACCAGTACTTGATTGTAGCTAGAAAATCCATCAAGAAATGAAAGCCTCTTTGAACCACTGACCTTGGACAAAATTTGCTCCATGTAAGGGAGAGGATGGTGATCCTTAAGGGAAGCTTGGTTAAGGTCCCTAAAGTCCACACAATCTAATTTCTCCATTCTTCTTCCTAACAGGGACAAGGTTTGCTACCCATGATGAGTGCTTGATGGGGATAATTATATTGGCCTCAATTAGTTTGGATAGCTCTTTTCTCATTAAGGGTTCAATTTTGGGATTCACTGGCCTCTATTTTTGTCTTACTGGTTTGACATTGTCAATTAAATCTATGGTATGCTGAAACAACCTTGGGTCAAAACCCTTTAAATCATCATATGTCCAGACAAATATATCATTAAATTCTTGACATAGATCAATAAAACTTTCTTGCTCAATCTCAGAACATACCTTCCCCATGTTTAAGGATTTTCCATCAACAACCATGACTGGGGTGTGATCATCTTTGTCAGCAACTATGTTTATGACTCTACCTCTTGCTTGGTTGTCAAGATTGAAAACACTCTCTAAGGTAATGAGACCATTAGGCAATTTTTTGGAACTGAGATTAATGATTTGATCACCATACCGATCCAGCAGTCTCGACCGATTTCTATCTAAAAATTTTGCTTCATTCTGCAAGAAGCTTACAATTTTTTTATCAGATTCAAACACTTGCCAATGGATGTTGTTGTTAGGGATGGCAGGCCTTACTACCATTTTGATTTTTTGCTTCTTCTTCTCCTCAAAATTCCTTGGCACATCATGAGATGCACCTATTGCTACAAGTCTATCAACATGTCTATTTTCTTTTCTAGGGATGCTTTGAATATTAAATGCATTGAAACCCTCAAGAAAATCCCATACCCTTTTTTATAAGACTTGAGAAAACCGTTCTTGGTGATATTCTAATTTCTCACTTGATTAACCACCAACTTAGTATCTCCATATACACTTAAGGCTTGAATTCCTCTTTTCTGAGCAAGTAGAAGATCCTGGATCAAGAATTCATACTCGGCCACATTATTAGTGCAACTGAACTGTAGCCTAAAGGAGAAGTAGTACCTTACTTGTGCAGGAGAAATCAACATCACACCAGCCCCTGATCCATTCTTATTCCTTGAGCCATCAAAGTACATACTCTATAGCCCACTCACATCTTCTTTAGTCTCCACAAGATTGGGAACTAGAGCATTCTTCTCTAATATACAATATGTACTAAGGTCCGTCTCAAGGGTTTCTAGCATAGGATCAAATTGATATGCATTAGCCCATTCATCTAAGAGAAAATTAGGTATCTCTACTAGGGAAGTAGTGGGCTCATTCATTATGTCATTCTCATCCATTTCTAGGATAGTGCAATTCATGTTGATGAGATTAGGGGTGTAGGGCTTAGTATGATGGAGGGATAGAGGCTCTGCTCTAATTGAAGCTTTGGTCCCATATCTTGTTCTAAAAGACATATATGACCAATTAGAAGATATGTAACCACCTATTTGGGCAGTGAAGTCTCTTTACAGACAGATGGCAAAATGTGGCTTGACTTCACCAATGGATATAACTTGAGTTACAGTACAACCAGGGCATGCATGTAGGGCCATTTCTACATTCCTAAGGATCCCTACAGTCTTGACAGTACTACCATCCAACTGTAATACATCCCTAACAATGGGCTCATATTTCATTCCCAAAGCATCAACAACACACCTAGGCATGATTGAACTCCTAGCCCCTGAATCAATCATGCAATTGTGAACAAGTTTATCCCCTATAATTAGAGAAACATAAAATGGAGGGGGTCTAACCTTTTTATTTTTTTATTCCTCCCTTGATGGTTGTACTAGGTTTGTGGCACTTTCCATGCTGGAAATATTCACATTTTTCTTCTTCATTTGTTCTACCACACTGAATGGCATAGTAGGTACTTTGGTAGAAGCCCTGGGAGTTTCATTTGTAGGAGGTTGAGATGGAACAACTTGAGGATCACTTACATCCTTTTTGCCATTATTTCACCTTTGCTGCTAAGAAGTATTTGATTGATCATTTAGTGCTTTCTCATGAGGTATTGCATTTGAAGTTGAGGCCTAATTGGGAGGAGGAGGGGTAGCATCTTCAATAGCTCTTCTTTTGCTCCTAGTGTTGTGAGCAATGGAATCTTAGTTTACATTACAATGTTCCTCCACTTGATGATTCATAAAGGAGTAATCACTTTGTCCTTGCATATACGAGACATCTTTAAAATGGTCCTCCTTGTATGATTGTGCTGCTACAAACTCCTAGATGGTCAAAGCCAAATAAGATTCAGGCTTTTGACACATGCAACGGGCATAGGAGTAGTTATAGGAGGGGCAAAACTCTTGATCTTGGGCCATGTTGTTTTGAGAAACTATGGCCCTGCTTTGATTTACATTTGAGGTTGAAGCATGGCTATTCTGCCTATTCTGATCAAAAGAATTGTTCCCATAATTCTGATTTGGAGGCCTACCACTATTCAAAGTTTGATATTGCAATTGATGAGCCTTACTACCTTGAGCTTGCTGTCTCTCTAAAGTCACCACCTTGTTGCTCACTTTATGCATCACAAAGAAGCTATCCTCGAGCTTCTTCTCTTGGCCCTACAATCTTTTATATATGTTCAACATCATAGATTGCATCATCTCCTTGATTTCATCTATTCCATTTGAAGATGTGGAAGCTTGAGGGACTAGTGCAAGGGATTGTGATGTGGAAGTTGTGGGAAGAGCAGCCATTGCTGGTTGGTAATTTGGAACATCTGAAAAGAAAGTCATAGGAGGCCTTGGAGGTAGCTTACCTCCTTGTCTTAGGATTTTTTCTGACTTTATTGCTATTTCATAAGCATTAGGCAAGGTATCTCCTCCCATAGTTTGGATTGTAGTAGCAATGTCACTGTTCAAAGCTTTGAGGTAATGCAAGAAGGCATTACTAGGGGTAGGTTTATTGAAGTAGGTATTCTATCCCATGTCTTTTGAAATCTATAGTTGAAATCAGTCATACATTCATGGGGGGCTCTTTTTATAGTAGTCAACTATTCTAAAAGTGACAAATGGTCACTTTTGTCCTCAAAGTGTTTGCACAGTCCTACTCCTAATCCATCCCAATCTGTTATAGAAGCATGAGCCAAACCTCTATAGCATTGTAGTGCTTTTCCTTTCAAGGATGAGGCTAGAAGACTAACTGCAACATCATCCTCTGTAATACCATGGATATTATAGACATTTGCAACTTCTTGAATGTGTTCTAAGGGAGAGATAGAAGTTTCACCAGTAAATTCTGGTACACTTTTGAGTGTAGCTATTGGTATGTCATGTCTTTGGGCCAATAAAAGAGGATTCCCACCATTAAAGGTGGCAAAAGTATGGGCCCTAGGCTATGCCATATAGACAAGTGATCTATTGATATGTGTTGATGGCAATCTAGGCTGAGATCTAATAACAGGAGGAGTAGAGATAGATCTTGCAGGTGTATTTGCTGCTATTGTACTCCTAACTGGTTATAAAGATATTCTAGCCTTCCTTCTTCTAGGATTTGAAAATGAAAGCTCTTGGTACTAAAATTTACCTCTAGATGATGCCCTTGTTTTAGCTTTGGGCATGAATTACTACAAATTTGGTCTGGAACTAGATGTATTTGAAGCTCAGAGTCGCCAAGTACTTGAAAAAGGAAACCCTTTAAGGCTTGAACACCGAAGCCAGTACTATCTCCTTAGTATTAATCTTGAAATCTTCCTTTTGACACCAAAAGACTTGAATTTTTTTGAAAATAGTCCCACCGGGCATGCCAAAAACTATTGGTATGATCGGTGGAGGTTCTAAAATTGATTTGGATCTTTGATATTAGTCCCACCGAGCGTGCCATAAACTATTGTCACAAAGGTTTGCACCCTTGTCCAAAGTTTTTACCTAAGGAAAACCTTGTGAAACATGGAAACAACCTCCAAGCTATGGGACTTGAACTGTGAGGTTGAGTCTCCAGAGAAGGCCAAGTTCCTTTACTATCAGGGTGCACCTAACTACTCTTGGAGAGGAAAAGGGAGAAGGAATACATAGAAGCAAATCTACCTATTCTATCCTAGGGGGGTGATGCACCAAAATAGAGTGTTCAAACCAATCTCTGCCTATACATGCACTTTTGAACCATTATGACACCAAAAGATATACACATCCAGACTTGCTTTAATCTAAGAATCACATGTAGATCAAAAAACCCAAATGAATGACACAAGGAAAGAGAGGATTCACTTATATACCATTCATAGGCCAAAAGAGATACATTCATGCAAGATTTTAGATCTCTACAATACACCAATGAGAGGCAAATAGTTATTTCACTTTACATCAATGGCTGAAGGAGATAAGGTAGAATGTCATACAGTTCAGAGGCAAAGGGAATTTACAATGAAATTGCAGAGCAATATCAGAGAAGTCAGAGAAGAGTTGACCAGTACAAAATCTACAAGAATTGCCTTTATAGCTCAGGAATAATTGAGATATTTTCTCACTAAAGTTACTCCACAACCATTGCCATTAAGTCTTGATAAAGATCTGGAGATTTTTTTTTTTTTTTTGGAATAGGGCTCTAATAGAAATGGCATCATTAAACCATCCTGACCAAAAAAGATGAATGAACTAAAGTGGTGGAGTGTTCTCTTGCTATTTACTGGGCTCAGCATTCATTCAGGAGTGGTTGGCATTGATCACAAGGATTAAATCATGCAACAAAACTTGATTCCCTCCATTTCTAGCTCATGAATCAACGAAGTCAGCAGTCAACTGAATACTACAACCAGAATAAGCCATGCAGACCAATGATCCTTTATTTTTTCACCACCTCGCAAGGTCTTCACACGGTTGACCAACTAACTGAGCCACCTTGTAACTCCTTGACCACAACGGTCTCCCAACTGCCAACCTTCACCACCAATGCTAACAAAAATGTATCTCGCTAGGCCCGCTAGGACACGTGTCCTTTAGGCACTTCCCTGTATTGTTTAACTTCCTCATAACTTCATAATGCGGGAAAGCCCTGATCGTTGATCTCTATGAGATCAATGATCATGAAAAACCCTCCATATTACTATGCTACTCACTAAAATATTGGGCCCATGAACTACTCAGCACAACTTGGCATCCAATTAGCACCTCTTGGCATCACCTTGCGCTTGTGAAATCAACCTGACCCCATAAGACACGTGGCAATGAGGCGCTTGCGCGCATTGTTTAATTTTATCACAACTCCTTATTGCAGGCATGCACCAACCATTGATCCTTGAAGATCTGATGGTGGAAGGTACAACTGGGAACATGTGATGTCATGGGATAGCTGTCACCAACGTGCTTGCATGCATTGTCAAAAAGTCTAACAAAAGATAGAATGCGGGAAAGAGGGTGCCAATAAATATGCCAGCTCAGTCACCAACTTCCCAACTTGTGGCCCATAAGAAGAACATGGACCCACTTGCCACGTGTCACAAAGGGACTTTCCCGCAATGTTTAATGGTCATTTATTTTGAAAATGTGGGAAAGCGCCCATCGTAGATCACCAAAGATCTGACGGCATAGAAAGTTGCAGGAAAATAAAAAGTCTAATCATTTATTTTTGCATTTCTTGGGCATTTAAATAATACTTAAATATGGAAGAAGGCCGTTGGTTGGGCATGCATTCAAATTCAAAATTTGGCGAGAGGCAAAAATAAGCAACAATAAGTCTTTAGCATCCTTGGTTCTCAAACATTGCTTATTTTATAACATATGGTGAATGCCCTGATGGATTGACTACTAAGAAATTGAGAAATTGATGGAACATTTTAAAGATGTGTGGATAAGGAGCATCAGGTATATTTGTTGACATCTTTTCATAATGAGGCTTGTGGAGGACACTTCTCTTCTACTGTCACTACATTTAAAATTTTGAGGCAATTCTATTATTGGCCTAGCATGTTTAAAGATGCATATAAGTGGGTGGCTAATTGTGAGAAATGCAAGATGTTTACTAGGAAACCTTATCTTGTTGCTCTACCTCTTAGGTCAATGGTAATTGAAGCTCCTTTCCATCAATGAGGTTTAGATTTTATAGGCCCAATCAATCCTCCTTCCAGTCAAGGATACTCTTACATACTGACTGCCATAGACTATTTTAGTAAATGGGTTGAAGCAAAGCCAATGAGGAAGACTTCATCAGAAGTAGTATGTGAATTTCTCAAAGAGCATATACTGATCGGGTTTGGAGTTCCTATAAAATTGATAATGGATAATACACCTTGTTTTTCCTCCTCAAAAATCATTGAGTTTTTCTATGATAATGGTATTCAAGTTGGTCATTCCTATGATTATTTTGCTCAAGGAAATGGATAGGTTGAATCTAGTAATAAGAATCTAGTTAATATTTTGAAGAAATTAGTCTTAGATAATTAGAAAAGTTGGTATAAGAAGATCCATGATGCTTTATGGACCGAAAAAACTGTACTAAAAGGGCCATTGGTATCTCACCTTTTAAATTAGTCTATGGAGTGGAAGCTAATTTTACATTTCCTTTAGAGCTTGTTACATGTAAATTAAAGACTATGATTGAAGAAGATGTTTTCAAAGATGGATTAGAGAAGAGGATCTTGTATCTTACCAAACTATAAGAAGAAAGGGAAGAGATGGTTGAGAAAATCACTAAACATCAAGGAAGGGTAAAGAATTTGTTTGATAGAAGGGTAAGGCCCAAAAAATTCATGGAAGATGATTTGGTGTTTCCATGGGATAAGAGACATGAGCTAAGAGGCATGCATTCCAAATTTCAATATTTGTGGAAAGGGCCATTTCAGATCATACAAGTGAATCAGAATAATTCTTTCAAGTTGGCATATCCCACTAGAGAAACCCTATCATGTTCTTATAATGGGTAGGATTTGAAGTTGTATCAAATGCAAAATTGAAAGCAACCCCTGTATAGTAGTTAGATAGGTAGGTTTTCCTTTCATGCAGTTTGCTTTAGCTTAGTTGCTTGCTTTCCTAGGTAGTTTGTTTCTATTTTTGTAGTTTAGTCTATTCTTTTTGTTTCCAATTTGTCACCTTTTGTGTGGAACCAAAGATTTCTAGAGTTCTTTCAACAGAGATAGCTTTTGTCCAAGTGTTAGTTCATATATTTTTGCTCTAGGGTTTTGAGTTAAGTCAAGTGTCAATATCTTGAGCTTGAGTCTAGATTTCCCATAGGATGGCCTTTCTTCTCATCATTCCTTTGAGCTAACTTGATGTGAGAAATCATATGAGAAATGCACTAGTCTAATGACTAGGTGATTAGGTTTTGGAGGGTTTTTTATTTGTTTCCCTGATGAGAAGAAGGTCTTGATATTCTACCGATTCATCTTTCTTTGTTCCTAATCATGTTGGAGACAAAGATTCAAGCTATGTCACAATTTTCATGAAAGACATTGCAAATGATTAAGATAAAATGGAGGAGAAGCAAATAGACCATTAGAAATGGTCAAATAACTTGGTCAAAGGAGGTATGCTCCTCATTAAAATGAAATCGATGACTTATATTTAATCTATATATCTATGTTGCAAATTTGACAAGTCAAATGGCTCTGAGACTAAATCCAGGTCATCGGATGAATACTAGATCAAAAAATGATGTTTTAAAGATGGAATTATATGCATTTAATGATGAATCTCCTTAGCCATCAGATCTTGAAAAATCCATGATTGTTGTTATGTCACTATGGAGAGTTGCATGAAGAATAATCATGGCAACATAGAGACGAGTTAACATCTATCCGTGGGACCCAATTGAGGGTAAGGTCACTAAAAGAGTCATAATTGTAGATCAAACTTGAGATCAAGTGTTGTTGTTACTGTCAGAAACAATAGTCCACCAAGATAACTAAGAGTGGGGGGGGGGTGGGGGGAGTTGGGGGGGGGGGGGGGGTGTGAATCAATTATCCAATAATTAAAAAATTTATCAACCTTAAATAATCTTATCCATTCAACCAAACTAAACACAAACCATAACAAGATGCACATAGATAATTACACCACATATGTTAACTAGGGAAAGCCTTGATTAGAGGGAAAACCCCAGTGGGAATGATGCCCATAAGATGATGTACTAATATTAATATTCCTTGTTAGAGGATTGACCCTATTAGGAGTCTATTACAACATTTAGTACATATGAGTCCATGTTAGGAGACTTTAAATCCTTTTTAGAAGATTCTAACCTTGTTAGGAGTTGTGCAAACCTTGTTAGGACTTGTAGAAGATAGAAGGACCCACTGTCCAAACAAATTCTAGAGCAAGATCATTGGACTCACTGTCCAACTAATCTCTCAACTATTCCTTGCAAAATAATTGTATGTACTAAACTTTAACTTCTTTCCTCCATCTTGTCAACTCAACCAATCACTGTTAGACCTTATAGACTAGGTCATGAACCTCAACTCCAAGTATCAAACTTCAAATCACACAATAAAACCTAGACAATGAAATTTCCTTCACTTCTACTCTGCTCTATTTATCTTCACATTCCACTCTTTATGCTACTTAAAATCATTCTCATTCCTCCATAAATCCATTATACATGATAAAGAAAAATGTCCTTCCTTTATATTGAATCCATAAAACAATTCCCTAAGTTGGTTATTATACCTTTTCAAATAATTATTATAGGACCATATTAAGAACACATTACACTTAGCAATAGCATTAATCTTCTTCCTTGTAACTTGAATATATTTCCATACACATATCATTATGATGAGCAAGATTATCCATGTCATCACCAACATGTCTTCTTCACATATTTAACTTTGGCTTCTTAGAATAACAACTCTAGTAAAAGATATAACAAGTTTACCAGAACATGCCTCTGTAAACTCTTTCTCGGAATAGTCTTCACTAAAACTTGCATAACTTGAGGTTGGCTTCATATACTGGACACATAGTATAATATCTCTTTAAGCTCACTACTAAAAGTACTTAATGATCTATCCGTACCAACTTGATCTTTATTGTTGTTCTTCTTTCAAACACCACAGAAAATTGCTATGTTGAAATCAATGACAAACACGATCATGCATGTAACATATCATCATGAAAATTATCTAATCATGTTTCTACAATACTCCCCCATAGGAATATCATCAACATTCATGCTTCCAACAATCTCCCCTTTGGCATTGATGACGACATAGATTAAAAACATCTAGTTCCAAGAATACCAATTGCAAATGACTGTTAACCTTCCTTTTCAAATCCTCTTCATCAATCATTTTCAAATCCTCTTCATCAACCATTCTCCCCATTGATATACCTCAATGTTATTTATATCAAACTATTTTTCCATGTTGTACTTCTCCTACTGTACTTCTTTCCAACTAATTTTTTGAACATGGTGTACTTGTTTTCCATGCTTTCTAAACTATTTTTCTTTCATGTTGTACTTATTTTACTTATTTTTCATGTTGTGCTTCTCCCACATTGACATCAATGTCAAAGGTTTTAATGACCATCAAACTCTGTAACAACTGTTTCTAACTAGCTCAAGTATCCAAAGACAATATTCAAAAACAACATCCAACAAAAATCCTAGATGAATTTGTCCATGATAGATACTCCTCCATATAGGAAGCATCAACATTCATTCTAGACAAATAATAGTGCTTTGTTACACTGGATTGATGCACTCTTACATCATCTACTTTGATGTAGGAAGGGGAATAACCGCTAGCATACCTTGCAAATACTCAAAAGTTTCTTTGGGAAGAGTCTTAGTGAAAATATATGCAATATGATCTTTAGTGCTCACCTACTCCAATCTAATTTCCTGTTCTGCAACTTTCTCTCTCAACATGTGATACTTGATAGAAATGTGGTTGGTCTTAGAATGCAACACTGGATTCATAGACATTTTTTTGTGCTTGTGTTGTCATAATGTATGTCAATAGGGTCACTAAATTCTATCCTCATATCCTTCAACATCTACTTCATCCAAACAACTTGAATACAATTTTTTGTTGCTACAACATATTTTGCTTCTATTGTACTTTGTGAGGTACAATCCTGCTTCTTTCTTAGCCAAGAAACTAATCTTCCTTCAAGAATGAAGGCTCCACCGCTGGTACTCTTTCTATCATCCATAATGCCTACCCAATCAACATTAGTATAAACATATAGAGTAAAATCATTAGATTTATCATACCACAATCCAAACTCAGGTGTTTCTTTTAGATATCTAAATATTCTTTTGACTACTACATAATGTGCTTCTCTAGGATCAGCTTGAAATCTTGCAACAATTCCAACTGCATTTGCTATATCTAGCTTTGTTAAATGCTTGTCCAACCTTGCATACCAAGTTCTAGGTGCTTGCTTCAAGCCTCACAATGCTTTCTTTAGTCTACATATTGTGTCCTTGTCATCTATCAAAGGACAACCTTTAGGCTATTCTATGTATACCTCTTCTTCAAGTTCTCTATTAAAAAATGATGATTTGACATCCATTTGATATACTTTGAATTTTTTATATGATGTATATGCTAAGAATAACATTACTGCTTCCATTCTTGCCACAAGAGCATAGGTTTCATCATAGTCTATTCCTTCTTTCTGTGAGTAACCTTTACATACCAATCTTGCCTTGTTCCTTACAACTTCACTTGTTCATTCATCTTGTTTCTGAATATTCATTTAGTTCCTATCACATTCTTGTCTACTGGTCTAGGGACCAATTCCCATGTCTCATTATTTACTATTTGATCTAATTTCTCTTTCATAGCTTACTTCCAATAGTCATATTTACATGCTTCATCTATATTCTTAGGTTTAACTTGAGATATCAAACATAGTTCTTCATTTATTCTACTTCTTATCATCACACCTTTATCTCTACTTCCGATGATCTACTTGGGTTGATGATTCTTTGCCATATTCTTACCCAAAGTAACAGTTGTTATCTTAACTCATGGCTTTGTTGAAGGTTCCAAGCTTTATCCTCTTCTTAGCCTTCCTTCATTCTACAAATCATTGTTAGTCTCGAGGAATACTTCTTCATTCCTTGGTTTAGTAGCAACATCATCATCTGAATTGTAATCAACTACTCTTTCTTGTATCTTGAATTTCTCATCAACTTTTACATTTGCATTTTTCATAATAGTTTCACCTCTCAGATTATAACATCTATAAGCCTTTCTTTTTAATTAATAACCATGAAATATACCTTCATCACTTCTAGCATCAAACTTACCGATATCATCATCTCTTTTGTTAGAACACTTACAACCAAAAATTCTAAAATACTTAACTGTAGGTGAGTGACCAAACCATAGTTTATAAGGGGTCTTGTTTGTGTCTTTCCTGACTTGCACTCTATTCATAGTGTAGACTATCATATTCAAAACTTCTCTCCAAAACATATTGGATACATCATTCTCAACTAATATAGCTCTCGTTGCTTCTGTTACTAACCTGTTTCTTCTCTCTATTATCTCATTTTGCTAAAGGGTCACCAACTCAACTCTTTCTTCTGCTCTAGGATCATATCTCTACTCTTCAATCTAATTCCCATTTTACAAATTATTGCTAATGATAACTTCCACATTTTCATGGTTAGCCTTTGGATCAACAATAGTTACCAAAGTTGTCTCTTCTACTATTTCCTTAATCGATTCAAGCTTATTATCTTTATCTCAATTATCAAGAATCTTTCCATACTTTCTTTAAATTCTTCATCTTCATCAAAAAGAAAACTCTTCCTAGTTTTCCTTACCCTCTTAGGGCATGCAGATGAAAAATGACCAAACTCTTTACATGTCCAACAAGAAAAAATTTCCATACCTTCTTTCTCTCTTTTCATAAGTAGATCAATACATTCTTTAATCTCCATTTCTTCAGATCTTGATATATCTTTGCTTGTGCCTCTATCCTAAAGCTCAATGCTCAATTTTGTACACAATTCTGATCTCTCACCAAGAAGCTCCATCTTCTGGGTGTTAAAATTTCCTCCATTAGACTCAGGACTATCTTTTCTGAAATAACTCGCCACTGATCTCCCAAAGCTATTAAACTTTATCTTCAAGGACTTGATGCTCTGAAATCAATGACAAACATAGTCATAAATGTAATATATCATCATGATAATGATCTAATCATGTTTCTACAATACTCCCCCATAGGAATATCATTAGCATTCATCCTTCCAATAATTATGTTGCTATGGAAAGTTGCTTGATTGTTAATCATAGAGACATAATGATAGAATGACATGTGTCTTGATGGGCCCACTATATTCCACAAAGTACCATGAAGAAAATTAGTCCAATGTCATATTCTCCAAGAAATGGAACAATGCCACCTATCTACCATGGTGTGCATAGTTTTAAAGTGGACCTGCACTGTGAAACAAACAGATTTAATATCTTTTATTGGTATTGTTAGATCAAAAAGAGATCAATGCTCATCGTTATGTTGCTATGGAAAGTTTCTCAAATGTTAATTATAGCAACATAATGATTATTTAATAGTGTACACAAAGGGACCCACAGAGGGGATTACAAAGGAAAAATAATGAAGTTTGTTATGTTTTAATTGCGATCAGTGGTTTAAGATTGATGGTTAGAATTGAAAACTGCAGTGACTGTTGGAATATGAATTATATAGACTTGGTTCCAAACAACAAAGTATGAAGAAATTGAAGATTTCTATAGGATTTTCTGAAGTTGTAGGAAGATAAACAATCATTGTATGTTTTCAGAAGTACCATGGATCCAAAATTATCGATAGAAAAGATGTCGCATGTTCATATGATTGGATAATTTCATACTTTATTCTCTTTTCTATTTTTTTACTGTTGCTCTGCTACATGAAGGGATGAAAAAAAACTATAAATGTAATATCATTTAACAATACAAAGGTCAACAAACTTGTGAATTGGTTCTATAACTCTATTTACCCTATTTTCTTGTCATGTTTTGTTACCCATGCATAGATTAGTTCTACATTAAGAGTTGAAAGACAATCATATGTGATTCTGTAATAATCATAGGGATTCCATTTCATTTTGGTAATTAAAAAAAAGGTGATTCCATTTAATTTCTTCATATATGGTTTTGTTTTCTCTCTTGCTGGTTTCATAACATGTTAGATAGTTTCATTGGAAAATGAAAGATGAATGTGCATTAATCTATTAGTTATTGGTTGGATTCCATTTCATTCAAGGCTGATAGTGAAAGAAATTCCATTTTTCCTCATGTTCATATCTTCTTCATTCTTCTTCTGCATTTAGATGGTTAATATGCATTTAGAATAGAAGTAAGAGTCAGAAATCTCAAGATAATCTACTACAGTCATTCCATTGGGTGTGATAGGTTATTCAAATATATTTTTCCTAAATTGTTTGTATCTACAAATAATTTGGTTAACCTTTATTGTTCTTGGGTTAAGAGTTTATAATGTCAAAACTTTTGATCTCGTAAAAACATATTCATTGCATATCATTGCAAATCATAAGGGAGTTGTACCTAGTAATTTAGAGGGCAGTGATAGAATACATACACTAACCCATTTGTTGGTAAACATCCTTTTGTCTCTCCAAAACATTGGGTATCAAAGAGTTAGGTTATAAAATATAATAGGAGGACAAATTGTTAACCAACAGACATATGTTGACATGTCTGGTCTTGAGACTAATTTGATCATGCATCACCTTTCTATAGCTCTTGGTATCAATCATATTCAACAAAAATTGAGAAAAATGCATCCACATATTTCCCTAATGGTAAAAGTTGAATTAGAGAAGCTACTAAGTGCCAAATTTATAGGAGCTATATATTACACTGATTGGATATCCAACATTGTACCTATTTCAAAGCATAACACATCCATTCAATTTTGCACAGATTTTCAAGATATAAATAAAGCTTTCCCTAAGGATGATTTCCCACTTCCAAATATTGATATGATAGTAGACATGACCATGGTCCATGAAATGTATTCCTTTATGGATAGATTCTCGAGATATAACCTAATAAATATATCTCCTGAAGATTAAGAAAAGACTTCTTTCACTTGCACATGGGGTGCTTTTTGTTGGAATGTCACGCCTTTTTGACTTGAATATTGGAGCTACCTATCAACGGGATATGAAAACCATCTTTCATGATGTGATGTACAAAAATATGGAGTATTATGTAGATGACACCTTAGCTAAGTCTTTAAAAAATACCCACTTCTAGGTATTATCCACTAAGAGAATTGATGTTGATCCTAAGAAAGTACAAGTTATCATGGAGATGCCACCTCCTCAAAATATATGTCAATTAAGAAGTCTCCAAGGATGTGTGCAATCTATAAGGAGGTTTATTTCTCAGATGGCTGATAGATCACAACCATTCAACAAAAACTGTCATAAGGGATATACATGTGTGTGGAATGAAGAGTGTGAATAGAGAATCAATAAGATTAAGGAATATTTGTCCAAACCTCCAATTTTTATCGCTTATATTCCAAGGAAACCTTTAATTTTATACATTTCACCTACTTCTACTTCCCTAGGGAAATTAATAGCACATCATGATGAGAATGGAAAGGAGAGAGCTATATATTACATTAGAAGAACCTTAGTTTCTTATGAGATCAATTACAATAACATAGAGAAATATTGTGTTGTTGTAGTATTTGCATCCCAAAAGATTCAACACTACATGCTAGCTCATACTACACATTTGGATGCAAAAATTGATTCTCTAAAGTACCTCCTAAGTAAAGCTACAATTAAGAGTATACTTTCTAAGTGGATGATAATTCTGTCTAAATTTGACATTCAATATGTTGAACATAAAGCCATTAAAGGATAAGCTATTGCAAATCAACTTGCTGATTTTCCACTTCAAGATAGTGTTCCTATGCAAATTGACTTCCCGAGTTCATCTATCATTTATGTCATAGAAAGGACTTGGTTTTTTTTTATGGATCACATACTCAAAATAGTGTTGGTTCTATCATTTTGTTCATTACACCTCATGAATATATAATTAGTAAGTCCTACAAGCTCTAGTTTCCATGCACAAATAACATAGAAAAATATGAGGCTCTCACAAATGGTATAAAACTAGCTATTGAATGGAGAGTTACTAAGATGCATATTTATGGAGACTCTCAAATTTTCATAAATCAAATCAATAATTACTATAAAACTAAACATGATAAGTTTATTCCATACAAGAAGTTAATAGATGCTCTAAGGAATTACTTCACCTTTGTTACTTTTCAAAAAATTCTTAGGGCTAAAAATAAGGATTTTGGTGCAATTACTACCTTAGAATCCATCCTAAAATTGCAAGAACATGAATCTTGGTTTGAATTCATGGTGGAAGAGCTACTTACCCTGTCTATTATTCCCCTGACAACCAAGTTATTTATACTATCATTGGCCATGATTCTTTTTGTTATGCTACCATTTACTCCTACCTTCATGACCAAATTGTTCCCAATAACCTCACTCACAATGAAAAATGTCAACTCATTTATAATGCTTCTCATTATACCCTCATCTCTGGTGACTTGTATAGGAAGGGTCTAGATGGGACACTCCTTATGTGTTTAGAGACTGATGAGTTTGAATGAGTATTATTTGAATTCCATGATAACATTTGTGGGTCTCACTCTAATGGCCTTGCACTTGCTTAAAAACTACTTAGGGATGGTTATTATTGGTCTACTATGTAATTAGATGTCATGCATTATGCTAAGTCATGTAAAAATTATTGGCTACATGGTAATTTAGTTCATGCTCCTAGACATGAATTAATAGCCTTATCACACATTGGCCTTTTCACTCATGGGCCTTTGATCTAGTTGAAAAAAATACATCCTAGTTCTTCAAGTGGAGACATGGTTATTATCACTCCTACATTATACTTAACTAAATAAGTTGAAGTTGTTCTACTTTTGGCTGCCATGGAAAAATATCTTGCTCTGTTTATACTAAACTACATCATGTTTGGCTATGGTATTCCCTTTTCTATAGTCACTAAGAATGCATGATAGTTTAGGAATTAGGACCTTAGGCAACTTTGTAAGAAGCTCAAGAGTAAACAACATTGGTCTTCTATCTACTACCCTCAAGGGAATGGTCAAGTTGAGGCTTCAAACAAGACAATGCTCAAAATTTTGCATAGAACTATACATAAATCTAGGAGAGATTGGCATCTGTAAACCAATCCTATGCTATGGAGTTATAGGACAGGCATACATACACCTACTAGGGCCACACCTTTTTCTCTAGTTTATGGTTTTGAGGCTGTTCTACCACTTCAAGTTGAAATTCCTTCCTTGTGAGTCTGCTTGAAAGGGATACTTACTAATGAAGATTGTAGAGCTATGATAATACATGAGCTTGAAGTCCTAGATGAACAATGTAAGGCCTCTTTTGATAATATCCGAGCATATAAAAAAAGAATGTCAACTAGCTACAACAAGAAGCTTCATCCTAGAGAATTTAAAGTTGGTCATCTTGACCTTAGAGAGAATCCAGAGAATCAATAGAATAGGGAACAAAAGGACAAGTTTGAACCTAATTGGTTGGGTCCTTATATAGTTTCTACTACTTTTGGCTCTAGTGCTTATTAGCTTTCTACACTTGAGGGAGAACAACTCATTGAGCACATCAACATCCTTCATTCGAATAATTTATATGCTTAGTGCTCTCATTGCTTGATGCTTGTACATCTCTTATGATCCTAAAAAATCCAAAAAATCATATATGATGCTAAAAAAAATCCTAAAAAGAAGAAAATCTCCTGAAAAATGACCATCTTAGTGAAAACCTAGAAATAAGTGCTTTGATGTATCACAAAAAAAAATAGATATCTCAAAAATACGAAAAAATCATAAATAATCCTAGAGAAAAACAAAACTTTCCAAGTGGTGAAAACCTGTAAAAAAGTACTACTTAAGACCCTTGCACCTATGTTTATCAATATCTCACTTATGCTAATGAACTATTCGTCTCATATTGCTTTTTCCTTGCTTAGCTTGGAATTGACTCTCGTCTAGGTATAGGGGTCATAAAGCACACATCTTATCAAGTTGTCCTTTTTACATTGGTGTTTCTTTGTCATCTCACTAAATAGTATTTTTCAACACTTAACATCAAGTGTTTTACAACACTTATCAGATACTTTATCTACAATCTAGGATGTTTTGATACTTCTCATTGGCAAACTAGTCCTAAAGAGACAATCATGTGACTTTCCCACACATACTTAAACAATAAAACTCACTGAGATTTGTTTACCTTATTTCTCTTTATGTGTTGTCCATGATGATATCTTTGCTGAGTGTTCCTTCCCTAATCTCTCAAGGATGTCATAGACTAAAGGACTAAGGGTATGGTTTTCTTGTGGGTATTCCTTTTTGATCTTGGGTGTCTTGAGAGCCATTCTTTTCCTACTTGACACTTACAGTCTTCAAGGTATCATCCTTAACTATTTTTTGCAAGTGTTTACTTATGGCCATCTTGACATTTTGTTTCTTAATGCAAGCATAATATTTCTGTACACTAAATCTAAGGAATCTAAGTGCACCATCATCTTAAACTTTATGTCTTTGATACATAGGTGGGGTTCCCACATACCTATCTAATATCGATCATACTATGTTAGTGGCAATTGTATGATCTTCTGATGTCCCTAATAAAGCTTGATTATAAAAACTAGGACCTACTTATATAACCCTTGTAGTTTCACCTTTGCATACTAGCTTGCATTTTAAAGTTCATTATAGTTTGGTTTTAAGTTTTGATGTTGAGAGAGTCTTCTTCATATTTCATAGATGCGTCTGCTAATTACATTTATCTCCTCTCACTATTCTTCAACCATATCTTGTCATCTCCTTTTGGCTTGTGGTTGCCTCTTTTCCTATCTTTTCATTACAAGGGGTTAATCTCATAATCAAATCTAATCTATCTAAGTGCCAAGTTTTCAAATCATGAGTCCATATCATCACATATAGATAAACAAATGAGAGAGAAACATTAAATACATCCATGAGCATATCAACATGAGATGAGTATACATATCAACATCACATGGAAACATAAACATAATTGTTAAAACATAAAGATACATCGATCACATGAACATAAAAGAGACAAGTACATAGTGCTAAATCCAAAATCTATAATCTCATATCAAGTGTCTATACAACATGATTACAAAATCTGGATAACTGTCTCAAAAATGATACATCAAAATTATCACAATGACATAAATCTTGTGATGACCTAAGAATGACTCCCTCCCTCCTGAGTCTGATGTGGCTAAGGGGGAGGCACTTGAGTCCTATCTAGTGGTTGTGGCTAATGAAAAATCTCTCAACTATCCCAAGATGTCTCCCTAATAGTGGTCTATTGAAAAACATACAACCTAGCTCCTCTTGATCCTCCACTAGCCCTTACACCCAATGTATGACCTCCAATTAATGTATGACCTCCACTTGAAGGATGAAATCTCATCCAATATTCACCTATAAAAGGAAACATCCCCACTCTACAACTATGTTATAAATCATAAGTATCCATATAGGAAGGGATACCCCTTCTCTTGTGGTTGCACTCTCAAATGTATAACTATGATGTGGTCTAATGCCCACACTTGTGCCAAAATGGTCTCGCCCACATAGCTCCTCCCCTCCCTATACATGATCTCATGTATGTCATGGTATATATCTACAATATGGTGGGACCCCATGCCATCTGTTTGGGCCTCCCCATCAAATCCATCATGAGTCTATCCAATCTATACGAGAACCCTCATCAACTCTTGTTAGTAATCAATGACTTTCCAATCAAGGAGCATATGATACATGTCGCTAGAAATTGGTCTCCATAATCTTCTATCATCAGGTCCCAACCTATATATCTATCCAAGATAGTGACATCTCTAAACACCTCTCATAGTTTGCTTCTCCCATCTATTGGGGAGTGATCAAAGTACACTTGTGACGTAGAAGATTTGTATGCTAGCACTTATATCAATAAGGCTAAGAAAACATAACAACTAAAATTATTCAATTCACTCATCAAATTTCCATAACTTAGAACCCAAGTGATTTAGTACACATCCTCAAGTGTGATGGTGGCATCTCTAGTAGGAAAATAAAAGGTATTATGCTCACTGTGCCACCTGTCTACCAATTCTATCAATAGGGAATGGTTTTCCTAGATATGGGGCAACCACAATAAACCTTTGAAACCCATGTTCATCAATATAACTCTTTCAACATCATCAAATTGGGTTACAAGTCTCAGTCCCACTACCTTAGGTGCTCCAATCATCAGTTTAGAAAAACCTCCAACATAAAAAAATACACAAATGTGTCAAAATCTATCATATGAGAATTAGAATGAAACCAAAAATGTCACAACTCAACCACATGAGAAAAAAGCTAAACCCTAAAATAATAAACAATGTAAATTTTATATAAAATTTATTTAATTTATGAACAAGTATCCTACGATACTTTCTTCTATACCCATATGATACTTTCTTCTAGCATGATACTTCTTATGGTATTGTACAATAAATAGGTGGGTCCAATATGATAATCCTCATAGCTATGTTAGGATACAATTTGGGTGTCATAAATATCGTATGATAGTTTCATCACTGTGATATGATACTTTGTAAAGTATCATATGATATCTTTTTAAACCTATTAAAACCCTAGAAAAACATGCTAAAATGCTCAAAATATGTCAAAATAATACTCAAGTGTTGGATACTTACTGGTGGACCATATTGTGGAGGCCAATTGTGTAGTTGGTTGTGCTAGAATTGATGTCTCTTAGTCAAAAATATCCTCCACACTACCATTTTCTCTCTCTTTATGCTCTGATATCTCAAAATTAAATAAGACAAATGATTTGAAAATGACCCTTTGGACCCCTTATATAACCTTTCGACCCTATTTTGACCTAATTTTCAAACTTCTCAGATTTGTGTAAAAAATATAGCCCTACCTAATTTCAATGTCTTGGACCCATTTTCAAGATCAAAATAAAAATTTGGGTTCATCTTGATGGTCAAAATTGCATTTTCAAATCCTTTCTTCTATGCAGTTGGCTAACCTTTTGAGGTTTAATCCCTGAATCTCTCTTAGGAAATCATAATTTATTGATTTCTACTCTCATCCTCTCTTCTCATTCACTTCATTTCATTCATCTCATTTCACCACTCTTCTTTCTTTGACCTAATTTTGATGCTTTACCTTTCTTGGTTAGACTTAGTCAAATAGGAGCATCTCTTCCATGCTTGATGGTAAATCTTTGGTCTTAATCTCTCTTCCATCATCATGGAACTTTCCGTTATGTCAATTTTATTAAATCAAGCTCATTTCTACATCTCCTCTACCTTATTTTGATCTCGAGGGGTTAGGAATATTCTATCATTGCTACACATTGTTTTTCTTTCTATGGCTATCTGTTTTCTGTTAATTCATCTCCTTTCTTGGGGTACTTAGCATAACATATAAACACTCATCTTCGATATTAGTATTGTCTATCTCCTAATATTTAGTTCTTCTTCTAAATGGTTGTGCATTTAGGATCTTCTATTTCTCCATGCTTTAGTTTCTTTGGAGTCAAATATCTCTATCAGCTACTATCTTGCTATCCTCACTCTTTGACTATTAGTATTCCTAGATCGATCACACATTAGTCAAGGAGGGGAAAATGTAATCACCCAAAAATGGTCATCTAGACTATGAGCTCTCTTTCTAGCATTTTTACATAATTTATTAATCACGTATTTTTATTTATCAAATCATCATTTTGATCTTTATTCGATTATAACCTATGGTTTGACCACCTTATCTAAGTCTTTTATTTAATTTAAATAAATTGCTCCCATTCAATTAAATAAAACCCCCAAGTACCACTTACCCTAAGTGCACATATGAAAAGAATTATTCCTTTTTTAATAATAAAATAAAATTATTTTTGTCTCGCATGAGGGGCACACTTTTCTATGTGAGAGGAATCTCTATTTTACAAATAGCTTTAATTCTCCTACAAACATCTTTTTCCTCATAAACACCACCATTGATCTTGTTTAGGTCATATTCTTGTGATCATGGATCAATCAAGATGCATTCTCCACCCTTGATTAGGCCTCTTTTGTTTCTTGATCTCAATTGTCTATTTTTCTTTAAAAGTGGGCTCTCTCCTTATTTCTATCATCTTATGCTTCAATACTAACATTATGTTGTAGATTTTCTTGGTGAATTTGGAGCTTTTGAAGAGTTTGGAATGTTCTTGCATTTACATTCTCACACTTTCATCTTGGCTTACTTGCATTGTAACACTCTTATCTTGGTTTCCTTTTATTTCATACCTCAGCTCACAAAGCTTGAATAGAAGGCTTTGTAACTCTTTAGTCTTGTAATTTTGCATCTTGAATATCATCCTAGTTTAGATTTACTTACATCCATCTTTGGTTCTTGAACGCTATAATTCTTTCTCTTATCTTTGAATCTTGCATTCTATGGTGCACCTTGCAAGGGTTGCATAGCTTGGCTCATTTGAGAGAAATCATACTACTATTTGGAACCTTTTTTACATCATAGATAGAGATCTATAAGCCACCTCTCAAGTCCCTCTCTTCATGGGATTTTTTAGAATAGAGGTTTAAACAAGTACATCCACATTTTTGACATATAACCTTTTTCCATCCTTGGGAAACACATTTACACACTTATCTCTACGAATAATAGACCCTTGTCCATCCAGAAAAGAGGACACACATAATTACACGTTGTGGTGATACTAGGTAATTAAACATATACATATGCATGAATGAAAAAGTCATGAATGGGTGCACAAGATTGATACTAGGCACAAAAACCTACTAGACTATTCAATCCTTCCTTTTTTGTGATTAATAGTAAGGCACACAAACCTTGTTGGGAAAGATGATCACATCTCTCTCTATGTGTGTGTGTATGTGTGTGTGTTGCTTTCATGCTAGTAGTATAGAATACTGGGGAATATCATCTTTTCTGATGTCTTTATCTTTCTAATGTGTTCTTCTATGCTTTTGTAATAGCCATCCAAACATGATATTATTGGGTGAGATATTTCTTCAGTTTTCTTTCACAAGTTGATTTGAATTTTAGTACTATCCCAACTTAAGTCTTTTGATATTGTTGTTATTTTCCTTATTTTTTCCTTTGTTTATTTTTTAAAAATTTCATTCCCTTGTGCATAGGAATGGAGTTAGGATCTCATCTTTTGGGGCTTATGTCCTTGAACTTAGCAATGTTCTATCTATTTGTAACACATCACTTGTCTCTTAATATCTTCTTCTTTCTTTACCAAGAGTATGACTTGCTTCATATTGCTGCTAAAGTGTAGGCTAAATGTATTGTCTTAAAATGGAAGAACTTATTTTGAGAACTTTTAGCCCTCATTAGTGGTGTTGGTTCTTCTTTCTTCTTCCAATTTGACTCAAATCTCTAGGTCATTGCCCATTTTTATGCATGGCCCTCATAAGTTCCATTTTATAACCTTTTTTTCCCATATTGTATGAAGTTTTCATTTTTTCTCACTTCTTTCTACACCATCTCTAAGACCAAAAGATTATATTTCTTCTAAATAATCTTGGTATAGTCAACTTATACCTTGACCATTATTAGTCTCAAGGCCATATTTTTCATAGGTGTTTAATTTTTTAATTTTCTAACCCAATTAGCTCACTTTGTTTTCAACTTTGAAAACTAATATATTAGGGGGCTTAGAAACTTCATTTTCAAATAATAATACACATATATAAGATACCAAGAAATCATATTATAGAAGATATTTCAAGGCATACATCAAGTAGCCCTCAAGATATTTCGTCTTTGCATCATGTTTCTTCTGTCAAGGTGTTGGTGGAGTTTAGCTTCTAAGGAGGAGAGATTCTATTTCTTAATTTAATTTATTCAATTCTTCATCAATTTAAGTTACAAAAATTCCCATTCATGATGTTTGATTTACATGGTTTCATTTTATTTTTGTGTTGAGTCAAGGCTATTACATTAACATACATGATTGCATAATAAACTTGATTACATGTACATTGGTAATTGTATTCCTCACTACTAGATTCGGTTCTACTACTTTCTAGAATTTATGTTATCTCTATCATTTTTATTTAAAGTTTGATTCCTCAATATAGGGATTGACAAAGGAAAGCCCCCACCCACCTGACGTAATGAAAATCCAATTTTCTTGTGTACAAGAACAAGTTATCAAAATTCCAAATTCAGAATCAAAAACCTATTGTTGGTAGTTTTCTAAAGATCTAAGGTTAATTGGTCTTCTTCCTTCTAGGAACATGTCAAATATGTGGAACATATACCAATATATGTTGACATGTACTTGGAGATTTGTATTTGTTTTAAGGTTTTTGGATTTTATGTCTTGATTCCAAATCTAGTCTTCATTTCTTCTCTATGATTTCCAAACTTCTATTTTCTTGGTAGAAATGTGACTTCCCCTACACATCTTCAAGGTTAGTCACTTTATTTCTCTTCTCCTTTTGCATCAAATCTAGTTTCTTTCTTTGGTATAATTGGACATGTGTTTCTTTCATTTAAATCAATTCAATTGAGGCAAGTTAATCAATATAGCACTTAATTAACCATTTTTCTCTAATCAATTTACCTTCACATTAAAAATATAAAATTAATGAACATTGAATGAAAGAGAACTCCCTTGCATACTTTCTTGATATAATATGGGTTTATTATTGACATCTCTTCACGTCAATTGGGTTGTGCTAATCTAGCTTGAGTTATATTGAGAGTTATGTTTAGAAGCCCCTTTTTTTCTCGTGTATTAATAACTTAGGGAGAACATGTTTATCTAATGAACTCATAGGTTCTATTTTACATTAAAAAATTCATTCACTTCCATTTTTTGACTAATAATTACTAAGTGTAAAAGTGTAGATAAATATAAACAAATCATTAAAATTTTGTTCTATTTAACTACAACTAGACTAAACATTATTATTTTTGTTTTTTCTTCATGCAAAAACTGGGAAAATTATTATGTATTAGATTATACATTTCTTTGACATATGAAGGGAATTCATAATTTAAAATTAGTTGGATATGCTAGAAAGTAAAGTCCACCAAGATAGCTGGGGGGGTTGAATCAGTTATGTAATTGCAACAACTCTCAATTACTTTGTTAATTCTGAAACATGTAAACACTAGATACAACAATTGTGGAAAGATAACCATGCACAATAACACCAGATATGTTAACTAAGGAAACCCTTGATAAGAGAGAAAACCTTGATGGGAATGATTCCCACAAGATGATGTACTAATATAAAATTTCCTTGTGAAAGGATGGACTTTGTTAGGAGCCAATGAAAAAAAATTAGTACATATGAGTCACTGTTAGGAGTGTTGGAAATGTGGTCAAATAGATGTCTTGATGGTTTTTATTTATGGAAATATACATTTATTATTTCATTTATGCATTTAGAGCTAGAAATTTGTCTAAGTGTTAGACAGTTTACATTAGCATAAAGAACATACGTTAAGTGTATAGATGACTCGTTGAGAGTTAGCTCATGTGTAGTTGAGGAAAGCTTCATGATGGTATCATGATGATGCATTCTAGTGTACAGATGTGTATGGACAGTATGACGTGAGTTATGATTAAAATACTAGTGCATGTATTTAATAGTGCAAAACATAGCATAGTAGAGAATTGGATTGTACGACCTTAGGAATTATTTTGGTTACAAAATAATTACTAAGTGATGATGAGCTGACTATATGTATATTATTTCATAAGCTATTTTATATTATGTCAAGTGTGTAAACACATGAAAGTTGATTGAGAAGAGTTTTGTAATTATGCAAGGTATAAGAAAAGATCTTATCTTGCACAAATAAGTGTGCTATTTATGATAGATGAGAAAGTGTTATGTGATGCAAGATCTGATGTATGATTAGAACAAGTGTGAAGTACAATAGATAGAAAGTATTGCATGTATATCTATTCTTGTGAAGAACTAAATTGTATAATTACATGTTAGGGCAGTGGGCTCTTCTTGCATACATTGTATTTTTTCTACCAACTCCTAACATGTTTGAAGAAACTCCTAACAATTTTGAGGCTTCTATCAAGGCCTAGTATCCTAATAGGGACTCAAGACACTATATGTACTTTATAGACTCCTAACAAGGTCAATATCCTTAACAAGATCCTATTGTTTAATGTATCATCTAGTGGGTATCATCCCCATCGGGGTTTTCCCTTGGCCAGGGTTTCCCTAGTTAACAAATAATGGTATTATGAGTTATCTATGTGCATGGTTATATTTACTATTCAACATTTTTGGTTTACTTTCATACGCAAGTTATAAAGTAATTAACAATATTTAGAGTTAGAAATTTGTCTAAGTGTTAGACAATTTACATTAGCACAAAGAATAGATGTTAAGTGTATGAACAAGTCATTGAGAGTCAGCTCATGTGTAGTTGAGGAAAGCTTCATGATGGTATCATGATGATGCATTCTAGTGTGAAGATGTGTATGGATAGTATGACATGAGTTATGATTAAAATACTAGTGCATGTATTTAATAGTGCAAAACATAACATAGCAAAGAATTGGATTGTACGACATTAGGAATTATTTTGGTTATGAAATAATTACTAAGTGATGATGAGCTGACTATGTGTATATTATTCCATAAGCTATTTTATATTATGTCAAGTGTGTAAACACATGAAGGCTGATTGAGAAGAGTTTTGTAATTATGCAAGGTATAAGTAAAGATCTTTTCTTGCGCAAATAAGTGTGCTATCTATGATAGATGAGCAAGTGTTACGTGATGCAAACTATTGCACAAAGAACTTGAAAGATTAATGAACCTTATGTGATGCAATATCTGATGTATGATTAGAACAAGTGTGAAGTACAATAGATGGAAAGTATTGTATGTAAATCTATTCTTGTGAAGAACTGAATTGTATAATTACATGTTAAGGCAGTGGGCTCTTCTTGCATACATTGTATTTTTCCTACCAACTCCTAACATGTTTGAAGAAACTCCTAATAGTGTTGAGGCTTCTAACAAGGCCTAGTATCCTAACAGAGACTCAAGACACTATATGTACTTTATAGACTCCTAACAAGGTCAATAACCTTTACAAGATCCTATTGTTTAGTGTATCATCTAGTGGGTATCATCGCCATCGGGGTTTTCCCTTGGCCAGGGTTTCCCTAGTTAACAAATAATGGTATTATGAGTTATCTATGTGCATGGTTATATTTACTATTCAACATTGTTGGTTTACTTCCATATGCAAGTTATAAAGTAATTAACAATATTCAGTTGTGGGAAAAAGTTTGTAGAATACTCATTCACCACCCCCTCTCTTAGTATTATCTATTTCTAATGATTGGTATAAAATCCTAGTTACTTTAAAGAGGCTTAACATCTTAAGTAAGATACTTGAATGTATGGAATAGTTGATTAAAAACCTTGAAGAGGCTCTTGAGTAGATTGACCTTCTTACTGAAGAAAGAGATAACCTGAAAGATAGATATGAGGATGTGAAAGCGTACATTGGTAAATTGAAGACACGATTGATGATCTGAAATTTGGCAAGGAATCAATTACACAGAGTAGTGATAATGATGAATTAGGAGATCTTTAGAAGGAAAATGAGATCTTGAAACATGAACTGAAAATCGTTGAACTTAAGTTGAGTCTTAAGAAAAATAGCAGCAAGAATGAACCAGAACTGAAAACTGAGAATGCAGATCTTAGATCCTAGTTAAGTCAAGTTACATCTGAACTAGATACTATCCAGATTGAACATTTTGAGTTATAAAAGTACAAAATTATTATGAAAGAAGAATTGACACAAGCTAAGTAACAATTACAAAATTTTTATTCTAGTAGTGAAAAGATAAATCAACATATATTTCACCAGAGACCTTCTTATGACAAGATAGGACTTGGATATCTAATTAGAGAGAAATAAGCCAAGAATTTGGAATCAGAAGAGAACCAGATCCAATTATTGAATCCCCTAAGGAATCTGATCTGAGTAAGGTACAATCAAGCACATCTATTAAAGTATCAAAGGAAGTAGAATTAATTGATTTGTTAGTTAAACCTAATGAACTTAAGAAAATAGAGAAAGTTGATAAACCTAAGAAAGATGAACCACCCAAGGAAGTAAGACATGAGTTCAGAGGTAGATGACTCATATGTAATGAGGTTGGATACATGAAAAGAGATTGTACATGTAAGTCTTTCGAACCCATTAATAATTTCTATTGTTATAATTGTCATGGTTATGGACATAAGGTAGTAGAATGTAATAAAACTAAGTTTGATGGTAATAATGCAAATAGTAGAATGTCTAGGAACACTAACCCTACAAGTAATGAAAGAGGAAGATCATAGAAAAAATCCACTAATGGAGAGAAGAACAAATTTGCGTGTTATAAGTGTAACAATCTTGGACACATTGCAAGGAATTGTAGAGCACGTGAGAATTATAATGGAACTAATCAGAGAAGAAATGCAACTGTATGTCAGTTATGTAATAACTTCAAACACATAGTGAGATATTGTAGAATGGATAGAAGGAAATTTGACATGAATATGAATAATAGAAGGAATGATAATGATAGTGACAATAGTCAGAAGGAACAAATTAAGGAACATGTTGATGAATTCAAAGAAGCATTTTTTATAGCTAAAGATCTAGAAATATCTTATATAGGTTTGGAGGAATAATTTTTTGATGCACTTGATAAGACATTGAAGTCACAAATTGTTTGTAACTCATCCTACCTGAATTAAGCAATTTTAGTTGTGGCAGTGCATCAGTTGTCTAGAAATGATGTTAGAGAGAGAGTTGGAAGTTGTTCAATTAAAAGGAGGTTAAGGACATAGAGATAAGGCTATGGTCAAGTGCACAAGTCTTGATATGATCACAGTGAGCAGGAATTGAGAAATCAAGCTTACTAGTAAACAAAGAAAACATTTGAATATGTGGTAGTTACACATTTAATGCATAGTGTGATTTGAAATGGTTTAAGGATTAAAAACAAGATTGTATGTACCATTTGTTCATGAGAAGTGTCTTGAGTGAATTGAAGAGCAATTTGATAGCCAATTGAATTGTGAAGTGAAGATTGTAAAGTAGAAAGTTGTAGAAGCCCAAAATTATGTTTTAAAGGTATTTTGTGAAGTTTGAATCTAGTATTTCAATGTTTACAGTCACAATTTCAATGGCTAGTCAGAATGTGTATGATGTAAGTGATAGACCATGGTATGAGTTTAAGATGTAGACACCTAAAATCCTTTAGAAAATAAAGTATTTTTATTTTTTGAAAAAGTCCCTGATGACATCATCATTAATTAATTAATTAATTATTTAATTAATTCATTTATTTTTATGCCATTAAATCCCCTTGTCTTAATTAAAAATATTTAATTAAGGAATCCCTCCCAAGAATGTTTAAATCTTATTTAAACATTATTTTCCTTATTTATTAATTATTTAATTAATAAATTGACCAAAAATTTCAAAATAAATGTTTAATTTATTTTTTGCCCAAAACTTGGCCAATTTCCTTAAGACCACTAACCTCTTCCAAAATCTTCTAATCCTTCTTTAATTTCGATTAAAGGCTAATCCCATCATTTTCTACCTTAATCCAACTCAAAATATCTAATTAAGGTTAAATATTAATCCTCATGTTTATTAAAAATGTTTTAATAAATATTTCCTCAACCCAAACCCTTGAGATAAATAAACTTTATTTATCCTCAAAACCTTATGAAGTTCTAGACTCTTCTAGAAGGACTTTATCCTTTTCCTAAGCCTATCTCTAAACCCCCTTTTTAGGCTATCCACCCCATCCATCCATACTAACCAAGCTTAGCTACTAACTCACCCACCCTCATTGAATGCCATCCACTTGCATATCTCTAACATCCCTAATCTAATCCTAAATCACCTCTAATCCCCCCACTAACCTTGTCACATTCCCTAAGCAAGCTTAAGACTTTCTTAAGCCAAGCAAAGTAACAATCTCAACTCCCTCCAAAATATCCCAACCACCCAACCATGAATGCTCTTACAAAGCCATAAAATACTCTTACAAACTCATTCATTGCTCTTACAAGCCATTATGAAGGGTCTTTATGAAGATATTATCCCTTGAGCCTCCTTTGTTGACTCATCCTTGCCCTTTCCTCCATCTTCTCACCCTATGACATGTGTCACTCCCTGATTGGTTGTAAGAAAGAACAATCTATGTGCTCTCCTCTCATGCAATCTGAGCCCTCCATGAGCTTTTCTCCATCCTTGCATCTTAGCCCTCAAACCGTCAAGCCCTTTGCCTATAAATTGAATCCCCTCCCAAGTCATTTCATCACAATCTTTGAGTTAAAGTTATAATGCTAGTTTGAAAAGCCAAAGCCCTTAACCATACCCTTATAATGCCAAATTGAGAGCTCACAAAGCTACCAATTTTCCATTTTCCATCTCCATTGAAGCATAGTTTGAGTATCTTGAGCATACATCCCACGTCCACATAATAGACTCATCCCTAAATCAAGTGACCATCCTCATTGGGAGAGCCATTTCATGGCTCATATTCTCATTTGAGGTTTTTCACTTTGTCTATCTCATATGTTATGATTTTTATGCTAGTTAATGCTTTGGTCTTTTAATAGATTAGTGTTTCTTGCTAACATATTTCTCATATACATTTTGGCATGCCTGGTGGGACCCCACTATGGGTCATTTATTCATCCATTTCAATCTACATGTTGCTTTTATAAACTAACCCTCTAATACTTGTTGTTTGAGTGAGTTGCAAGGTGTTTTTCTTATTTTTGCAGGTTGAAGGGCACACTTGGAAAGAAGACATACCCTCTAAAACTCAAAAATAATTTTAAAAAAATCAATTTTTTTTGTAAAAACTCGCACATTTCAATTCTGTTTGCACAGTGTCATCTTCGCAGTTCAGCGCTTGGTGAACTGTCGTTTGCGCTTGGTGAACTGTCGTCTTCGCAACCTCAACCGTCATCTTCAAAGTTTGGTGTCTTCACCTGGTGAACTGTTGTTTGTGCCTGGTAAGCTGTCGTCTCCACAACCTCAACCATCGTCTTTGAAGTTTGGCATCTCTGCCAGATACTCTATCATCTTCATCGCCGCCTCTAATCTTCTATCGTCTCCACCACTGCCAAACTGAACTGTCGTCTTCGCAGTTCAACGTCTTCATCGAGTTTCTTGTTTTCTACACCGCCAAACTAAACTGTCATCTTCGCCTCTTTTTCTGTCATCTCTGTTGATTGGCATCTTTGCAGTTCAATGTCTCCATAGATTAGCGTCTCCACAGTTTTGGCATCTTCGCTTGATGAACTGTCGTCTCTGCCTATTATTGTTGCATTTCCGTTTTAGCATCTCTGTCAAATTTTAACTTTTGGTGGTTTCATAGAGTAGAAGTTTTTCTAAGCATTTTTGCGCCTAGAAAAAAGAACAAAAAAAGTTAATTTTATTTTCCTCATAGTTAAGCTTCAAATTTTTGAGATTTTTGTGTTACTAATCAAATTGGCTTTTGTAGCTTTGCAGGTTGGAGCATCTATGAAACCACTAATCATGTTTCTTGCAGGTTCTCCTTACATGGTTTAATGTGCTTGAAAAATGAACTTGCATGCTTAATCACATTTTTTTTTGAATGAATGTTGCTCAAACACAATCTTGAATGCCATGGATTAAAATAAAAAATATTCTTGGAATGCATGCTTAAAATAAACAAACACAATCTTGAATGCAAAAGGGTCAATTAATCATTACAATACATCACACTTCATCTTTCGGGGCATAAAAAGAATCCAAATTTTAGAATTTTTCTAAGTTACAAAAACTAATTAAAGACGCTTTGAGTGAGTTTGTTGTTGGACTCACTCTCTTTAATCACCCATCAATTTAACCATTGGTTGCAATCTCAGCGCCATCTATGGGGATGGGTCTACCTAAGAGGGTGTTAAGTGCTCCACGCAAATCAAACTCCACTCACTTGGGTTTTTAGTGGTCTTTCTAAGTTAGAAAATCTCTTGAATGAGCATTAGTCTCACTAACACTTCATTTCGGCATAAAAAATTAAACAAATCTTAATGTGGAGGGCCTTTGGGCATGCGCTTGAAAATTAAGTTTCACACATCTTTGTTTTGGTCTTAAAACAAAATCACACCAAATCTTGAATGCCTTAAAGGAAATTAATCGATACTTGACGTGGAGGGCCTCCGAGCGCGCGGGTTTACTTTCTTGTTGACCATAACTCTTCTTCTTGTTCTCATTCTTCGATTGATTTTTCTTTGTTGGCACATTTCAAAGTTGGAATTGAACATTTGCATCTTAAACATGAGTGCTTGCAAAGTCTAGATCAACACACATAAGAGTCAGTTGGTAAAAGAACAAACATGTTTTTTAGCCCAAGGTCATCCAAGTCTTCTCTCCCTTTATTATCTTTCGAGGCCATCTTGGGTGCATAAGATTAGGATCCAAAACCTTGTTTCTCTTTTTAGGAGGCCTGCTTGGGGATTTCATCACCCCTTGGCATGACCTCAACTCCAACATTCTGACAAAGTATAAAGATCGGTAGGTGAATCCAAAGACACCTCTCTTGGAATCAAGATTTATTCACTCGGGCTAAGCCTCAAGGAACTTTATACCCTTGAGAAGTGAAAGAGGAGAAGTGGGTTACCGCTCCTCTCAGCTGTGTGACATTTTTTTGGTTTCATCTACGAATTTGGGCCTCACGTACCTTGGGTATATCAAGGACTCCCTAGCTAAACCAATTGTCAGCCTTGTAGAAAACCATCTAAGATGTTAATGTGTTTGAAGTGACTGATCAAAAAATTTGTAGAACATACACACTCCTTGGCACAAGTATCACATTATGAGAATCAAAAACTTCTATCTAGTTGTTCTTATCTATTGCTTGATTTTTTATTTGTTGAATGAATGTTTGCCAAACTTGGTCAATCCTAGCTTAGGGCATACTTAGCGTAGTCATTGCTTGTTCCAGAAGTTGAATGAGTTGAAGCAAAACAACCAAAATCTCTCAAAGCCAAGCAGATTTAGGAATTCATGTCAGAACAACCCAAACCCAAAAAAAAGTTTCACAAAGCCAAACTCAAGCCATCTCAAGCATACCAAGAACTTTTAGCTAAGAGAAAGGAAATAACACCAAGCCCTTAAATTGCCAAACTCCACAAAGCAGAGGACAAAGCTGCCGATGAAGCCCTTCAAGATGCCTGGTTAGATCACACCATCCAACTTAACCAACATCTAAGAGTTAACCCAGCTTATGCATTACCAACTAGGCATGATTTCTATGATTAGACCCCTTTGTTTCTCCACATCTTCTTGCATAAGCTCCACTTTAGAGTCATCCTTGTAGGTAAACCAACCATCTTTAGTCCTCGCCTTAAGCATTTTATCTCAACCATCTCATTTAGAACCAAACCATCTAGCTAGCAATCCAAAAGCTTCACATCCAAGCCTTCAAAATTGTTGTCACCTTACCAAAAGTTTTCCATTCCTAACATCTTCCAAATCCACCAATCTCACCAAGGTTATCCCTTTGACAGAGCTTTTTCTAGAGTAATCTAGCTTTGTCACTTGTTATCCCTCATCACCTTGAGCTAAAGGTTGGGATCCACAAGTGGTCAATCTCGTGTTCTTCCTAAGGGATCATCAGTCTACCCTTAAGTTAACACAATCACCAGCAAGCTTGCACATAGGAAAGCAGACCTTTCATGCTTTAGCAACATATCTTTGAAGTTAGAATCCCCAACCCAATCCTCCTTAGGTTTTGTCATATAGCTTTGTCTCAACCTAGGAGATCTTTTGCATAGAAAAGACTTCCCCTGTTGCATCCATCAACATTGTTGCATCTCATCCCTAGGAAACATTTTGCATTTTCATGCCACCTGTCACTCGCTTAGCCAAGAAGAAGGAAACAATGGAGCCCTATCATTTGGATCAAATAGCATCACTCCCCTTGAGTAGTCAACCATCCTTCAGCCATGAGAACACCATACCATCACCTACTAACATTGAAGCTTTCATGAACCAACTAGGAAATGCAGTATTGGTGAATGCCATTATAGACAAAAACAAGGAAATAATCATGGCTAACTTTCGAAGGGACAACATTGGAGCCTTCAACTTTGGAAGAACTCCTCCCCTATCAGAGCCATCTCACCTGTTGTTTGGAAAACTCCCACCACCCATAGGCTCTTATGATTCTAATTATCCTCAATATGTTGCAAAAGAAGAGCCTCAACCCACCCCATATGATCCAACAGACCCAAAAATACCAACCTCCACTCAAGTTGAAATCTCCCTTCCACAAGCCAATCCAACCACCACCACTCCACCATTGGTCCATACCACTCCATCCCAAACCCCCTTCGTCCAAAACACTTAATCATTCACTCCCTTCACTATTGCTTCTGCTGCTCTCCAACCCAGCCTTCCAAATCCACCCATCTCCCAAATCAGTGATAGCATCTTTGGCCAACCTTAGCAATATACAACCGGGATGCTACCCATGGGGCCAAGTAATCAACCTTTCATCACCCCAATTCCATCATTTCCACTAGGTCCTTGGAGCTCAGTGCCATCAGCCACAAATCCACAAGCTACTACCCTCACTCCACAGAGCTATCAAACCCCACAAGCTATTACCAATATTCTTCCAAGCTCTCAAGTGACCCAAGCTCCTGCCACCACTCTACCAAGCTTTCAAATCCAGCCACCAAGCTATCAAACCCCATCAATTCCATTTCCAAGCTTTAAATTCCCACCACCTCCATCACCAACTAATCCATTACCTTTTATTACTAACTATTTTTCTATGCCACTTCTAGGAGGAAATCCACCACCACCAACCACCAATTACTTGGCCTCTTTTGCCATGCAGATACCTTCCCAAATGAGGTCACAACCCACATATATTGGTCAAACTCCTCAAATCCAAAGTCAAGTTCCACAAGCTCCTTGATCCTTTCCCCAAGCTTCACAACCATCTTATACCTTACCTCCACAAAGCAATCCATTTATCCCACAGCTAGCTTATGTTCCTCAATCCCAACCTCAAATCCAATATCAGTAGCAAGCCTCACAACACATGGAGCAATATGTGCCACCTCCACCTCAGCAACCCATCATCCACCATTCAGTTGCCCAAGCCATGTACAATCCCTACCAGCCCGTACCTGAATGCCATCCATATTCCATTGCCCCATCTAGCACATACCTACCTCAGGGAACTCCTACATTAGGGGCACCCCAGCCATCACCCATTAATTTAGAATGGAAAGCCATGAAGATAGCTTTGAAGAACATCTAGGAGGGAAATGATCCAAAAAACTTCAAGTTTGAGAATGTGTGTCCTTACCTATTTGATAGAGCCATTACTATGACACCATTTCCCAAGCATTTTGAGACACCCAAATTTGACAAATTTAGAGGAAAAGGAGACCCTATCACACATATCAAAGAATTTTACATGCACTACCAAGAAGTGGCATACGATGATGTCTTCCTCTTGCATCTCTTTCCCAAAAGCTTGGCCGGACCAGCTCTTGAATGGTTTTATAGAATACCATATGGCACAATTAAAAACTTTGCTAAATTGTCTGAGGCATTTGTAGCCCAATATGCCCATCTTGTTGAAACAGAGCTATCAGTAGTTGATCTTGTCCATACTAAGAAAAAAGGTGGAGAAAGCCTTCCCGAATATCTGCAAAGATGGGAAACCCTTATCACCTGCATATCTTGCACATTACTAGAGTTCCATTTGGTGAAAATGTTTATTGATAATGCCCATCCTAGCTTGGCTCACCACATGACCATGAACTATTTGTAGACCTACAAAGATATCAAAGAGAAAGGAATGATCCTTGAGAAAGAACTCATTAAAGATGGTGTGGTCAAGATTTACAAGGAAGCCAATCAAAATCAAATACATTCAAATGACAAGTCTAAGTATTGGAACAAAAACAAGCACGTTGCAACAGATGGTGTCACTGACACCAGACATGTGAATATTGTTGGTCCTTCTCAAAACCAGTCCAACCCACCATATCAACCAAACAATCAACAAGCTATCAACTACCAATAGCAGAATAACCAAAGCTATCAAAACCATAATCCAAGACCCAACTTCCAAGGGTCTAGCAATCAAGCTAATGCCATCAATGTAGCTACAGGGAAAAAGCCTAGATTCCAACTTGCACCTAGAAATTATACACCCCTTGTTGAGCCATTGGATGTCATTTTTGAGAAATTGACTAAGGAAAACCTCATCAAATTTTCTCCTACCTAGCAAATTGACCCAGGCCAATCCAAAGCTGCATGGTACAAAGATAATGAGTACTGCAAATTTCATAGGGTAAAAGGTCACACAACCCTCAGATGCATGAAACTGAAAGATTATGTGCAGGACCTCATTGATCAGAAAGAAATCACCGTTGGTGCCCAAACCTCTCCTAATGCAGGCTTACAGATCTATCAAAATGCTTTTCCTCCTCACAACAACCAAAATCCTGGAAAAGCACCTATCCAAACCAACAACAACAACACCAACAACTACCAACCAAACCAACAGCATGGGAAGAACAATGACCACACTTCATCCTACATAGACTATGGTAGCCTCATCGGTTGTATATCTGAAAAAGAGGCTTCTGTCAATGTTATCAATATCCAAGGCCCAAACAATGAGTGTGCAATCACCACTAGAAGAGTGTGATTTAACATCGTAGGTCCACTAGTGTCACCAGCATCATCAACTCCATCAAAAAGCTAGTACAATATCTTGGAACACCTTGGGAACATGCCAACCCAAATCTCCATTTTAGACCTTCTCTGCACTAGTCCTGTGTACAAAAGAATCCTTGAAAATGCTCTCATAGAATCCCGTGTCCCTTTAGATATCAACGCTACTGATTTTTGTAATCTTGTTGGACACCTTTCATCCTCACGTGCGCTATCTTTCAAACCCACCGACATACCCATGGTCGAGCCAGATCACACCCTTCCGCTGCACATAGCCATCATGGTATCCAATTTTTCCATAAAAAGAGTAATGATAGATAATGGATCAGCCTTGAATATTTGCACCCTAAAATTCATAAAACAACCTGGGTATACTGAGGTAGATATCATCAGTGAAGTTATCATCATCAAAGCTTATGACAACTTGGAAAGAACCACAGAAGGAACTATTTTGCTGCCAATCAAGGTTGGGCCAGTCATCCAAGAAACACTCTGCCATGTTATTGATCTAAACCTACCATTCAACATCCTCCTTGGTCGCCCATGGATTCATGCCATGAAAGCCGTTCCATCCACTTACCATTAGTGCATCAAATATTTTGCATCAGGGCACTGAGGTAACCATCCATGCCGATCTAGAACCCTTTGCTTATTGCAATGCGGTTGAAGCTTCATATGCAAACCATTTCCCTAGAATTAATATCAGCACAGTCATCGCCAGCTCATCCCACACTTGTAATGACCCAGAAACCATCCTTGCTTCCACCCTATCTACCCTAAAGATCAATAACAAAGGCTATGGAGAGTATAGTCTGTTAGATGCATTTGCTGTCAGGGCATTCCCACTTGATCCACACGCCCATGGATGACCAACATATCACAAAGCTAAGGAGATTCCACCTCCTCGATACAAACAGTTTGGCCCATCAACCTTTGTATCCTCAAAAATCCCTCTTCATGAGGAGCTCACTCCAGATATCAACAATTGGTTACATAAGGATGCACCTCCAAGAAATCAAGCACACCTTGATCACTTCAGCCAGAAGTATCCCCAAGAACCTAAGCCTATCACTGACAAATAGAACTATCAAGGTGGTGGTCTAGGACCAGAAGAAAGAGGCATGCAGTGCCCCATTGACGCACACAAGTGGGAATCAAAGTCAGGTCTTGGCTTTGGCATACCCACAACTGGGGGCACCAATACAAACGATCACACTTTTTTGAACATTCATCGCGACCTTGTCGAAATCAAAGACATCCCTGAGGAAGTTGAAAAGAGAGCCTATGACGATATCCCAGACCAAATCTTCCTCGGAGACTATTCTCCAAGAACTATCCATCCATTTCATTGACCTACCACTCGCCCATCCACAACGCATAGATTGGGACCAACCAAGTGTTATACACATTGATGAGTTCACATCAGAGGAAGTGCTTCTAAGATTCATGGGAGCTTAAACACCTCACAAGAAAACAAAGTCAGATTCTACCTACATTTATAAGCTAGATCCCAAGGGGTATTTTGGAGAAAATCCCCAACCTAGTTTCGATGCACCCAAAACTGGAACTAAGGTAAATCCGAGACCAGCTAAGGCAGTGAAGAGAACCCCTTAGCAAGAAAATCCAGAGCCACAAGTAGAACATGAGGATTTAGCATTGCCTCCTCAAGATAATCAACTAGAGGTGTCTTCTATTCTAATTGAGGATACTAGAGAAGTCAACATCGGTTCTTTAGAGATCCCTAGACTTGTTCATATTGCTGCATCCCTATCACAAGACCAAGCTGACCTCCTCTTTGAGGTCTTAAGAGAGAACATTGGCCGATTTGCATGGTCATATCAGGACATGCATGGAATTGATCCAAAGCTTGTAGTTCATCATCTTGCAATCGATCCAAAGATCAAGCCTGTCAGAGAAAAGCTTAGAAAAATGCACCCCAAGGTGGCATTACTGGTCAAAGCTAAATTAGAAAGAATGTTAGCTGCTAAGGTTATCCGGCCTATCGACTACTTAGAGTGGATCTCCAACATGGTCCCCATCACTAAACCTTTCGGTGACATCAAAATCTGCACTAATTTCAGAGATCTTAACAAAGATTGTCCAAAAGATGATTTTTCCTTTCCCAACATAGATATGATTGTAGATCTTACAGATGGACATGAAATTTTGTCCCTCATGGATGGATTTTTCAGGTACAATCAAATCAAGATTGCAGAAGAGGATCAACATAAGACAAAATTCACTACCCCTTAGGGAACCTTGTGCTACAACATGATTCCTTTTGGCCTAAAGAATGCTGGGGCTACCTATCAAAGAGCTATGACAACCATTTTTCATGATCTCATTCATATCATTTTGGAGGATTATGTGGATGATATCTTGGTCAAATCACATACGTTCATGGATCATCTTGCTGACCTAGAGAAAGTCTTTGATAGATTAGCAAAATATCATCTCATGCTGAATCCCAAGAAATGTGTCTTTGGAGTCACATCTGGCAAGCTTCTAGGCTTTATAGTTTCTAAACGAGGTATAGAGGTTAACCCCAAGAAGGTCAAGGCTATCTTAGACATGCCTCCTCCCTAGACACTGTGACAACTTCACACTCTTTAGGGAAAGCTTCAATCTGTTTGACGCTTCATCTTCCAGCTTGTAGATAAGTGTACGGCATTTGCACATTTACTGAAGAAGGATGAAAACTTCAAGTGGGATCCTTTATGTCAACGCAGCTTCGATCAGCTCAAGCAGTATCTCGCCAATCCCCCTATCTTGGTTCCACCAATTCCTGGTCATCCCTTGATCTTGTACATATCAGCAATGCCTACTGCTCTAGGGGCACTTCTAGCACAACATGATGACTACGACCGAGAAAGAGCCATCTACTACATCAATAGAACCCTAGTTGGTTATGAACTCAATTATACTCCTATGGAAAAAGCTTGTTTGGCAGTTGTCTTCTCAACTCAAAAGCTTTTCCATTACATGCTAAGTTATACCATCCAACTAATCTCCAAGATAGACCCTCTCAAGTATATGCTCTCCAGAACAACACTTACAGGCCGTTTGGCCAAATGGGTTATGCTCCTTAGTGAATTTGACATCCAGTATGTGGATAGAAAGGCAATCAAAGGGCAAGCTATAACAGATCACCTAATTGATGCACCTCTAATAGATGCATATCCTTTGATCATAGAATTTCTAGATGAGCATATTTGTCTAATTGAAGAACAACCCCCATGGAAACTTTATTTTGATGGCTCATACACATCTCATGAATCAGGGGAAGGAATATTGTTGGTCACACCTCAAGGAGATTACATTCCAAAAGCCTTCAAGCTACAATTCCCTAGCACCAACAATATAGCTGAATATGAGTCTCTCATAGTAGGATTAAAGGTAGCTGCAGAATGGAACATCACTGAGTTACAAATCTTTGGCGATTCTCAGCTCATCATCAAGCAAGCCCTAAATGAATATCAAACCAAAGATGAAAAGCTATTACCCTACAAAGAGCTAGTTGATCAGCTAACCCAACATTTTACAAAGCTTTAGTTTACACAAGTGCCTGAAATGCAGAACAAAGTAGCAGATGCTATGGTTACTATAGGCTCGCTCTTGGAAATTCCCCAAGCAGCTACACAGTATGAGTTTTTAGTTGAGCATCTCCTCACACTTGCCTATGCGAATGATGATTCAAACTATGTTTGTATTTTGGTTGGTCCCCAATCCCCTTGGTACCATAAAATTCATGCTTACCTTAAAGATGGTATCATATCCTCTCACCTCACACGAACCCAATGCCAAAACCTCATCCAAAAATCATACCACTATGTTATCATAGCCAATACCCTATTTCGTCGGTGTTATCATGATACTCTCTCTCGATGTTTAGATGAAAATGAGGCCATGATGATGTTAAAAGAAGTATACTCCAGACCTTGCTGTGCCCACACGAGTGGTATTGTCCTAGCATGAAAAATCTTTAGAGCAAGCTACTATTGGCCTACCATTGAAGAAGACTCCTATGACTTTGTCAGAAAGTGTCTCCCATGTCAGCAACACACAAATTTTGTGCATGCTCCAGCACAAGATCTACAACCTATTGCACCACCTTGGCCTTTCGCTTGTTGGGACCTTGATCTAGTTGGAACTATCACACCTCTTTCATAGGATGGACATAAATGGATAATTATAGCTACAGACTATTTCACTAAATGGGTGGAAGTTGTTCCCCTAGTCTCAGCTAGAGGAGTTTAGGTCTCCAAGTTTATCTTGTACCACATTGTTTGTTGCTTCGGCATCCCATCCACCATCTTCACCGACCACGGAGGTAACTTTGAAAATCTCAACATGGAAGAACTATGCACTTCCCTCCATATCCATCACCACTTTTCTAGCCCATATTTTCGATAAGGTAATGGCCAGGCATAGGCAACTAACAAAACCCTCCTCAAAATCCTAAAGAAAGTTGTCAATGATTCCGGTCGCGATTGGCACCTACAAATAAATCCATCCCTATGGGCCTATCGAACTTCCTTCCATACATCCACAGGCACAACTCCATACTCCTTAGTCTATGGTGCCAAAGCAGTACCACCCATAGAGGTTGAACATCCCTCCTTGTGCATATCTTTGTAGGGGAAAATATCAGATGAATAATACAGAGTAGCTCGAATCACCTAGCTAGATCTCTTAGACGAGAAGCAACAACAAACCTATGATCATCTCACAGTCTATCAAACTCGTCTCAAAAGGAATTTCAATAAGAAGGTGCTTCCATGACACTTTCAGCCGGGTGACATGGTCCTCAAAGAAAACATGAAAGTCCAAGCAGATTGAGAAAAGAAAGGCAAGTTTGAACCTACCTGGCTTGGTCTTTATGTTGTCACTACCTCCTTTGGCTCTGAAGCCTATCAGCTATCTACACCGAAAGGAGAACTCTTGAATGATCCTATTCACATCATTCATCTCAAGAAGTTCTATGCTTGAAGATCCTTGGTATACCCAGCTTTTGAAAAATACAAAACAAAAAAAAAATAGTAAAGAGAAATAAGTGTCCAATGGTGAAAACTTGGCAATTCAAGCGCCTTGGATAGGTACCTTGGTGAAAATTTGGTAATTTCGGCACCTTGTGTACTAAGACTAATCCATTATATATCACTGTCCTATCCCTCATCCAATCACCCACCATCCCATAAAACACCTGCTTGTTCCCTTAGTGTTCCAACCAAATATCCAAAATCTAATGAAGCTTGTAAATATCTCCTGTACAGCTTGTAAATCTTGTACCTCAGCTTGTAAATTTTGTACCAAAGCTTGTAAATCTTGTATCCCCCCTTGTAGCATAGCTTGTATATCCAAATCTTGTATCCTAGCTTGTATCCTATCACATGCACACAAAGAACCCCATTTTCACTTACGCTTTTCGTAAACCATCTACCTATCTACCTATCAATTATTGCAGACATCCCACCCTTCACGAACATTTTCATCTCACAAAAACCAAAACATGAACAACCTTGTACATTTTGTAACATATCTTGGTCTGTCAGCTTGTACATCCTCTTTAGCTTAGTACCATTGTATCTATCCAGCTTTCATATTAGTTCCTCCTTGATCAGCATCTTGCACACATCGCACAACCCTTGGTTAGCTATTCCAATGCATCCTTTAGCTAGATCTCCTATCATCAAAGTGTTATCCTCTTAGTTCAACTTGCTAGATGCATCACTCATCCAGATCCATCAGCTTAGGTGCTCTCCGATAGATCCTTGTAGGATATAGCTTTTCTCATGTCTGATCTTGGTCTGTTAGTACCTCATCCCACCCATCTCGTTGGCAAACGATTCTCTTTTAGATTTTCGCTTTCTTTTGATTTAGAATCTTCCCTTTTGGGTCTTGAAGTATCTTTTCCAAACAATCTTTTTGTTCCCTCCTCAAGGTTACCACGATCTTCCATATCATGGTATACTACGAATGGGGCAATCTGAGCATAAGGTCTTGATCAGGTCTTTTGTTTGTTTTTCTTTTCTGCTTGTAGGTTACCAAGTGTTAGTTCCACTCTGATTCTTTCGAGATTCATGTGTGATGCTGGGGCAATCCTTGCATGTTTGTTTTGAGCCAGTTCGTCAGTCCTTTGGATGGTTGGTGAAAAGGCCTTGATGTTCTTGGTAACCTTGGCAATTAAGCAACAGTCCTATAGAAAATCTAGTGCTCAACTACATGGTGGTACTTCTCTTTGAAGTAATCCCCCGCTCAATAAGCTTTAATGGATTCCCTTCATCTCCATTATCCCCCATCCATATCCAACATCTGTCTCTCCTGCCCCAGCTTATGCATCAGTATCCCTTTGAATCAATCTTCACTCTTAGCTTTAGGGATCCACAATTCTAGTCTTAGGGATCCACCAATCCAATCAATCCACCAAGCCTCATCTTTTGAGATCCACAATCCTAGTCCTAGGGATCTCCGAAACCCATCTTCCACCAATTTGACTCTTTGAAATCCTGTTGCATTAGCTTTATAATCCCCTCATCCTTCTCCTTATCCTGAGTTCCTTTTTTATAGCGCTCTGCTCCTTCATCCTCCACCTTCCCTAAAGTCTTAAGCTTGCTTCCTCTTGTGCATCTAATAGCCCTTTATCATTCTCCCGTAGTGAGAGTTTGAGCTAATTTAGCCCCTTCTCTTTGCCAATCTGAGTCTCCTTGCTCATCCCAGATTCTTGTATTTTTTCAAGAAGCTGTCTTGCCTCACTTTCTCTCCCCGCCGCCTTCTTGAGGGGGCATCTTGCAGTCCATTCTCTCCTCTTCTGCTCTAGTCTTGGGCATCTTATTTTCTTATCTTTGATGCCATGCCACTTGCGGCATCACATCAAAGAGGGGCAAGATGTAGACACCTAAAATCTTTTAGAAAATAAAGTATTTTTATTTTTTGAAAAATTCTCTGATGACATCATCATTTATCAATTAATTATTTATTTAATTAATTAATTTATTTTTATGCCATTAAATCCCCTTGTCTTAATTAAAAATATTTAATTAAGGAATCCCTCCCAAAAATGTTTAAATCTTATTTAAACATTATTTTTCTTATTTATTAATTATTTAATTAATAAATTGACCAAAATCCCAAAATAAATAATTAATTTATTTTTTGCCCAAAACTTGGCCAATTTTCTTAAGACCAATAATCTCTTCCAAAATTTTTTGATCCTTCTTTAATTTCGATTAAAGGCTAATCTCATCATTTTCTACCCTTAATCCCAACTCAAAATATTTAATTAAGGTTAAATATTAATCCTCATGTTTATTAAAAATATTTTAATAAATATTTTCTCAACCCAAACCTTTGAGATAAATAAACTTTATTTATCCTCAAAACCTTATGAAGTTCTAGACTCTTCTAGAAGGACTTTATCCTCTTCCTAAGCCTATCTCTAAACCCCCTTTTTAGCCTAATCCACCCCATCCACCCATACTAACCAAGCTTAGCTACTAACTCACCCACCCTCGTTGAATGCCATCCACTTGCATATCTCTAAAATCCCTAATCTAATCCTAAATCACCTCTAATCCCCCCTAACCTTGTCACATTCCCTAAGCAAGCTTAAGACTTTCCTAAGCCAAGCAAAGTCAACAATCTCAACTCCTTCCAAAATATCCCAACCAGCCAACCATGAATGCTCTTACAAAGTCATAAAAGACTCTTACAAACTCATTTATTGCTCTTACAACCCATTATGAAGGGTCTTTATGAAGATATTATCCCTTGAGCCTCCTTTGTTGACTCATCCTTGCCCTTTCCTCCATCCTCTCACCCTGTGACATGTGTCACTCCTTGATTGGCTGTAAAGAAGCACAATCCATGTGCTCTCCTCTCATGCAATTTGAGCCCTCCATGAGCTTTTCTTTATCTTTGCATCTTAGCCCTCAAACCCTCAAGCCCTTTTCCTATAAATTGAATCCCCTCCCAAGCCATTTCATCACAATCCTTGAGTTAAAGTTATAATGCTAGTTTGAAAAGCCAAAGCCCTTAACCATACCCTTATAATGCCAAATTGAGAGCTCACAAAGCTACCAATTTTCCATTTTCCATCTCCATTAAAGCATAGTTTGAGTATCTTGAACATACATCCCACATCCACATAATAGACTCATCCCTAAATCAAATGACCATCCTCATTGGGAGAGCTATTCCATGACTCATATTCTCATTTGAGGGTTTTCACTTTGTCTATTTCATATGTTATGATTTTTATGCTAGTTAATGCTTTGGTCTTTTAATAGATTAGTGTTTCTTGCTAACATATTTCTCGTATACATTTTGGCATGCCCGGTGGGACTCCATTATGGGTCATTTATTCATCCATTTCAATCTACATGTTGCTTTTATAAAATAACCCTCTAATGCTTGTTGTTGTTTGAGTGAGTTGTAGGGTGTTTTTCTTATTTTTGCAGGTTGAAGGGTGCACTTGGGAAGAAGACATACCCTCTAAAACCCAAAAATAATAATTAAAAAATCAAATTTTTTTGAAAAAACTTGCGCATTTTAGTTCTATTCACGTAGTGTCATCTTCGTAGTTCAACGTCTCCGCAGATTGGCGTCTGTGCCTGGTGAACTATCGTCTCTACAACCTCAACTGTCGTCTCTGAAGTTTGGCATCTCTGCCTCATGAACTATCGTTTGTGCCTGGTAAATTTTCGTCTCCGCAACCTCAACCATCATCTCCGAAGTTTGGCATCCCTGCCAGATACTCTGTCATCTGCACCATTGCCAAGCTGAACTGTCGTCTTTGCCTTTTTCTTTGTCGTCTTCGTAGATTGGCATCTTCGCAGTTTAGCGTCTTCGTAGATTGGCGTCTCTTTAGTTCAGCGTCTTCGCAGTTTGGCATCTTTGCCTGATGAATTGTCGTCTCCACTTGTTATTGTTGCATTTCTGTTTTAGCATCTCTGTCAAATTTTAACTTTTGGTGGTTCCATAGAGTAGAGGTTTTTCTAAGCATTTTTGCGCCTAGGAAAAAGAACAAAAAAAGTAGATTTTATTTTCCTCATAGTTAAGCTTCAAATTTTTGAGATTTTTGGGTTACTAATCAAATTGACTTTTGTAGCTTTGCAAGTTGGAGCATCTATGAAACCACTAATCATGTTTCTTGTAGGTTCTCCTTACACGGTTTAATGCGCTTGAAAAATAAACTTGCATGATTAAACACATTTTTCTTTGAATGAATATTGCTCAAACACAATCTTGAATGCCATGGATTAAAATTAAAATTTTTCTTTGAATGCATGCTTAAAACAAACAAACACAATCTTGAATGCAAAAAGGTCAATTAATAATTACAATACATCACACTTCATCTTTTGGGGCATAAAAAGAATCCACATTTTAGAAATTTTCTAAGTTACAAAAACTAATTAAAGACACTTAGAGTGAGTTTGTAGTTGGACTCACCCTCTTTAATCACCCATCAATTTAACCACTGGTTGCAATCTCAGCGCCATCTATGGGGATGAGTTTATCTAAGAGGGTGTTAAGTGCTCCACGCAAATAAAACTCCACTCACTTGGGTTTTTAGTGGCTTTTCTAAGTTAAAAAATCTCTTGAATGAGCATTAGTCTCACTAACACTTCATTTGGGCATAAAAAATTGAACAAATCTTAACGTGGAGGGCCTCCGGACACGTGCTTGACAATCGAGTTTCACACATCTTTATTTTGGGCTTAAAATAAAATCACACCAACTCTTAAATGCCTTAAAGGAAATTAATCAATACTTGACATGGAGGGCCTCCTGGCGTGCAAGTTTACTTTCTTGTTGACCCTAACTCTTCTTCTTGTTCACATTCTTCGACCGATTTTTCTTTGTTGGCGCATTTCAAAGTTGGAATTGAAAATTTGCATCTTAAACATGAGTGCCTACAAAGTCTAGATCAGCACACATAAGAGTTAGTTGGTAAAAGAACAAACGTGTTTTTTAGCCCAAGGTCATCCAAGTCTTCTCCCCCCTTGTCGTCTTTCGAGGCCATCTTGGGTGCATAAGATTAGGATCCAAAACCTTGTTTCTCTTTTTAGGAGGCCCGCTTGGAGATTTCATCACCACTTGGGACGACCTCAACTCTAGCATTCCGGTGGAGTATAAAGATCGGGAGGTGAATCCAAAGACACCTCTCTTGGAATCAAGATTTTGTCACTCGGGCTAAGCCTCAAGGAACTTTATACCCTTGAGAAGTGAAAGAGGAGAAGTGGGTTACCGCTCCTCTTGGCTGTGTGACATTTTTTTGGTTTCATCTATGAATTTGGGCCTCATGTACCTTGGGTTTATTGAGGACTCCCTAGCTAAACCAACTGTCAGCTTTGTAGACAACCATCTAAGATGTTAATGTGTTTGAAGTGACTGATCGAAACATTTGTAGAACATACACACTCCTTGGCACAAGTATCACATTCTGAGAATAAAAAAATTCTATCTGGTTGTTCCTATCTATTGCTTGATTTTTTATTTGTTGAATGAATGTTTGCCAAACTTGGTCAATCCTAGCTTAGGGCATACTTAGCATAGTCACTGCCTGTTCCAGAAGTTGAATGAGTTGAAACAAAACAACTGAGATCTCTCAAAGCCAAGCAGATTCAGGAATTCATGTCAGAACAACCCAAACCCAAACAGAAGTTTCACAAAGCCAAACTCAAGCCATCTCAGGCATACCAAGAACTTTCATCCAAGAGAAAAGAAATAACACCAAGCCCTCAAATTTCCAAACTCCACAAAGCAGAGGACAAAGCTACCGATGAAGCCCTTCAAGATGCCTGATTAGATTGCACCATCCAACTTAACCAACATCCAAGAGTTAGCTCTACTTATGCATTACCAGCTAGGCATGATTTCTATGATTAGACCCCCTTGTTTCTCCACATCTTCTTGCATAAGCTCCACTTTAGAGTCATCCTTGTAGGTAAGCCAGCCATCTTTAGTCCTCCCCTTAAGCATTTTAGCTCATCCATCTCATTTAGAACCAAACCATCTAGCTAGCAATCCAAAAGCTTCACATCCAAGCCTTCAAAATTGTTGTCACCTTGCCAAAAGTTTTCCATTCCTAACATCTTCAAAATCCACCAATCTCACCAAGGTTATCCCTTTGACAGAGCTTTGTCTGGAGTAAGCTGGCTTTGTCACTTGTTATCCCTCATCACCTTGAGCTAATGGTTGGGATCCACAAGTGGTCAATCTTGTGTTCTTCCTAAAGGATCATCAGTCTACCCTTAAGTTGACACAATCACCACCAAGCCTGCATGTAGGAAAGCAGACCTTTCATGCTTTGGTAACATATCTTTGAAGTTAGAATCCCCAACCCAATCTTTCTTAAGTTTTTTCATATAGCTTTGCCTCAACCTAGGAAATCTTTTGCATAGAAAAGCCTTCCCCTTTTGCATCCATCAACATTGTTGCATCTCATCCCTAGAAAACATTCTACATTTTCATGCCACCTGTCACTCGCTTAGCCAAGAAGAAGGAAATAATGGAGTCCTATCATTTGGATCAAACAACATTGCTCCCCTTGAGAAGTCAACCATCCTTCAGCCCAGAGAACACCATACCATCACCTACTGACAATGATGGTATGTTACATTCATGACTAAGTTTGTCATTGATGCCAACATAGCAATTTTCTGTGGTATCAAACAGAAGAACAATAGAAAAATCAAGTTGGTATGGATGACTAGTTGAGTATTCTAACTATTTGAGGCTATGGGAGATACTTAGGAGTATCTAGTATATGCAATTAATGTTGGAAGAATAAATGATAAGTCTGGAAGAAGTTATATAAGTTTTGGTGATGTCTATTTTGAGATAGAGTTTATAGAGGCATGTTCTAGTAAAATTGTTATATCTCTTAGCAGAATTGTTATTCTAAGAATTGAGGTTGAGGATATGAAGAAAAAATGTTGGTAATTATGTGGCTAAGTTCACTTGTCATAATATTGCATTTACGGAAAGATGTTCAAGTTTTAAGGTAGAAGATTAAAGTTATCGCTTAGTGTAACATGTTATTAATGTGGTCCTATAATGATTAATTGAGAAGATCTAACAACTGACTCAAGAAATTGTTTTGAGGATGTGGTATAAAGGAAGGACATTTTCCTTTATCATGGATATATGAAATGACATGAAAAGTAATTGTGTAATCAGAACAAGTGTGGAATACAAAGTTGAGCAGAGCTAAGCAGAAGTGAAGGAAAATTCATTGCCAAAGTTTTGTTGTGTGATTTGAGGTTTTGTATTTGGATCTAAGGTTTGTGACATGGTACACAAGGTTTGAGAGTGATTGGTTCAGTTTACAGAACAAAGGAAAGAAGAACGTAACAATAAATTTCTTGTTTGAGTAGTGAGCTCTTCTTGTAGTTGAAATTGCATGTTTGGGCACTGGGCTCATCTTTCATACATTGTACTACAACTCCTAACAAGGTTGGAATCTCCTAAAAGGGATTCAAAGTCTCCTAATAGAGACTCTATGTACTAAATGTTGTAATAGACTCCTAATAGGGTCCATCCTCTAACAAGAAATATTTATATTAGTACATCATCTTGTGGGCATCATCCCCATTAAGGTTTTCCCTCTAATCAAGGGTTTCCCTAGTTAACATATCTGGTGTAATTATCTATGTGCATACTATTATGGTTCTTGTTTACTTTGGTTGAATGGTTAAGTTTGTTTAGAGAGGATAAATGTATTAATTGTTGGATAACTGATTCACCTCCCCCACTCCCCTCTCAGCTATCTTGGTGGACTATTGTTTCTAACAATAGGTATCAGAGAACCAAATCCTTGAAGATAAAGTTTAACAACTTTGGGAGATTCATGGTGAGCATATTTAGGAAATATAGTCCAAAGTTCGATGGAAAAAATTATGATAGTTGGAAGGAAAAGATGAAGACACATTTGTTGTGTATGGGTCCGAGATATAGGATCTTGAAAAAATGAGCAAAGACAATCATTGTTGAAAAGGATTTGATTTTTTTTACCAAGGATGAAAGAGATATTTTTATGTGTGATATGAGAGCTAGAGAAGCAATATTGACTACACTTCTTGAAATTGAATACAATTAGGTAAAATCACTTCCTACTTCACATTTGATTTAGAAAGCTTTGGAAGCTAGTTTTGAAGGTGATGCACATTCTAAGAAGTTGGGGCTACAAAGTTGGATTTGTGCACTTCAAGATGCTAAAATGATGGAAGATGAATTTGTAAGAACATATGTAGGCAAGATGTCAGAAATTATTGCAGGTATTAAATCTCAAGGAGGAACAAAAGAAAATGATGAGGTTATATGGAAGATATTGAAGACTCTAACACCACCATTTAAGTTAGCAGTTCAAATGATATAGTTGTTGATATCTTGTACCAAAGATTTCACAAAGGATTCTCATTGCTTGGAAGAATTGAAGCAATTGAGAATGAGCTTAGACAGTCTAGAGAATTGATCAGAACAGAGACAAATTTTAGTGCCTTGAATATTTGACCTAATTTATCCAGGAACACAAGTGCTAGAGGAGATTTTGCTAGCAGCAATAGATCTGAGGAGGATAGAAATATTGAAGGAGTAGCCCTTCTGGTAAGAAGAGAAAAAGGAGGTAAGACAATCTTTAAATGTTAGATTTATGATGAATATGGTCATTATTCATCAAAGTGTCCTAAAAGAGAGAAAATGTATAAAGGAAATTACAAACCTAGAATAGATAGAGACTGTTTGTATGCAAATAAAGAAAATGATTCTAATGAACAAGTATTAAGTGTTAGTCATGATGAAATTGGGTTTGTGGCAATTAAAGAGGAAAATCTACAGAAAGTAGCTTTGGTGTCACAAGTTGAGAAGAAATCTAATTGGATAATTGACAATGGTTGTTCACATCATATGACTGGTGATATGAACAAGTTTGTTGACTTCAAAAGTCAGTATGGAGGCATTTTTAGAGTTGGAAACAATGAAACATGCCAAGTAAAAGGTATTGAAACTATAACTCTTGATGGTAAAAATAACACTAAGGATGTATATTTTGTCGATTGTTTAAGGCACAATATTTTGAGTGTTGGACAACTAGTGAACAAAGGTTATCAGTTGCAGTTCATAGAGAAAACATGCATGGTCAAAGACAAAGATGGAAAGGTAATTGGAACAGGAACCAGATCTAGAGGTAATGTATTTTAGTTGAATCCTACTGAAATGACATGTTTGGTTGTAAAGGTAGATGACAGTTGGTTATGGCATAAGATATTTTTCAATATAAACTTTGACAGTATTGTAAAGACTAGTAGCATGTTTGTAGTTAGAGATTTGCGTAAGATTGTAAAACCCACTAACACAATTTGTAGGGAATGTGTGTTGGCAAAGTATAATAGAACTTCTTTTCCCTGCAAGAAGTTTACTACTACATCAAAATTGGGGATTGTACACATAGATCTCAGTGGTCCTACAAAGACTAAAGGATTCTATTGTGAAAGGTATATTATGATTCTAGTTGATGAATTTTATAGAATGATGTGGATTACATTTCTTAAAGAGAAATCTGAGGCATTTGATAAGTTTAAGATATTCAAGAATAGAGTTGAAAATGAATCTAGTATGAAGATTAAATGTTTAAGATCAGATAGAGGAAGATAATTTACTTCAAATGAGTTTAACATGTTTTGTGAAGAAAATGGAATCAAAAGAGAGTTATAAGCTCCAAGAACCCCTGAATAGAATGACATTGTAGAAAGAAGGAACAAGTCAGTTACAGAAGTAGTAAGAGCTATGTTAGCTGAGAATGATGTACCAAAACATTTTGGAGAGAAGCTGTGAATACAATAGTCTATACTACGAACATAGTGCAAGTTAGGAAAGACACAAACAAGACCCCTTATGAATTGTGGTTTGGTCACTCACCTATAGTTAAGTATTTCAAAATAGTTGGGAGTAAGTGTTATATCAAAAGAGATGATGATATTGGTAAGTTTGATGCTAGAAGTGATGAAGGTATGTTTCTTGGTTATTCATTGAAAAGGAAGGCTTATAGATGTTATAATCAAAGAACTAAGATTATTATGGAAAGTGAAAATGTGAGAATTGATGAGAAATTTAGGATACAAGAGTGAATAGTTGATTACAATTCAGATGATGATGTTGCTACTAAGCCAAGGAATGATGAGATATTTCTTGAGACTAACAATGATTTGTAGAATGAAGGAGAGCCAAGGTAGGAACAAAGATTAGAACCTTTAGTAGAGTGAAGAGTTGAGATATAAACTCCTACTTCAAGAAAGGACATGATAAAGAATCACCCATCTAAGTAGATCATTAGAAGAAAAGATAAAGGTGTGATGACAAGAAGCAAAGTCAATGAAGAACTATGTTTGATATCTCAAGTTGAACCTAATGCAGATGAAGCATGTAAAGATGATTATTGGAAACAAGCCATGAAGGAGGAATTGGATTAGATAGTAAAGAATGAGACATGGGAATTGGTTCCTAGACTAGTAGACAAGAATGTGATAGGAACTAAATGGGTATTCAAGAAAAAGATGAATGAACAAGGTGAAGTTGTAAGGAACAAAGAAAGATTGGTATAAAGGAAGGACATTTTCCTTTATCATGGATATATGAAATGACATGAAAATTAATTGTGTAAGTAGAAAAAGTGTGGAATGTGAACTTGAGCAGAACAGAGTGGAAGTGAAGGAAACTTCATTACTGATGTTTTGTTGAGTGATCTAAGGTTTGATTTTTGGATCTAAGGTTCATGACCTAGTCTATAAGGTCTTACAGTGATTGGTTCAATTGATAGAATAAAAGAAAGAAAAACATAATAGTAAATTGCATGTTTCAGTAGTGAGCTCTTCTTATAGTTGAAATTACATATTTGAGCAGTGGGCTCATCTTGCATACATTGTACTACAACTCCTAATAGGGTTGGCACAACTCCTTACAGGGTTAGAATCTCCTAAAAGGGATTCAAAGTCTCCTAATAGAGACTTTATGTACTAAATGTTGTAATAGACTCCTTATAGGGTCCATCCTCTAACAAGGAATATTTATATTAGTACATCGTCTTGTGGGCATCATCCCCACTGGTGTTTTCCCTTTGATCAATGGGTTCCCTAGTTAACATATATAGTGTAATTGTTTATGCGCATCTTATTATTGTTTCTATTTACTTTGGTTGAATGGTTAAGTTTGTTTAAAGAAGATAAATATATTAATTGTTGGATAATTGATTCACAACCCCCCTCTCAGTTATCTTGGTAGACTATTGTTTCTAACAAGAACAATAGCTAGAAAAAGAGCATGGAAACCCAAGAATAATATACCTGAAGACCTATATAATAAGTTAATTTACAAGAAGAGAGTGTTAGAAGAGGATCTAAATATGAGGATCACATCAGTAAATAAACTTGTGTGATGTTGACTCCAAGGAAGACTTAAATTTTTTTTTGAAGGGTATTGAGCCCTTGCCAAGGAAAAAAGAAGATAAGTTCTTTTGATGGGAGACAGTTATGAGGATGTAAGGAAAGAAACACATGAGGCAATTGTAAAATAGTGAAAGCCTGACAACCCATTATATGTACAAGTACATACACCTTCTAGGGAAGAGGAAGAAGTAGAGGAGACACAACAGATAACTTCACCACCTCACATTGTTATGGGTACTAAATCCATGCAAATAGATGGTACACACATAATTGTGGATATAAAGGAGAATCCTTTTGCAACATTTGGCCAATCCATTGTTGGCAATATCACTGCATACACTAGCTCTGATGATGAAGAGGAAGAAGAAAAGAAGAAAGAAGAAGAAGAAAAGAAAAGAAAAGTAGAAGAGGAAAATAAAAAGGGAGAAGAAGAAAGGAGGAAGAGAGAATAGGAAGAACGGAAAAAGAGAGAAGAAGACAAAAAGAAGATGACAGAAGAAGAAGATGCAAGAAAAGAAGCTGAAGATAAGAAGAAAGATGAGGAAGAGAAGAAAAAGGAACTTGTACATATGCCTACAGTAACTTCAGTAATAACAACAATAACATCAACAACAATATCAATTCCATCAGATGATGGAGATCAAAAATGACTGATGAGCACCTAAAGAAAGCTATTTGAGAAGAATAAATTTGTGAAGTCTTTGGAGAAGACTCTAGCTGAAGTCTTGGATCGAATGAAGAAGATAATTACCACAATTGTAGTCAATTCAGACTTGCAAGTAAATGCCAAAGAGTTGGTGAAGACCTTTATGGGGAATTCACAACTCTAGCAGAAGTAGCTTCAATGCAAGTACAGGAGAAGCATGATGCATCACTATTTCATACAGTATGCACAAATGTCATAAATGATTTGATAAGCTTAGATTTTTCATAAAAGATTTGAGAAGAAGAATAGATGAAGGTAATAATTTTTATGGACAATGCACAATGTCATACAGTTACCTATTAGATTTTGATAACAAGATCAAAGGCCAAATGAGTGAGCTTCATATACTCACTACTAGATTGTAGCAACCAGAGGCCAGAATTGAAGATTTTGAAGCTGAGATAGAAAAGATCCACAATGTTATCAAAAGCATTAATTTTGACAAGGAAAAGGTATTAAGGAGATTCTCTATTCTTAGAGAACACTTATCATTCAAATTTGTCATTTTGCAGAGGCAATTGTAGGAGTGTCTTGCAACTAAGACATCTTATGACAAGTTTTCCTATACTGACTTGAGCACAGTTGAAGTAGCATCTTATGTACTTTGTGCACTCATCAGTATATCTAGTACAATCAAAGTGAACTAGAAGGACTTTGACAATCTAAAACATGATTTTGAAAATTGCATTTCCAGAATGACCAGCTAATCAATAGAAGGTAACAAAGTTTTGTAGATATAGTTTTTGACACCTTTGCCATTGATGTCAAAGGGAAAGTATTATGTAGAAGGAAAATTGTATAGATGTATATGTATATGTGAGGGGGAGCTTATATATGTATCAATATAAAGGAGTGAAAAGGAATGTAATAATCCATCAAAACATGAATAAAATTGTTTTTTTTGAAGGAAATTGTGCATAGTTACTTTTTTTTTTTGGTTATGTATGACATCATGTTGGGACTTCGCCAATTTTTCCAAATGTCTCCATCAATGCCAAAGGGAGAGATTGTTGGTAATATGGTAAGATAGATGTCATGATGGTTGTCATTTATGGAAATATACATTCAACATTTTATTTATGCATTTGGAGTTAGAAAATTGTCTAAGTGTTAGACAATTTACAACAACACATAGAAAAAATGTTAAGTGTACAGATGACTCATTGAGAGTTAGCCTATGTGTAGTTGAGAAACGATTCATGACAGTATCATGATGACATGTGCCAATGTGCATATGTATATAGACAATATGGTGTGGGTTATGATTAATATACCAGTGTGTGTATTTAACAATGCAAAACAGAGCATAGCAGAGAATTGGATTGCATAGCCTTAGGAATTATTTTGGTTATGAAATAATTACAATGTGATGATGAGCCGACTATGTGGATATTATTCCATAAGCTATTTTATATTATGTCAAATGTGTAAACACATGAAGGCCAACTGAGCAGAGTTTTGTAATTATGCAAGGTATAAGTAAAGATCTTATCTTGCGTAGATAAGTGTGCTATCTATGATAGATGAGGAAGTGTTATGTGATATGATCTATTTTATAGAGAGCTTAAAATATTTGTGAGCCTTATGTGATGTGAGATATGATGTATGATTAGAAAAAGTGTGAAGTACAACATAAAGAAAGTATTATATGTATTTCTATTCTTGTGAAGAATTGAATTGTATAATTGCATGTTAGGGCAGTGGGCTCTTCTTGCATACATTATATTTGTTCTACTCACTCCTAATATTTTTGAAGAAATTATTAACAGAGTTGAGGCTTCTAACAAGGCCTAGTCTCCTAATAGGGACTCAAGACACTATATGTACTTCATAGACTCCTACCAAGGTCAATATCATTAACAAGATCATATTGTTTAGTAATTCATCTACTAGATATCATCCCTATTGGGGTTTTCCCTAGTTAACAAATAATGGTGTTATGAGTTATCTATGTGCATGGTTATATTTACTATTCACCATTGTTGGTTTACTTTCATATGCAAGTTATAAAATAATTAATAATATTCAATTGTAGGCAAAAGTTTGTAGAATACTAATTCACGCCCCCCCCCTCCCCGAGTTTATCTATTTCTAAAAAGGAGATAAATTCCTATTAGGAAATTCCAACCCTATTAGAAGTTGTGCCAAACATGTTAGGAGTTGAAAGGGACGGCAACTAAACCCACTATCCCAATAGCCTCAAACATTGTCTTCACTAGACAATCTTCTGGATAAGCATATCTAAGATCTTTGATTTGACTAAAAAAAAACTCGATTGCCAATACAGTTCCTTTAAAGCTCACAAGACATCTTCAAAATTATTCCCTACTCTAATAAATGTGATTTTGCATTCAGGTTTGCATACATAATAACCATTTGCACTAGATACTAATCCACAAATAAATGACCTTTCCTTTATAACAAATCCTAAAACAAGTATTGAGTCATCCTTAAGGGTTTCCCAATTTACAATAATAATTTAGGAAAATATTAAGATTTTATAAGACATGTTACATTAGGATTATACTCTTTCTTCAAAGATATTTGTAATAGTCGGCTCAAAGAGAACATCTTCTAAAAAATGTTTGCAAACCTCATAGAATGAACATCTATTTTCACCATCTCAAACATAGAATCTTCAACATTTATATGACCTTCCTCTAAGCTCTCTTAACTAGATTACATCTTTGTTAAATATATAATCAATTTACCAATAACCACTTTCCAAAAAATCTTTTTGAAAGATACCTTCAAAAAATATTGCATAACTCTGTCAGATCTTCATATTTCTTTCTATGCAATTAACTATAGCATCTATACATGCATTTGAATATATCTTCATGAGTAAAAAACCAATATCATTAAATGTTGACCACACCAAACATTTCTTCCTTTATAACTTTATAATCTTCATAGATAACAAACATTTATCTCCAACAATGCTATTATACTCCCTCACAAAAATATTGTCAACAATGATGCTAAAAATCTCTCCCTTTAGCGTTGATGTCAACATTTATGAAAAACACCTAAGGACAATGAATACCAAATTTATTTCTTCCTCATCTACCTTTACTCCCCTATTCATGTTACCCATGAATGTAAACATACATCTCAATCTCAAATAGTTTGTAAATATTTATTCATGTTTAAGTCACAACCATACAGCAACCATCATGCATAAGGAAGGTGTTCATCTCCCCCATAAATAAATATCTATACTCTCCCCCATAAGAAATAATCTCTCTCTCTAGTTAGGAATTGATGTAGTGCAAGGTCTAGTGAGCCCCTCATTGAAGTGATCAATCCCTAAACAAACTAATACACAACCTAAACGCAACACAAGATACAAGATCTAATAGAAAATCCAACTCCTTATTCCTTAACAACCAATTACATGTAATGTGTCAGGTTGTGAGGCCTTCCCAATTGTGACATACTACAACACAATTATAGTAACAATTATGAAAGATCTCACAAGATCCAACCAAACTCTAACTAGTCCAGATTTTTAACAACACAACAATCTAGTAGAAACTTCAAGAAAAATCTAAACTTGTCCTCACTAGCTACCAAGCAACTTTCTTGTTTCCTAATCCTAGACTTAGATACTAGCTCTATTAAACTTCACAACTGTAGATTCCTAACTTGAATCTTTTCTTCTCAATGCATGCCTAAAACTCTAACCAAACCTTCTTTTATACTTGCATAATCAGAAGTTTCCCTGATACAAAATAGAATCATCTCGAACCCCAAATAAACATATGCCTTAGTCAATTGACAATAAACATTGAATACACATAGGAGAAAGAACCAAGACCCTAAATAAATCCACATCTATACCATGATCAATCCACATCATGATCACACTACACATTAAATGCACCAAGTCAACCAATAAAATCTCCCAAGAACATCCAATTAGTGAGCTAAACCATTGAGTGTCAATAGAAACCATTAAGAAACTCAAGTATCACTGAGCATACATAGAAAACATCTCCATCAAGATCCCACAAGCATCACCAAGTGGTACTTCCACTAAGTAGAATATCAACTGAGCACTACAAGCATCATCGAGTGTCTTCAGTCAATAAATTCCTTAGGAAAAACTACAACTAGGAAATACCCCAATAATGATTGAGGATCACCTCCTCTCAATCGAGTCCACAAATTCCAAGGTTAAAACCACTCTAGCATACACAATTTCCAACTACCCCAAGATGCTCTTGCATCAGACACCCTAGGTGCAAAAAGATGTTCTTATTAGCTGGAAGAACATCTTCAAGGATTCAACACATAAACCCTAAACTAGTTCTTCACATACATATCCTCCAAGTATTCAACTTGTAAATTCTTCCCCTTATTCCATTTCTTCAAATATTTTCCTATAATAGACAACTATTTACTCTGCCTCTTCACATCCTTCCTCGGTGTATCACAGGTCTATTTCCCAAACTATCTTCAACCCATTCAAAATCCTTCAACCCAACTTGCCCACCAAAACTTAGGTTTCTCCTACCGAGATTTTCATTTTGTAAATTTATTAGGAAAAAATTCTTGCCACCATTCTCAATAGTAATACATAATCATGCATTGCCCTGGAATCATACTGCCAAGGTCTACCAAGTAATATGTGACTACTCATGTCAAAAATATCACATAACACTTTATCTACATACTACCTAATTTGAAAATCAATAAGACACTTCTCCCTCACTTCCAAAGAATGTTCATCTTTCAATTAACTAATCCTATAAGGAAAAGGATGTCTCAATCTCCTCAAACCAAGTTTTTGAACCATCTCCTCAACAACTAGATTATCAGTACTACCACTATCCATAATCACATTCCAACAATTACCTCTAGACTTACATAAAGTCTTGAAAAAATTCCTCCTTTGACAAGGTTCCAATTCTGTTTTACCAAACAATACTTGTCAAGCCACCAAGTTATCTTCCACCTTATGCTCATTCACCAAGTCCCCATTCTTATTTACCACAACATATCTTCTATCGTCAACCTTCATATCAACATTGGGATATTCAAAATATCTATGTCCTTCTTCACCACAATTGTAGTATGTTCCTCTAAATCCACCTCTACCTATTCTTTTCCTATGTTCAATAAGTTTTGGTTCACCTTCAACAATCATTTTACCTTTCACCGAGTGATCCCACTTCTTCTTCCCTCAGGAATTACCTTGATGTCTCCTCTTCAACTTATCTTCTACCTTCAAAGAAACTGATAAGCATCCTCAACTGAATGAATATTCAACATACCAATCTCATCCTGAATATTGAATCTCAAACCATTAACATGCTTAACCACCTTTTCCCTAGAAAATTCTCTATGTCCAAACTGAATAGTTAACATATAAAACTCCTCAGTATAATCCTTCATAGACATATCCTTCTATTTTAAATTTTGTAATCTCCTAAAAAACTTAAGCTCATAATTAGAAGGAATGAACTTCGCCTTCAATTTCATCACCATTAATCTCCATCTAGTGATCTTCATTTCACCTTCCTCTTATCTATCTCTCTACAATTCCTTCCACCATAAAGTGAGATGTTCTTTTAACTTCATCTATTCCAACCTCACTTTGAGTGGATCACCAATATGCTCTAACTCAAATTAGTCATCCAACTCACCAATCTAATCAATTAGGTCTTCAGGATCAAAGTATTTGATAAACATCCATCTTATGCTTTAATTTCAATCGAGTTTCAAATCTATTTGACTAACCAGTTCTATCTTCCACATATTTCTCCATACAATCAATCCTATCTTAATCACAAGATCCAACAACCTCAAAGTCTTTAATAGATTCCTCATAACCATATTCTACACCCATGTTCCTTGGTATACCAGTTATAACTCACATGATCTCAGTGACCATATCATTCTTCATCAATTCCATCTCAGATATGAAATATGATCTAACCTTTTCTAAAATATTAGTCCCCACAACAACATAGAGATCTGCAATCACCCTAGGGTCCAATATTCTTAAAGGAATATTCAAAGATCTTCAAAATGCCAGAGAAAAAACTCACCCACTAGATCAAACCTTCACTCTAATACCACCTGATGTAATGCAAGGTTGAGTGAACCTCCATTGGAGGTGAACAAGCCCCCAAAAAACTACTACACAATGGAAGCACAACACAAGATATGAGATCTGATAGATAATCTAACTCCTTATTCATCAAAAACTGATTACATACAATGTGTCAGGCTATAAGGATTTCATGGTTGTGGTCTTTTACAACACAATAACAACAGTGATTATGAAAGATCTCACAAGATCCAACCAAACCCTATCTAGCCTAGATCTATAACAATGCAAGAATCTGGTAGAAACTCCTAAGCCCACACTCATTTTGTCGCTCTACTAAACTTCACAACTCTAGATTCTTGACTTGAATCTTTTCTTCTCAATGATGCTTAAAACTTTACCCAACCCTTCCTTTTATACTTGGATGACCACAAGTCGACCTATTACAAATAGAATAATCTAGAACCCCAAATATACATAAAATTCCTTAGTCAACTTACAAAAAACATTAAATGCACATAGGAGAAAGAACCAAGACACTAAATAGGCCCACAACTATACCATAATCGATCCACATCACAATCATGCTACACATATTAAATGCATCAAGTCGACCAATCAAATTTACCAAGAACATCAAGTTGATGATCCAAACTACCGAGTGTCAGTAGAAACCACTGAGAACACTAAGTATCACTGTGCACACTTAGAAATAATTTCATTGAGCTCCGACAAGAATCACTAAGCACTAGCTCCATTGAGCATAATATCAATTGAGAACCATAAGCATCACTTAGAACCTTCAGTCATCAAGTTCCTTGGGTGAAACTCTAACCAGGAACTACCCCAATAATGATTGAGCATCACCTCCCTCTCAACTAGGTCCACCAACTGCAAGGTCAAAACCACTCCAACATATAGGATTTCCAACTACCCCAAAATGCTCCTACATCAAGAATGTATCAAAATAATAGTTTTGATGTGATAATCTCTCCCCCAGTGACATCAATTACAAATGTATCATTATGTCAATTATCTAAGTTTAATTATTTCCAAAATAATCTGTTCAATTTCAAGTGTCCAAAGACATTGCTTAAATACTAGTACCAAGAGTCCTTATTGACTCATCGCAAACAAAGATACTCCCCCATAAGAGAAGCATCAAGCATCCAATTCAGGTAAAAGAAATAGTGCTCTACTACGAAGTGGACTAATGCAATCTCTATATCAACTATTCTGAAGTAAGTTGGGGCATAACCCCAAGTCATTAGCCAAAGGTTTTGTGAATATATGCTATCTGCTCCTTTGTGCTTATATATTCCAATCTGATCTCTTTTTCTACTACCCTTTCTCTCTAAAGTGATACTTAATTAATATATGCTTTGTCTTTGAATCTAAAATTGTATTGTTTGACATACTTACTATACATGTGTTATCATGATGTATAATAACATGTTCATTAAAAATTGTTCCAATATCTTTTGGCATCTACTTCATCCAAATAATCTGATTACAATTATTTCCACTGCTACATACTTTTCTCCTATTGTACTTTATGAAATGCAATCATGTTTCTTTCTTAGTCAATAAACCAACATTCTTCCTAGGAAGAATTATCCATCATTGGTGCTCTTCCTATCATCTACACTTCCTACCATATTAGCATCCCTATAGAAACACAATGTGAAATCTTGTGATTTGTCATACCATAAACCATAATTAGGTGTTCCTTTCAAGTATCTAATTTTTTAAATATTTTTGTAAGGTATGTTTCTTTAGGATCTTCCAAAAATATTCCCACAATTCCAATTGCATTAGCTATACTAGGTCTAGTATTTGTGAAATACTACAATCCACCAATCATAGATATGTTCTTTGTTTGATCTATACTAGGGGATTCATCTTTGCTAGATAACTTACAACCAGTTACCGTAGGTGTTCCAACAAGTTAAAAAATTTTCAAACCAAATTTCTTCAACAAATCTTTATGATACTTAGCTCGCGAAATCAAATTCCATCTTTGTTCTATACAATTTTTAATTTGAAGAAGTATTCTTTTCTCCAATCATACTAATCTCAAATTATTTCTTCATTATCTCTAAAAATATCTTGCTAGCTTCATCATTACCTCCAAAAAAATGTCATCCATAAATACTATAACAATTAGGAAAACATATTCATTGTTTCTCATATATAGTGTAAGAAATGATAATATTGAGCATGGAATGAGAAACAATCCAAGTAAGTTAAGTGTGAAACAATGTTACCATAAGATAAGCAAAATCCAAGAGCATACACCAAGATGGTTCAACAATGGAGACAAGGATTTATAAGGGGAAAGCAAAGAAAATCCCTTGTGAGTATTATGAATGAAGGCAAATGCCTAGAGAAGAGAGAGAGAGAGTGTTGGAGCAAAATAGCTCAATACAATAACATCAAAGTGATAAGAGTGAAGAAGAAAGAAGGAGGAGCATCTCTTATATAGAGATGAGAAAGGAGTTTCATTTTTAACTCCCATTTCTATGAATGCCACATTCATAATAGGTGTGTGCAAAGTGTCACAATCCTCTTAAGGAGGATAAAATAAATAAAGAAATAAACAAGAGTTGTCCTTACATGTGGAATAAAGGACAAACAATGACATGTCCTCCACATGTGTACAAGAGGAAAAACTACATTTAGGGACCCTTGGAATATCTCAATTAATACATCCAAGGAAAGATTAATCTTTCTAACACCCCCCCTTAATCTTTACTTGGGGAGTTTACATCAATGAGTTGTAAACCCAAATTTTTACAATGGAACTAAAATCTCTCTTTAGAAAGTGGTTTGGTTAAAATATCAGCCACTTGATCTTCTCCTTTACAATAAAGAAGAAAAATTTGCTTGTCTTCAACTTGTTCTCGAATGAAGTGATGTTGAAGTGAAATATGTTTGGTTCGTGCAAGATAAACTGGATTCTTTGCCAAGACAATAACACTTTGATTGTCACAATGTATAGGTGTAGGTGATTGTTGAGGTAGACCCAAATCATCAAGAAGTCTTCTAATCCACAAAGCTTCCTTAGCTGCATTGGTACAACCTTTGTATTCAGCTTCAGTTGAGCAAAGGGAAATAGAGTGTTCTTTTTTGCTTTTCCAAGAAATTGCACCTGAACCAACAAAGAAACAATAACCACAAGTGGATTTCCCATCATTGGGATCTCCACCTAGATCAGAATCAATATAGCCATGTAAAATAAATTCAGAATTTGCATCATAAAATAATCCCATATTAATAGTACCTTTAATGTACCTTAAGATGCGTTTAGCAACTTTAAAATGAGTTTTTTGAGGTTTAGACATAAATCGAGAAACTAAACCAACACTATAAGCAATATCAGGTCTAGTAAGAGTTAAATAATTTAAACTTCCTACCAACTGTCTATACAAAGTTTCATCAACAAAAGGAGTATTCATATCATTCATTAATTTGGTGCCTAATTCACATGGAATTGAAACATGGTTAGAATCATTCATCTTAAATTTTTCTAAAAGATCATAAGCATACTTGCTTTGAGAAAGAAAGATACCCTTAGGAGTTTGGTAAATTTGCATACCTAAGAAGTAATGTAAGATACCTAAACCAGTCATCTAAAATTTTTGTTTTAGTTGAAACTTGATATCAGAAATTAAAGCGTCTGAACTAGAAGTGAGTATTAGATCATCTACATAAACAATAACAATAATAATGTCATCGTTAGTATGTTTAATATACAAATTAGGATCATTCTGACTTCTAGCAAAACCTTGAGAAATAAAGAAAGAATTAATTTTAGAATACCATTCTCTAGGTGATTGTTTAAGACCATAAATAGATTTGTTCAATTTGCAAACCAGATTTTTACTCCCTTTCTTAACAAATTCGGGAGGTTGAGCCATATAGATTTCTTCATGTAAATCACCATTTAAGAAGGAACTTTTAACATCCATTTGATGAATGGGCCAATTCATTTTAGATGCTAAAGAAAGAACTAATTTGATAGTAGGCATTTTAGCAACAGGAGCAAAAGTTTCATTATAGTCTAATCCTTCAATTTGTGAAAAACCTCTAGCAACTAGTCTAGCCTTAAATTTACTAATTTCATTATTAGTATTCAATTTTGTTTTGTATAAGCATTTAGATGAAACTATATTCTTGCCATGAGGTAATTTGACTAAGTCCCAAGTTTGATTAGCTATTAAAGAATCATATTCCTCTTGCATGGCTTTCTGCCAATGAGGTTGAGAGTTAGCTTGATCAAAAGACTTAGGATCGTTAGAATTCATAATAGTAGTCATCAAAGCATAGTTACAATAATTAATCCTTCTATGTTTAATTCCACCAAATCTAGAAATGTAATCACCACCTTCATTGATTAAGTTTTGAACCCATTTAGGTTTACGTTTAGTTGTAATGGAATTATCACTAGAGGAAGAATCATTAGCAATAAAAGCATCATTAGTATCTACTGGAATATCATGAGTTGTAGGAGTAGAAATAATAGGTGGTACTTGAGTTGAAGGGTTAAGAGGAGGAGTAGGGTTTAGAGAAGGAGGTTGGTCCTCCACCAGCACAATTTTAGTGCCACTGAATTCTGCATTATGTGTAGTAGAGAAATCATGGACTCCATTTTCTGCAATACAAACATCTCTAGCAACTTGAACTTTGTTAGTAGTGGAATCATAAACACGATAACCTTTAGTGTTTTCATCATAACCAACAAACATATAAGGAGATGACTTAGCATCTAATTTATGCCTTTTCTATTTAGGAGTATGAACATAAGCAATAGAGCCAAAAATACGTAAATGATGTAAATTAGGTTTCCTACCAGACCAAGCCTCTTCTAGAGTGATAACCTTGAGAGCTTTGGTAGGAGTCTGATTAAGAATATAAGTTGCACAAAACATGGCTTCAGCCCAAAATTTATAATGCAAATTCTTAGCATGCAACATGCTTCTAGCCATTTCAACAATGGTTCGATGCTTTCTTTCCGCCACACCATTTTTTTGTGGTGTATAAGGAATAGTAAGCTCATGTTTAATTCCACATGATTTCAAATAAGAATGAAAAGCATTATTCACATATTCCTTTCCATTATCAGTTCTAAGAATTTTAAGTTTAAAACCAGATTGCCTTTCAACATATAACTGAAATTCAATAAATATATCAAGAACTTGATCCTTGCTATGCAAAAAATAGATCCAAGTTCGTCTAGAAAAATCATCAACAAAGGTAAGTGCATACCGAGAACCTTGGATGGAGTTATTCTCCATGGGGCCCAAAAGGTCACTATAGACAAGATGCAACTTATGAGTTGCCCGCCATGATTTTCCACTTGGAAAGGGCTCCCTATGCATCTTACCACTCATACAACCTGTACAGGCAATCTTGGAAGGAATAATGTGAGGCAAGCCATCAACCATATTATGCTTTTGCATGAAAGTAATATAATCAAAATTTAAATGGCCAAGTCTTTCATGCCATATATTGAAATCAATAGAAGTATGTAATGAATATCGTGAACTAGCAAATTCATGGAATTTAAACAAATTGTCATTATCCATTTTAGCATGAGCAATCTCTTTTTGAGTTTGAGGATCTATGACATAACATGTATCTTTCTAGAATTCAACTTTATAGTCCTGACATAATTGTGAAACAGAAAGCAGATTAGTTTTCAAGTCGGGTACATATAATACATCATGCAATTTACCATTAGGAATAGTAACATCACCTAATCCTTCAACTTTACAAGTCTGATTGTTAGCTAACTGAATAGGAATGTTAGCAATATCAGGTTGTAAAGAATCAAAAATTTCTTTATGAGAAGTTACATGTTGTGATGCACCATTGTCAACAATCCATTCTAAAGGTCTACAAAGATTAAAGCTGCAAGTAAAAGCATGACGAGAATTAAAACCAGTAGAGTTACCTTTTTTATGATTTGATTTTTGATTATTGTTACTATTATTCATAGGTTTTTTTATCATTTTTCTTTTTAAAACAGTTATTGACAATATGACCATCTTTGCCACAATAAGAACAATGAGGTTTGGAATTGGAATGTTTCCTTTGATTATTAGTATTACGATTGTTATTATGATGATTTTTATTATTGTTATATTTCACATGAAATTTATTGTTGGAATTATTTGAATTAGTATTATATTGTTTGTTGTTATTATTATTATTATTGGAACGAAAATTATTATTTGAATTTCTAGACACAAATGCATGTTCAGTTGATTTAAGGGTACCAAACTGAATTAGCTTAGCTTCTTCCTGTCTTAATAAAGTTTGAAAAATAACATAAGTTAACTGAGCAGTTAAAGTAGGAATAGCAAGCTGTGCATGAATATTAGTTATAAACTGTTGAAACTGTCTAGGAAGACACTTTTTAAGAATAAGATGAATTAAATGAATGTCCTCTAATTGAACACCTAAGATAATAATTTGGCTTTTAAGAGAATCAAATTTTAAGAGAAATTCATCCATACTTTTAAAATCTGCATACCTGAGATCTTCAAGTTGATCCTGCAACTGTATTTTGCGGTATTCATCTCCACTGTCATACTTGGTTTGCAAGATGGACCATGCATCATGAGCTTTAGAACAGTGAGCAATTAACACATATAAATTTGGAATAATGGAAATACCAATTAACCCTAAAGCTTCTTCATTTTTAGATTTCCAAGTATCTTTCTCGTCTTGGGTAGCCGCTGAACCAAGTTCAAGAGAAGGATCAGTGGCTATTTTGAAGAGGTGTTTAAAACGAAAAATAAATGAGATATGAGTTTTCCAAGAATGATAATTAGAATAATTAAGTTTTATTTCTGGAATTAAGGTTGACATGATTAGAAAAAAAAAATTTCTTTTTAAAAAAAATTCGTTAATTTGAAAATCAAATTAATTGAGAAAAAAAATCTTGTTTTTTATATATAAAATTAATAATATATTTTTTTAAAAAAAAAATTAGAGTAAAAAATTTTTTATTAAGTGAAAAGGTTTGTTTTTTTTTTTTTTTTAAATGAATGAACAACTCTTTTTTTTTAAATAAACTTGTTAAATAATCTTTTTAAATACCATGTATTTTAAATAATCTTTTTAAAGTTCCTTTAAAGAAACTTCTAAAAAAAAAATGAAACAAGAGTTTTAAAGAAGACGTCGGTGGAAGGGCGAGCAGACAGACAGCGCAAAAATTTTTGAAACAGATGTGCGGTCTAAGAGGATAAGGATAAGGGGGGAGAGGAGCGAATGGCATGGCTACGCAGGCGGTGGGTGATGCGTGGCCTAAATGCAGGCCGCACCGAAGTGACGGGTGGTAGGATTAGTTTGAATGGGTTTTCAGATGTTTGAAGTGGCGGGAGCGGTGGGTCTGCGCGGTGGTAGTGAATAGCTTGAAATCAGTTGCAAGTTTTTTAAAAAAATTGGACTTGAGTTTCCCGTGTGCGACAGTGGGCGCAGGGGCTGGGCGCTGGTGGCGCTGATGGCGCGCGGGTCGAGAAGGCACACGGGTGGCGCGTCCGACCAAAAAGAAATTGAATTAAAAGACTCGCGCTACGTGTGATTAAGACATTTAAATGATTATAGAGTTAAATGATTTTAAGTTTTTATATATGGATAAAAAATATTTCAAAAAAATTAAACATACCAAAATAGATTATAGTATGAAAAAAAAGAGTAAGAAAATTATATACTTATTGAAAACTTAACCCATGTAATACTTCTTGTTTTGGCGGCATGCCTTCCAAAACAAGAAAAAAATTTGAAATTTTATAAGAAAACCCTTTGGCGGCAAGCCTTCCAAAGAGGGTTAGTAAAAAAAATTAATATGAAACCTGCATACACAAGATATGTTAAAATGAGCTAAAACCACAACAAAAACTTCTTCTCTCAATAACGTCTCCAAATAAGGTGTGCTCCAATGAATGACAACCTTCAACACAAAACTTAAAACAAGGATTAGATAGCCAAGCTCTGATACCATGTAAGAAATGATAATATTGAGAAAGGAATGAGAAACAATCCAAGTAAGTTAAGTGTGAAACAATGTTACCATAAGATAAGCAAAATCCAAGAGCATACACCAAGATGGTTCAACAATGGAGACAAGGATTTATAAGGGGAAAGCAAAGAAAAACCCTTGTGAGTATTATGAATGAAGGCAAATGCCTAGAGAAGAGAGAGAGAGAGAGTGTTGGAGCAAAATAGCTCAATACAATAACATCAAAGTGATAAGAGTGAAGAAGAAAGAAGGAGGAGCATCTCTTATATAGAGATGAGAAAGGAGTTGCATTTGTAACTCCCATTTCTATGAATGCCACATTCATAATAGGTGTGTGCAAAGTGTCACAATCCTCTTAAGGAGGATAAACTAAATAAAGAAATAAACAAGAGTTGTCCTTACATGTGGAATAAAGGACAAACAATGACATGTCCTCCACATGTGTACAAGAGGACAAACTACATTTAGGGACCCTTGGAATATCCCAATTAATACATCCAAGGAAAGATTAATCTTTCTAACATATAGATTACTATTAGCATCACCTTTCATAAATCCCAAATTTGTCAATCAAGCTCTAGGTGCTTGTTTCAGTCCATATAATGTCTTTTTAAGTTTGCAAACCATATCCTTTTCATTTGTCAAAGGAAAACCATCAAGTTGTTCAATGTATACTTATTTTTTAGGTTCTCAATTCAGAAAAGTTGATTTGACATCATTTGATAGACTTTCAAGTTTTTGTTAGCTATATAAGCCAAAAAACATCCTCCCTACTTCTAATCTAGCAACACGTGCAAAGGTTTTTCAAAATTAATTTCTTCTTGCTATGAATATCCTTGATAAACCAATCTCGCTTTGTTTCTCACAACTTCACCTTATTCATTCATCGTGTTTCTAAATAACCATTTATTTCCAATAACATTCTTATCTTTAGGTTTAGGAATTGTTGAGCTGTTGTTTTGCATGATGCTTAATGACAAGAATCCTTTCAAACTCCTCTCTTGAAAAGTTAATCTAGGATCAACTCCAAGGTTCTAGGCAATCTTGTGAACTACTAGAATCTGCTCAGTTAAAGATAAATGTATTTGTTCATAGGGAGGCCTTTGCTAGTTCTAAACAATTTAGATAATATTTTGAATTTGCTTGCTATCTTAAAAGAAAAAAAATCCGCACAAAAAAGAAATATATTTTTGTACTTTTCTATTTTTTAATGAATGCAATCTAACAATGCAACTATATGAATTCCTAATTTAACCAAGGTTTAGCAAATCAAATAATGAAGATACGGTAACAAGAAGATTAAGCAAATAACATGAAAAGTAAAATCCTAATAGACATAAGCCACAGAAAAAACATGTCTATGAGTTAAGCCTTTGAAAAGATCTGTAGATAACCAATGAAAATAGGAGCAACACTTCCTTAATTCCACTGATGTAATCATTGATGGGAATTCAATAACAATAAGATGTTTTTCTTTTCATCAGATCACAAGGCCACAGAAAGTGCGCTCATGCAAGATGAACAACTATGTAGGAACAATATGGTGATCTCTTCTCAAACTAAGTACACAAGCAAAATTTTTAGACCTATAGAAAACACTAGAATTAAAAGATCGCGCGACTAGAATAACGTAATAAAACTATTGGCTCAATTACATTCCATGAACATACATTCACAAAATATAACACACTTAGGTAAGAATCACTACACTCCAAATGCGAGCACCAAAAGCATATATTATTGCATCAAAATAATGTCGGCCTAGAATACATATTACATTCCTAAATTTATAAGAAATCTTCTCCTCAATTTGTGTTGAGACTGAGAGACCTCTATATGCAAACATATGCTTCTAAACTAATAAAACAAATCTATTTATGTACAAACTAACTCTCTAATTGGTGCTAAGTAGGACTCCATCCATATTTATATCATTAAATGGATGCATGAGACTTTACATGTCTTAAAAAAAAGAAATCATGAGAAAATAAGAAGAAGAAAGCCTTTAGATGATGTAGGAGTGTCTAGAAGTGCCAAAAATAGAAGCTCAATGTTCACTAGGTGTTTGAATGAGTTAAACTATCATCAAAATGTGTTTTTGATGCATGGGAAGCTCTAAATTTAGAACTGGTAATTAACTGTTGATGCACCTCTAAATTCTTCAAAACTTTAGGCATACCTCTAAAAAAGCACACCTAGTGCACCTTGGAAGTAGGTTCAAAAAATGCAAAATTTCACCAAGTGTTTGTTGACATATTAGTCAAGTTTGTTATTAGTGACACACACTTATTCATATTCTATACAACTACTGAGCTCATTGAACAGTTTATAGTATTTTCCATGTAATTCAATAGCCACCAAGCCTCTATAGTTGTTACCAAGTCCTTTGGACTATTTCTAGTGGTTATTGAGAAAATTCAGTTAGTGTGAAGTTCAACAGTGCAAACCAAGTAATTCAGTGTATACCAAGTTTATCAATAGTTACCAAGTTCATAGTTCATGTGATGCGAAGCCAGTGGTTACCGAGCATTGTCATGTCTACTGAGTTCTCAGTTCATGTGATGTGATGACAGTATTGACCGAGCCACTCGATGGCAACCAAGTGATTTAGTGTTTGCCAAGTTGCACAATATCTATCAAGTCACCAGTGTAGACCAAGTTCAAGACTACTTGAAAGTGATCAGTATGGATCGAGCTTCTATGTTCACCAAAAGCGTGATGATGCCAAGCAGTGATAGTGGATTCGAAGTATTAGAACCTGACCAGGTCAGTCTTCAGAACCCGAGTATCTTCATATTGGTTGACTTTGTCATATTTTTATTAACTTGTGTCATGGCTGACTTTGTAATTTTGAAAATTGGATTGGTATATATATGTGATGCATTGTATCATATCAAAATAGTATGGAATGTAATATATATGTAATGCAAGTACAAGAATGAGAATGTAAGTAGTAGATAAAGATTTATGAAGGTCATATTAGCATAAGGAGCAGTTGTGACAAATCTATCACAAAAAGGTGATGGATACATCAAGGAATCTCTATCAACAAACTCAGTTGAAAATCAGAGATCTACTGCTTCATCCTAATAGGTGAACCAATCAAAATCTTCAACAAGGTAGGCCTAATAGTCTTTGCTAAATTTCTTTACCGAGTGCATACTTCATTGTACGTTTGTAAATCCTCTCACAAGGTGAACCTAGTAGTCCTATTTGCTCCTAATAGGTCAAATCATCAGAAGTGATCAATGTAAGCCTTAATAGGCAAAATTTATACTATAGTACTGAAGTTTTTTGGGTATCAACCCCACCCCAGTTTTACCTTCTATTTGGAAGGTTTTTGGGTCACCAAATCATTGTGTTCAAATGTTGTGGATGCTTTTATATTTTCAGTTTATCATGCATACAATTAGATCAAATGTGATGAATTAAATCATAATTGATTTATTAAAATTGGTAGAATTTTTAGAAGTTACTAATTCACCCCTCCCCTCTCAGTAACTTAGCATAGACTTGAATATTTCCAATAGTGTCAAAACTGAAATTCTAGCTTCTGGGTTTTGTTCCCCTTTATACTAGAGCTATGTTTGGGTATTTGCCCTTGAATTTCTCAATCATCCTGGTGACTTGGGCTGCTTCTAGAAAATATAAGGCTTCATATTTGTCCTTCACTTTTTCCCTGTAATTTTCCACCTCAATGCAAATCTCTACAAAATCTCCTAATTTCACATCCAAGTCTAATAATGCTTCTTCCATTCTGAATGCTTGTCTATATTGTCATCATTAGAAGCTTCTTCAAAAGTCTTCCAAAATTTCTCAACTACTACCTCTACAGCTATCAATTTGTCCCTTGAATCATCTTCAAATATGTCTAAACACACATCACTATAATGTTTCTCTACCTCCAAAATTTTCTCTTGGCTTTGATCCTTAAGCTTATGAATCTCCGCATGTAATGTTTTCATTACTTTATTGCCATCCATAATATTCTCTATCCAATCATCAATCTTATCTAACTCTTCCATTGTATATACCTCCATTAACATCTAATATCTTTGGCCTTTAATCGACTGTAGTGCTTGTAAGTCTGTGCCCCAGGTATGTACTTCATCCATCAAACCAAAATCCTAGTTCAAAATGGCCACTAGCCTATCCACATTATCTTGCATATGGTGTAGTAGCTTAAGATTTCATTGTATAATTTTCACACCTTTCTCTTCAGAACTTTCTCGACATTGCTGACAAGCTTTCAAAAATGGGTCTAGCTATACTATCCCCTTATCTCTTCTCTCTAATGTTGCATTCAAAGTATCCTTGGTAGTTGCAAGATCTAAAGGACCAACAACTTTGTTCAAATATCTTTTAGGATCTCATTCTGTCTCTGAAGTCTTATCAATTTTACCCCATCCTATTCTAAGTGGCTAAACACTTCTTTAGTTCCTATTGTCACCATCAACTTAGCTGTGTCTAACATAGGTTTCCCAAGCATGACCTCCTTGATCTAATAATCTCTTGGAGTCAATTCTTCAACATTTGCATGTAGAGGAGGGATAGCCACATGAGCAAATAAGTCCTGGTTTTGATCACTCATAATGAAGGCTAATGCTCATGCATCCTTTGGTGGTGACTCAGGTTTCCTAAGAACTTCAATCAATTCCATCCTATCCTCTTCCTTAGTAGTGAATTGTTGTCTTTTGTTTCTAATCACTTCTTTCCTCAACCATCTTGAAACATGCTTTATTGGGGATTTTCCTTTTAAAGATGAAGGAGTTTTCTTTTCCATGATTTTTCCCTTATCACTCCTCTTTGGAGTCTTCTCCTTCTATGGGAGATCCACATCGGGAGTCTTTGTATCCATGGAGTCCACAGTTCTCACCTTTGTATTTTGGGAAGTTTGCTAAGGATACTCACTTATTTGTCCTTCCTTCAACACTTCATTGGTAGATACTTGTTGTGGCTCTTCCTCTTGTTCTTCTTGAACCTGTACTTCTTCATTGTTTGGAGGGAGAAGAGTGGTTGATCCTTTATCTACACAAAATGTAACTTGAATGGGCGATGGTGGAGCTACTTCAGGCCCTTGTAGCTTAGGTGACAACTAACTCCAATCCTCCTATTGAGGTTGATTAGTTGGAGTGTCTTTTATTTTTTCTCCTACCAATTCTGTGTCGATCGACATAAAATCAAAACCTGGCATCTTGAAGACATCAGTCCCCTCAACATCTTGCTCATTGATCCATTATTACAGTTCATCTTCTGATGTAGTGGACTGAATAGACTACTTGGGAATGGATGGCAGTGTAATTGTGGAGCTTCTTCTCCATTCCAACTCTATGGCTCTTGTGAGATGAGTTCTCTAGTTCAAAGGAAGGTTATCCTCTTTGTCCTCATCATCCTCTTCTTCCTCTCCTTCTAGGATAACTTTTGGGATTGATGTGAAAGGAATAACTCTCTTAATCACCTTTAGTCTCCTCTTGACCAAAGTCTTGATCTTTATTCTCTTAGGAGTGAATGGGAAGGATTGTACCTCTTGTTGCAGTGGAGACACCTCTTGTACTTCTATTTCAGCTTCTCCTTGCCCTTGTTCAGTTGGTGGCACTTGAGGATTGTTCGGGGCTCGTGTAGCTTTAATATTTTCTGACCCTTGCACATTTTCTATCCCTAGCTATAGAGGTGCTTGAGTTGCTTCCTCTTTTGGCTCAACTTGTTTGAGGGAAGTTCTCTTCCTCTTTCCTTTACCTTTGAGCCCTATAATACCCAACTTCTTTGTCAAGTTGGTGCACTATTTTCAGCCTTACTGGGGACTGAGCTATAAATGTAGGAATTGTAACCTTAGCTCCTTAACCTCTTGCTAGGCGAGCTTGAGTGTGGAAGACTACTACTTGTGGAATTGGATCCAGCTTGAAAGGTCTTTTGATCCAATCTTTTTTCAATTTGATGACATGCCTAGCCTTGTGATTGATGTCTGATTTTTCTTCCTTATCAACCTCAGCATTCATAATAGGCCAATCACCAATCTTATTCCTATTGAACAATGGATCAAGGACATCTTTAGTATCTTGTTGCATAACCTTCAAAGGAATCTTTATCTTCAAAGCACTAGTTGCCAAATAGAAATTCATCCTACAATAATCCCTTATTCAGATATCATAGTTGTCTATTGTGTTCATCCAGTGGTCCTTAATTGCATCTTCATGCTAAAATGTCTTGCCAGCCAAATATTGTACACTCTCAATGTTATCAAAATAGGGCCACAGAGAATTATATTCATCCAAAAGGATATTGATCCCACTCAGACTCAAAAGATGGAATATCTTGTCTCCAAACCACACTAAATGGTCCTATAATTATAGGCCACACCTAGGTTATTTTGTGTTGCTTCCATACTCTATCGTAGGTAGACAAGAGTTGTCGAGTGATCTCCAGTAGTATAAGTCTATCACTTGGATATTTAGGGAGCTTCTTCGGATTGAGAGTGGTACTTGCTATCCTTAAATAGGTGAATGTCTGATACTAGATGTAATAGGCTCCAACTTCTAAAATCTTTTTCATTGCCTCCTCTGACATCCTCTTCACATAATCCCCCTCAATGAACTGGATAATTGCAAATATAAATGCATCATTCACTATCTTGTATTCCTTATTATTCTCTAGAAGCCTTTTCTTCACCATCTAGGGATAAACTATATATGGCCAAGCATTTGCATCTTGCATACTACCCTTTTTGAAGAGTGTCGGATAATTTTTCGGCCTTGCAGCTAATAAGTATACCAAATATGATGTCATGTAAAACTTATGATTATTCTTAACTACCACTAGTTGCTCACCCAAGTTCTCACTAAGAATGGAAGCCCAATCAATTGACATCTCTGTTGTTTTGATAGTCTCAATAAAATGCACCATCCATATATTTAGGTGTCCCGTGCTGGCAACCCCATGACTCTACTCAAGAGTATGATAGAGTATCCAATATCCTCTTTCATGCAAGCTCTCATCATGTCCACTTTTCCTACTTTATGCCCTAAAGGAATCTTTTTAATGAGGTATGAGGACTGGATGATCTCAAACACTTCCTCTACATGTTCCCTATACCATCTCTCTACTTGGTGATAGGTCAATCAGATGGACTGATATGCTTTTGGAAGATGGAACAACTTCTCTATGTTCTTAGGTTGGAGATCTAGGATGATCTCTCCAGTTATACTCTTCATGACCCTTTCTTTAGAAACATAGTTTTTCCACTAGTGTCATGATCAATTCTGAAGATTGTATTGATACTAGATGTGATGCTATACTGACAAGTCCTTATTGGATAAGAGCGGATATCATCGGGGATCTTTCGGTGGGTTTGTTGCACAATGCTAGGAATGTGCTCAAGTCTGTATGACCCAATTTAGTGTCTCGAATCTTTGAATAATCATCTTGAAAGCATGACTTGGTCAGAACACCTTGAAACTTGAATACCACGGGTTTAGGAACCATCTTTGTAGCAAGGGAGGATGATGAAGAGGCCATTGAATCTACCAAAAATCAATGTGTATTAGTCCAGAGTCAAAGAAAAAATTAATTAATTCAAACCCTATGTCGACACGAAACAAAAACCAAAAACCCTAAAAACTATCCCTAATGTGCAAAAAAGAGTGCACCTGGTGCACCTTATCCCTTGATTAAGTCTTTAAAAAATATGGGGTGTGCATTAGCAAACATCATGGATATTCACTTTAGCACAAAAGGGTGCGCATCTAGCGCACCTCATGGGGTGCGCTAAATGCACATCCTTTTCTTTCTAAGGGATACTTAGGTGTGCTACTATGCACTTGTGATAGGTGTTCTATTTTTTTATTAAGTTTTGCAAAATGAAAGGTGCGTAGTAGTGCACCTTTATGGCATTTAAATTTGTGTTCTTTTTGTGAGTACAAGTGGAGATGTGCACCTAAAGAGGTGCGATGATACGAGTTAGAGCTCAAAGCAAAGAGAAATGAAGAGTGACCTAGGTTTTATAGACCTGGGACCCAATCCATCTCTTTGAGGTGCGCAGTTGTGGTGTTGCGCACTTCAAAGAGGAAATGCTTCTCTTTGTTTGTTTGGTGCACTAGTGCACCTGAGGAAGTGTGCTGGTACACTTTTTCTTTACAAAAATGACTTATCACCTTAGATGATGATTTTTGAAATTTGGGTTTTTGAATTGAGACCTGGATCTGACCAAAGACACTAGGAAAAACCCTAGAAAAGACTCAAAACCTGGACTAGGGATCTGCAAAACCAAAAACATAAAGTAGGGGGTTCCCATTTCTAAGAAAAATGGGGCGTGCGTTGTGAAAACACAGTAGGAACCAATTCCCAAGTCTTGTTCTTTTTAATCTGTTATGATTCTTCTTTCATAGCTTTAATCCAATAATTATCATTACAAGCTTCATCAACTTTCTTAGGTCCAACTTGAGAAATCAAACACAATTCCTGACTAACCTTGTTCCTTATCATTACTCATTTTTTCACACTTCCAACAATATGTTCAGTAGGGTGATTCTTTGCCACATTTATGTTAGGTGTCACTTGTTTAATCATGATTTTTTCTCTAGGTTTAGATCTTGGTTCTTGTTCATCTCTTTGCAGTCTAGTTTGCAAATCAACATCAATTTCATAAAATAATTCCTACTCAATATTCTTATTGTTAGTCCTTTAATTAGTCTCTACATTAGAATCATAGTCAAGTATTGTTTCTTGTGTTCTAAATTTTTTTATCAACTTTCAGATTAGCACTTTCAACAATAGTCTTCAATCTTTGATTAAAACATCTATATGATTTACTTTTTAATTATTATCCATGAAACATTCCTTCATCACTTCTAGAATCAAACTTTCCAATATCATCATCTCTTTTAATGTAGCATTTACTTCCACAGATTTTAAAGTATTTCATAGTAGGTGCATGTCCAAACCAAAGTTCATAAGGTATCTTACTAGTGCCTTGTCTAATTTGCACTCTATTTATAGTATACATTGTTGTATTTACTACTTCTCTCCAAAAGATATGTCATGCATTGTTTTAAAACATCATTGCTCTAGTTGCATCGTTCACTAGTCTATTTTTTCTTTCTATTATCCCATTATGCTACAAAGTTTTAGGTGTTAAAAGTTATCTCTTTATTCCATTATCCTAACAAACATTGTTAAACTTATCTAAAATAAATTTTCCTCCTCTATCAGATCTCAAGCATTTAATCTTCAAACCAAATTCATTCTCATCTCTATTCTTAAATATCTTGGATTTCAAAAAAGCTTCAAATCCATTTTTAAGAAATGCAACCCACATCATTCCTGTGAAATCATCAATAAGAAGCATATAATACTTTTCACCATAAAAAAAATCTTGTTCTTGTAGGGCCACTCAGATCTGTATACATAATCTCCAACTTTGTTGAAGTAATAAATGTCAAGTGCTTGGGAATGAACTTTATTTATGTTTTCCCATTACACATTCTTTGAAAATTATCTTATAGGTTTCATAATTTTAGGCAAATCTCTAACTGCAAATGTACTACTAACCTTTACAATGTTATCAAAGTCGATATGAAAAAATATCTTATGCCATAACTATCTGGCATGCATGTTAGCAACTAAACATCTCATTTTAGTAGGGTTCAATTGAATATATTACCTCTTGTCCTTTTACCAATACATATCAATGTACCATTCTTACCCTTGATAATGCAAGCCTTTAAATTGAAATTGATATCCATTGTTAGCAAGTTGTCTAACACTCAAACAATTATGTTTCAAACCATCCACAAAGTAAACATCCTTAGTGTTAGTCTTTCCATCAAGTGTAACAGATCCTTTTTCTTTTATGTGATATGCTACATTGTTTCCTACTATGACTATTCCTCCATCATAACTGTTCAATTCAACAAATTTGTTCATATCTCTAGTCATATAATGGGAACAACCACTATTTATAATCTAATCAAAATTTTTCCTTTCAATTTGTGATACTAATGTTTTTTCTTCTTTTATTTCTTTATTTAATTCCTTTTCAAGGCTTTCTTCCTTAGTAGAAGCAAATCCAATTTCATCATCCTCATTATCACTATCATCTAGGAAATTTACCACCATCCTTATCAACATAGAAGTATTAATGAGGTATTTTTGACATGTAGGGCTTACTAGGTTTAAATTTAGTTTTTCTTTTAATACATTTAGAAGAATAATGATCAAGTTCTTTACATGTCCAAACACACAAGAATTGTTTTACCTTTAGGTTCTCTCTTCATAAGTAGGGAGATTCCTTCTTCAATCTTCTTATCTTCTACCTGTTGGACTACCCACCAATGTTCCCCTTTAAGATTTGTAACATGGCTTAGTTTCCTCTTCTATTCTATAAGTCTAGTGGTTGTATTAGCATTAAAAGGTCGATCTTTTGGTGCAATAGAAACCCTGGCTTGTAACAAGTGGTATTAGAGCTTGGTCACAGGTTTGAATCTCCTCAGGTAACACTGAGTGGGGAATTGTTGGACTAACTGCCAATGTTTCCCTTCAAGATTTGTGGCATGGCTTAATTGCCTCATGTGTTCTATAAGTCTAGTGGTTGTATCGAGCATTAACAAGTTGATCTTTTGGTGCAATGATAACCCTATCTTGTAACACTACCTCCTTTACATGGTTGCTACTGGCATAATCTCCACTTGTACTCACACTTCTTGTGAATATAGGTATGTCCTTCTGTATGCTAAAAGTTGTTCCTACTCTAAAAATTTCTTCATTATATCTCATCCACAATTCAAATGACAACAATCTTGCAAGAAGAGTTTCTTTTGTAAAGTTAGGTGTACAGGGGATAACTTGTTCAATCATTTGTGCCCTCTAATGATAAGAAGGTATCAAAGTCTTCAGAATTTTCCACACAATCTTATCTTATGTCTTAGATCCACCACAATATATGATTCCAACAATAATCTCTAATATTATAGCAAAATAGCCTCTTATAGTTTCATCTTCCTGCATCTTAGCATCTTGAAACATACATATCCAACTCTATAATCTAGCCTTCTTAGCATGATCATCACCTTAAAATATTTTCTATAAAGCAATCCAAATTTAATGTGCAAGTCTTAAAGATTTTATGTCTCCATATTCTATTTCAAAAAGAGTTGATAATAATGCTTCTCTAGCAAGCATTATTACATGAATATATATTTTTCATATTGTTCATAGGAGTCAAGCTTATATTTTGTTATCACCTCCTTTACATTCAATGTAACTAGCCAATATTTTAGACCCATGCATGCTAGGCGAGTCTTCATCTTTTCCTTCTAGTTGTCATAATTGATTCCATCAAACTTTGGACTTTCTTTTTTGAAATAGAAAGCTAGGAATCTCCTCAAGTTGTTAAACTTTTCCTTCAAGGAACTGATGTTCTGATACAAGTTGTTACAAGGCAAAGCCTGCCAAGATAACTGAGAGAGAGGATACATTATTTATGTAATTACAAAAACTCTCAATTACTTTATTAATTATGAAGCATGTAAACAATAGATGCAACAACCATAGAAAGATAGTCATGCACAATAACACTAGATATGTTAACTAGGGAAACCTTTGATTATAGGTAAAACCCTAGTGGGAATGATGCCCACAAGATGATGTGCTAATATAAAAGTTCCTTGTGAAAGGATGGACTTTTTTAGGAGCCAATGAAATACAATCAATAAATGTGAGTCCCTGTTAGGAGTTGTGCCAATCCTATACGTAATTAAAAGGAAGGACAAGTGAACCCACTGTCCAAATAGCCTCAAAAGAAATCTTCACTAAACAATCTCCCAGATAATCATATCCAAGATTTTTGAACTAACTAAACAACAACTCCTTTTCCAATATAGTTCCTTTGAAGCTCATAATACATTTTCAACATCAATCTCTACTTTGGTCAAATACAATTTTGCATTTTGGTTCGCATACATAATAACCATCTACACTTGATACTAATTCATAGGGAAATGATGTTTCTTTTATACCAAATCCTTAAAAAAAATAGAGTCAGCCTTGAGGCTTTTCCAATTTACAATAATAATATAGGACAATAGTAAGATGTTACAATACATGTTACATTAAAATTATACTCTTCCTTTAAAGATATTTGCAATAGTCAGCTCACAGATAACATCTTTCAAATTTTTTTTACCAAACCTCACAGAATGAACATCTATTTTCTCCATCTAGAACATAGCATCTTCAACATTTCAACGACCTTTCTTTAATATCACTTAACCATATTACATCTTTGTAAAAATGTAAAAATCACTTTTCGAGTAACCAATATCTGAAAACTCTTTCTGAAAGCTACCTTCTAAAAACATCGGATAACTCTGTCATATCTTCATATTTCCTTTTGCATAATTAACTATAGTATCTATACACATATATGAATATAAGTTCTTGTGCGCAAATCTCAATTCATTGACCATTGATTGTGCCAAACAATTCTTCCTTTGTAACTCTGGTAATCTTCACAAAATAAGGTATATTGACATTAATGTCAAATACTATCATGAATGCATCACATAAACTCTGAATCATGTCTCCAACAATGCTACGATACTCCTCCACAAAAATACCATTAAAATTCATGCTAACAAGATGTCATTCAAGTTTCCTAATAAATTCAAGATCGACAATAGCTTCGTGCAAGTCAAAGAAGCAATCAATATAACTCTTTCTTTAGCATAGAAAAATATAAGTTAGATTTAGAGGAAACTAGGGAATGTTGTGGCTTAAAAGGATTATCGAGGGTTTATATAGAAAAAATAGTTTTCATCAACACCACTCATGGTTGACAACACTTCCATAACAAAGAGGGCAAGCCATCTATTATTTCATGACCAAACCAAGCAAATCATGAAATAATTTACAAATATTATGGCACAAGTGTTGAATACGAGAAACATCTGTAATTTAGAAAGATGCTCAATCTCACTATATCCATGTAGAATAATGAAGGATGTAATGTTAAATTATTTAGTCTAAATTATTGAAAAATAAGTACAAATATAATAATTAAATAATATGAGCAATCATACTAGATATGAGTTTAATTGTCATGCTCTATTGATAAGTATGTAAAAAAGGAGATACAATTTGAGTGGAATCTATATCAACTCTAGTTAGGCTTCATTTAGGTATTTTTTAAAGCATCATAGAGCTGAAGGCGGTGCAAATAAAACACTTTGGATCATAAAGGTACAATTTATGACTCAAAGTCATACAATTAGATGTGAAGTTATATAATCTACCTTAAAGTTGGGCGTAAAACTATTTAACCTATATCATCTTTGTTGTTTCAAAATATACGCTTACTTATTTTCAATTTATTATCTCTACTCAATATTATAGGATATATCTGAATATTCCTAAATTTATTCACCCCAATGTATTGAAATAGTACATTCTTTTCCTTTTCAAATAGAAAAAGTTCCATTTTGAAGAAAGGAAAAGATCTAATTCCATTGAAAACATCATAGGTACCTCCATTGCCTTAGCCTTTTAAGTTTTAACTATGAATGTTCATTGAATGCTAAGAACATCAAGTCAAGCATTATCTTGCGAACTCACAAATTGAGAATTTTGTATGCTAAGTGCATGAAGTCTAATTATTTTTGTAACAATTACTGTGGTTGGAGAATATTCTAAGTGACATGATTAGTCCTTCATTTATACCCATAAAAATCCTTAATCTTCTACATTCTGTAAATTGAAGATTGTTTATATATTGATGGTCATTGCCATTCTTATGGTTGTTGTATTGCAAACTGAGAATCCTAGGTTGAAGGTGGATGTAGCCTGATAAGATGAACTACCATAAAATTATGTGTCTCTTGTATTTGTGTTTGTGTTTTGTTACTTTTGATTTGATTTGATTTGATTTTCTTAAACTACAATTGGTATTAGAGTCTGGTATTGTTGAGGTTTTCTCATAACATGTTTGTTCTATGTAATTGATGAATCTAATGCTTGGGATATCTTTATGAGCTTTCTTTCTCATTTTTGGTGATTGGTCTTTAGGTGGGAGATCGTTGGGTGTATGAAGTCCAATTATTTTTGTCAAGGTTATTATGGTTCACCTCTATGAGCATCACCTAGATCTAATACTACTAAGTGTTCCATTTATTATTATGAGAGATGAATTTGTGTGAATCACTACTCATGAAACACGAGTCAATGAGTTTGACTCAAAAACTGCACAAGTAAATCCTAATAGCAATATCACAATTTGACTTGTTGTGGAAAAACATCTCCTACTTGTCAAGGTTGCTGCATTTGGAGAATATTTTGATTGACATAATCAACCCTTCAGTTGTAAGGGTAAAAGCTCTTCCATAAACTAAAGACTTTATATATTGATGGGCATTGGCATTCTTATGACTATTGTTTTACAAATTGAAAATTTAATAAAACTAGGAATCCTAGCTTGAAAGTAGATGCAGCTTGATAAAGTGAACCTTTGTGTCTTCTATATTCGTGTTTGTGTTTTTTTTTCTATTTTTTTAAAAAACTTTGTTTTCTTAATCTACAATGTTAGGAAGTAGAATTTCGAGTGTGTTAGAATTAGATGAAGAGAAAACCATAATATTGTTCCACTTGAGGGCATTGCGAATGTTATTAAGCCGATAGGCTTATTACTCTCAGACTTGTCACCAGAATGTTATGACACTTCGGCGGTGTTGGATGCCATAGAGATATTTGAATGACCGAAAATTGTCAAGATTGTTGATCGCTTCAATTACTAAATTTAGGTGATTGTTTGTTTTTAAGAAGAAACAAACAAAATTAACATAATGCAGGTGAATTAAATTTTAAAATACGGTCTCCTTTCTTTATTCTCTACACAAAAAGATGGTTCCCATTTCATAGTTTGAATTTCTGCAAACTAAACTTACACACAGACTTTTGATGGGAAGTATTGATTTAAATGTCCACATGGCTTTCTTAAAGACATTTTAATGTCAATGTTTTTGACATGTTTGTTTCATGAAGTATTTACTGTTCACCCTTGATATTAGTAAAGGAAAAGAATTTCCTTCTCATAGATTAATAAAATACATCTTATCAAATAGTTTAAAATTTAAACAAGCAATGTACTATTTTAAAGGAGAATTATATTTTAGTAAATATACTTATAAATCAAGCTTTGAATAATATTATTTGAATAAAAAAAATTATAACTAAATTTGTAAGTTTCTTATTTATTTTATGAATGCATTTATCTTTGTGGTAATACTTTAATAGATGATAATTTCATGTTGATATTTGAAATATTTGAATTGTCTTTTTAAAAATTAAAAATTGTTTAAATTAATATATCTTTTTATTATAAACTAATTTGACAAAATTTTATAAAAATTTGTAATTCTATCATACAATTTTGGCTTAGATTTTTCATTTATTACATTAAAATTAGTGAAAATGAAAAGAATTTTTAAAATATAATATAATTGTGGGCGCTGGCCCCTAGTCTACTAGTGAAGTTGAATGGCTCACAAAGAGCCCACCAAGGATAAGTCTTGTTGTGCAAGGCTCAAAGACATCATAAGGGATGAGGCCGGCCCCGGGCAGATGACCTCCATCCAAATTGAAATCAAATGATTTATATTTAGGATATTGGGCTAATATTAATTAAAATTCTTGTGTACCATAGTACACAATTCTACAACCTTCTTCCTATATATATATATATATATATATATATAATTGATTGCATGACAAAAACAAAATACTATGAATACTAAACAATATATATGAAGTGCGAAGGCTTAATTTGTAAGCTCAATCACAACAAGGGATAGGACGATCGATATCACAACAAACACCATCATGGTCGTCATCGCACGTGCCAAAATAACAAGTAGAGTTGACACATGTAAAATCATCATCTATTTTGCACTAGCAATGTACGCCTTGTGTCTCCACTGTCATCATTGTTGTCCCTTCTACAATAAATAAACCTAAAAACACAACCATACATTTATTTTCATTATCTAAATATTGCATAGGTAAAAATAAAATGGTAATGATTCAAATGCACACCACCGCTTAAATAAGTGCAGCTCAACGATGAACACAATAATAAAGGAATAAAGAATCAATGAATAAGATATAGCGTTTAAATTCCATAATTAATAAAATAGTTTGCATACAATTTTTGAAAGGCTATTAGAGTCTTTTTTATCAAAGGAGGAGGATGTACTTTAATGTTTAAAATGATTTGAAAAATGACCTTATCTTTAATGGCAGGTCAAAGTTGCTCACATGTTGTAGTTTAGAGTAGGTTGTATAAGAATTTGTAAGAAAATCTTAGTATGATTAATTATAGTTTTATTGTTTGATTAGTAAGTTTTAAACAAATTTTGAAATCATTATTAAATTAATTATTTTCTTGTAAGAAATTAGGGTTCTCTAGTGCTATTTTATAAAACTTTGTGTAAAAATTGATTAGTTAAGAGTGTTGAATATATATATATATATATATATATATATAATATAATTTATGCTTAAAAGATTATTTATAATATAGTGCTAGATTGGTTAATATAATTTATATAATGAAAGAGTAATGTTATATAGTATTTTTAAAGTAATATTCAATGAATATTTATTTTCTATTAGTGTAATTAGAATACTTGTTACAAGTACAATAATTTTTGCTTCTAATTTAATGAATGATTCTTAGTATTATGTTTAAGACATTGATTGCGGAGATTTAGATCTATGTCTCATGTGATTTTTCATACAAAATTTGGTAAAGATGGCTATTTAATAATAATTTTAGTATTTTTCAAATATAATAAATTTTTAAAAGAATTTCATATACATCTAAAACAAAGACATACAATACATAAGGAATTTAAATGTCATCTCTTATAAATTTATATTTAAAACATTTCATGATTTTTTTGGAAAGGTAGCCTAATTTAGCAAGTTTTTTATTGTAAAATTATCTATCTATATGATTGTAAAAATCAAATTTGGATACCTATTTGTAAATTTTATCAAATAATTTATTGGTAAGATATTTTTTTAAAACTCAAGTTTAGTTAGATCAACTAAACAAGAAAAGGGAGTATGTAAGAAATTATTCTACATGGATTTTTAGTATGGACATTTAAAATTTGTAGAAATTGAAAGAAATTATTTTACATGGATTTTTAGTATGGACATTTTAAATTTGTAGAAATTGAGAAATAGTCCATATACACTAATAAGTAAAAAGGAGGACTCTCGCCTAGATAATGTTACCTTCAAACAAAATGCAATTATTATTACCACAAATAACAGTAAAGATGGAATTGTTTTGAACATTTTATTCTGACTATAAAACTTAATTGAAATTGAAAACAAAACAACAACTCGTCAAGAATATCATGAAGTATATCTACCTAACCCTTGCACCCTTCAAAGATGCTAGTTATATTGAAAATGTATTTCCTCTGCCTCCAGAGTTTAAAGTTGTGGAGTAAATTATCTTTTAAAGACGTGTCCCGTGAAAGCATCTGCATCAGCAGTTAGTATATCTATTTGCCATATTTATCCATAACTTCCTTGAGAATTGCAAATCAATAAATATCTGTATCAGAATTCTCATACATGAGCATTCTCCAGAAGTAGGATTGAACAGACAGTGTGAAAACTTGGAATCAGAAGGCTAGACAAAGTTGTAATAATAATTTCCCTAGATCAAAAGGAGACTTGGCCGCTTCTCTTAACCAAGCAATGGTCGAGTCCCAGAAAATATGATTCAGTCTGTTTCTAATACCTCGTTTTATGCAGAGTCTTGAAATTTTTTATTCTATCTTTTGTTCGAGTGCTCAACCTTCATAAGTGAATGGGTAGATATCAAATATCTGGAATGGCTCAAAGCAAGAACTAAGCTACTGCAGTGGAACTGTTTGGATTCCATTTGCTTTCCAATTACCACAACAATGCTTGAGGAAATCAAAGAAATCGAATCATTTTAACCTCTACGATTAAGCAGTAGAATTAAACATGTATTTTGATGCCATACTCCATGACCTTCCAGTGTCCCTTCAGTGATAGCACAAGCTACGGAACTAAACTTTACATACGGCCAAATTTTTCTACTCAACGACACAATGGCGTGTGACGAAATAACCCAACGCATAGAAGAAGTGAAGTAAATTATAGAATCCAGTGGCAGGGAACGGGCTTTCTATTCAAATTTGAGATATGTAAAGTGGTGGAGGCTCTGAAATTTAGATGTTTCACACTGGCGGTTCTCAATTATCTTAATGTTTTCTAATTTTTTTAATGATAGGTCACAAAATTGATCCAAAATGTTGATGCAAAACAAATACTACAAAGAAAAGAAATAGCTTGCTATAATAGTGAAAGTTTAGGAATACGAAGCTACCCTCAGCCACAGAGAGTGAAGTCAGGTCTAGCTGCCAATATTGCAATGTCGGTCTGTCAAAACTGAGTGGGAGCCAGTTTGTTTTTGCTGTACAAGAAAACAAATTGGATACATATGGGAACTTTTGCCTTGCTGAATAATCATACATTAATGTTAGAAATCTCTCTGAGTTAAAGATTCTATAATTCTATTGAAGTCATCGAAGAACCTTACTTGACCATACACCAAATCGAGCTACAGCCCCTTTGGTTGTTGAGGCACTTCAAGACTGTTTGAATGCAAACTTAGCTATTTTACATTCTGGAGATGAAAATCGTGGGAATAAAGGTTCATTTCAACTGTATCTAATCACAGGAGCAGGCAATACTGAAAACCCCTTCAAGCCTTTCATGACTAGTGTAGCTTGGTTCATAGTATGTGGCACTGCTGGACATCTGGCGAAACACCACAAGACAAGCTTCACCCATACCACTGCATCTCTTTTATCCACTTTTCCCTTCAACTCTGTCTAACAAGTGTGATAGGAGCTTGAATCCTTCTGCTTTAATGGAATTGTGAATAGAACTCAAAGAATATTGCAAAATTTCCCAACTACAACCAACTTTTCAAGGAATCTAACTTGACCATAAGCCAGCATATTCCCCAAATTGGCTACAACTCCCTTAGTTGTTGAGGCACTTCAAGACTGTTTGAATGGCAACTTCGCTATTTTACACTGGAGATGAACATTCAATGCTTCATGTGAACAACGGTTCATTTCAACTCCATCCAATCACAGGAGATGGCAATGCTGAAAACGCCTTTAAGCCTTTCATGACTAGCACAACTTGGTTCATGGTAGGTGGCACTGCTGGATACTGGGAGAAACACCACAAGGCAAGCTTCACCCATCCCATTGCCTCCCCTTCATCCACCTTCCCTTGCAGCTCTCTGTCTAGCAAGCGTGAGAGGAATTCAGATCCTTCTGTTTTGATGGAACTGAGAATAGAACTCGATGAGTATTGCATATTTTCCCATCTACAACCAGACAGCAGCTCTAGCAGAATTACGCCAAAATCTTTTACATTTCTATATTCTTCAAATTGTACTGCCCGTTCCAATTCCTTCACTTGAGAATTGCTATTGTTTATGTATATTGCCGATTCAAAACCACAGAACTTGGGAGTGAATCGTTCATCTAGATATATGTTACTCGAAGTGATCTGTAACTCCAGAAGCCTGTGTCTTATTTTCCCATAGTTATCATGGAGATAAGCAATGAAGTGTGCGATGCCCAAACCTATTTTTTTCCTTAAATTCCAATTAAGTATGCTAGTGGGACAGAAAAGCAGTGCGCTGAGCGAACCCATTACCATTTGATCATAGGCTAAAAAGGTCATCAACTGTTCTGGAGTAGAAGTAAAAGAAATTACTGAAACGCCACGCAAGCGGACAATATTTGGATGATGCAACCGACATATTATATTTATCTCGGCCATTGAAATTTCTAGGTTTTGTTTTTTCACAGCTACATGTGTTCCATCTTGTAGAATACCCTTCCACATTACAGGGGAAGCCCCTGAAACTTTAGTAGAAAAACAATCAGTGGCCCACACAATTTCCTCATTAGTATACTGCAGAATGTAAACAGGAAGGTTACTAAAAACTTTAACCCTAGGACTTGAAGGTTGGGCCATCTGGTGCGAAACAGGGTGGGGGGAGAAAAAGCCAGGGAATTCTCCATCAAGGGCTCTGATTAGAAATCTCTCCTCCTCTAAATAGGCTGCTCTTTCATCTAAATCGCCTCCTTCTTTACCACAACGGACAAGTTCATGTTTATCAAAACCCTTGCAAATAGCAGATAAAGAATCCCAACCACAAGAATCGCTTGTTCTCATGATCAGTAACTTAGTGTACCTCAAAAAATTGGAAACTTTGGCAAAACATGGACGGCGGTGTGGATCTGTGTCCCAACATTTTCTTATGTAGTCTGCTAATACCAGCGGACAATACGAAGGCAAACTTGGCCTTTCTCCTTGAACTATCTTTCTGAAGACATTTTTGGGTAGAACACCTTCGAAGGGTTGCTTGCCTGTTAGAATCTCGTAACAAGTCATGCTAAAGCTATAGACATCTGCTTTGTAGGTATACTCTTTTAGAGGCTCCGCCTCTATTTCCAAACCTTTTTGAGGATACTCAAAGACTTCAGGTGCCCTCCAGTAAGAAGTTCCTTTTGCCCAATCTGAACAACGAAAACTGTAGAGTCTTAAACTTGCATGACCAAAATCACAAAGCTTAACTCGGCCATACCCTTGGTATCTGAATTCTGGTACTGATGAAGGTTGTATGAGGACATTGGCTGCTTTAAGATCCATATGCATGACTTTTTGGCTATGAAGATACTCCATTCCCCGTGATATTTGAAGCATCATATCCACTGCAAGTGGAAGCGGCAAAGGGGGCTCGCCTCTTTCCAATCTCCTATTGAGAATTGAATCCAAGCTGGAGCTCACCAACTCCAGGACATGATAACAGCGTGTCTCTGTAACACATACACCTATCAATTGAACAATAAAAGGGCTATACAGCTTTGCATGAACAGCAACTTCCGCTTGCATTTCCTCATCCATGGTATAATTATTTATTTCAAATGTCTTTAACGCAACCTTCACTCCGAGCCATGAACCCTCGTACACAGCTGCACCTGATCCCTCTCCTATTAATTTGCCGCTGATAATCAAATCTTTGATATCAATCTGCAGCCATGGAGACACACAACCGCCTATAATTGCAGGTTCATTTCGAATGGATGCTCGCAGCTTGGCTTCAACAAATTTAGAAATTCCCGCCTTACTTTCGTCTTCAACATTAAGTCTGAGACTCGACCCCCGAGTTGTCCGTTTGTGGGCATTTGAAAATTGTTGGAAGCTGAAAATCAACCTTCTTTTATCTTGGTACTCGTCGTGAACTCGGTTTGAGTTGGAAATCTCTGCAAAGAAATCACCCATCTTCCTGCAGGCTGCTTCATTGTACCTCTCGTCCATGAGGCACCGGGTGGACGGATCTTCTACCTCCTCAGGCTTAGGGCTACAGGGGTTTTCATTCTGTCGGATTTCTTCCCCTTTAGAAGTAAAGACTGAAAGATCATGTGAGCTGCTTTCACCTTCCACATGAAGCAAACTTCGAGTTACCGAGGAAGCACGCGGATTAAGGCATTTGCGCATTATTCCTCTGCCTCCAGGACTGATTGATTGAGAATCATCTAAATTTCCCTCTTCTCTACCCAATTGCAACAATTCAGTCTCCTTTTCAAGTTGAAGAAATAGAGCATTGAGATCCAGACAGACAAGAGACCAAGCAAGGTCATGTAAATGTATCGCATAGGCCTCCCCTGTTATGGGCAAAGTGATAGAATTGATCCCCCAGTCCATATCTGAGCAACAATTGAGATAAATTTCCGCTTCTTTCAACACGCGATACACTTCCTTCCAAGCTTGCTGCATAATGTTTCTTCCACGGGGCCCCATTTCTGGGATCTTTATATCATTTGTTAACCTGAAGCTGTGCCCGGGTATCGAGATTTGACCCTTACTAAAGAAATATGCAGAGAGCTTAGCAATGAAAGCGTAGCATAAATTGTTGCATTGGAAAGAATTGTACCTGAAAGCTGCGCGGTTGTAAAATGACTCTGCTAAACAGTGGCAAACAATCCCTTGAAAATCCCTCCCCATCACGCTGCCTTGAAACCTGAACGTGCAGAAGAAATCGAAGTGCTTAGATTTTCACAAATAATTGTATCTCGAACCAAATGACTAGAATCAATTTACGCCGTCCTCTATGAAGTTGCTAAATGAGAAATTTATCTTCCAAAACACACACAAATTGTTTGAAATTTGAATCTTCGCGTTTTTTAATGGCTGGATATTTCAAAGAGCGCTCGCAGTCAGTGCTTGGATGTTTCCTTTATCTATTGATGATGGGACAAGATTTGATCACGGTTGTTTATATGTTTTCGACTTGTATTTATTTATAAAATTATTAAATAAATTTAATTTTTTTTATTTTTTTTTATTTTTTACAACTACTAAATTAAAAAAGTATCATGTAATAGTTGTATTTATTTACATAATTATTAAATAAATTTAATAAATAAAAGGAGAAAATACATAAAAAATGATAAGAGATTATTTAAATCAAATAATTATTAATATTAAAATTTAAAAATTGAAACAATAAGTATAGGAGTAATGTATAATTATCTTTTTTATATATAATATTTTAATTAAGCTATAATAATTTAATTAAGTAAAATAATAAAGTTAAAAAATTGATAATATATTAAATAAATTTATTTATATTAATAATCGAGGGATCAAAAAAAGAGATTGACAAAGCGAGGATGGGGGAGGTAGCACCTCAACCCACCAAAGTAGCACAGGTAATAAAAAACATCATAGTACAAAATCAATAAAGTATATAACAGTTCTCAAGAGTATGATCACAAAAAAGGAGCCAACAAGAAGCAGTATTCTTATTGCAGAATATCATCATAGTTTTCAACCCAGGAGGTCCACCCTTGAGCGCCCTCCGTCCAGACCACCTTCTTTCTTTCCAAGATATGGGTAAACATCTCGAGCTTGTCAAAATATGGAACTCTGGTATCCTTGATTTCCTTAATCGGCTTCTTGAGCACATCATTAAAGGCTAACTGGTTCTCTGCAATACTAGCCCATTCAAAGCCATCTTTCATTTCGTAGATGAACATAGTGGTGTGTCCATCTTTGAGGAACCTTAGCAGCTTTTCCCTTTCCAAATTCATTACACAAAAAACTTGTGAAATAATTTTAAAACAAATGAGTTTTTTAAGAAAACCAGTAAGAGCTTTGCTATTGCCTTAAAATTTATCCTCATTTCTAAATTTCCAAATAAACCAAAGGATGCAAGAAGAGAGGATTTGCCAAAAAAATATTAGCATCTTTTTTAAGACCATGTATAAATCTAGTAATAATATCAAGAGTACAAACATGTTCAGTAATAGATATTCCAAACATCAATCAAACTTCCTTGGCAAAAATACAGTCAAAGAAAATGTGTCTCATAGTGTCAGACATCCTACAAACTAGGCATCTGTCAAAGTCAACAAGATAGTTTCTAATAGGCAATCTATCAAGCATGAGTTGTCATCTAAAACACTTAATTTTTGGAGGGATAAGAGATTTCCAGAACTTTTCAAAGGTTTTCTGCTAATTAAAGGGACTAGTATCAACGTACCAAAGGGAATTGATGTGATCAATAATAAAAGTGTCATGATTGAGAAGCCTCTAAATGTCTTTAGCTTTGACTTTAGGGAGGAGGGATTCATCATTCTAGCAAAAAGAGCGGTATTAGATATGAGAGTCCACATTAGTATTACGGGGAAGGTTAAGGGGAGCACAAGCATTCTTGACCATGTTATAGGTTCTTTTGTGAGAGTCAGGAGGGTCATAGTTATTACTAAGGATTTCCTAGTTGATAAGGTTGTTCTCCAAAATGTCCATAATACATTTAATACCCTTATTATGCCTATGTCTAGCTGAGCAGCCTTGAGTAAAGGCAAGGGGTTTATCATTGTGGAAGAGATTCCACCATATCGATCGTTTCCCATATAGGTTGTAATTATAGTCAAAATTGGAGTTATATATAAATCCACACACATGTTCCCAAGCTTTCCATATAGATTCAAAGACCCAAGTGCCTTGGACAGATACAAGGAAGGAACCAACCACTAAATAAAAAAGAGGAAGTGTCTTCCAAGATTCGGCATACTTAGGGACACCATTTTGAATATTGTTCCTTATCAACACCTTCCAGGATTCATGTGCTACCATGGCCTAGAAAATCCATTTGGTAGTAAGGGACATCCCTTATAGCCTAAGATCCTTAAGGCCCAACCCTCCAAGATTTTTGTATGTGATGAGGGCACAACCTAAGACAAAATGAAGACAACAGGAAAAGGAGAATATTATTATTAGAAGTGATATGCTATTACATTTGGTACAATGAAAACAGACTCAATGACATGCCCTAGGGGCTTACAATGTTGTCCAATTCTGGAGAAAAACACTCCTCATGGTACCTTCTCCCAAACTCCACCAAAAAATTATGTTTACAATGCTAGAAATGACCTTAAGTAACTCGAATTAGGTTTAGGGTTAGGAATACATTTTAGAATATGCCATTTGGCATCCACCACCAAAATAGAAAGTTCTAGAAAACACGTTAGAAGTCAGTGCAACATTAGAAGAATCCATAAATGGTAGTCTAACTTTCGGGAGGCGTAACTTTTGATCCGAGACTCTGATTAACGAACCATTTACATTTTCAGAAAGATCTCCAAGTGCTCTATAGCCCTATGGTTGCTATTTTCTCATCCCCCACTTTTTGGGCCTGTATGAGGCTGTTTAGGGCCTAAAATATGACTTTGAAGTGCTCTTAGGGGGTCTCCAAGCAACTTAAAACTGCAATAACTTTCAAATCGTAAAGCCTTTTCATCTGATTCTTTTTCTGGAGTGCTTTAAATTACAATTATAATCATCCCTCCAAATTAAACCCTCTAACTTATCATAATTATGGCTCAATTACAAAATAACCTATTTTCTACATTGGCACATATCCCAAGGTGCTAAAAATTACTAACCCAGAAAAGCAATAGTGGAACTATGAGAGTTGGAATCTCTATTTGACCCAAATGGGTATCCAGAAATAAAAACACATTAAATAGAAACTAACATTAAGCATATTTTTGGGTGATACAGGATTGCCCTTACACCACTAGATGCTCTTGCATCAATATGGCACCATCTCCATTTGACCGTGTGGGCTTTCCTTTTACCCTTGCCATTAGACCAAAGGAAACTTCTAATGGAGTTATTTCAAAAACTTGATAATTGCTAAACATCCAAGTAGAGGAATAATATATACTATAAGAGGAGAGGATATTTTGGCAGACTTGGACCCTCCTGACAAGGGAGAGCACCCTATTGTTTCCCTTATTGAGCTTCTTGTCAATTATTTCTTTAATCCATATCCACATATCTTTAAGGGAGGGAGAAACATAGAAAGGGATGCCGAGATACCTAACAATTTTATTGGGTCCTCCCCAAGAAAAAACCAAACTGTTGAAGCCAGTCCAGGGGTTCCTCTTTTCACCCAAGCATTCGATGGATTTGGAGTTGGAGATACAGGAACCTAAAGCTTTTTCAAAGGTGTCCAATTTCTAAGTAAGGCATTCAATATTGTATCTAGATAGCTCAAGGAAAAACAAGGTGTCATCAGCAAATTGAATATTAATCAATTTAGAATCATTAGGCAAATTAATACCATGAACTTTAGGAGACAAGGTATCATCTCTGAGGAGGTAAAATAGAGCATCCAAGGCAATCACAAATAGAGCAGGGGCAAGAGGGAAACCCTGTCTAATAGACCTAGTAAGTAGGATAGGATGAGAGAGATTCCCATTAACCTCAATTAGGGCAAAGACATACTTAAGGAGGACTTGGACATATCTACAAAACTCGGAAGGGAAGCCAAACACAATAAGCATCATGAGGATGAAGTTCCATTCCACCCTATCATAGGATTTCTCAAAATCAACAAGCAACATGGCAACATCTTGACTGGAGGACTTGGCCCATTCCATAGACTCCCAACTCGTGACAAAGTTTTCTAACATATACCTGCCTTTAAAGAAGCCAATTTGAGTGGAGCAAATAAACTTGGGAAGAAATTTTTCAAGACGAGAAGCAAGGATTTTGGCAACAATTTTATAGGAAACATTGAGGAGCATAATAGGATGCTAATTTTTAATAAGAGCTTTGTCCCCATCTTTTGGGATAAGCTTAACAATGTTCATATAAATGGAATTCACAAGGGTACCAAAGTCAAAGGCTTTTGAGTATAAGTCATAGAGGTCCTTAGCTATCCAATCAATGTTAGCCTTATAAAATTCAACAGGAAGGCCATTTGGCCTAGGGGCTTTATTGTCTTTAAGAGCACTGATGGCATTAGTAATTTCTTAGAGGTAGACCCTGGCTTTAAGAAGGAGGGCATCAGTGTTAGAGATTATGTTGGGGATGATGTTTTGACATTTATTTCTCATATCCTTCAAGGTTTCACTATCCTCTAAGGTAAATATAATTCTATAGAACATTTCAAAAGCATTAGTAATGTCATTAATATTCAGAAGCTCCTTATCCTCAACAACAATCCTATCAATTCTTTCTCTGTTTTGCTTTTGTTTCAAAAGGTTGAAGAAAAGTCTAGAGCCTTTTTCTCCATACTGGAGCTAGTGGTTGCAGGCTGTAATGAAGGCTCCCCTAATTTTAACTTGCTAGTGCTTCCTAAGGAATCCCTAGCTTGAGAGACTTGTTCAATTAGGGCGAGCAATGGAGGTAGGATTCAATTGAACTTCTCGTTTAGTAAAGTGGAGATTTTTAGTAAGAATGTTTTCCTAATATCTATAGTCCTTAGCCTTCTTTTGTCCAAGAGTTTGAAAAACTATTTGCCAAGAGGCCACATCCATATTCCATCAAATAGTGTGGGAGGGAAAATGATTATGCAAATTAAACAATCTAACCATTCTTATGGTAGTTAGAACATCCTGATCCGTCAACAAGGAGGAGTTCAGGATAAACGTCATCATGTAGGGATTACTAATGGCAACGGAGTCTCTAGTGTTAATATCAACCATGATTAATATTTTAATATTTTTAGGTAAATTTAAAAATAAGATCTAAGTTTTAATTTAGAAAGATTAAAAATTTGTCAATTTTTTTAAATTTTTTTAAAATAATATTTTTTAATATAAAAATATTCATAATTATTTATGTGAATGACAAAATATTTATAAAGAAAATAATATATATATTGACTTTTAATTTTGAAAAATTATCATTATTTTAAATATTTAAAGAAACTTATATGGAAATATTAAATAAAATAATATTTATTTTATATAAAATATTACTCATTTACAAATATAATAATTTGAGACAGCAACTAAAATGTAGGAATTTTAGGGCTTGATATATTTTAACTAATAACATAATATTTTTATCTTTTATTTATAGTTATTAAAATATATAAAAAGTAATATAATAAAATATATACAAACCACAAAATGTTTATTCAATGTTATGTTTTTTTTCATTTATTAAGCGATGTATGCTAAAATATATCAGCTAATCAAGTTCGATGGCTTATTTGGCATTGGATTTTTTTTATTTTTTATTTGTATTAGGTTAGAATTGTTGAGTAGCTCTATGCAAATTTCATAATTAAATTTAGTTTTGCAAAATAAATGCATTTGAATTTGAAATATATTTCTTGTTTGATTGATTTGATTTTGGAGAAAATAAATAATTTTATAAAAATAATTGGAATTATTTAGAACATATGATGTTAGATGTAAGGGTAGATGTCAAATATTGTTTCAGTTTTAAGCATTGTGTATGCACATGAATCTGGTCATTTGTTGCTATTTATAATTAGTATTGTATAGTAATAGCTCAAAAAATCAAAATAATAATAATTAATGTTGTATCATGTGGTGTTTCTAATTTTTCAAATATAAACAAAATTATAGTTAAACATATTTAAGATGAGTTGTTCATAAAGCTCATTCTACAATGTCATGTGTGTGTGTGTGTGTGTGTGTGTGTGTATATACATATATGTATATACATATACGTATATAGATATACATATACGTATATAGATATACATATACGTATATAGATATACATATACGTATATAGATATACATATACGTATATAGATATACATATATGTATATACATATACATATGCATTTACACACACAAACACACACATACATATACATACATATATACATATATAGACATAGATATACACACACACACACACACACACACACACACACACAATTTTTCTTATACAAATATTCAAATTGGGTTGGAAATGTATGGATTAAAAAGACACAAAGTGAGAAGTGGATGCAAATGATTGGAAGTGATGATAATGATTAATTTAGGATGTCACTACAAGAATTATCGATTAAAGATTTCATTGTTATAATAAGAGAAGTGTAAAGATTCAATGAGAATAATTAAATTATGTTGTTTTTTGCAATGTAATTCTTTTAAATTATAATTACAGGTTATTAGATTGATAAGTAGGATATAATTTCCACAAAAAATCAAATTGTGATATTGCTATCAGGATTTAACTGCATAGTTAATGAGTCAAACTCATTGAGTACCCATGTTTCATGAGTAGTGATTCAACATGAATCCATCTCTCATGAGAATTAATGGAATAGTTAGCACTCATTGGATCTAGGCGATGCTCATAGAGGTGAAGTGTGAGCATCACCTAGATCCAACAAGTGCTAAGTGTTCCATTTATTCTCATGAGAGATGGATTCATGTTGAATCACTACTCATGAAACATGTGTCAATGAGTTTGACTCAAAAACTATACAATTAAATCCTGATAGAAAAATCACAAGGTTATTAGATTGATTTTCTTTTAGAGAATTAAATTATGTGGAATATAAATAATTCTTTAAAGATAATTGAAAATGTTTAGGTCGTGTGTTTAAAGTTGTAGAGATAGATGCCATATATTATAAGTTAAATTTTGAGTGTTATAGTAAACTTAGCATAATGGTATTGGTATTAATTGTCATTGATGTCAAAATACCGACATATTAGTGACATCAATTGGTTGTTGACAAGGTTTGGAATTTTTGGTAAAATCATCCAAGAGCTTTTTATGAAAAATCACCAATCAACTTTGGAGAATGAACTTCAATCATTTTGACTTTGAAGATGCATTTTTTTGTCAAGGAATTTGACAAAATAGTTGTATATGTGGATCATTTGGTCATAACAAAAAATAATGCAAAGTACATTATAACAATCAAAGTATAATTGATTAAATGTTCTAAAATGGTAGATTTGGGCTATCTTTTTTACTATTTAGATATATATAAGTGCCTTAGAATTGAATTATATTTTCACTAGAGGATAGTAGCATATTGGTGAAATATTGAGAAAATTTAGAATGATAAACTATAAGCCACTTCCCGATGGGCTCACTTTGTACTTGACCCCAAACACTAGTATATAAGGGAGGTTAGACACTTCATTTTCAAATAATAACACACATGCATGAGATATTAAGCAAGCATATTATAGAAGATATTTCAAGGCATATATCAAGAATTCTTCAAGCATTCATCGAGATATTTCCTTCTTGCATCAAGATTCTCCCGTCAAGGTGGTAGTCAAGTTTGGATTTTGAAGAGATCTTTCATTCCTTCATAATTCAGTTTTTTAAAATCATAGATGAGTCAAGTTACAAGAATTTCCATTCATGAGGTATTATTTTACATAGTTTCCTTTTGGTTTTGCGTTGAGTTAATACTGTTACATTCACATACTTGATTACATACTAAAATCGATTGCATCTACATAAATAATTATATTCCTCATTGTTATATTTAGTTCTGCTACACGGTAACATTTTCTTTATCATTACATTTCAATTTAAAAGTTGATTCCTCAATCGAGGGCTTGACCAAGGAAAGCCCTCCCCTTTAACGAAATCCATTTTTCTTGTGTGCAAGAATGGGTAATCTAAAGTGTGAATTCAAAATCACAAACCTACTATCGAGAAATTTATAAATATCCAAGGTTGATGGGTCTTTTGCCTTCCACAAACACATTGACTTGGTAGAACATTGTTATAATATTTAGAATAATTGGTGGGGGGGGTTGAATCATTTATCCAAGGTCCCCACGTACCAATTGAACAAACAAACACTTAATCAACTTTAGATCTTAGCATTCCATTGCTTTGTCTCTACAATCAACATTTATTAACATCAACTAGTTAACATAATCAGATTTCCACAATCCATTAATAACGTGAGCAATGTTTCTGGATTAGATTGTGCGAGTTTTTTTAGCATCAACGTTTCTGAAACGTTGATGCTAAAAAAACTCGCACAATCTAATCCAGAAACATTGCTCACATCAACTAGTTATCCATTGTCCTTAATATAACAGATTTACAGAATGTAAACATTAATCATTAAAATACCATAAATAAAATCCACACAATTTTGACACTAGGATTTAATGCAAAAACCCAATTTGGGAAAAACCACCAACAACATGTCACTAATTTTCACTCTTCTGAAGTGAGTTCTGTTAGGAGACAACCCTGTTAAAGGTTACAAAATACACTGTTAAATATAACCTTGTTAAAGGATTTAGTCACCCTATTAGGAGTGGCCTTGTTAGACAAATTTAGAACAATCCATCAAAATGTCACCCTGTTAAAGGATTTACATATGATTGTGTTTCCCAAGTTTTAGTCATATCATTTTTACTTTAGGGTTTGAAGTTAAGTCAAGTGTCAATGTTTTGAGGTTGAATCTAGATTGCCTATAGGATGGTCTTTCTTCTCATATTTCCTTTGAGGTAATTGATGCAGGAAATTATATGAGAAAATTCCTAGTCCATGGCTAGGTGATTAGAATTTGGGAGGGTTTGTTATGTGTTTTCCTAATGAGAAGAAGGTCTGGATGTTTCTAATGATTCATCTTTTCTTGTTCCTAGAGGAAATCCCTCATGAAAGTATTCCTATAAATCTCTGAGAAACCCTAATTATATGATCAAGTGTTCCATTAAAGGCATAATGCAGGTAGAACGAAGAAATCATAGACATATATAGAGAAAATATAGCAAAGGACATCGAAGACTGAGGCTAAAGATTAATATATGGATCATGAGCACAATTCAAATGAAAGATTAATTGATTTAAATACAGAGTGAATAATTAAAAACATAGAAATGGCGAAGAACATAGTCAAAGGTGGTAAAGACTTAAATTGACAAGTCAAATAAATGGAAGAATGCATGTTATTAGCCATTTGAAAAGTCCAAATGTTTACCTATCATATTAGGTCCCATTTAAATATTAAACGAAAAGAGAATGCATTCAACTGTCGAATCTTACAAGATCAATGTCTGTCGCTTTTTAGCTTTCTAAAGATGCTCGAGCTTTAGACAATGCAAAAAAGTGAGGATTCAACACATGGAGTTGTGGGGCCAAATTCAATTATGAGCCACAAAAGAGAACTATCAGAATTGAGGCCAGAATAACGTACTATGATTGGTCAAATTCTCTGACAATGACAAAGGTGGGTCAGTTTTGCAAGATTTTCTAATTTCATTTGATCTACGACACTTGCTTTTTCACTTTTCGAAGATGCGAGAGGTTTAGACAATGTGGGAAAGCGACAATTCAACGTGTGTCTCATTGGGCCCATCACGTTCCATGAAGCACAATCAAAGTCTAGTCATGAGGTGCCAACGAAGCAAAACAGTTTGACGTTAGACAAAAAAATTATGTTTTAGTCCACCACGGTGTACCTAGCTAGAAAGAGGGACCCACACTGCAAAGTAAATAAATTTAACATCATTATGTTATCATCGTTAGATTGGAAATATATCTATGGTTATCATTATCTTGTTATAGGAAGTTGCTCGACTATTATTCTTAGTGACAAAGCGACAATAAGACATGTGTACTCGGTGGACCCGCGGTGGAAACTATAAAGGAAAGTCTCAATTTTTAAATCAAAATTGTTGATTTAACATTGACAGTCACAATTTAAAAATGTAGTGACCGTTGGAATAAGAAATAAGCACTTTGGCACAAAACAACAGAAAATAAAGAGACATTGATTTTCCATAGAGTTTTCTAAATATTTCAAGAAGCCAAATGGTCATCATGTGTTCTAGAAACACCATGGATTCAAAATCAACAATGGAGAAGATGCCACATGTTTGCATAATTGGACATTTCATATTTGTTTTCCTTTTTATTTTATAACTATTGCTCCACCATAATTAAGAGATGATGTAGAACTATAAATGTAACTTCATTTGACATAATAGGGGTCGACAAACTTGAGAGTAAAGGGTTCTGTAATTCCACTTATAGTATTTTTCTTTTCATGTTTTGTGGTCCATGCATTAGATAGCTTTGCACTTAGAACTGAAAGACAATTATGTATGATCTTGTAAATAATCAGATAGATTCCACTTCATTTTGATATTTGTAGTTTAGTAATTCCATTTGATGTTTCATATATGATTTTGTTTATTCTCTTGATAGTTTCATATATTTAAGATAATCCATTAGAAATTAAAGGATAATGTATGTGAATCTATTAGATACTTTTTGAATTCCATTTCATTCAAGGCTAATAGATAAAGCAATTCCACTTGCCTTCATATGTATAATTCTTTCTTTCCAAATTTTGCATATAGATGGGTAAATGCATTTAGAATAGAATTAGAAGTTAGAGAATATGAAGATAATATACTGCAATCATTTCATTGAGTGTGATAGGTTATTCATACACATCTTGCCTGAATTTTTGTGTGCTTACAAACAATTTGGTTATCCTTTACTGCTCTTAGGTTAAGAGCTTATAATATCAAGAATTTCTGATCACATAAAACATATTCATTGCATATCATTGCAAGAATCATATGGAGATGCACCTAGAAATTTAGAGGGTAGTGATAGATTAAATACACTGACTCATTTATTGGTAAACATCCTTTTGTTTCTCAAAACATTGGGTATCAAAGAGTTAAGATTATAAAATCTAATAGGAGAACAAATTGTTAATCGACAGATTGTTAGGTCAACCTTGACTAAAGGATTTCAAATACTATTTACAATGGTTAGAAAGTAACAGTAGGTTTGATATGTCAAGTATAACTCACTTTGCATCTTAATAACTCAATTTGACCCTTTAAGTTGATCCACTAATAGACCTCCATTGTCATCTCTATCTTTGACTTGCTTGGCAACCCTTCAAGTAATCACTCTCCTCTTCTCAACTCTTCTCAGCCTTCTGCTTAAATTTTCTAGTCAATAACATCAACAACTGCTCCACCAATATGAAAATTTCTTGCACACCCACACACATTATAGGTTAGGACCCTTAGACCTCCTTAAATAGGTAATTTTGATCTTTTTCCACTTAAAAATCATCATAAATCATAGGGTTTGTAATTAGATTTGCCACATACAATGAATCTGATCACCATTTCTTTAATCCTCTTATTGTCTAGAAAATTCTCTTGGAATCCATTTGCTAGGTCATTTACCTAATCATCTCTTGAAATTAAATGATCCAACTCATCGATCCTCATCTTGAACACACTTTCCATATTCCAAGAAATCAACTTAATCAGTTAGAAATTACAGTTTCTCTTAAAATGTTAAAATGCTATTCATCAACTAACACTATGTTCTAACACTCGGTCATCACTGGGTTACTCAGTTGCTACTAAATTTCTTTCTTCACACGTATAGTGTCACTTAGTTGATACTGATGATTGGCCAACACTAATTTTGCTCAACTTGTTTTGGCGCTCGATTGATACTAACATCACTCGATATATACTTCAAGTTCCTTAATCCTTTTCTTTGTTGCTCGATCAAACCAATGCATTTGATCAGTCTTTGATTACATCTTCATGCTCTCATATTACTATCTCCTCTACTTTTAACATGATTTAAACAATCACTTTATCTTATCAAAGTTCAACTAACCAGGAGTCCATTGTATTTTCCTCTTCATAACTCAACCTTTCCTCTAGATACTTTTGTTATGAACTTCTTAAATCCTTTTTATCAATCAAATAGGTATGACACTTAAATCAGATATCAAACTATCTCACCAATGGGTTTGACATCAATGAAAATATAACAATTATTCGAATTGTAGTTTCCAATAGAACATATATCAATATAGGTTGACCAGATCAACCTATAGTTGGATATCTATATTTTTTAGAGGTTTATGGGCTATCCTAGTTCTAGTTTTGGTCTCAATTTCTTCCATGTAGTTTCTAGTCTTCTATTTTCTTAGCAAAAATTTGTCTTCCCCTACACATCTTCAATGTTAGTCACTTTCTCTCTCGTCTCCTTGTGTCTTAGATCTTTCTTTCCTAAATATGTACATATTTTTCTTGCCTTTTAATCAATTAACCCTGGGTTGGTTAATTAATTTAACACTTAATCAATTAAGTCACTCTAATCAATTTACCTTCACTTAATCAACAAATGCACTCTATCAATTTACCTTTACATTACAAATATAAGGTTAATGAACATTGCATGAAAGAATATTTTCTTGTGTACTTCCTTTATATAATTTGGTTTTAGTATTGAAAACTCTTCATCTCAACTAGATTATGCTAATCTAACTTGGGCTATATTGAGAGTTATGTTTGAAAGTCCCTGTTTCTCTTGTATTGAATGACTTAGGGTGCAGATGTTTAACTAATAAACTTGTATCATCTATTTTACATTAATAAATTCATCACTTCCATTTTCTCCCTCAACATTTTGGTGAAGTCGACACGCCTTCTCTTTTTTATTATCTTAAAGTTAGACTTTTTTATTTGACTTAAGAATTCGAACTACAATACCTTATGTATAACCAATGATATTGTGATTTAATTAAAAATAGTTGAAACATAACCATTTATTCTGCTTCACTCCTTTTTCTAGTTGACATACTCTACAACTTTGCACCAAATTCTTTACATCTTGTTGCAACTATGGCCAGTAATAATTCTTAGCAACCAAAAATGGTCATATCTCTCCCAAAATGTCCAGCCAATCCTCCACTATGCTTCTCCTTGATGAGATTCTCTCCCATAGAACTTTTGGGAATACACAATTGACTTTCTCTAAACATTATACCATCCTGGATTATGAAATCAAACCTCTTTGTCCTATAAAGTATAACAATATATGTACAAGCCTTCCAAGCTTCATCAAAATTAGGATCCTCTAGATACAAATGATTGAATCCCTTGAACCCAACCATTTCAATTTGCATCTTTGTCAGCAAAAGTCCTCATCTACTAAAAGCATTTGCAACTTTGTTAGACTTCTCACTCCTATGTCTCAAAACAAATGTATAACTCAATAAAAACTCAACCAACTTCAAATGCCTCTAGTTTAATTTTCCTTGACTATTTAAATATTGCAAAGCTTGATGATCAATATACAAAAAAAACTCCTTAGGAAGAAGATAGAGTCTCCATTTATTCAATGCATAAACTATATCATAAAATTCTCAATCATAAATATAATATTTTCTTTTGGCATCATTAAACTTCTAACCAAAATAAGTAATAGATATACCTTCTTGGCTCAAAAAAACTCCTATTGTAGTACCACTAGCATCATAGTCTACTTGAAACACCTTGTTAAACTATGGAAGTGCTAAAATATGATGCTCTATAACTTTATATTTTAATAGGTTAAAACTCTTATCTACTCCCATAGTCCACTTAAATTCTTTCCTATCCCCTCTAATTGTTCCAATTAAGGGTCCACAAATATTGTTAAAACTTGTTATGAACTTCCTGTAAAAACTAGCCAATCCATGAAAAGACCTTACCTTTTTAGAAATCTTTGGAGTAGACCATTCAAGGATAGCCTTCACTTTCTATGAGTCCATTTTCAGACCTTCTAGTGAAACTAAAAATCCTAGGCACACAACCTCCTTCATAAAACTACACATCTTTAGGTTTATTAGAAACTTTTCTTCCCTCAACTTATCAAACACTTTCAAATATGCATCAAATGATCCTCCAATGTCTAACTAAAGATCAAGATACCATTTAGGTAAAAAATGACAAACTTACCCAAAAACTCCTTTAGTACCTCATTCATGAGCCCCATGAAAGTGTTGAGTGCATTGGTTAGCCCAAAAGACATGACTAACCACTTGTGCAATCCTTCCCTTGTCTTCAAGGAGGTCATCCACTTGTCTCCTTCTCTAATGTGAATTTGATGGTACCCACTTTTTAGATCTAACTTTGTGAATCCATCCCTAGCAATAAATATTTTTACTTAATTATGATCTTGTTGATAGCCCATGAATCTGTACACATCCTCCATTCTCCATTTTTCTTTGGTGCTAATACTCTTGGCACAACACATGGACTTAGACTCTTGAATCAACCCTTCTACGAGAAATCATGAACTTTTCTATTCAACTCTTCACTTTCTACTGGTGTCCTTCTATGCATTGTCTTGTTTGGTAAATTGGCTCCTAGAATCAAATCTTTCTTGCTACTGATCTTCCTCATTGGGGGTAATCCATCAAGTACATTATTAGACACAATATTAGGAAACTCTCCCAATAAATCTGTAACTTCTTTAGTTGCCTCCTCTACTTGCTCTTTACCATCTTTTGGGATTACAAAAAACATATATACTCATGCTTCCTACCTTGGAGAAACTCCTTTTGATCAACAAAATATATTCTGGTAGCACTACATACCTTTTCATCTTTCTCCTTCAACAACATCAATGTATGTTTCACTCCATCTTTTGTTAGAGTGTAGGTATTTGCTCACCCATTGTGTATACCATGTATGTTACACTACCATGACCTACCTAGCATCATATGATATATGTCCATAGGTATGATATCACACAACACCTCATCCTGGTAGCTTCCAATCTTGAACTTCACTGAGAATTGGTCACTGGCCATGACCTTGTGGTCATCTTGCACCTAGGTAGTACAGTAAGCACATAGGTGTTTCTACCTCTTCAGCTTAAATTTTGTGACCATCTTTTCTAACACTAGATTTTTAGCATTTCTACCATTACTGATCACATCACAACACTTATCTTCATATTTTCATCTTGTGCAAAACAAACTCCTTCTTTGATCAATTTCATTTTCACCACTCAACAGGACTCTTTTGTTATCTAGGACTTCTCTTTTAGCACCTTTAGAAAGTGATGATGTGGAATCTTCATCAACATGCACAACTCTATCTTGGCCTTTAGTTCTTCTATCAATACTTCCTTACCATTGGAAACATTCAAATGCTCTATGCCTTTTTTCCCTATAGTGAAAGCATTTTCCACAAAAACCTCCTCTTCCAAATCCTTGTCCTCTACCTCTTCCTCTTTGATCTCTATTATTTTGATCATGGAAATGATTGGAATTATTTCTCATCTAGTTTTGTCTACTACTATTAGCCTCATCCTTGTTCTTTTGATCATGATTTTGACCTCTAATACTGTCTACCAAATCTTCCACCGCAACCTCTACCATAATTTTTATTATCAACTTTTTTTAAGCTTCTCCTCAACTCTCTAGGAAAACTAGTATGTTTCATCAATATTGGCCATTTGAACTAGGCTCAATTCCTCTTGAATGCTCAGCCTTAACCCATTAAGGTAAATGACAACTTTCTCCTTATCAATTTCTGCATGATTGGTTCTAATGAGAACTTGATAGAACTCTTTGATATACTCTTGAATAGATCTTCCCACTTGCTTCAACCCTTGCATTTTCTTTGATAAATCAAGCTCATAATAATTGGAAATGAACCATTGCTTCATTTTAGATATCATTTGATCCAATCTAGTGATTTTACCATTCCCTCTTCTATTTCACTCCAACTAGATCTCCTGCCACTAAATCTTTGTGTTACCCATTAGTTTTGCCTTCGAAAACTTGACCCTATTTGGATCTTCAATATCTTCATGTTCAAAGTAATCTTCCAATTTGTTGATCCAATCAATCAATTCCTTTGGGTTACTATTTCCCAAAAATGTGGGAACATCAAACTTAGGTCTTTTTCCAATCTTGGAAATGACCCTAAATTTTTTTTCCTCCAGAGGTTAAGAACTTCATCTATTACTTCTTGATCAACATTTCCATCTTCTTTTCTTTCATCCTCACTTTGATCATCTCCTATGACAAGATTCATTCCTTTGCGCATTTCTTCTTGGAATTCTTGCAATTTCCTCTAGAGGGCTCTAAAACCCTTAGGTGTAACACCTACAAGTCTCCTAGGATGCTCTCTCTATGGAGGCATCTTCACACTTCCTTTGAAACCCTAGTCCAAACTACCTCATAGTCAATGATCTATCTACATGTACAATGCAAACCATGATCCTGGTTCAACTACCTCACATTTGGCGATTTATTTACACGCTTAGGAACTCCAGCTCTTATACCACTTAATGAAGGGTCCTTCCTTAATACCTTAAACACATAAAAAAAATTAAAGATATAATAGAAATTTGCGAGAACTAAACATTGGCTTCTTATTATCACTGCAAATGCAGAATTAAATAATTCAAAATTACAATATGCTAACCCATGTGGGCGTCTTCATTATAGTAATTTGCAAGACAAAGTTGCAAACTGTCACCTAGAGTTGTCTGAGACAATGTACAAGCATTTCTTAAATAGGCAATTTTATGCCACCTGGGAAGGTTCTAAATAGTTTAAACTTAATACCTATTGCTGATAGACCCTAACAAAACATATAAAGTTGGTCAAATACACCTTTGATATTTATTTTAAAAGTTTTGATCGGCCCAAATTTGGAAGGGAATAAATGTTAAACCATTTCTCTAATTTTTTTATTATAACCCCTTTTAGAATCCTCAACTTTTGATCTATAGGCTCGAATATGCTCAAACACCTATCCGTCAAGTTTTCAAGCTTTATTCGAGCACATTTAGTCCTTCAAAACTGATCCCAAAGTTTTTGTACCAAAAATCGATACCAAAAATCTACAATAACTTTACTGGTAGTAATGATATGGCATTGAGCCTCAACTGGCAAGAAAATATGACTGAGATGAACCTCCACCTCTGAAATTAGGACATTCCAAGCTCATATGACTGACTTATTAAGTAGCAAGCCTACATAGACAAAAACTCTACATTAAGAAAAAATTTATTCAAACAACTAAACTAAAATATTTTTTTGGGTGATGCAAGATTTCTCTTATACCCAGGATGCTCCCTCATTAGACACCCAAAATAATTTGAGAAGTGACCCCATCACATCTCAGTTGTTCAGAGAAAAACCAAGATGGTTAATCTCCTCTCTAGCTAGCCATGATGAATCTTCTACTGGTTGCTTTTTTCATTTGACCAAGTATTTTCATAAGTTCTATTCCTAGTACTTTTTCCAACAAGACAATCCAGTATCTCCTCAATCTCCTTTGTAGTCAAACTAGCTATACTAGAATAATCCATTATGTTTCTACAACTTCATCTCTATCACCTCCTTCATAATACTCTATCAAACTTGAAATGTTAAATACTGGTAAAATATGTAGTTTAGTGGGCAACTCCACTTTATAGTCATTTCTGGAATCATGCCTTGGTACTATCTTGCACAGTCCAAACTTCTTCATTTGTAGCTTATTATATGTACCCACTAGAAAAAACTCCTTTTTCAAATGAGCCATGATTTCATCTCCAATCTAGAATTCCTTATACCTCCTTCTCAAATCTATCATAGCTTTATAATATGTATTCATCTCAATCATGTGTTTCCTCACCTCCTCATGGATTTCTTCAAATGTTCAACAAATTCTTCTACTTCAACACTACATATTTCTCTTGTATCCAATTGCCTCAATTCAAAAGCATTTCTAGAACTATCCCCATATACAATCTAGAATGGTGATTTATTAGTACTCCCATTGATAGAATTATTATATGAAAATTCTACATATGGTAAATTATATCCTATCCTTTTGGTTTATCTCCAACCAAACATGTCAACTAGTTTCCCAAATTATGATTCACAATTTGTGTCTTTCCATCAGTCTAAGGATGATGTGATGAACTAAACTTCAAATTTGTCTTCAATTTCTTCCACAATATACACCAAAATAACCTAACAAACTTGGTATATCAATCTGAACCTATACTATTTGGTAGATCATGTAGTCTCACCACTTCTCTAAAAAATAACTCTATCACATGAAAAAAATTCCTAGTCTTCTTGCAAGGAATGAAACGTATCATCTTTGAAAACCTGTCAACCACTACAAAAATAGAATCATGCCCTTGCTGAGTCCTTGATAATCCAAAAACAAAATCCTAGCTAACATCCTCCAACAACTTCTCTAGTACAAGTAATGGCTAATATAACCTCATATTCTACTTCACTCCTTTTTCCATCTGACATACTCTACAACTCTACATAAAATTCTTCACATCTTGTTGCAATTGTGGCTAGTGATAATTCCCAGTATCCAAAGCAATGGTCTTATCTCTCCCAAAATGTCCAGCCAATCCTTCGCTATGCTTCTCCTTGATGATATTCTCTCTCATAGAACTTCTAGAAATGCATAAGTGACTTCTTTTGAACATCATACCATCTTGGGTTATGAAATCCAACCACTTTATCCTACCAAGTGTAATAGGTTCTATACAAGCCTTCCAAGCTTCACCAAAATTGTGATCCTCTGGATATAAATTACTGAATTCCTTGAATCCAACCACCTCAATCTGCATCTTTGTCAACAAAACTTGTCTTCTACTAAGAGCATCTACAACTCTTCTAGACTTCTCACTTCTATTCTTCAAAACAAATGCATAACTCTTCAAAAAATCAACTCACTTCAAATGTCTTTGTTTTAATTTTCCTTGACTATTCAAATATTGCAAAACTTGATGATTGGTATGAAATAAAACACCTTAGGAAGAAGATAGTGTCTCAAAATTTTCAATGCCTAAACTATAGCCTAAAATTCATGATCATAAAAATAATATTTTGTTTTAGCATCATTCAAATTCTCACTAAAATAAGAAATAGGTCTATCTTCTTAGCTCATAACTACTCCTATTGTAGTACCACTAGCATCACAGTTTGCTTGAACAACCTTGATAAAATCTAGAAGTGCTAAAATAAGATGCTCTGTAACTTTCTATTTCAATGGGTTAAAACTATTATCTTCTCCTAAAATCCACTTAAATTATTTCTTATCCCCTCTTATTATTTCAATCAAGGGTACACAAATACTACTAAAATCTCTTATGAGCTTTCTGTAAAAACTAGCCAATTCATGAAAATGTCTTACCTCTATAGAACTCTTTGGAGTATGAAATTCAAGGATAGCCTTCACTATCTCTAAGTCCATTTTAAGACCTTCTGCTAAAACTACAAATCTAAGATACACCAACTCCACAAAACCACACTTGTTTAGGTGTATTAGCAACTTTTCTTCCCTCAACTTATCAAGCACCTTTCAAATATAGATCAAATTCTCCTCCAACATCTTACTAAAGATTAAAATATCATCGAGTTAAACAATGACAAACTTACCCATAAAATCTTTCAGTACAACATTCATGAGCCTCATGAAAGTTCTTAGTGCATAGGTTAGCTCGAAAGGCATCAATAACCACTTGTACAATCCTTACCTTGTCTTGAAGGTGGTCTTCCACTCATCTCCTTCTTTGATGTGAATTTGATGGTACCCACTCTTTAGATCTATCTTTGTGAAATACACAACTCCACTCAAACAGTCCACCATATCATCCATCTTTGGGAGCAAAATTTGGTACTTGATTGTGATATTCTTGATAGCCTACGAATTTATGCACATTCTTCATTCTCCATTTTTCTTTGGTGCTAATATCGTTGGTACAACACATAGATTTATACTCTCTCGAATCAACCCCTTCTACCACAACTCATGAACTTGTCTATTCAACTCTTCACTTTCTTCTAGCATCATATTGTGCATTGCCTTGTTTGGAAAACTAGCTCTTGGAATCAAATCTATCTGTTGATTGATCTTCCTCACTAGGGGTAGTCCATTAAATACATTATCTAACACAATATCAAGAAACTCTCCCAATAAATTTACAACTTATGTAGGTACCTCCTCTATTTTTTCTTTACCATCTCTTAGGATTATAGTAAAACACACATGCTCATGCTTTATACCTTGGAGAAACTCCTTTCCATCAACAAAATATATTCTAGTAGTACTACATGCCTTTTATTCTTTCTCCTTCAATAGCTTCAACTTATGTTTCACTGTATCTTTTGTTAGAGTATAGGTATTTTCTTACCCATCATGTATATCATGCATGTCAAACTACCACAACCTATCCAAAAACATATGACATATGTCCATAGGTATCATATCACACAACACCTTATCCTAGTAGCTTCTAAGCTTGAACTTCACTGAGCATTTCTCATTAACCATGACCTTGTTGTCATCTTGCACCTAGGTAATAAAATAAGGACACAGGTGTTTCTACCTCTTCAACTTCATTTTTAACCATCTTTTCTAACACTAGATTGTCAATAATTCTACTATCAATGATCACACCACAACACTTATCTTCACATTTTCACCTTGTGTGAAATAAGCTCCTTCTTTGATCAGGTTCATTCTCACCACTCAACACGACTCTTATTTTAACTAGGACTTCTCCTCTTTCAGCATCTTCAGAATGTGATGATATGGTATCTTCATCAATATGTGTGACATTGGCATAGCCTTCAGTTCTTCTATCACTCCTTCCTTTCTGTTGGGAACATCAAATTCTCTATGCCATTCTTCTCCACAATGAAAGAATTTTCCATGGAAATATCCTCTTCCAGATCCTTTTCCTTTGCCCCTTCCTTTTTGATCTCTATTGTTTTGATTATCAAAATGATTGGAATTATCTCCCCTCTAATTTTCTCTACTATTTTTGGTCTCATCCTTGTTCATTTGATCATCATTTCAGCTTCCGTAAGATCATCCACCAGATTTTCCACTGTGACCTCTACCACTATTTTTTTTATCAATCTTTTTGTTCAACTTCTCCTCAACTCTTAGGAAAAATGGTATGCCTCCTCAATATTGGTCATTAAAACCAAACTTAACTCCTTTGAATTCTTGGCCTTAACCCATTAAGGTAATAGGTAACTTTCTCCTTGTCAGCTTCTACGTGGTTGGATCTAATGAGAACTCAGTATAACTCATTGGTATACTATTGAATACATCTTCCCACTTGCTTCAACCCTTTTATTTTTTTAAATAGACACTATAATATTTGGGGTCAATTGTGATGACAAGTTGCAATGATTTTGTAATTTGTGGTGATTTTCATGTTTTTTTTGCAATTGTCCCCGATGTCATCACAATATAGACATTAGCATCATAGTTGTGACACCCTCGCGAGTATAAACAAAAAAAAAAATACAACATAAATCAATTTCCATTTTTTTAATTATGGAGAGCTCCAAATGAGGGTGGAGAGTTATTAATGTTTTCGTGCCCTTGTGATCAGTGCATTTGGTTGTTGTGCTCTTGTGATCTCTACATTTCATTGTTGTGCCCTTGCTTTGCGATTTCATTATCGTGTTGTGCCCTTGCTCTATGATGTAGGAGCATCCTCACCATCACGTTATCCCCTTGATTTTGTTGGTTTCTACTGAGTTTTCCTATTTATGTCGAGTGTCAACATTTTCGATGTGATTTCTGCATTTTTGATGCGAGTTGACTTGCAAGATTTATTTTGATCACATATTTTTTGATGAAACCTTACCTTGGGATGCATCCAGACCATTGAGGGGTCAACCTTCCTATTTTGTAATGTTCTAGAATGATCTACAAGCCATTTTGGCAAGTATAAATAGGGTGTTTTAGCTGTGAGGTTGATATTTTAGAGCAGCAAATTTGGGAGTTGCCGAAGAGCAAGTTTTCGTGAGTCTGTGGATAGAGCGCCAAATGTGAGGCAGTTTATAGTAGGATTGTGATGAATTTGTGAGTGTGTGGATAGAGCACCGAATGTGAGGTAGTTTACACTTGGACCTTGGACAAATTTTGAGAAGAGCTAGTAGTTGTAGCTTGGGAAACAATGAGGTTGCTTGGTGGGCTTGCAAGCACAAGTTGAGATTTCCTTAGTACTTTCTTCTAGATTGTTGTTATGTTACAGATCTAGGCCAGCTAGGATGGGTTTGTAAGTTAGATCTTGAGGGATCTCGTAGAATTATTTTTGTAATTGCTATTTGTATTTGGCCCTAACCTAGAAGGCCTTATATTCAGGCATATTGCATGTAATCAATTATATCTTATGAATAAATTATTGTAATTTGGTATCAAATCTTGTATTGTTTCTTCTTGTTATTGTGTTTTTGTTGTATGGTTATTTGTTGGGGCTAGGAAATATCCTTTGGGGATACTCCTGCCTTGCACTACATTAGATGGTATGAGAGCACAATTATTTCTGAGTGTGTAGACAGTTCACCAAAGTTGTGACAGTTTGCACCAAGACTTGGATGGAGAAGTAGATCTAATTTGATCTCTATCTAGTGGTGGATTTTCTTTCTGGAGTCCTAGATCTCTTGGTTGCGAGGTGGCAGATCGTGGTTCTAACTTGCAATTGTAGATGGCTTACAAATGGATTGATGGATATGAAGATGGAAGACTAATCTTGTTGAGGCATGATTGTGGAGAGCTTGTGGATTGCAGATCTATGGTCTTGGACTTGTGATGTGGTTCCTGATTGTTCATGTGAGGAGTTAGGTTGTGATCTGACTTGCAAACAATTCAAGATTGTCAAAAGGAGCATGGGAAGGATTTATTGCAGAGGGTTTACAAAGATCTTGGGAGATGGCTCCAAGAGGATTGGACCTTAAGATGATTGTGAATCTCTGTGATCTGGTGGAGAGGAATTTTTCTAAGATGTTTGCTTAGGTTGAAGCTAGTTTGGATGATTGAACTAAGAAGGTGGTTGCTCAGTTTGAAACTAGTTTGGCTGATCAAGATAAGGACAGGATGAGGAAGACATTTTGTAGATGTTTGTGGAGCCAAAGTCTACATATTCGAAAGAGAGTTGTTTGGCCAATTAAGAGACTTGTTCATGAGAGAAGATGGCATCAGAAGGTTGAGATGGAAGAGGTTGGTTTTGCTAATTAGTTTGTGGAACCTGATACGAAACTTGCAGAGCAGCTAGAGGTTGTTGCTAAAGATATTCCTAACCTTGTTGATTTTAGGATAGAGGTTGGTTTTCATGATCAATTGGTTGAGTCTGACATGGAAATTGCAAAGCACTTGGTCTTAGATAACCCAGGTGATGAGTTGTGTATTGCATAACATCTTGTTGTGGGCAATGAGGTTGCTAGTGTTGAGAGTTTGGCATATGTTGTTGAGGAGTTATATATTATTGCTGATGTGAAGTTTACTGTTGCTGGTGTGGATTCACTAGTTGCTGATATAGATGAGGGTTTGTTGATGAAGCATTATGTTTAGTTTGTTCCTAGGAGTGAGCATGTTGATTGGATGGTTGAGCTTCTGGTGTTTGATAGAATGATGCAGATGTGGATGATGAGCAGATTGGTTTGCTTGTCCTTGTTGGAGTGGAAGCCTTTGGTGATGATGAAGATGGTTGTCGTTTTGGGCATCAAAGTGTGGGACACACTTTTCTATTTACATGAGGAGTCTGATGTAGGAGCATCTTGGCCATCGTGTTATCCCCCTAATTCTATTGGATGCTGCCAAGTTTTCCTATTTATTCTGAGTGTCAGCATTTTGGATGTGATTTTTGCATTTTTGGTGTGAGTTGACTTGTGGGATTTATTTTGATTGTGCTATTTTTGATGAGATCTTGCCTTGGAATGCATCCAGACTATGAGCAATCAGCCTTCCTATTTTGTAATGTTCTAGAATAATCTGTAAGCCATTTTGGAAAGTATAAATAGGGTGTCTTAGCTTTGAGTTTGGTAACTTTTTGGAGTAGTGAATTTGGGAGTTGTTGAAGAGCAATTTTTCTTAAGTTTGTCAATAGAGCACCAAATGTGAGGCAGTACTGTAGGATTGTGATGAAGTTGTGAGTGTGTGGAAAGAGCATCGAATGTGAGGCAATTTACACTTGGATCTTGGACAAAGTTTGAGAAGAGCTAGTAGCTGCAACTTGGGAAACAAGGAGATTGCTTGGTGGGCTTGCGAGCACAAGTTGAGATTTCCTTGGTGGTTTCTTCTAGATTGTTGTTATGTTATAGATCTAGGCTAGTTGGGATGGGTTTTTAAGTTGGATCTTGAGGGATCTTACAGAACTATTTTTATAATTGCTAGTTATATTTGGCCCTAACCCACAAGGCCTTACAACTGGGCATATTACATGTAATCAGTTATATTTTATGAATAAATTATTGTAATTTGGTATCAGATCTTGCATTGTTGCTTCTTTTTATTGCATTTTCACTACATGGTTTTCTACTGGGGGCTAGGACATCTCCTTTAGGGATACTCCTGCCTTGCACTACATCACTCTATGATTTCATTATTGTGTCGTGCCCTTGTGATCTACATGGCCTTGCTTTACAATTTTATTCTAGGGAAAGAAGAGGTACATATGTAAATGTTCTTTTCTTTTCCTTTTAAATACGTATGTCTTTATATTTCCTTCTAAACTTGTATCTCTTTATATATACATAGAGATATTTTTAAAGGTGCTTATTAAATATTATCTCACAATAGAAAAAATGATCCAACTGCATACATATTCTAGAATCTAAATAGTAAAAAAAAAAAAACTCACTCAACCCATGCTAAGTGACTTACTTCAAGATCCTACACAAAAATAATGCAAACCACAAAAAATGGGAAGAGTTTGCAAGAAATTTTACAAAAACATATCATAGTATGTATTTTTAGAAAGAAACAAACCATAACCCAGTTAAATTGGTCTAATTGCTAATTAGCTAGGTTGATTAAAAATTCTTGTAGAACTGTCATTAGATTAGGTTGAATAAAATGAACAATGAACTGTTCCCAGCTAACAAGATCAAATACAATTTTTGAAGGTGATAAAATTGCATATGCAAATGCATCACTTGCATGCCAGGCATGAAGTGCATTCCCCAACTTATAACAAATGGTTGGATATGAAGGCTCCATATGTTGGCCCAATAATGGAAGCCAAGGATGTAACCATGCATGTATTGGAGTCTCCTTGCGAGGATCTCAAGTATCTAGTTTTGGGGTATTTTTTAGTGGTGAATATTCGTAATTTTGTGAATTTTAGAAAATCTTTGCTAGTAATTTGGCTAATAATTTAAGATTTAATGCAACCTAAATTGCCACATTTTTATGAAATTTAGTTCTAAAATATTTAAAATCGCTCAATAATTTATTTTATTAAAAAAATTTAACTCAAAGATTTGCCACAATATTCGATACATGATTAGATTTGATTCACCTAATATGATATATTATCAAAGAAATTAAAATTAATTCACCAATAATTGCCATAATTATTAGTTACTTTAGGGATATATTACCAATATTTTAGTTTTCACTATTTATTTAAAATATAATGTAATTATGCTCATAATTTCCATGAGATAAAAAATGTTCAATTTTTATTTGTAATATTCCATGACGATTAGCAAACTTCCTATTATTATTGAGATTCGCCAATATTTTCTACTCAAAAATTATGATTCCAAAATAATCGCCAATGTAAATAATATTTAAAATAAAAAAAATTGAGAGATTTGCCAATAAAAATAATTGGTTTTTCAAAATAATGAAAGACTTGCCAATAATTTATATCTTTTTTCTGGAGGGGGTTTCTTAAAGTTTACCCTGATCTAGTTCCAATTTTAATTATGGGTGGTTTCATTTTGAAATGTGGTTTGAAGGTAATGGTTTGTAAGCATGGGTACTCTTTATCCAACTCTCTTTTTTTAGTTCTTATACATGGCTATATCTTGAGATTTGTTGGATATCATTATGTATTTGGATATGGCCTATTAGGACCCTTCCTTTTTCAAAACTTTATGCAGGATATAGGTTTTCCAAGTTAGTCTTCTGAGTGAATGAGATACATATAAAACTAATGTAATCTTTAAAATTAATAGTATGATATTCTCTTTTTGATTGTCATGTTATTGATTTTGGTGTGGACTAACAAAATACACAGAATTATATTACATTGTAAACAGGGTTGTATTTGATATTATTTTTAATTCATAATTATAGTTAGATATTATATGACTCCCTATTCGAATTTTTTCCCTCTATTTTTTGCTATAATTTTATGTACCAAGTTCTTACTTTGTGCATACTTTGATTGTTATAATAAGAATATGATGATTAGTTTGTTTAGTATTTCATTAAATAGCATCAGACACGCAAATTATTTATTTAATTGAACTCCTTTTTGAGTTCTTTATTCATATATTTTCAACCACTTTCCTTAGTGTTATCCTAAGATGATATGGGATTTTCTATGCATCATAAAAACATGGAGAAAGAAATTGAAAATATATTCTAGAATATATAAAAATAGATAAATAATACAGCCAGGAGAAGCAAGGATTTAGGTTACTTGAAGATGGAGAAATAAATTTTCAGTTGAAAATAATTTAAACAATTAGTTGTTCCCAACTAGCAGGATCAAATATAGTTTTTCAAGGTGATAAAATTGCATATGAAAATGCATCACTTGCATGCCATGCATGAAGTGCATTCCCCAACTTATAATGAATGGTTGGATACAAAGGCTCCATACGCTGGCCCAACAATGGAAGCCAAGGATGTAAACATGCATGTATTGGCACAGTCTCCGTACGAGGATCCCAAGTATCTATTGTTGCTGTCAATTTGGGCATCACTATATGATCCAAAATGTTATGAAGTACTGAATCTAGTACTAACTTCCCCCATGTCTCTATAAAATGTAGCATAAATTCTGGGTCCCTTGGCTCTTAGGAATTTGTAGCAACTATTCTCATTTTTGGAAGAATAACTTCAGTGGAGAGTTGAGTGAAAGGAGTTGTAGAAGAAAGTTCTACTTCTGTGTAAATGCCATAATCATGAGGCTCATTCCCTTGTAGAATCCTCTACCACAATGACATTACCTCTAAACCATGCAAAGGATGTTCAAGTGGTTGCCAACCTTGAAATACTCTTTTAAGCAATGCCAAAGCAAATGTAGATGCAATACATGACAAATTCCAAGGTGATAAGATGCTATTTCCAAGGTGATCATGATAAATTCTAATATCTTAATATATTAAATGCAATAAATTGGAGGGTAAGAATCACGTGAGAAGTGTGGTTTCTTTATAGATCCTATGCATGCAAAATTTTAAAGGAGATACTAGATAAAGAACATACACAAAAACTAGCAAAATGTTTCAAATGAAAAAATCTAAGAAACCAACATTTAAGATGTTAGGATATGCTGGTATAAGAAAATGTAGATGTTATTTCCAAAGTGATCATGACAGAACAAGAAAGAATGTAATTCCTTCTATAGTTTGGTCAAAAACAGATTAAATTGACACAATAATGACTCATGGTTAACACCATTCACTTGCACATGGATAAACTAATAGATGGCTAAGTTGAAGGAAAAAAGAATTTGATTGAAATATGAACTAATGAGGAATCATGTGAACAAATCCTTGAATGTTTAAGAAAACAAGAAGAAGAATGGAGGGAGTGACAAGGAGTTACAAACAAGAGGAATGAAGAGGAAGGGGATAGAGGACAACGAGCATAGGTGTTTGATCCTTGATAGATTTCAACTTCAGATTGTTTTGTAACTTTGGAATAGGTATTTGATCCTTGATAGCTTTCATTTCAAATTTCAAGTTCTCAAGATTGGTCAATACCCTCACTTACGAACCTCTCATGTCAAGCACTTTCTATACTATTTCAACCCCATGTTCTTGCTTATGAGCTAATAGTTCTTTAGATGCATTTCTTATAAAATATTAATTTTGTAAAACTTTCTATATTGTTACAACACCAAATGTTTCTTTCAAAACCATATGTGTAGATATAAACATTAATTACAACATGTCCAATATTTTTACAGATATACACATTAATTACACCAATTTTTTTCTTTTTAAACCATATGCGCAGATATAAACATTAACTACAACATGTCCAATATTTTTGTAGATATACACATTAATTATACCAAATGTTTCTTTCAAAATCATATGTGCAGATATAAACATTAAGTACAACATGTCCAATATTTTGTAGATATACACATTAATTACACCAAATATTTCTTTCAAAACCATATGTGCAGATATAAACATTAAGTACAACATGTCCAATATTCTTGCAAATATACACATTAATTACACCAAAAAAAAATTTCAAAAAAATATGTGAAAATTTAAACATTAAGTACAACCAACTCAATAAAGGTACATGAATAAGTTATTCCCATGAAGAAGGATCATGTCAAATAATAAAAGGGAGTTTGATCAAAATAGGAAGACAATCACTAGATTTTTTTCTAACTTTCAAAGAATAGGAGATAACAAATGTTATTGTCCTTGCAAGTGTTGTAATGACTTAAAGACAAGAAGAATCAAAATCAAAACAACTAAGAGACATTGTAGGGAGAATGGTCACACTAAAAGGGGGTTTAACTATCATCCATTGGCAAGTTGTTTGTTATATTATTCTCACAATTAATATGCATATGAACCACAAAATTGGAGTTTGATTATCACCATTTGTATATAGGTCAATCTCCCCAGGGTAGTACATGATATGGACCAACACATCTCAGAGGAACATAGAGGCATGAATATGGAGGAACATGGAGTTGTGAGTATTAAAGGAAAAGATCATGATCCCATGGAAGATGATGATTATGCAATAGAAAACACATTTGAAGATGGTGTTATTGCTACTATTAATGATGATGATGATTATGATGAGGATGGAATTGAGGCCATCCATGATATACCTCTGCTTGAGAAGGAAAACATGACCCTTTACAAAGGATCCCAATCAACTCATCTCTATGTTGCATTGTTGTTGGTGAATTTGAAGGTTGTGAATGGTTTATCCAAAATAACAATGTGACGTATGGTAAGGTTTGTGATATATGTCATTATAGTCTATAAAAGGTGAAATATGTACCATAAATATTGTTTATACTAATGACTAATATTTTTTGTTGTAGATAGATAGGTGACTCTTAACTACCACCATCAAATGTTCTCCCTTTCTCATACGAAGAATTATGTACCACTATGAAACATATTCGAATGGAGTATCAACCAATAGATGTTTGTCCTAAAGTTCATGTAATTTATCATAAAGAACACAAAAATGTAACAGAATGCCCTGAATGCCACATAAGAAGATATCAAGATGGTCAAGTGACAAAAAAAGGTACCTTTCAAGGTTCTTCGTTACATCCCCATTATTCCACATCTTAAGCGATTATTCAGGTGCAGTAGCTTGGCACAATTTATGGACTACATCTACACAATAGAAGTCAAGATGACATTATTCAAATGCTTGTAGATGGTTCAAAATTTATGGAAATAGAAGAAAAGTGGCCACACTTTAAAGAAGAAGCTCGAAATCTCAGGCTTTCTTTGGCAACTAATGGTGTCAATCCATATGGAGAGATGAGATCCATTTACTTAGTGTGGCCTATTTTTGTTATCAACAATAACCTTCCTCCATGGATGTCAATAAAGAAGGAGTACATTATGTTTGGAATGATTGTTATAGGTATTTTATTATTTTATTGTTACCTACATGTAATTATAAGTCTTGGAGTGAAATGAGCACAATAATTATCTGATATTGTTCATTTAACTAGGTAAGTACCAAGTGAAAGATATGAATGTATATATTGCACCTCTTATTGATGAGTTGCTAGTGTTATGGAATGGTTTCACTATGTATGATATATCTAGACCCAATTCCATGCATTCTTTTTTGGACAATTCATGATGCTACAGGGTTGACACTTTTTTGTGGTATGTTATAATGAAATCTAGTTATACGCGATAATACTAATTCCAAAAATGAACATATTTAATCTAATTGTATTGTTATCTTATAGGTCTTCAAGTAAAGGGGAAATTTGCATGTCCAATGTGTGGTCCAAAGATGAAATCTCATCATTCCAAAAGTTTAAGAAAGTAGGTGTTTGATGAGAATAGGCACTTCCTCCACACAAAAACATAAGTATCAAAGTGTTGGAAAACATCTTTTCAATGGGAAAGAAGAGACTACATTAAAGCCACAAAGAATGACACCTCACCTATTACAGTTGGAATATAATAGAATTTGAGGTCCTTAAGGCATCTGTACTGACCACTTTCCAAAGGGACTAAAGTTTTATCCCAGAGAATTTAGTAGGCTTCCCTACTATGAGCAACAACAAATTGTGCATTTGTTTGATACTCTGCATATTGGAAAGAATGTTATAGAGACACTGTGGAAAATATTGGATAGAAGGCATGAGACATAAGAACTTGCTAAAATTTGTAGCAACATTCATGATTCCAATCATGCAATGAAAAATATCATTGAATCAAATAGTAATGGAGACTGGATTAATTCGAGTACCCTTCCTTGGTTATTAACGAAGCATCAAAGTAATGCCATAAAATAATTCATACAAAAAATTTAATTTTCTATAGGATTTTCTATGAATATAAGCAATCTCATATCAAAGAAAAGTGGATTTGGCCTAGGGCTGAAAATGCATGATTGGCATACCTTCATCAAGATAAGTCGCAGTCTTTTGTATTTCCAATATATTTGTGAAACTGCATTCAATTTTCATTGTATTATGTTAGAAAAGAATGAAATGATCAATTGAAAATTGTTGTAGTATGTGCGACCCCTATCGCTCCCAAAAAACTTTGACAATAATATCAAACAAGTGATATATGATCTTGGAAAATACATGAGGTAAGCAATGATATTTGTTCAATATATCAGATAAGTAATATATTGTAAAGTCTTTATTTATATGTTTTTGTGTCTTGAATCCCTTGTAGGTGGTTGTCATCTAAAGAAATTCATAAAGACGATGTAAAATATTGGAAGAAAATAATTCCTCTACTAATGTGTGAAATGCAAAAGTGTTTACCTTCAACTTTTTTTAATGCACAAGAACACTACCTCATACACCACGATGAGGAGAAATAATTGTGTGGACCTCTATAGCCTAGGTCAATGTGGATTATTGAGAGACACTTGAAAATTTTGAAGGGTTTGGTTCAAAAAAGAGCATGTCCTAAGGGTTTGAATATGATTGAGGGATATATGGCATACTAGATGATGGTGTACGTTACTCAATATCTTCCTAATCTTGTAGCAAAGACCCATATAGATTGTATTTCAGATCTCAACTCCATTAAAAAAATTGAAGGGGAGTACTTGGTAGGGAACAATAGATTTAGAAAAGTGAAAGGTAATAAATTACGAGATGTTATTATAGTTAATTAATTCTTAATCTTTAAAATAAATCTGTTGTAAGTCATCTATTTACTTTTGTACAACTGCTAAAGAGTTGGAAGCAATACATATGCTTATTACAAACAATCAAGATTGGATGATGGTATGGATTGAACAATGTCAACATTTTGGTCATGGATTAAAATGGGAATCCATGTCTTCATTGGTTAAACAAGCTCATTGTAATGGAGATCCTAATGTTACACAAAAGTAAATAGATTTAGCATATGGTTTAAGAGATCTCCAGGTACTTATAAGTTTGTTAATCAACCATATGTTTTTGAACTCATGATGGAATAACTTATACATGTTTGACATTATTGTAGGTGAAACACTACAAGGCTATATTTTGCAATGGTTATAAATTTCACATCAAAGATTTAAATGACATGAAGAGAACTTGTGATTCTGGGATAAATGCAGTATTCTAGGTGACCAATATTTCATCTATAAAAGAATTACATCCTCAAGAATCTCAAAATCAATATTATGGAATTTTGGTTGATATACTTGACTATGACTTTAATTCCTTTAAACTAGTTCTCTTTGTCATCAAATGGTATAGACTATGATTCAATCAAAATGATCCTAATAGAACTATTATTGAGCATGAGAATGGATTTCCAATGATTAATACAAGGTTGTTTGAGCCAGTTGAGGATGAGCCCTATGTTCTTCCAAGCCAATGTGAGAAGGTATTTTACTCAGAGGTTCCACATAAACTAGGTTGGTTAATTTTTGGTAGACATGATCCATAAGGAAGGCCGATAAAGTATAATGCGATGGAAGAAGAAGCTACCAAGGAAGAGGAAGAAGTGGATCAAGATCAAGAGTTAGTTGATGAGGCTCCTAATGCAAATAATGCTTCTATTGATCATGATGAGGAGGAGGATGATGATGATGATGATGATGATGAAGATGATGACTAGGATAGTGGTGGTGATGACTTCAATAACGATGATGATCCTGATGATGAGATGGATGAAGAATAATATCAATGATAAGGGGTTTGATTATCAATGAGAAAAATGAAATGTACAATTAGGTGATCAATTCCTATGCTATTCAATATTCAATTCTTGATAGATCAATGATTAATTTGATTAACTTTTCATGTACCTTTTACTATTTATAATTCATATGTGATGCTAATATTCGATGTAATTTTGAGTATATGTATCATGAATTTTTTAGCTAATATAAGACAATTGATTTACTATTGCAAAAACCTAAAGCCCTTTCACAAGCATCCCGCATAGTCTCATGGATCATTAGGTATAAGTCAGTACACCCCATAGAGATTAATGTCTTTTACCATTTGTAAAATATCTCTCTCATTGCCACATATCTCTCTTATTTTGTGGAGTGAAAGTACCAATGAATAGGTATTTGTCAAATTTGTCTTCCTCAAGCAAGGAATATGTAGGAGTGGAAGAATAAAATGAAACATTTAGTATGTCTAAATCAAGGAGATTGACTCGATGTCAAAATATCATAAATAAATTCAATAATTTTTTTTTAAAAATTCATTGCTCAAGGGGGGTCATGTTATTATGATGATGAGAGTGAAGGTGACTTCGATGTGCCCTTTAGGTAAAAACATCTACATAAACAATGGGTCTCCAATGAACTTCCTGCAATAAACATTTATTTTTGTGTTGGAGAGAGGATATATCTCATAACACCATCCTCATTACCTGGTTTGGGCCTAATTTCCATGGATGGCATAAAGGTCTCTTAAAACAAGGTTGTTGAATTGATGTAGTTGTTGGAAATACAAGAGGAGTAACTCAGAGGGGAAGGGTGAATCAATTACCAAAAAAATAAATCCTAGATCCCTTAGATGTCAGTACAAATCAAAATATAACTTCTGCTGAAACTCGGTTAACATAGAGGCACTCAATTAAAACTAATAATTTATTGTCACTTGGCAAGTACTGAAATATCAACTATAACTTAGTAAATAATGAACATGTAGATTTTAAGATATTAAGTGTGATTAACTATAATTAACTTAGTTGCATACACATAAAGGAAATAACATGAACACAAGTGACACCAACATTTAATGTGGAAACCCAATTTGGTAAAAAACCACCAATTGCAACTAGTTACTGCTTTTCACTTTTTTGAAGTGAGACCTATTAGGAGCCAACCCTGTTAAAGGTTAATGTTAACCAAAAATTTCCCCCACCAAACATTTGAATTTAAATGCCAAAGCCCACCCAATAGTCACTTCCATATTTAAATATTAAAAAATAACAATGGAAATATGAAATAAAACTTTAATAAATATTTAATATACTTTGTATAAGCCTAAGTTATTTCCTAGCCCCCACAACGTTCTGGACTATTAGATCTCCCAAGATCAATGATGGGCACTTTTTTTCTTTTTCAAAATGAATGAACTTTAAAGAATGTAAGAAAAGTGCCTTGCTGCCATGTGTATTGGTGGGTCCATTTTTTTATGGGTTGTCGGTGCTAAAAAGGAATGCCAGGTAGTGTTGAGATGGATGCTGAGTGTCTTGTAGGCCCAAAAATATTAGAGACAAATGCAGTAATTTTACAGATTTTCATGATCATCGATCTTGTGGAGATCAATGATCGGTGCTTTCCTACTTTATGAAGATGCAAGGTTTTTAGGGAAATAGACAAGTGCCTTGCAGAAATGTGTCCTTGCAAGCCTAAGTGGTAAGAAACAATAACTTTTACAATGATGGTCATGGTTAAGTCTTAGTTTCGCGGGCAGGTGGTTAATGAGCTAACAGGGTGGTCAACACTTGAAGACTTTGTGAGGTGGTAGAAAGTTAAAAGCATAACTGATCCACATGGCTCATCTTGGTTGCTTGACTAGGTTGACCCGTTGATTTTGTTGATTTGTCAAGCTAGGAATGGGAGAAGTAAGTCTTTTTCTACGTGATCCAATCTCCATGATCCATCCCAACCACCCTTGAGTTATGGCCATGCTAGAAGACATAAAAGACATATTGCCAGCCTCTTGGTTATCCATTTTGGAGGATTTTTTGCATTAATGGCACCGTTTATGTCAAGGTCAAGGTTTCTCCTAGTCAAGGTTGATGATTTTCATGCCTCTAAAGGTGTACCAGATTAGATCTATCATCTATATTTCATTTAATCACCCTTTGATAGTTTTAAATGCACAAATGAAATTGTGAAGCAATTGGGAGCTATGATTGAACTATAAAAGAAAGTTTTGTTGTATTCTCAAGGGTACTCTTTTTTTTTCAAAGCTCTTCTATAATTTTTCCTATGCTCAATAGAGATCTTCTCTACTATATCCATTCTTCATTAGCCAAGTGTGTGTATATTCCTATGGCCTCACTTGTTGAATGTATTTTGATAGCTGAAATATCATATGATCATGTTCATACTTGGTGACTGATTAGATAAAGTGAATCCATTATATTCCTTCTCTAATTGTGTTATCTTTTGGCTTATCTTGGATATTGAGATTGAAAAGGTGTAGATAATGGAATATTTTGATAAATCTATTAAGTTCTAGTGCATTCATTAGAAAAGAAGTAGACCCATATGCTATTTGGTGCATCATCCTCTAGGTTAGATTAAGCAATTTTGCTTGCCTGCATTCCTTTTCCCTTTTCCTCTAAAGAATTAGTTAGGTACATCCTGATAGTAAAGGAAGCCAACCTTCTCTAGAGACTCAATCTTTAGTTGCAAACTCCCACACTTTTGAGATTGTTTCCATGTTACACAAGGCGGCCTAAGAAGTATTCCCTTAGGTTAGGCTGCAAGATTTTGGTCAATATTTTTTGGCATGCTTGGTGGGACAAATATTAAAAGATTCAAAAAATTTCTGGTGTCAAAGAAAGATTTCATGCTCACACTAAAGAGGTAGTACTGCCTTCAATGTTCAGACCTTCAAGAGGCTTGTTTTCAAAGTACTTAGCAACTCTATTTCCACTTTTACATCTAGTTTTAGACCATAATTGTTGTGATTCATGCCCAAAGCTGAAACAAGGGCATCTTCTAGAGGTAAGTTTCAATACCAAGAGCTTTCATTTTCTAGTCCTAGAAGAAAGAAGACTTGAGTATCTTTATCACCAATTAGGAGTGCAACAGTAACACATACACCTATAAGATCTATCTCCACTCCTCCTGTTGTTAGATCTCAACCTAGAATACCATCTTCTCATATCAATAGGTCATTATTCCATATGGCTTAGCCGAGAGCTCATGCTTTTGCCACCTTTAATTGTGGAAGTCCTATCCTATTAGCCCAAAGACATGACATACCAGTATTAGCTCTTAAAATTATGCCTAAGTTTACTGGTGAAACTTTTATTTCCCCTTTAGAACATATTCAAGAGGTTGTAAATGTTTGTAATATACATAGAATATGATCTAACAATGATGTAGTAGTTAGGCTCTTAGCTTCATCCTTGAAAGAAAAAGGACTGCAATGGTATAGAGGTTTAACTCATAATTCTATTACTGATTGGGATGGGTTAGGAGCGAGGCTATGTAAGCATTTTGAGGATAAAAGTGACCACCTGTCACTTTTAGAGAAGCGAGCACCCCATGAATGTATGACTAATTTCAATTATAGATTTCAAAAGACATGGGATATAATACCCACTATAGTTAAGTCTTCTCCTAGTAATATTTTCTTTTATTACCCCAAAGCCTTTAATAGTGATATTGCTACCACTCTGCAATCCATGGGAGGAGACACCTTACATGATGCCTATGAAATTGTCATTAGGATAGAGAATATCTTGATACAGGGAGGAAAGATAGCTCCAAGGCCTCCTATGCTCTTCTTCCTTGATATACAAAATCACCAACCAACATTAGCCCCTATTCCCGTATCTTCCACATCACAACCCCTTACTCTAGTCCCACAAGCTTCCACATCTTCAAATGGAATAGATGAAATTAAGGAGATGATGCAGTTTGTGATGTTAAACATGGGTAAGAGATTCCAAGATCAAAGCTTAGAAATACAATCTATTAGGTAGGCTATTGGTCAGCAATAGCCATTGATTCAAAACCTTGGAAATGAGGTAACAACCCTCAAAGGACAAAAATTCTAGATTTTTAGGTTCCTTGAACCCTTATAGTCATATGGGCCAACACATAAAGGATCGACCCCATGGGCACAAAATAATTTTTTCAATGGTATGCTTTATATAGCTTCAAACCAGTCAAGGGAAATTGTTCATCAGAATAATCTAGCTTAGGAACAACAAGGATAGAGATATGGTTGTCCATCTAATGACCAAAGTTCATTTCCTCAAACCTTAATTATACAAGATATGCCAACAACTCCAGGACAACAATGCCATGCAAATTAGTCCAATGTTGGATATCAAGCCTAATTATAGGGGAATGCTTCTTATGTCATCTTTGGTAAAGAAGATTTTAGTAATGGAAGTCAAAGAAACAATTGCAATGCAACCATGAATTTCATGGACCGAGGGATAGCAAGAGGGACAACCACACCAATTTAGGATTAGAGTAAGGGACAAAATTGTAATAAGATGAAAGAGCCTAGGGCTACTTTTATATCAACACAAGGTGGATCCTTGGGATCAACGACCCATACATAGCCCCACAAGGAAGGAAAGTAAAGTAAGAAAATGAATCCTCGTTTTTATATCTCTTTAGTCATAAGAGATAAAATAGTTCATAATTGCATGATAGACTCTAGTGCTTGCACCTCAGTCATACCTAAGAGGATTATTGATCAGCTAGGCATAAAATATGAGTCTATGACTAATGGGATTATTCTTTTAGATGGCATTTCTTGTAGGATTGTAGGAGTATTCAAAGATTTGAAGGTAACCCTACATACATGTCTTGGCTACAATATGTTGCAGGATATAACTATTATAGATCTCCCCAGACACTCAACCATTTTCTTATCTAAAGATTTCACTACCAATATTAGTGGTGGATGTATTACTATTGATTGGTCCTAGATCTTTTTCAAAGATAGGAATGGTACGTAGAATTTCATCATGGAAAAGGCATTCAATAATAGGCATGTGGAACCCTACAAGGTTGACCTTTCAAATATGAATTACACTATCTTTGATAGGGAGGAGGGTCACTGAAATCTTTTTAGGTACAAAGATGAGGCTAAGCCAGGGGTCTATGCTATGCATGAGCTAAATGTTGTCATCCCAAATCTAATTCAAGTTGAAAATGAGGAGATCCAGCCAAGCCACCATTATCTACATGGTTTGAGCATCGAGAACAAGCAGAGCAACCAAATGATTCATGGTTTTATTAGGGGTTTGATGAAGGAAGTTTTGTTTTCAAGGACACAAAGGAAGGTTATAATTACCAGGATGATAGACATGAGTATAAAGATGAGCCACCTTTTGCATTTGATCCTGGTGGGGTGTGGTATTGCATTCAACCACTTAATGGTGGGAGTATGATGTTTGAGCATGTCAAACATTCCAAGGTTAGAAAGAAGGGGAGTTATTTCAACAAGTTGATCAACAGTTTTGTTTGACTTATTTTCTCTGTTATTCATATACATAGCTAGAGTAGTTTTTCTTATATTCTTTCTTTCTTTGTACAAGTTGTCTCTCTGTAAGATGGCCAAATTTTGAAGTTTTGAGGTTGCAAAGAAGGCAGAGGTAGGAATTTTTAGAGTTTTTTTATTATAGAGGTGGGATTAGGGTTTCATAATACATAGGTCCCTATTTTTTATGACTCTATAGCCCAATGGATGCTTTAGGTCACTAGTCTTATGCATAGCAAGCTTGCATCCCCTCTAAGTCACCATAATTGTTAACCAAAAATGTCCCCGACCAAATAGTTGAATTTAAATGCCAAAGTCCACCCAACGGTCACTTCCATATTTAAATATTAAAAAATGCCAATGGAAATATGAAATAAATCTTTAATAAAGCTTTAATATACTTTGTATAAGACTAAGTTATTTCCTAGCCCTCACAACTTTTCAGACTATCAGACTCCCAAGATCAATGGCAAGCACTTTTTCGCTTTCTCAAAATGAATGAACTTTAAACAATGTGGGCAATTGTCTTGCCACCACACGTACTAGTAGGTCCATTTTTTATGGGTCATTAGTGCTAAAAAGGAATGCCAGGTAGTGTTGAGATGGATGTTGAGTGTTTTGTGAGCCTAAAAATATCTAAAGAAACACAGTAATTTTACGAATTCTCATGATCTTCAATCTTGTGGAGATAGATGATTGATGTTTTCTCACTTTATGAAGATACAAGGATTTTAGGGAAAGTGGGAAAGTGCCTTGTGGGCATGTGTCCTTGTGGGCCTGAGTGGTAAGCACTAATAACTTTTGCTATGATGGTTATGGTTAAGTCATAGTTTCATGGGTAGGCGGTTAATGAGCTAACAATGCAGTCAACACTTAAAGACTTTGTGAGGTGGTAGAAAGATAAAAGAATAATTAGTCCACATGGCTCATCTTGGTTGCTTGACTAGGTTAAATTATTAATTTATTTAATTTATCAAGCTAGGAATTGGAGAAGTAAGTTTTTTTCTATGCAATCTAATCTCTATGATCGATCCCAACCACCCTCGAGTTATGGCGGTGCTAGAAGACATAAAAGACATGTACCTACCTCCTAGTTATCCATTTTGGAGGATTTTTTGCATTAATGGCCCCATTTATATCAAGATCAAGGTTTCTCTTGGTTAGGGTTGATGTTTTCCATGCCTTTGAAGGTGTACAAGATTAGATCTATCATCCATATCTCATCCAATCTCCCTTTGATAATTTTGAATGCATGAATGAAATTGTGAAGCAATCGAGAGTTATGCTTGAACTATAAAAGAAATTTTTGTTGTCTTTTCAAGGGTTCTCTCTTTTTTTATTTTTAGAGCTCTTCCATAATTTTGTCTATGCGTAATAGAGATCTTCTCTACTGTATCCATTCTCTGTTAGCCAAGTGTGTGTATACTCCTATGGCCTCACTTGTTGAATTTATTTTGACAGTTGAAATATCATATGATCATGTTCATACTTGGTGACTAATTAGATCAAGTGAGTCCATTGTATTCCTTCTTTGATTTTGTTACCTTTTGGCTTATATAGGATATTGAGATTGAAAAGGTGTAGATAATGGTATATTTTGAGAAATCTATTAAGTTCTAGTGCATTCATTGGAAAATAAGTAGACCCATATACTATTTGGTGCATCGCCCTCTAGGTTAGATTAGGCAGTTTTGCTTGCATGCATTCCTTTACCCTTTTTCTCTCAAGAATTAGTTAGGTGCATCCTAATAGTAAAGGAAGTTGGCCTTCTCTAGAGACTCAATCTTAAGTTGAAAAGTCTCACACTTTTGAGATTGTTTCCATGTTACATGAGGCTTCCTAAGAAGTATTCCCTTAGGCTAGGGTGCAAGCTTTTGTGTCAATAGTTACAAAACACACTGTTAGGTGTGACCCTATTAAAGGATTTAATCACCCTATTAGGAGCAACCTTGTTAGAGGTCTTTAGACACTTCAATCTAAAAATACCACTTTGTTAGAGGATTCAAAAAATAACTATTAAGTTAACTCTGTTAAGAGATTTGATACATTACTACAATTGTTAGAGAGTAACAATGATATGACCTGGTTGCTAATGCAATTGTATTGCTGATTTCAAATCTCTATTCTAGCTTGAATACTTGATCCTCCTTGATCAAATAAATTTTGTAGCTTGGTCAACTCAAGATACTCTACTATCCTTCCAATTCGCTTCCTTGATTTATCTTTTCAATCCCATGCTTCTCTTCTTCAATACCACAAATTGACCTTATATCTTTTGCCTTGTCAAGTTAGCTTGGATAAATTTACAAATATTTAGTATTCATCCCTTAAGTCATCTAAACTTAACAAATAAATTCATTGAACTAAACAAGAAAATCCTTTGTTAGCCAACCCAACTCAGTAGACACTAACTTTGAAATGATTTTCTTATGTTAACCAAGTGAACTTAGTTAACACTGCAACTTCATAAACTTCCTTTGGTAACTGAGTGAGCTTGGCTAACATTGGTTCCATTCCAACTTTCCTTTAATAACCAAGTGAGCTTGGTTAACAATGAACTTCTGTGAACTTCTCTTTGGTGCCCAAGTGAAGCTCGATAGACACTATCTTCTCAAATTGGTTTACTCTGGAATGCTCCACAGACACTAGAAATTGTCATCATCACCCGAGTGAGCTTGATAGGCACTGACTAGTAAAGGTATGACATTTTTTGTAAAATCAAAGACAATATACATTTAATCAATGGCTTTCAACAATCTCCCTCTTTGGCATTGATGGAAACACAACATGTCATAATAGAATGAAATTTTTATTGAAAAATAAAAGTAAGGATAATATCCTTAGTTTCATTTTAATTCTCGTCCATGAGAACTCCCTCTATCTCTATGAACTCCCTTTGAAATCAATCTCTCCCTCTAGAATTATTTTATGAATAATATGATTATAGTGATTGCAATATCAAACTCAATTTCATTCTCCTTCTTTTATATCTCTGATATATGACATAACTCTCTCTCTTTCAAACTCTTTCTATTAGACATAAAATTTCTCTGATGTATGATAGAACTCTCCCTCTTTGACATCCTATGCCAAAGATAACATTTAGTGAACTTCCATGTACCTTATGTATTGATTCATATGTAATTTTCCCTTTACAATATTGCATCAACTTGACTGATCTTCAACATGCTTGGTTGATGCATCACTAAAATTTGATTAGTGTGCTTTAGATAGGGGAATGACCCCTAGCTTACCTCTTAGATATAAGAATGCATCCTTAGGTATGACTTGGTGAATATGTCTATAATTTGTTCTTTTGTACTCACATATTCCAATCTTACCTTCGTATCTTGCCCCAATTATCTTAAGAAATGATACTTAATTGCAATGTGCTTGGTTTTGGTATGCATCACAAGATTATTAGACATGTTAATTACATTGGTGTGATCACAAAAAAAACAACTAGATCCTTGATCTCTTCCTTCATACCTATCAACAATTATTTGAACTAAACAATATTTGAACAATTGACTATTGTAGTAAAATATTTTTCTTCTATTATTGACTGAGAGATACAAACTTGCTTCTTTCTTGTCCAAGCTACTAGCCTCTTTCCAATAAAGAATGCTCCACCACTAGTGCTCTTCCTATCATCAATGCGTCATGCCTAATCAACATCAATGAATGATTTCAATTCAAAGTTGCCTCCTTTCTTATACCACATACCATATTCTTCAGTACCCTTTAGATACCTCATGATTCTTTTGATTGTCATCATATGATTTTCTTTTGAATTAGCATAGAATCTTGCCACCATTCCAACTGCTAATGCTATATCAGATCTTGTATGCACTAGATATTGAGTTTTCCAATTATTAATATGTATGTAGTCTGATCTACTTCTTTTGAATCATCATCTATAGAAATCTTATGTCCAGTAGACATAGGTGTTCCAAATGGTCTATAATCCTCCATCTTAAACTTCTTTAGTATTTCCTTGATGTATTTTGATTGAGTAATATACATACCATCCTTCTTCTATTGAATCTACAAGCCAACAAATAATTTGATCTCTCCAAACATTGACATCTCAAATTCCTTACTCATTTCCTCAGAAAAATATTTACACAGATCATCATTTCTAGTAAACAATGTATCATCCACAAAGATTTCTGCCAACACAATCTTCTTATCTGATCCTTCTTTGATGTATAGGCTTTTGTTATCATTAGTTCTTTGAAAACCAATCTTTATGAGATACTTGTATAATCTCTCATTGAAGAATTCATTGAATTCATTGGAAATAAATTCTTTTCCTTTGTATGATCTCAAACATTTTAGCTTCTTTAAAAATTCCTTCTGAACTCTTGCTAATTACCATTTGAACTTTTGAAAAGCTTCTTATTTGTCCTTTAAATACATAACAGTAATCATTCTAGAATAATCATCATAATAATAAAAATAAAGTACTTATCTCCTATGTAGCTCTCATGCCAATTGGTCCACAAAGGTCTGTATGGACCAACTGTAGTTCTTCTTTAGAATGATAGTTCTTGCTTTTAAAACTTGTCTTGCCCATCTTGCCAATTTGAAAATTCTTGCACATGCTCATGTCTGGATTCTTCAGGCTTGGAATGCCTCTAACCCTTTTTTTCTTGCTTATGTTTATCAGGTTATCAAAATTCACATGACATAACCTCTTATGCCATAACCAACTTTTTTCTACTTGAGCAATGAAACATGAACTTCCATTAAGATCTAGGTAGAATAGGTTACCTTTAGTTTTCTTGCCAGTCCCAACCAGATTTCCTTTTCCATCCAGCAAATTGGCCTTTCCACTCATGAATTCTACCTTGAATCCAAAATTATTCAATTGAAGCACACTAAGTAGATTATATTTTAGTCCTTCCATCCAATAAGCATTATCACATTTGAGATCATTGGTTAGTACAATACAACCTTTACCTTTCACATAAAATGGTTCATCATTGCCAAATCTAGCACTTCCACCATCATGGTGCACTAAGTTCTCAAATTTAGGTTTGTCACTAGTCATATGATGAGAAAAACCACTAACAATAATCAATATAACAATCTTATGGATATGTGAGATAAGTGCCATTTTATCATTCTCATCATATGATACATCCTTAACAACAATGCAAACCATTTCATCTTCTTCACTACTTTCAAAATCTTTAGCAATGTAACAAGATTTCTTACCTTTTTCTTTGTAGTCCTTGTAGCCTTTGAAGTCCTTCTTTCCATTTAACTTGTCACTCTTCTTTTCTTCTTCACTTTCTTTATTTTTGCACCTTGTAACAATGTGACCAACCTCTTCACAAGAAAAGAAGATCAAAGAAATTTTTCCTTTGTACTTCCCTTTGCCCTTGGGAAATCTTCTTGCAAGTAATGCTTCAATGGCTTCAAGATCTTCATCCTCATTATCAGATTGCCTTTTAGATTTTTTAGCTTTCTTCTTGAGTGATAGCTTGGCTTGAAATGTCGACTCAAGATTACTAGTGTTAGGAACATAATTATCATAGTTATCTAGCTCAAATGTTGCAATCTTCCCACTATTGCATCCAATGTTATATCACTCTTGGGATTGCATCTCATCTCTTGAATTTCTAACACTCTAATTCAATATATAGGAAGAAGTGTTCTAAGAAACATTTTTACCACTGTCTCATCTTCAATATTTTCTCCTGAAGCTCTAATTGCACACACACTGGCCTTTATTCTTTCACTATATTTTGCAATATTCTCATCTTCTCTCATTCTTATTTGATCAAATTGACCTCTAAGACATTCCACATTTTATCTCCTTACAATATCATCTCCTCTATAGATGTCCTTTAGCTTGATCCACATCTCATGAGTAGTATCATAATCTTTGACTTCATCAAATTCAACATAGCTAAGAGTTGAAGCAATATCAATCATCATGATATTATGATTTTTATTTTCTATGATCTCTTCAATAGTCATGGTTCCAACATGTCCCACATACTTGGTGTCTAGATACTTTAGACCTAAGTCTCCAATAGTTTCCAAATGGAATCTCATCAGTTCCTTCCATGCCTTGAAATTATCTTTGTTCAACTTAGGGATCTACCTTGTGTAAGACATCTTGATCTTTAGCTTAGGTCCTTCAAACCTTCTCTATAAGCACCAAAGATCTAATACCAATTGTTGGAAATATAAGAGGAGTAACTTAGAGGGAAGGGATGAATCGGTTACCACAAAAATAAATCCCAAATCCCTTAGATATCAATACAAATCAAAATATAACTTCTTCTGAAACATGGTTAACATAGAGGCACTCAGTTAACACTAATAATTTGTTGTCACTGGTCATGTACTGAAATATCAACTATAACTCGATAAATATTGAACATGAAGATCTTAAGATATTAATATGATTAACCTTCATTAACTTAGTTTTATCCACATAAAAGAAATAGCATGAACACAAGTGACACCAAGATTTAACGTGGAAACCCAATTTGGGAAAAACCACCAATTGCAACTAGTTACCATTTTTCACTCTTTTGAAGTGAGTCCAATTAGGATCCAACCCTATTAAAGGTTACAAAACACACTGTTAGGTGTGACCCTATTAAAGGATTTAATCACCCTATTAGGAGTGGCCTTGTTAGAGGTCTTTAGACACTTCAATCTAGAAATGCCGCCTTGTTAGAGGATTTGGCAAATAGTTGTTAAGCTAACTCTATTAAGAGATTTGATACACTACTACAATTATTAGAGAGTAACAATGATACAATCTAATTGCTAATGCAACTGTATTGCTGATTTCAGATCATTTTTCTAGCTTGAGTACTTGATCCTCCTTGGTCAAATAAACTTTGCAGCTCGATCAACTAAGGATACTCTACTATCCTTCCAATATGCTTCCTTGATTTATCTTTTCAATCCCACATGCTTCCTTGATTTATCTGCTATCCTTCCAATATGCTTCCTTGATTTATCTTTTCTTTCCAATATGTTGATTTCAGATCATTTCTCTAGCTTGAATACTTGATCCTCCTTGATCAAATAAACTTTGCAGCTCAATCAACTGAGATATTGTGCTATCCTTCCAATATGCTTCCTTGATTTATCTTTTCTAATATGTTTCTTTGATTTATCTTTTCCATGCTTCACTTCTTCAATCCCATGCTTCACTTCTTTAATCCCCACAACTTGACCTTATACTTATATCTTTTGTCCTATCAAGTTAGCTTGAATACATTTAAAAATATTCAATATTCATCCCTTAAGTTAGCTAGACTTAACAAATAAATTCATTGAAATAAACAAGAAAATCCTTCATTAGCCAACGTAGCTCGATAGACACTAACTCTAAAATGATTTTCCTATGTTAACAAAGTAAACTTGATTAACATTGCAACTTTGTAAACTTCCTTTGGTAACCAAGTGAGCTCGATTAACACTGGTTCCATGTCAACTTTCCTTTGTTAACTGAGTGAGCTTGATTAATACTATTTTTTTGTGAATTTCTCTTTGGTGCCTAAGTGAAGCTCGGTAGACATTGTCTTCTAAACTTGGTTTACTCTAGAATGCTTGACAGACATTGGAAACTGTCTTCATTACTTGAGTGAGCTCGACAGATACTGACTAGTAAAGATATGACATTTTGTGTAACATCAAAGACAATATACAAATGATCAATTATTTTCAACATAAGTATGTTGGACCTTGTTATGATTACAGTAATTGGGTGCAGATTGTTAGATATAAAAAAAGTATGTGTAGGTATGCACTCACGAAAAATTATATACAATAGAAAGTTAGTGAACAAAGTAAAACAATAGCTATATACATTGACAGAAGGTCAAAAGCATCAGGGAATATTGTAGGTTTTATAAATAGTACATGACCTACATCAACTAAGAAGCGACTCAATTGCTTATTTGAGGTGTGTGAGGAAAATCATGTATTTGTATGTGCAATAAAATCAATAAATGGAGGTGAAGATCTTCTTATTGATTACAATTTGAATTGCATATATACAAGAAAATCCACTATCATGGGTGAAGTGGTACATACTATGCACATTCAAAATCAATTCCAATCAATAAATCCAACACACCATTAAATTTGTATATATTTTTTGCTAACTTAGAATAATAACAAATGTTTTAAGATGTCTAAATGTTTTTTTTTGAAATGCAAGGCTACAGTATGGATCAACAACCATAGGATACACACAACGGCGATGGTTCTTCTTCACAACTAGTAAAACTCAATTTTGTTGTACAAATTAGATACAAGAAATGTGTTAATACTTATTTTTTATTATGTTTTATTCTTCACTACTATTTTGGATTGATTTTGAATATAGAGATAATAATATTTCTCTCGCAAATGAGTGCTGATCAAGAAAAGGGGGAAAGGAACAAGCAGTCCACCAGGACAAGGAGCCATACGATGACCTAGCCAAATTTACTATTGATTTTGATTCAACCAACGATCCTGTGTTTGAATTGAAAAAGTTGATTAATGATATAGGAATTTTTTTATCACAATTGGCATTAACTCAACCTCAAACTCCTACATTACAAAATCATATTGATAGGTTGGTGAACCTAGTTCGCACATATACAATAAGTATTAATGTAGTTTTTAATTATAACAAAAGTTCAATAACATTTTTTATAGTATACCCTTTTATTCATGTCATTAAACTAAATTCATGTGTTATTTTTTCAAAGGATGTTGAGGACATTGATGGGCAATCCCCCAGAGAATGATACTTTAGGTGGTTTAAGTCCATCGCATGTCATTCTATCCTATACTCGTGTTTTTTGCTCAAACAATATTTTTTTAATAGCTCTAATAATCTTGTTTCATTGTGCTCTAAAAATCTCATTTTTCAGCTACTACCATTGATCCTCTATTCACTGTGTTTCCTGCTACAACAGACAGAACCAAAGAGGTATTGTCGAATGCAAATTTGGAACCACATGGCTTGACGAAAGATGTGGTGGCAACGCCTATTGGTAAGTAGATTCCTCTTTTTATCTCTCATTTTTTATGTGTTTATTTCACTTGAACTATTATTTCTTAGGGGGGCATTTTGTAATATTGTATTCATTTTATGTAGGAGGTGATGAGGACCTTCCTGGGTGTTCCATGTTAGATGTACAGGAACAATAAATAATTGTGATCAATTGCTTGTTACCAATTAAGATGGCCTTCCCCTGAAAGTACCCCAACTTCCAGGTACTTTAAAGATGTATCCTTTCTTTTCCTATACAATATTATACTCATAATCAAATGCACTAACCTCTCGTTCAGTCTCTTGCAATAACTACTAATCACATTATTATTTTGCAGGGAATAATATATTTTATGAAAAACTTAATGATGAATGTTTGCATATATTTGGGTCAACCATATGCATAGGGTATCATATTTTGATTTCATTTTTGGATCATGTTTCCTTAATTTGATAAATTTCTTCAAGTAAATTAAAAGGTAGCTTCAATTCATTTATGAATCTAACAATTTTTTTTCTTTTCTTAAAAAGTTGAATTTGCAAATGAAAGAGTTAAAGTACCAACTTATTGATGCCATGACAACACTTTTTGGACCCAACATCTTTCCAAAACTTAGGCTCCTTGAGAAAGTGAGCCAAGCTTTGAAATATATTAGGCAAAAATAAAGGACCCAAATGAAATAAAAAATCATTGTTATGAGTGCCCCCCTATATTCCCATTATTGAGTGGGAGAATCTTAAAAAGGATGCCACTAAGAAAAAAATATTAGATGATGGAGAAATTGTACCACCCAAGGAAAGAAGGTATGTCATAATATTAAGAATAAAATTATGTAATAATTAACCTTAATACTTATGTGATCTAACATATTTGAAACTTCACATAGGTTACTTGACACATCAAAGGCAACCGAAGTAGGAAAATAGAAGTATAGGAAACACAAGCTCGACTTGCGTGGCTATTCAAAACTTACTGCACAAGTTGTAAGTATAAGTAAATGAAAAATTATATGCAAATATTTATAAATTGTAAAAAATTCGTCTTGATTAAATTGACTACAAAATAAATTCATGATACCAAGAAAAAATGTAGGCCATGGAGTTTAATTAAAACAATCTCTGAAGAGGACGAGAAATTAGGCTACATAAAAGGCTATACAGTCATGGTTGAATGAATCCAAGCAATGAGTGTTGAAGGTTCTTCTGGTGGATCTATCAATGAGGTAAATAAGTCAATTGATTTTTATTTCAAATTGAATACTTTAACAATTATTGTATTTGATATTAAGTTCCAAAAATATAAGTCATTATATTTTTTTAAGTAAGGAAACAATGATTCACTACTACATTTGGACTTGAATTGCTATGGCAGGTCATTGCAATTGCAATGGTGGTTTCCCATTGCCCAAGTGAAAGTACCAAAAATTTGTTCCTGTCAAATAGGCGTCAAACTTTTGGAGTTGCAAATTACGACGATAAGGGCTTCCGTCCCAATTGCAATGCTAAAATTTGTCATGAATTGAAGCCAGATGGGGCCATACACATCACAATTGTGATGACTATCTATTGGAGTTTCCATTGCAAGTGCAACATTTATGTGACAATAATGTTGTGGGTCTAACAGCTATTTGTTAGAGATGTCATCGCATGTGAGACACTTATGTGACAATAATGTTGTGGATTCAAAGGCTATCCATCAGAATTGCAACTACATCATAATAGAAAAAAATATGGAATATGTGATGTTAGAGAGAGTGCTTTCCTAAAAAATATATTTCTAAAATTCAAATTTGGTTATGAACATTATCAGGAGATTGCAACGCTCTTACCCCTATAACTAGTTTTCTAGTTATTTTTATCTTTTGGGAGAGACCGAATGATTCTTGTAACTACCAAATTCTTCCCATTGTGAGGAAGATCAAATATAACTTTTTTCCAATAGTCTTCAATCCTCCCTACAATGGGGATAATTTTACAGTCACAAGAATCTTTTGGTCTCTCCCAAAAGATGAAAATAATAGGAAAACCAGTTATAGGGGTAAGAGCATTGCAGTCTCCTGATAATATTCATAACCAAAGTTGAATTTTAAAAATAGATTTTTAAGGAAAGCACTCTCTCCAACATCACACATTCCATATTTTTTTATACTATGATTGCATATACATACATACATACATACATACATATACATAGAAGTTGAACTTGCTTCTTCAACTCCTTACACTAAACTCTTCACTGAAGTTATTCTTCGAGCAATGAGAATAGATGCTAAAAATTCTTGGGAGCCAAGAGACCTTGAACCTATGCTACATTTTCTAGGGACATGGGAGGAGATTTCATAACATTTTGGATCATATAGTGATGCCCAAATTAACAACAACAGTGGATACTTGGGATCCTCACAGGGAGAGTGCGTCAATACATGCACAATTACTGTTGGAAATAATTAATTAATTATGTATTGTCTTTGATGTTACACAAAATTTCATATCATTGTAGTCGGTGTATGCCAAGCTCAATTGGGCATTAATGATAGTTTCCTATGTTTGCCAAGCATTTTAGAGTTTGCCTAGTTTGGAAGATAATGTCTACCAAATTCACTTGGTTAATGAAGGAAATTTTGGATGGAACTAATGTTAACTAAGCACACTCGATTACCAAAGGAACTTTGTAAATATGTAGTGTTAATCGAGTTCACTTGGTTAACACATGAAAATCACTTTGAGTTAGTATCTACTAAATAGAGTTGAGTAACGAAGGATTTTTTTGTCTTGGCATATTGAGTTCAATTGAATTGTTTGTTGGTTCTAGTCAAGTGAGAAGATGAATATTAATTATTCTAAGTTGTATTCAAGCCGACTTGACAATGTGTAAGATATAAATATAAGGTCAAGTTGAGGATAAGAAGAAGAAGAATAAGTGGAACATAATTGAAGATTTGATGATGCTTAGGAGGAAGCAAATTAGAAGGATAAGCATAATATCCTTGTTGAGATGCAAAGATACATTTGATCAAGAAGGATCAAGTATACAAGAAAGAATTTAGATATGTAATCAACAATTCAATTGCATAAGGAATTAGGTCATCTCATTGTTACTCTCTAATCATTATAGCAGTGATTTAAATCTCTTAACAAAGTTGGCTTAACAACTTTTTGTAAATCCTATAACAAGGTGGCATTTCTATTGAATTGTCTAAAGACCTCTAACAAGGCCACTCCTAATAGGGTGATTAAATCCTTTAATAGGGTCATACCTAATAATGTGTTTTTTAACCTTTAACAACTTTGGCTCCTAACAGGGCTCACATTAAAAGATTGAAAATTAGTTTCTAGTTGTAATTGGTGGTTTTTCCCAAATTGGGTTTCCATGTTAAAATATTGTGTTAATTTTATTTCTTTTATGTGTTTGTAACTAAGTTATATTAATATCAATCATAGATAATATCTTAAAAATTTTATGTTAAGCATTTTTCAAGTTATTTTAGTGTTTATCGAGTTATAACATTTTTCTTGTGTATTTACTAAGTTACAACAAAGTTCAGTTGACATCTAAGGGATCTGAGATTTATTTTTGTGGTGATTGATTCACCTCTCTCCTCTCAATTACTCCTCATATATTTTCAACAATTGGTATTAGAGCTTTTGGTGCTTGCAAAGAAGGTTTTAAGGACCAAAGCTAAAGATCAATATCTCTTACAGAAGAGAGATTCCCAAGTTGAACCGAGACAACTTTGTAACATGGAAAGAACTTATGAGGTTACATTTGGTAACTATCAATGATTCAGGTTGCAGATATCTTGTTAGTGAATACAAGACTCCTACTGGAATGTTATTAGTTGAAGATATTACTGAAAAATAAAAATCATAATATCATGATGATTGGCATTGCTTTTTCTCTTAATTATGTTGAATTTGATCAAGTCAAACATTGCACTACAACTTATGATATGTGGATCAAACTGAAAGCCATCTATGGAGGAGATGACAATGTTAGAAGATCTAAAGCCGAAATTCTTAGAGGACAATTTGATCATATGAAGATGAGAGAAGATGAAAACATTACAAAATATGTTGAGCAAATTAAAGCAAGTGTGAGTGCAATCAAAGAATCTGGAGGAGACATTGATGACAAAATAGTTGTAAGCAAGGTACTCAAAACCCTTCTTCCTATCTATGCAATTAAAGTATCTGTTATTCAAGAAATGAGATGTGATCCAAATAGAAATATAACATTGGATGCTCTAGTTGGAAGATTGATAGCTTTTGAGTTGGATAACTATGATAACTATGTCCCTAGTTTCAAAGATATTGAATTTGCATTGAAGCAAAGTTTTCACTCAAGAAAAAGGGAAAGAAATCAAAAGCCAGTCAATTAGAAAGTGAAGAAGAAGAAGAAAGTTTGGAAAATGATCTTGAAATTATTGAAGCCCTACTTGTAAGGAAATATTCCAAAGGCAAGGGAAAGTACAAAGGTAAGATTCCTCTAATCTATTTTTCTTGTGAAGAAGTTGGTAAAATTGTTGCAAGGTGCCCAAATAGAGAAGACAATGATGAAAAGAAAAGTAATAAGTTCAAAGGTAAGAAGGAATTCAATAACTACAAGGACTACAAGGACAAAGGTAAGAAATCTTATTTTATGGTTAAAGATTCTAATAGCACTGAAGATGAAATGGTATATATTATTGTAAAAGATGAATTTGATGATGAAAGAGATAAAATGACACTTATCTCTCATGTTAGTAAAAATGATACATGGATTATTGATAGTGGCTGCTCACATCATATGACTGGAGAAAAATAAAAATTGAGCACATGGAACATTATGATGGTGGTAGTGTGAGATTTGGAAACAATGAACCTTGTTGCATAAAGGGAAAAGGATGTATTTCATTAACCAATAAACTTAGATGTGATAATGTTTATTGGGTTGAAGTACTAAAGCATAATCTATTGAGTGTGGCATGGTTGAATAACATTGGATTCAAGGTACAATTCATGAATAGGAAGGCCAAACTACTAGATGGAAAAAGAAATTTGGTTGGATTTGGCAAACAAACAAAAGGTAATCTATTCTATCTAGATCTCAGTAAAAGTTCATGTTTTATTGCTCAAGTAAAAGAAATTTGGTTATGGTACAAAAGATTATGTCATGCAAACTTTGATAACCTGATCAAGATAAGTAAAAATAGAAGAGTAAGAGGTATCCCTAGCTTGAGGAAACTTGATATGGATCTATGCAAAAATTGTTATAAAATGCAAAAAAACTAGTTTCAAAAGTAAAACCTATCATTCTTAAGAAGTCTTAAAGCTTGTACATACAGACTTATGTGAACCTATTTGAATAGAGAGTTATACTAGAGATAAGTTTTCCATTCTATTTGTTGATGATTATTCAAGAATGATGACTGTAATGTATCTAAAAGAAAAATTTGAAACTTTTCAAAAATTTAAGTGGTATCTGACATGAGTAGGAAAAGAAACTGCAAAGAAGCTAAAATGTTCAAGATTAGAAAAAGGTGGTGAATTCATTTCCAATGAGTTTAGTGAATTCTGCATTGAAAAGGGAATTAAGAGACAGGTATCAGCCCCTGGTACAGCTCAGCAAAATGGTATAGCTGAAAGAGGAACAAATCCATCATGGATTGTGTAAGAACATTGATGATAGAAAAGAATGTTGCAATCAACTACTGGAAGGAGGCAATTAGTACTATAGTGTATACCCTGAATAGAGTATAGTTGAAGAAAAACTCAAATCAAACTCCTTATGAACTATGGTATGGCTACAAACCTAATTTAAGTTAATTGAAAGTATTTGGTAGCAAATCTTATATCTTGAAAGAATCTAGGAAAGGTAAATTTGATGTCAAGGTGATGAAGGCATATTCTTAGGATACTCTTGTAGAAGTAAAGCATACAAATGTTTGAATTTTTCTACTAATAAAATCATAGAAAGTGCACATGTGAGAAATGATGAGTCTGCAGAAAAGAGCGAAGAAGAAGGAAACAAAGAACCAAGGATTATAGAAGATTTGTTTACTATGAACTTGATACTTTGCCAAATATATCTAGAAGTCAGGAGGTCTTACCTTCTGAGTCCCCAAAATCTCCAAAATTTACCAAGTTGCAATGAGTACAACTTGAGTCACAGTCTAAATGACTTGAGTCGTAGTTAGAAGCTACTAAGTTGTTGTTGGAACAAATCGAGTCTAATGGACCCGAGTCACAAATAGTGGGATCCAAGCTTAATATAGAAGATAATGAAGAAATCAGTGAAACAAACTCCAAGTCCAAAGTACTTATGTTAGAAAGATATGCCAGAAGACATCATGCACCTAATCAGATCATTAGAGACAAGTCAGATGGAACAATGACAAGAAACAAATTGAAAGGTACATGTTTGCTTGCTGAATTTGAACCTAGAAATGTTAAAGATGCTTTGGATAATGAAAGTTGGATTGAAGGAATGAATGAGGAAATAGAATAGACAGATAAGAACAAAACTTGGACTCTTTCTCTAAGACCCAAGGATAAAAATAAGCTTAATGAAGATGGAGAAGTTTCCAAAAACAAAGCAAGGTTACTATATAAAGGTTATTCTCACAAAGAAGGTATTGATTATGGTGAAACTTTTTCTCTTGATGCAAGATTATAAGGTGTTAGAACTTTACTAGCATATGAAACTCATAAAGAATTTAAGGTTTATCGAATGGATGTAAAATATGCATTCTTGAATGGAATTCTTGATGAGGAAGTCTACATTGAACAACCTGAAGGTTTTGTAGATCCCAATAAAAGAGATATGGTTTGCAAATTACATAAAGCATTATATGGTCTCAAGTAAATTCCTAGAGCTTGGTATGCAAGACTTCATAACTACTTGATAAAGATTGGTTTTCAAAGAACAAATGATAATAGCGATCTGTATATCAAAGAAGGACCAGACAAGAAGATTGCATTGGAAGAAATATTTGTGGATGACACTTTATTTACAGGAAATGATGACTTGTGCAAGGTATTTTTAGAAGAAATGAGTAAAGAGTTTGAGATGTCTATGTTTGGAGAAATAAAATTCTTTGTTGGATTACAGATCTAGCAAAAGAAAGATGGCATCTACATTACTCAATCTAAATATATCAAGGAGATACTAAAGAAATTTGGAATGGAAGACTCAAGACCAATTGAAACTCCTATGTCTACTGGACATAATCTTTTCAAAAATAATGATTCCAAGGAGGTAGATGAGACCACATACAAATCAATGATTGGAAAATTGTAGTATGTAGTGCAACAATGCCTGATATTGTATTAGTAGTTGGTATGGTGGCAAGATTCTCAGCAAATCCCAAAGAAAATCACATGATGGCAATCAAAAAAATCATGAGATATCTGAAAGGTACTAAAGACTATGGTTTATGGTACAAAAATGGAGGTAATATAGATTTGAAAGTATTCATAGATGTTGATTAGGTAGGAAGAATTAATGACAGAAAGAGCACTAGTGGTGGAGGATTCTTTCTTGATAAAAGACTAGTCTCTTGGACAAGCAAGAAACAAAATTGTATTTTTTAGTCCACAACAGAGGCAGTGGCAGTTAATTGTTCTAATATTTTTTAGTTCAAACAATTGTTGGTAGGTATGAAGATAGAGACCAAGGATCTAGTGTTTATATACTATGATAACACCAATGCAATTAATATATCAAAGAATCTAGTGATGCATACCAAAACAAAACACATTACTATAAAATATCATTTTTTGAGAGAATTGGTATAAGGAATATGTAAATACAAAAGAACAAATTGTAGACATATTCACTAAGCCATTACCTAAGGATGCATTTTTTTATCTAAGAGGTAAGTTAGGGGTCATTTCCATATCTAAAGCTCACTAAATGAAGTTTAGTGATGCATCAACTAGAGCATATTGAAGATCAGACAGTTGATGTAGTATTGAAAAGGGCATATTGCAAATGAATCAATACATGAGGTACATTGATATTTACTAAACATTGTCTTTGGCATGAGATGTCAAAGAGGTAGAAGTTTGATGTTATATCTCACAAAAAAATTATCACTTCAAGAAATAACAAAAAGGGAGATATCAAAGGTAGAAGTTTGCTGACTAAGGGTGAAATTGAAGGCAATGGGAGTTCACACTGATAGAGGGAGTTTTCATGGATGAGAATCAGAATGAAACTAAGGATATGTTCCTTACTTTATTCTTTCTCTAAAATTTCATTGATTATGACATGTTGTGTTTCCATCAATGCCAAAGAGAGAGATTGTTGGAAATAATTGATTAATTGTGTATTGTCTTTGATGCTACACAAAATGTCATCTCATTAGTTTAGAAGATAGTGTCTACTAAGTTCGCTCAAGTGAGAAAGGAAATTTTGCAGAAGTTGAGTGTCAACCGACCTCACTCAGTTAATGAAGGAAATGTTGGATGGGACTAGTGTTAACTGAGCTCACTTGATTACCAAAGGAACTTTGTAAATATGCAATGTTAATTGAGTTCATTTGGTTAACACAAGAAAATTGTTTTGAGTTAGTATCTACCCAACAGGGTTGGCTAATGAAGGATTTTCTTGTCATGGCATATTGAGATCAATTGAATTGTTTGTTGGTTCTAGCTGACTAAGAGGATGAATATTAATTAATTTAAGTTGTATTCAATTCGAGTTGACAATGTTTAAGATATAAATATAAGGTCAAGTTGAGGATAAGAAGAAGAAGCATAAGTGGAACATAATTGAAGATTTGGAAGTGAATTAGAGGGATAAGAAAAATATCATTGTTGAGATGCAAAGATACATTTGATCAAGAAGGATCAAGTATACAAGCCAAAATTGAGATCTATAATCAACAATTCAGTTGCATCAGGAATTAGGTCATCTCATTGTTACTCTCTAACCATTGTAGTGGTGATCTAAATCTCTTAATAGAGTTGGCTTAATAGTTATTTGTAAATCCTCTAACAAGGTGGCATTTTTATTGAATTATCTAAAGACCTCTAAGAAGGCCATTCCTAATAGGGCACTGAGAAAAGGGGGAAAAGGAGAAGATATGATCATGACTATGATAGTGAAAATAAAAACTATGGACATACTAGAATGAATTTAGAGAAATGTAATAGAAAGTCTACGAAAGGTTCTGATCAAAGGAATGAGATTTATGGAGGTATCGAACATGATGATATTATATATGATGCAGAGAGAAAATACAAGAATAGAGATATGGAAAAAAAATTGCTCATAGAACTGGTAAGCATCATACCTTTGTAAAAAGTCAAGATGATTCAATACCTGGAAGGGTTGAGACAATGGGAGAAAGAAGTAATTGGGGTAGAGATGTTGAGGGTGATAGGTATAAAGTATGAGAAAGACAATAATAAGAAAGTTCTCCTAGCTGGGACTAGCTAGCTATTCATTTATCGTATCTAATCTAATGACAATTCTACAGAATTTGTAATCAACCTAGCTAATCAGTAACTAGACCAATGAATCACAATGTAAAGGCATAAAATCTGTGACTGAAGTTAGAATGTTTCATGAGCCTACAAGTTCCTTGAGATATTATTTTTTAGAATTTAGTTCTCACTCTTGTAATAATTTTCTCACTCTTGTTATAATGTTATTACTAAAGTCTTCATAAAACCAAACTCATACTAAAAATAGTTAAGTTCTACCTAACTATGTCCAAGGTGTCTACACATTGGAGGCATACTCCACCTACTAGGCTACCTACATACCTGTATCCATGGGATCAAGACCCTTGAACTACTCACTCTAACAGATATGTAGTTCTAGTTTCTAATTATTTTGATGTAGTTGTATTCCTAGCTATAACCATTGGTGAGCTTTACTCACCTAATACAACTCTTCACCATCATACACCCACTAAAAAATCAGGTAGTTTTCTATAATTACAATACTGTAATACCATGGTGCAACCTTTGTGTTGTATTTTATAGTTAATGTAAGGTTAACCTATATATGTCCTAACTCACTCCTTATAGTTATGTTTAAAATCTTGTGACAATAATCAATGTGACAAAAGCTTATTTAAAAACCCATATTCATTTTATTAAATGTAAGTTAGTTGAACATCCATATGTGTATAAGCATGTTAAGTTACCTGTAATGTCATGAGATCAATCTTTAAAGTAACTAGAATGTCCTCATCACCTCCTACTACTCTTAGGGGAAGTACATCTTCATTACTCATGAGAAATATATCACACAGGTACATATTGGAATATCCTCATTGCCTCCTACATAAAATGAATCCAATATTACAAAATGCCCCCTCAAAATAATAGTTCATTCGAAATAAACATATGAAAAATGAGAGAAAAAAAGAGGAATCTACTTACCAATAGGCGTTTCCATTGCACCTGTGGCCATGCTACTTGTTGAGTGTGTTTTATTGTCTTTCTGTTGTACCAAGATCTCTCTATTTATATACATACATACATACATACATACATTATATATGAACAAGAGCAAGAAGATAACAAGGACACAACATGACAACAAAATGAAGTGATCAAAAGGGAATGGAAACAAAATCCTAGATCTCCATTGATTTCCACCAACGTTAAGAGCTCTCCACCCTCTTTCATGTACAACTCTCCATAATCAATCAAAACAAATGGGAGCCATAAGATACAATCCAAGAAATTGTTATGTAGGTACTATGACATTGAAATCACAACTTGCAAGTGTCTTTGGGAATTTATAGTCCAAATGTCAAATGATTACAAGAGTATTTCAACTATTGGTACAGTCTCCCTGTGATGATCCCAAGTATCAAATACTTATAAGAGTATTTCAAGGTTGGGAACCACTTCAACATCCTTTGCATGGTTTAGAGGTAATTTCATTGTGGAAAAGGCTTCTACAAGGGAATGAGCCTCATGATTATGGTATTTACACAGAAGCATAACTTGCTTCTTCAACTCCTTACACTCAACTCTTTACCGAAGTTATTCTTCTAGAAATGAGAATAGCTGCTACAAATTCTTGGAAGCCAAGGGACCCTAAACCTATGTTACATTTTATGGAGACATGGGAGAAGTTACTACCATTTTTAGTACTTCATAACATTTTGGATCATATAGTGATGCCCAAATTAATAGTAGTAGTAGATACTTGGGATCCTCACAAGGAGAGCATGCCAATACTTGCATGCTTATATCCTTGGCTTGCATTGTTGGGACAGTGTATGGAGCCTTTATATCCAACCATTCATTATAAATTAGGGAATGTGCTTCATGCTTGGCATTCAAGTGATGCATCTACATATGCAATTTTATCACCATGGTAAATTCTATTTGATCTTGCTAGATGGGAATAGTTGATTGTTCATTTTATTATACCTAATCTGATGACACTTCTACAAGAATTTGTAATCAACCTAGATAATCAGCAATTAGACCCAATTTACTAGGTTATGGATAGTTTCTTTCTAAAAATATCTGTTATGATATGTTTTTGTAAAATTTCTTGCAAACTCTACCCATTTTTCCTGGTCTGCATTATTTTTGTGGAGAATCTTGAGGTAAGTCACTTAGCACAGGTTGAGTGTGTTGACATTAAGGTCAATTTTTCTATTAGTGACTCAACACTTAGTCAATTAGTTACATTTCTACCAAGCTCTAAAATTTCTACCGAGCTTATGATTCATCCTATAGTGTTAACCAAGTGATTTAGTTTCTCTTAAGAAAAGTAGTCAAAATGAAATTTCTATCGAGCACCTGAGTCAGTTTGCAGTGTTTGTCAAGACACATAGTGTCTACTGAGATTCAAAGACTATAGACAATGCAAACTAAGCATAATAGAGACTACCAAGCTATTTAGAATAAGTGAAGAAGATTGTAGTGTTGCTCGATCTCTGGTATGTTAACCAAGTTCTACTATATCTCTTGAGCTCGTAGTGTTAGTTTGTGGTGATTGATCAGGGAAGTATTGTACATGCCTCATAATTTATCAGGATTTTGGGCTGATGTGTAATAATTAATGATAACCCTAAAGTAGTAAAAATACTAGTATAAAAGGGCATAGGGTTAGGGATTTTCATAAGGTGTGATGTAAAAATTGCTTCTTGTGGCAGTATTGAGCTATCAGGGATTACATATTGTAATCAGGTTGTAATCACTAGATTGTAATAATATTGGACTTGTTTGGTAAATGTAGCCTAGGGTTTTGGTGAATCACGTTAAATCTTGGTGTCTTATGTTCTCTTCTGTGTAATTTATTATTTTATGATACTGTTTATATTTGCATGTAATTGTTATTTCTATCTGAGGTTAATCCTAACATAGGCAACAATCTAACAAAACTGAATCTAAAGTTGTATGTTGAGTTGGATTTTGTTTTGGAAGATTATTTAGTTATAGTGGGAGTTGATTGGGTCCTCAATGTAGTGATTTAATACTCGTCCATATTGCTATTCATATTTTTTTTCATGTTTCCACACTTTTATTTGTCAATTTTAGCCCATTGATGCTAAGGATAGTTGTATGCAGAGCACTTCCATACTCTTTCACTTGAAGGTGTACCTACATTTGGGGCACACAATAGGGAAAAATCTTATCAATTTGTCACATTAGTTGATGTATTTTCTCTCTCTTTTATCTTTGAATGTTGTCACATGATATGCCAAATTTCATCTATGAAGTTTAAATTTTAGTGAGTTTTTACTCTTTCTGAATTTCATCTAAATTCTATATGTTTGATCATAGTTGCCTCTAGTAATCTCTAGTCTCACAAAAAAGTTGTTTCCAGCAAGGTTGATACCAATTCATCCTTATGAATTAAAATATGAGGCTTCTATATAAGTTTGTATTACTCATATTTACGCATCAACTTAGAAAATTAGTTTGATTGCGGGTCACTTGTAAGTTAGACATTGAGTTTATTGTTTGATATAAGTGAGGATCATAATCTTACTAGTTGGAACAAACCTTGTTTTATGAGTCATTTTCTCTTAGATTTATTTTATGATTCAGTTGATGACTATAGTCATTCAATGCTAAATTGTTGCCATACTAATATATTGTAATGTCTATATTGTTCCTTTTTGTATTGTGATATATATTGTTCTCCATAATGATAATAGACATTTTTTGTCTCATCTAATCATTGTATCACTAGAGTAATTTGTAACAAATGGATATTTTATCAAATGACTAGTTTCTTCAAGACATGTTTCCTATCTTTTCTAGTTCAAAGGAAATAAGTTCAATTCAAATTCCTATCTTATAAGGTCATCATATTATTTTGTATTTGTGAATTAATTACATTCAAGTAATTTTTTCATAGGAAAATATGTAGTTGGCTCGTAGTTACACTTGTGATTTTTTCATGAAATATTTAAGACAAGTAGAAGCTGCTAAAGAACAATGACCAAGGGATTTATTCTTAAGGTTCTAGTTAGTTATTAAGTTATATTTATCTTGTGGCAGATTGACAGAGATGAACAACAAAGAATATTTAGATGGTCATGCTTTATGCCTCAGCAAGAAAGAGACACAAGAAGGTTTTCAAGGTGGGATGACAGAAGCTCCAAAAGAGGATATTGAATATTAATTTTGAACTTTCAGATGTTTGAATATTTCTTTGAATGCCATCACAATATTAGTTTGAATATTTCTTAATTAGATTATATGAATCTTTCTATCAATATTTTTGTATTCAAATTCTACAATCCACCATCAAAATGAACAAAAGAGAGAAGAAAATGATTAATCTAACTGAAATCTTTTCAAGCTATATGGAAAAGTTTGAATGAATGTTTCATGACAAATAGAGATATGATACATGGTTTAATTGTGTATAGATGGGACATAGCCATGGAAGGTAGTACAACATACAAAATCATAGACCAAATGATTGCTTACAGAAAAGCCCTAAATACTTGGGCAAATTGGGCAAATTCATAAGTAGATTTCAAGAAATCAATGGTATTTTTCAGCACCATGGCACCTTGTTATTCAAGGTTGGTCATCTTATATGATATTTATTTCTAATTTTACTCAACAAGTTTTAAATTTTCATTATCATGCACTGTAGTAAATCACACTGCATTATTCAGAGATATTATTTATTCATGAAAAAAAATCTATCATAATTTGATTGTATGAAACTTCTTTCCATTAATGTTGTCTGTCATACACCATGATCTATCATTAGAATAAAGAAGCATAATAATAGACAAAGAGAAGATCATAAAGTATGATTCATAACATTGGTAGAAATAATTCACACAATCAAGCTCTAAAATATTTTTCATGATTAATTTCAATCTGCACATGTCCACTTGAACTCTAGTTAACATAATTGGCATGATTTTGAAATAGATGTGAGAAAGATACAGAGCCTTTTAAAGCACATCTACATAAAATCCTCCATTACCTTTTCAGGTGTCAATACTAAAACAAGTTGTGAACAACACAAGTTTTCCTCTTGTTTTGTTGGATATAATAGGAATGTCCCAGCTACGCAAGGATGCACATTCCTCTAAATATGGTAGTGGTAGTGACTCTTCAATACGTTTCAATGTACTCTTTCTTGATAAAATTTCCTTCTACCACTTGGAATGAGTGATGGGATGGAAGTGTTGACTAGATGCTCAGAGCCAATATTATTCAATGGTATAAAATGTGGAAGAAAACTTAGATTATAGGTGTGCATCTTATTTCTTTCTTCTAAATGATTTCATTAGGTGTCTGTTTCCATATTTTAGAATAGTTGACATGACTGCAAATGGTGTCCTTCCTTTGTAAGGACACTGGTAAGTGATCTGTGTAACTCTTGAGTTTCTTAATTTTGAGTTGGAACAAAGGTTCCACTTCAAATTTGTTATCTTGTGGAAATATTTTACAAACAACTAATATTTTCTCTTATTAGAGATAGTTTGGAAACCAATACAATTAATACAAATTCCTTATTAAGGGGGATCACACTTATGTTGCAAATGCTTAAGTAGAACCCAAGGCCATCAGTTTTAGTTTCTAGGCTTACTATTTTTCCTCCAATTTTGGAGTGACATGAATATATCTTTTTTCTTTTTTCTTCAGGTTATAGATATGGTTATATAATATGAATATAATATGTTTTCAAGTTGTGCATATTAATACTAAATAATGTATTATGAAATTATCTTCTGCCACCCTCTTTTCCAAGGCAATTTTTTCATTAGGGCTGGTTTCTTTTTTGTTGAATGCATATTTTTGAGAATAGTATTTGAAAAGATTATGAAATGGTAAATATAATCTTTATGCTTTTTTTCCAGACACATATGTTTAGTTCTCTTCATTTTTGTGTAAATGATGAAAACGTTTATTGAACATCTACAGGAAATATTTTGTCTATGCTAATTATGCATGAAATCAAAGCTACTTCTATAATGTTTCTTAGTAGGCAATATAATTTTCAATATTATAGATGTTACTAGGAATTTGGAGCATTTTGTTAAAGAAATTAACCGAGCCTTATTTTTAACATAATTGTGGTTGAATAAATGATTGTTTAGTGTGTACAACTTTATTTGACCATCTTTTCAATTTTCTTTGTAGAAGTTTTTGGAAAGTGCCTAATTTTAGGCCACTCTTATAGTGATGATGATGATGAGCAGAAATATATTCTGTATAATTTTGTTTGAAATACATAGAAAAGGTCCTTGGATATCTGGATTCAATGACTTTTAGTTGACTGTATCTTGCCTTTTGTACAGGTACTGGTGTATTTCCTCCCATTTGACTTTTGTAAGTCATCCTGATGGATGCAACCTGGTTAATCTTTTGTTGTGATGGATCATGATTGTGACCATGAGTAGTCTACATTGTAGAGGTGATTTGATGTTTGTTTCTATATTAGTTGCTTTGATTATTCTTATGGCTGACTTATGAGATCATGATGTGATTTATGATTCACTGAGGTTTGTGTCAGTGTTTACCAGGATTGATGTGGTATCATGAGGTTGTTCTATGATTACCCTGAGATGTGTACAGAGATTGCACTATGTACTTTTTACCTGCTACCTTGGACTAGGTTCCTATAGAAATGGTTAGTCATGTTTATGACAGTATTTGCTTATGTTTTTTAAGTTCCTCATTGTTGTTTAAATGACCATTATTAAATTCTTAAATAATTGGAAATGGATTGTCCATGTTGGATTCATTGGTTATGTACTACAGATATTTACCTTGTTATGTTTTGGATTTGAGATATATTTGTTACTTATGTTATGTTTTACTTTTGAGATGACCTGAGGGTCAAATGTTATACCTTGATTTTAGTATCATAGATTTTAAACTACTATGTTGTCCATTTGATCATATTTGTATGATGATGCCATTTTGATATGACGGTGTGTTTTATGATGATATCTAGTTATTCGATATTTGGACATATCTCTAATTATGTTATGTGATGGATTTAATGCTATGGATATTTACTTCATTCCTGCATTTTTATGCTTTATGCGAATGTGAGTGATGTAAATAGATTATTTTGATATAATTAAATAAATGGTTAAATTAAGTGATTTAATGCATTTATTGTTTTGGCTATGTAATATATGCAACTGCACTTGATCGTGTTGTTTAGTGTGTAGGATTTATATCCTTGGCAATGGCACATGGAGTTAGTGATTCAATCATTCATATTTTACCAATGTCATCCCTGTATGATCGACATATCCTTATTTTAATTGTTTAATTAAACCTTTTAGTGATTATTAAATCCAAACTCATTTGCATTATGTGAATAGACTAGTGAGTGTGTCTGTGCATTTAGAGGTTCGCTTTGTCATGAAAGTTGTTAAGGAAATTTATGTGTTTTTGGGTTTTTGGGGTTTTTAATTGATTTATTTTAATTTCTAGCAGCTTTGCCATAGATGAATTCCTATTTATAGGAATAGCCTGTTTTTATTTGGGTCAATTCAGGGTTTAACTAGGTTGGGTAGTTATTTACCCTAATCGATTATTCACTTGAAAAGTGAATAAATATCCAAAAAGGAATTTAATTCCTCACTTATCACTTTTGAATTAGAAAGTTGGAGAGTAAAACCCAAAATCCTCTTCATGAGGATTTACTGTTTTGTTTGTTATGGGAGCTATGGGCATCGGATCGTCGTGAGATCAGACTCGTTCGATCCGGCTCAAGGAAACCTTGGATTGTTGCAATTTTAAGCTATTTTTGCGAGCTATTTATTTTATCGTTCAAATTCTCATTTTGCCCTTTTGGTTGTGAAGTAGGGCTTTCCCATTTTATTGTTTCGGCTTCGTTTCTACTTTTTTTTTTGTAGCCATTTGTTTGGAAGCTGAGAACTAGTGTTTCCCTCTATTTCTATATGCTAGTTCTACCTGGTTGGGTGGGTACGAACATTTCCTTATCTTTTGGGATGTGGGTTTGGAGTTTTGCATCGTTATGTTGGTCATTTTTGCATACAGTGTCCGAAATTGTTTATTTTTGGATTTTTGGGGGTTTTTGTACCCAAATGTCAAATAGGTTTTAATTTTGAATTTTTCCAAAATTTGAGATTTTTTACCTCGTTTTGCATGTCACCCTATCTTCTCAGGTTTTCTTGGCACAATGTGGGTCGTGGACCTAGATGATCTATTTGGATATCAGTCAAACACTATTGCACTTTTATGTTGCATTGGGATGCATGTCATACCCGTACTCTTGACTTTGTGTTTGGTTGAGTGATTTTATACGTGGTGTTATGGTTTCTTTTGGACCTTGTTATTGTTTTGTGGACACTAGGATTTGTGTAGAATCCATGCTCCCAGATTGAGGCCGATTGAGTGATTTCATGATGTTTGGTCTTGTTGCATCATTAGGATTCGTGTAGAATCCATACTCTTGGATTGAGGCTGGTTGATTGATTTCATGATGTATGGTTTTATTGGCTTTGGGATTCATGTAGAATCCCTCCTCCTGAGTTGTTTTTGATTGCATGATCTTTTGCATTGTGTTCTCATCTAGCCCTTGTGTTTTGATCTTCATGATGGTGGTGCACCACACATGAGTACGTACATGTACATTTGTTGGGTGACTTGCGAGGCCCGATCTTCCATGTTACTTTCAGAAGTTATGATCATTGGAGTTGGGATGGGAGTATGCATGCCCACGGGTACTTGTCATAGGATGAGCATGGGTAGGGTAGGGTATCATATGGAGGGGGCTCCTATCTTGCAACCTGGCGATCATGACGCCATAGGTATGGTAGAGGGAGTTTTAAATGAGTGATAACTAAATAAAATGTGTGAGTGGTAATAAAACTTAAGATAATAAAATGTATGTGCCGAGCCTTTCCATTGAGGGATGTTGTATCCGCATGATCTAAGCTTGGGCTTGTCAATGCCAAGCAACTCTCCATGATGTCAGCCCCTACTTAGTAGCCTATTGATTGTCTGACCAGGACCTATACTCCTTGCAATGTCTTAAGTTATTGGTTACAACCATCATACTAGCTGGCATGACTGTTAGCCATGGATGTTGTTTTGTGTGTTTGTGGTTGGATCATTATCTCCATCAGCACAAGGGGTGTAGAATTACAGGTGCCACATGGTTGGGAGGCATAGCTACCTTCACCACTTCTAGGGACCAATGTACAAAGATAGTCTTTTATCCTAGTGTGACTGTTGTTGGATGTTTTCGCTTAGTACTTTGGGTTCCAGAGTATGTTTTCTTTTGATTTATGCTTTCATTGGAATGCTTGGATATCATATTTAGATGATGTTAGTTTATTTGACGCATTCCCATATTATGATGTTTAGCATATGACTAGATGATGTGAATTGTTGTATTGGATTATCTTTTGCTTATTGGATTAGCATGTTAGATTTTCTTATTATGGTGATTAGCATGTGATAGGTGATGTTATCTACTTTGTATGATTATCTTATGCTTTACTACTAGCATGTTAGATTTCCTTATGCTTATATTATAGCATGTTTTAGTAGTGACGTCCCTATTACAATAGTACCGATGATTTGATTGATGGCTTGGGATATTATGTACTAGGGATGGCTAGGATCCATGATGGTCTTATGATGCTATTGATAGTTGAGAGGAACCATGTACTTAGTTTGGTTGTTCAGTTATTGCGATGTTACTTTTGTGACTATGATTTTGCTTTCAGTATGTTCTTTACTATTATGGTTTAGATGGATAGATGTTCTTCTTTCTTGATGTTTATTCACTTGAGTGTTCATTACTTGATTTATGTGGATTCAATACTTCCTAATGTGGAGGTTTTCATGTTTTTATGCTATTTTTTCTTTCTCTATTGTTGTGCTGATGTGTTTTCTCATGTGGAAAGGTAGTTCCTTGTGCGAGAACATACTTCCTCATGTGAGAATGTATTTCCTCGCTCAAGGATGCAAATCCTTGCGTGGTGTGTAGTGAATCCTCATGCAGAGCCATGCACCTTCTCACATGTAGTGATGCAAAGTCTCATGCAAAACTTGGGACCAGTGCACTTCCTCGTGCGAGAGACAGGGGTAGTTAGGCTTGGCCGAAGAAGTTTTGGTTGTTGGTTTTGGACACCTTATTGGATTTCACACCTTTCCAATTCAAAATAGTCTTCCTATGGGGTTTAAAATATATCATTTAAGTATAAGGTCCTTATACTTAAGATATATTTTAATAGATTCAATGAATCTTTTGAGATAGGTTTCAGACCTCTTTGAGATAAGATAGACATTCTAGGAAATTTTAGGGCTTTAGAAATTTAGACTTAGCCAAATTTTAGGGCTTCAAGATTTTAGACTTAGCCAAATTTTAAGAGTCTGCATTCTACCCTAGCATGGTGTTTTGTTGATGAGTGGTCATTTCTTCAAGCCCTCATTGGTTGTTGTTGGCCTTGGTTTGTGTGTGTCTGTTTGGTGGTGGCATTTGGAGATTCATCGGTTGCCAAGATTATGGTGAAGTCTTTCATTGCAATCTATGTGATCACTATATGATGTTTTCATGTGCATTCATACTTGTAAAAACAAAATATCTTGGCTTGTATTGAATCCTTGTTCCAAGGATCTCTGGGTGGGGCATTACAATTGGTGGACAAAATATTTATGATAGAAGGTTTGCAAGTTGGTCATTGTCCACTCTATTATAATTTATTACTTCACTTTGAACGTAAAATCATATTGTTAGCATTTTAATTGATTTTTTATCTTTGCAGATGATAATTTTTGGTTAAAACATGAGGGACCTAGAATTATTTTGATGGAAAATGCTAGTGCAGATACTAATGGATCTCATTTTTTCATTACTTTTGTTGTAGCACCTCATCTTGATGGGTATTTACTTGATGCTAATCTTATAGTCATTCAGGTTCAGGTTATGTTTTTCTTTTTATAAATTTATAAATTTTATAAATTTTAGTTTTATAGCAACTTGGGTCTATGTGTGAGCATTAACTTCAAAGTTTTAGCTTATGGATTGCATTCTGTCTACATGTAAGCATAAATAATAGATTGAATTCTTATAGTAATGAGGAATATTTTTAATGAAATTCTATTTAGGGTGTTTACACTGTGAAAGCCATATTGGATTTTATTTAATAATTAGACGAATGCATGGGTTGGCTTAATCTTCATTCCTTAATCATTAATCATTTAATGGAGGCCTTGTGTTTCTAGGAGCTTCAATCATTTTATGAATATGATATTAAGCATGGTTGGTACCCTCTATTTTGTGTGTGGACATATGTCAGCCATGTCGGCCATATGTCAGCCACAATGTCAGCCACAGTACTTTCCTGATCAGTCACCACAATCTAACAATCTCTCACTTAGGGACTAATCAATCTTCACACTAAACAATAATCTCCCACTTGGAGACTGATCCTGTAGCTATGCTGCTACCACATGGGGTTCCCACTAGATCAAACCACCCTAGACTTTGTTGTTCTTTTATTAATGTTTAGTCTAGAAGACCAATCGAAGCTAAAGAGGATTTTAGCTTCTCCCTTGTTACTACTTTTGTCAAAATATCTACTAGATTGTCATTTGTATGTATCTTATTTAGCTTTAACTATCCATCCTCCAAAACTGACTGAATAAAATGGTACCACAACTGTATGTGTTTGGTCTTTGAATGCAGAGTTGAATTCTTTGTAAGATGAATGGCACTTTGACTATCTGTAAACAAATAATTATCCCTCTAAGGGTATCCCAATTCTTCCAAGAATAATTGAAGCCATATCATCTTTTTGGTTGCCTCTATAGCAACTACATACTCTGCTTCTGTAGTGGATAAAGCATTAACCTTCTGTAACCTAGAAACCCAGCTCACAGCAGCCCCACCAACATTAAAGACATTACCTGTAGTACTCTACCTCATATCAATATCCCCTACCAAATTTGAGTCAACATAGCCCTGTAAATCAGTAGTAGAGCCCCTAAAGTGTAAACACTTATTGAATGTTCCTCTCAAATATCTGAGAATCCATTTGACGACATTCCAATGCTCAATTCCTAAATGACTCATATACCTGCTAATGACTCCCACTGCATGTGCAATATCTGGCCTAGTACATACCATAGCATACATTAAGCTTCCTACAACTAAAGCATAGGGTACCTTAGACATCCTATCCTCCTCTTCTTGTGTCTTAGGACACATCTCCTTAGTCAACTTCAAATAACCAGGTAAAGGTGTGTTGATAGATTTAGCATTCTCCATAGAGAAACGTTGCAACACCTTCTCCACATAATCAACCTGAGATAGTGTCAATGTTCTATTCTTCCTATCTCTACAAATCTTCATACCAAGGATTTTTTTTGCTACCCCCAAACCCTTCATAGTGAATGCATGTGTTGATTGGCATTTTAGCCCCTTAATGTGATCCATGTTAGACCCAAGTACAAGCATATCATCAACATATAAACATAAAATAATGTAGTTGTCATCATCCAACCTCTTAAAATAAACATAATGATCTGAATGAAACCTATTATATCCATGCTCATGCATAAAACTATCAAATTGCAGATACCATTGCCGAGGTGCTTGCTTTAAGCCATTTAAACTTTTCTTCAATTTGCACACTAAGTTCTCCTTACCTTTGACCACAAATCCCTGTAGCTAAGCCATATATATCTCTTCATCCAAATCCCCATGAAGAAAGGTTGTTTTAACATCAAGTTTCTCTAAATGAAAATCTACAATAGCCACAAGACTTAAAATAGTATGGATAGAAGTCATCTTAACAATAGGAGAAAATATCTCATCAAAATCAAGGCCCTTTTTCTATGCAAATCCTTTCACAACTAACTTGGCTTTGAATCTTTTCTTACCTCCTTCCTCTTGTTTCAACCACTAAATCCACTTATTATGTAAAGCTCTTTTACCTACAGGCAACTTGCACAAATCCCATGTCTTATTTTTCAGCAAAAAGTCCATTTCATCTTTCATTACAGACTCCCATTGAATCTTAGTATCCACCTACACAGCTTCATCATAACATTCAGGTTCACCAACATCAGTAAGTAAAATTGAATACAAAGAGGGGGAGAATCTTTTTGGAGGTCTAATATGCCTTGTTGACCATCTAACATTCACCGATGTGTGTGGTATTTGTTGTTGCGATTGTTGCACATCATGAGGAATGGCTGGAACATCAACTTTTGGATTATCATCCAACATTACATAATCATCTTCTTTCTTCTCATGTTGTTGCAATAGATCTTTGTACAACACATTCTCATTGAATATGACATCCTCACTTCTTACAATTTTATGATTTTTAAAATCCCAAAGCCTATAACCAAATTCATTAATGCCATATCCAAAAAATGCACATTTCTTTGCCTTAGCTTCTAGCTTGGTTTTGTTTTCAGAGTCTATGTGAACAAATGCTTCACAACCGAAGGTTTTGAGAAAAGAATAACTCACCTTCTTATTAGTCCATGCTTCCTCTAGAATACCATATATAGCCCAAAGGAGTAGAGGGACCTCTATTAATCAAATATACAACAGTATTGATAGCCTCCACCCACATGTGTAAGGGAAACCCAACATGCAACCTTATGCTCCTTGCGCACTCCATTATAGTCCTATTCATGTGTTCAGCCACTCCATTTTCCTATGGAGTCCTTGGAATAGTTTTCTATCTATGAATACCATTAGTGGAGCAATAATATTCAAATTCATGACTGCAATACTCACCACCATTATCAAATCTGAGACATTTTAATTTCTTACCAGTCTCATTTTCAACCAAGCATTTCCATTGCTTAAAAGTTTGAAATACATCAAATTTCTATCTAAGGAAATAAACCCATACTTTTCTAGTTGCATCATCAATAAATATAACATAATAATGAGAATCACCAAGGGAAGATACTTGAGTTAGTTCCCATACATTAGTATGCAAAAGTTCTAATTTCTCCTTTTTGTTTTCCTTCCCAATCTTCACAAAACTCACTCTTTTTTGTTTTCCATACACACAACTTTCACGAAAATCCATATTAACACATTTTAGACCTGGAAAAACTTTCTTTGAATGAAGTACTTTCATACCTTTCTCATTCATGTGCCCAAGTCTATTGTGCCACAACGCTATATCAGAATCTACAATGGCTATTTGTTCTCCCTGCTCAATTGCAGCAATTGTTCCTAAACATTCATTTTTCTCTGAAACAATTAAAGTAGAAGGAACAATATGACCTATAAAAAGATATAAGGTGCCTACTTTCAAACCTTTTTCTACTACAAGGGAACCTTTTGAAACCTTCCAATTTTTATCATTTATAGTAACTACACAACCCTCATCACCGAGTTGCCCTACTGAAATTAAATTCCTACTCAGCCTTAGAACGTGCCTTACCTCATGTAGTAGCCAATGATTCTCATTGTATAACTTAATCTTAATTTTTCCCTTTCCAACAATCTGATAGGGTTCATTATCCCCCAAATAAACAAGCCCAAAATCCCCTTGGACATAATCAATGAGATAACCTCTATGAGGTGTAGCATGAAATGAAGCACCAAAATCTAAAACCCATTTATCATCAACACTTTCTAAATATAGAAGCAAAGCATCCTCTTTGGATTTTTTACTTACCACATTTTCCTCCTTGTCTCCATCTAGTTTATCTCCTTTATTTTTCTTTTGATTCTAACAATCTTTCTTTTAATGACCTGGTTTCCCACAGTACCAGCAATCATTTGGTCCTCTCAATTGAGACCTCCTCCCCTTTGACTTTCCTCTTGATTTTCGATGATTTCTAGAGTTACTTCCTCTCTTAGTCATTCTACCCCTACTTTGTGCATTCAAAGCACTTCCTAATGTAGATCCACCTGAGGATTTTCTACGAGTTTCCTCACTCAAAACAATACCGATCACATCTTCACATTTTTGGGTACTAGATCCAGGAACAAAATTACTCATAGCCATTACCAAGTCATTCTAGCTTTCAAGCAAAGAACACAAAATCAAGAGAGCCCTAATTTCTTCATCAAAATTGATACCCATAGAAGATAACTGACTAGTAATAGTACTAAACTCATTTAAATGATCTGCAATAGATCCACCTTCTACCATTTTCATATTAAATAAATGCTCCATGAGAAATACCTTGTTTGAAGCAGAGGGCTTTTCATACAGTGTCGCTAGGGTTTTCATCAACTCTTTTGTCATCTTCACTTTTGTAATATTAAATGCCACCAATGGTTCCAAGCATAATCGAATGCTTTCAAGTGCATTTCTATCTAAAAGATCCCATTCATCATTTGACATAGATCCCTGATTCTTGGCTTTACCTTCCAATGGCTTCCATAAATCCTTCTAATAAAGATAGTCTTCCATTTGCATCTTCCATAACTAGAAGTTCTGCCCATTAAACCTGTCAACCCTTAGCTTACCCTCATCTACCATTGCTCCCACTCAACCATGAGACTTTCCTACAGAGGATAACTGAAAAATAACCTTGCTCTGATACCACTTGTTAGGATTAAACCACGAGTAGAAATAACAATTACATGCAAATATAACCAATAACAGAAAAATAATAGATCACACAGAAAAGAACACAAGGCACCAAGATTTAATGTGATTCACCCAATCCCTGGGCTACATCCACCAAATAGCAAGTCCAATATTATTACGATCCAGTGATTACAACTTGATTACAATCTGTAATCCCTTACAACTCAATATTGTAATCCCTTACAACTCAATAGCGCCACAAGAACTAATTTTGCATCACAACTTAATGAAAAATACTTAACCCTAAGCCCTTTTATACAAGTAATTTTATGTCGCTTTAGGGTTACAACATGTTGGCCATATGTCGGCCACAATGTCGGCCACAGCCCAAAAAAAAATTTCCAAAGAATTTATGAAGTATGTACAGTACTTTCCTAATTAGTCACCACAATCTAACATTGTTAACGAGTCATAATATAAAAAATGTATAATAGTTTCATCCATATTTTCATTATGTAATCCAATACATTTATACGCATAATAGTTTCATCCAAACCTTGCCTTGACTTCTCTATATATTTCTTCGAGGCTCCATCTCACTCAAACCATCAAATAAGCATTAGAATTCATTGTTCGACATTTTTAAACCTTAAATGGGATTTATTTTGAATAGCCACATCAGAAACCTTTATCTATAGAAATGTTGTTTCTTCGTTTGATGTTTCATATATAGCTATAGTTACAACGGTTAGGCTTCATGAGTTAGGATACACTACATCGATCATAGTATGGTCAAAAGAGATTTTCGGTACTATATCACTATAGAATATAGCAAACTCTTCTATCGCTATATGGAGAAGGCCTAATCTTGACATAGCGATGAGCGATGAGGAAAGTATATTGCGATGACATATAGCGATCTCTTTTATTGCTATGTGAAGAAATTGCAAAAATAATATAGCAATGAGTGATAAAGGAGGCTTATCACTATAAGATAAAGTGATCATCAACAAATAAAAAAAATATATAATGACTACAACAATGAGCAATAGGGATATTGTATCGCTATAATTCATGGCAATAAGTATTTTTAGTGATAAAAAAGTAGGAGATATCACTATAGAATATAGTGAACTCTTCTATCACTATATGGAGAAGGTCCAATCTTGACATAGCAATGAGCGATGAGGAAAGTATATCACTATGACATATAGCAATCCCTTTTATCGTTATGTGAAGAAACTACAAAAATAAATAGCAATGAGTGATAAAGGAGGCTTATCACTATAACATATAGCGATCATCGAAAAATGGAAAATAAATATAATCATTATAGCTATGAGCGATAGAGATGTTGTCTCACTATAATTCATGGAAATGAGTGTTTTGAGTGATCAAAAAGGAGATATTGCTATAGAATATAGTGATCCAGGTGGATTTTTAAGACCTCAAAAATTCAGCCCACTTAGAATCTCCCAAAATGGCATCAATGTATAGAGCATGATGAAATGTTCCCAACAGAATTTGAAGTGCATCAAAAAGAGTTTGTTTGCTCAAGATATGCTTGGTCAAAGTTTGGGTCAAACTAGTGAACTAGGGTTTGACCAAAATGGTGAAATTGGGCCATCTCAAAAGTGGTCAAAAATGGGTCTTAAATTAAATAGCCCATCAAGAGCTTTCAAATGGCATTCGTTTCATAAAAAATGAAGTTCATATGTGAAAGTTACGGTCATTTGAAATTGGAGGAAAAATGCAAATTCTAATGATGTCATAATGATATCATCATCCTCATTTTAAGCTCTTAATAATAGAACAAGTTTTCAAATAAAGTATAAATATAATATGTGGTTAATATGAACCATATATTATTATGATTGTTATTTGTTAAGGGGTTGGTTTATTTTGTATGGCTTAAAATTATAAAAGCTAAAAAGGGAGGTTATTTACTTAGATATGATTTTGGATGGGTTATTATATTTTTGATATTATAATGTAAGTCCAAAATTATAAGGGCCATTCTTTTCAAGGATAGTAGTAAAATTGGGAGATTTGGGTTATTTGGTTATTTTAAATAAGGAAAATAGTAAGTATATTGGTTATATGGTTTTAAGCCAAATATAGCCAATATCAAGTATAAAAGGGGAATTATTTTCCTTTGAAAGAAAAGCCTAAAGAGGGGAAAAATCTAAGGAGAAAATTCTTGTAAGAAGAGAGAGTATTCTTATTTCTTAAATTCTTGGAGAGTTATTTTACTCTTGATAAAGAGTTTTGGGGAAGTAAGAGTTTTTCTTGTAAGTAAGCTAAGTGATATCTTGAGAGATAAAAACTTGGCGAGTTTCTTGAGAGAGTTTTTATGACTTTTAAAGTCATTTTTGTAAAGGCTTAATGCCCATTGAAAGAGAGTTGCAATTTTATTGCTTAGCATTATAGAAAGTGGCAAAGGAGCTAGGCACAAACATGTTGCTAGCAAGTTCCTGTCATTGCAATGTGGAAGCAAGAAATAGATTGTAACTCCATGGAAGACCATGGTGATGTATGAATTTTGCATCATAATAATGGTAACGATCTTGTGAGTTTGCAAATTCGGAGACGTAGCCAAAGTCTGGTGAACTCCAAAATCAAATCCTTTGTCTCTTGTTCTTTTTGATGCATGTTTTGTCTACTTAGTTATTTTTCGCATTTCTAAGTATTATTTTCTTAGTTCACAAGCAACATTAGTATTGATCTTCATTTTAAATCTGTATCCTATTGAATCTTAAAATTGTAAGTGATGCATAACAAAGAGTTTACAGATCATATAGCGAACTCTTCTATCGCTTTACGGAGAAGGCCTAATCTTGACATAATGATAAGTGATGATGAAAGTATATTGCTATAACATATAGTGATCCCTTTTATCTCTATGTGAAGAAACTACAAAAATTATATAGTGATGAGTGATAAAGGAAGCTTATTACTATAACATATAGTGACCATCAACAAATGGAAAACAAATATAATCATTATAGTGATGAGCAATAGAGATGTTGTATCACTATAAATCATGGTGATTAGTATTTTTGGTGATCGAAAAGGAGGAGATATCACTATAGAATATAGAAAACACTTCTATTAAAAAGAAGGAGATATTGCTATAGAATATAGCAAACTCTTCTATCGAAAAGGAAGAGATATTTGCATAAGTCATGGTGATGAGTGTTTTTGGTGATTGAAAAGGAGGAGATATCACTATATAATATAGAATATTCTTCTTTCAAAAAGGAGGAGATATCACTATAAGTCATGGTGATGAGTGTTTTTGGTGATAAAAAAGGAGGAGATATCACTATAGAATATAGCAAACTCTTCTATTGAAAAGGAGGAGATATCACTATAGAATATAGCAAACTCTTCTATTGAAAAGGAGGAGATATCACTATAATTCATGGTGATGAGTGTTTTCAGTGAGCGATACAGGAGGAGATATCACTATAATTCATAGTGATGAGTGCTTTTGGTGAGCAATAAAGGAGGAGATATCACTATAGAATATAGCAAACTCTTCTATCAAAAAGGAGATATAAGTTATGGCAATGAGTGTTTTTAGTGATAAAAAAGGAGGAGATGTCAGTATAAGTCATGGCAATGAGTGTTTTTGGTGAGCGATAAAGGAGGCTTTTCACTATAACATATAGAGATCATTAGCAATTTGGTCAAATTTTGACCAAAGCAAAAATTGGTCAAATTTTTGACGATAAAAATAGAAACAAAATAATTTGTTAAAAATTCAACCAACATGAGTTAAAATTTTGACCAATTTTCATTGAAAAATGAGTCAAAATGTAGTAGATATCGAAGTGGACTTAAGCTTGAGTCAAGAAGGCATAAATCATGCCTTGATTTGTGCAAGTGATTTGGAGAGGGAATTTAGACATGGATAAGGGGGTGATGTGTATTAGCTAAGAGGGGTGATGTGACTCTATTGAGGGGGTGATGTGGCTAGTGGATGAATTTGTTAGAAAAAATGGTTGGTGGAGTTTACTTGCACATGAGTTGGGTTCGGCTAACTATTGGGTTGGAGGGTTACTTTGTGGTTGAGGGATTTAATTAATTCAATTAATTAAATAGAGAGGAGATTTAAGATTAAATTAAATTGGTTGTGCATTTATTTAATTTAATAGAGGAAGGGGGAATTAATTAATTAATCAAACTATTATTTATCATTTAATTTATTAATCATACTATTATAAATTAACTAAATTAATTTAAAAAGGGATGACATAAATTAATTTAGTATCTAATAATTAATATTTAATGCCTTGGAAGATTAACATTAAATAACATTAACATTGATCACAACATATGCGAAAAATGGCAGGAAAAGTGAAAATTGTGAAAAGTAGGAAAAACAAAATAGCAAAATGTAGTACCTATACCAAAAACTCAAATAAAGTTAACCCTAATACCTAATGGAAGAGTTGCCCATGAATACCTAGCATTCTAATAAAATCGTGAAACCTCCCACCACTAGCATACTACAAGAAGGAATAGATCCCACTCAGAAACCAATTTGAAGCACTCATAGAGTGGCATGAGGAGTGAAATGAGGAAATTACTAAACAAAACTATAAGCAATCTAGGGAACCTCCTCAATTCTCAAATCCTCAAACACACGAAACAACTAATAATCAAAGGCACACTGAGGAAATTGGATGGGAAAAAGTTCATTCTAAAAAGGAGATTAGAAATCAAAAGTTGAAATACATAAACCCCAGGGACCTTCAGAGAAAATTGGAACAGAGCAAGAGCGAAAGAGATGAAGAAAGAAATTTTAAAAAGGTAGACTTCTATGAGAAAAAGGAATGCGCAATCACCCAAGGAGTTTTTGAACAATGCAAACTTTGATAGTGATACAAAGAAAGGGCAAGCCCTAACTAGCTCAAAATATCCTGCCCCACAAATCGTTCCTAAACCCTATAAAGTTTCAGATGTAAATAATGTTCTCGTTCACCCTAGACCTAGTAATCATTTAAATCTTATCCCTAATCTATCTATTATAGATTCTAAGACTACATTAAACAAACCCTTATTCCAATTAAGTTAATTCCCCTCTTTTAACCCTAGCATAGTAAATATTCAGCTACAAATTTGCCAGAAAATTGACACAAAGGCAGTCCCTACCTTCATCATTAGCAACAAGATTAGCAAAGATAGATAGTTTGACTATGAAGAAAGGGGTTTGTCTATAGTATGGACCGAGCCAAATGTAAAATGATCAAAATGATTAATTGGTTCAATTTATTGGACCCCAAACAGGTAAGTACAACTTTTCTCTTAGAATCTTTAGTCTTTTTGTATTGTACAAATTTAATTATTAGGGCATCTTTGCTTAAAAAATCTATCAATTTCATAAGTGGATACAGTCTAAACATTCTAAAATGGAAACCTAACTTTAATGAAATCATGGTGAGCTCCCTAAATCTTCCAATATGGATAACATTAAATAACATCCCAGCTGAATTACACGACATCAACATTATCATTCAAATTAGAGAGTTATTAGGAGGGATTAAAGGGTATGAACCTCACCATATCAAATCTACATCAGTAAAACTCTTAATTACTCTAAAACCAGAACTCTATAATCAATAATTTATCAAAATCATCACAAATAGATCAATATATAAGATTAAATTCTCTATATATCAAGGGAAGATTAGATCCATGAAATATCTCAAAGATAGGACAAGGGTGGCAGCAAGCAATTCAAATTTTGAGAAAATCAGTTTGGATATTTGTGTAGAAGAACAACACCTAGAGTTGGATGCAAAAGAACATCACAATTATAAAAAAGAGAGGAGAGATTAGACAAAAACTAATAATAGATAGCCTTCTTAGACCCATAAATAGTGAGATAGAAGAGGGTGAGATTACATAACCAAAGGTCATTCAAAGTGTTCTCAAAAGCATAGAAAAGAAATCTAGAAAATCAGAGGAAGCAAACATCAATCAGATTTCATAGATTAAATATAAGGAAGGATTCAATCTACTAAATGCACTGAGTATAAAAGTGGCAAGCTTGTAGAAATAGTGCACTCAAATATAGAAATGATGAAAATTGAGGAAAATATTTGGAGTATTAAAGAACTCAATGAAGAAATTACACTCAAAATTAATGACACCATAGATCAAATAGAGATTCTTCAACAAGAAAAGGAACAAGCAAATAGCAATGGAAATTAAAAAATCAGAAATTGAAGAATCACAAAATAAAAATAAAGAAGAGGAAAAATAACAACTGCAAAAGAATCAAAACATGAAGAAGGATGGCTCGGTTTTTTAGAACAAGCATGCGTAGATTCTTCTTCAGAATGAGGAAAGTACCAAAGTGATTGAAGATATTGAAAATGAATGGATTTTTACAAAAAGGAACTCTCCAAGCATAGAGAAAGTAGAAAAAGAAATAGTAGACACAATTCCACTAGCATTAGCAGCTCAATGGAGTAATATTACTATAAAAAAAAAGAGCCAAAAAATGGAGCTATAAATTCTAGGAAACTCCTGCCAATGGAATTGATCCCTTTGAAGTAAGAGCCAATGAGGGAACACAAAAGAATGAAAAACCATAAACTTTATCTCTAGTAGAAGGAGAAGCATTCTTAAAAACTCCAAATATCCAAAGGCAAAGCACAAGTCAGGATCAAGAAGAATATAGTGAAAAAGGAATTTGGCAAAATTGGGAAGAATATGGAATTATGATGGATCCATAACAAAACATTGACAAAGAAGAATCCATAGAAGGGGGAATATAAATTGAGGAAATTATAGAAAAGATGAGAATCAGATTGATTTAGTAGAGTAGATAATTAAAGAATTAGAAGAAGAAAAGGAAAATGAGGAAGCAATAAGCATCAATAATGCTCAAAATAATCTAGAAAATATGGGTATTGCAGTTAATTGGGAAGGCATCAAGACACCAAAATGTGGCAAACAAAAGTCAAAACAAGGAAGGAAATCACTAGAAGAACTAAGAGAGATAGATGGTTAGGCTAAAGAATAGAAAAAACTTGTACAAATTCTAAAAGTTGGGAAGCGGAAGAGCCTTCCCATGTCAATATGAGGATTACAACATGGAATTCTAGAAGCCTTAATGCCTCTAGAAAAAAATGCTTATTCAAGAGAAACCTATCTCTCTTTGAATCTAAATTTATACAGATACAACAAACTAAACTTAACAAAGAAGAAGGAATCAAATTAGGAAAGAAACTTGGAAGTTGGAAAATAGTCTTACAAGAACCAAGAGGAGCATCAAGAGGGATAAGAATAATATGGAATTCGAGGAGAATAGTCTTAGATATGATATTCTCGAATCACAACTGGATGGGATATAGAATAAAGAGTATCAAGAATCATCTCCAAATTATTCTAATCAATGTATATGGGACAACACAGATAGAAAATAAGAATTTGTTATGGGAAAAATTAGTATATTTATGAGATACTATCACAAGGAAAACATATTTATAGGTGGGGATTTTAATGTTATTTAAATATGGATAAAAAAGTGGGGGAATTAAGCACATCACACAGGCAATAATAGACTTTAAATGTGGATAGAGAATAAAAAGCTTCTAGATATTCCAACCATAAATGGAACTTATACTTGGAATAATAGAAGAAAAGACTTCACCTACATTGCACAAAATTTGGATAGATTCTTGTTCAAAGGATAATTAAGAGAAATAGATATGGTTCTTCAGTCAGCTATCCTACCTATAGCAGGGTCATATCACTATCTAGTAAGAATTGAATTAACTAAATCTATTAGAACATCTATAAATCCCTTTAAATGTGAAAAAATGTGGTTTTTAGATACTAATTTCATGGAAAATATAAAGTTATGGTGGATAGAGGGAAATTTCCAAGGATAAAAAATGTATTGCTTCATCTCTAAGATGAAACTAATTAAAGAAAATATCCTACAGTGGAATAAAACACATTTTAATAACATATTCAAATAAAAATTAGATAATGAAGAAAACCCAAAAGCTTTAAACAATGATGTTATAAAGAAAGGAATGGATACTGAAAAATATTTAAAAGAAAAAGAACTACTAACAAAACAAGAGGAAATATTGGCAAAAGAAGAGATTTTCTAGAGACATAAATCATGAGAAACATGGTTTGCAAAAGGGGATCATAACACAATTTTTTTTCATAATAATATTATTTTTAACAGATCTTTAAACAAAATTATGAAGATCAAGGATAGAGAAGGAAACATAACTGAAAATCTGGTGAATATAGCAAAAGCATTTGTGGATTATTTCAAAATCTTCTAAATAACTATGACTTTTTGAATATGAAAGCTCAAGAAAAGATGATAGAAAACATCCCGAAGCTGGTCAGAATAGAAGATAATAAATTACTTAATAAAACCCTATCCTTAGAAGAGATTAAATATGTACTTTTTAGTCTTAAAATTGATAAATTTCCAAGACCAAATGGCTTTCATGCTTTCTTTTATCAAAAATGTGGGGACATAATTGGGTTAGAACTATGGGAAGCCATAGAAGCATCCAGAAATGGTGGATCATTACTAATAGAGATCAATCATACCTTCATTGCTCTTATCCCTAAAAAAGCTTCTGCAAAAGTACCTGGGACTTTAGACTTGTAGCTCTATGTAATACTATGTATAAAATCTTCTCAAAATATTTGGGTCATCGTCTCAAATTAATCCTTCCTATACCCATATCAGAGGAAAAAAAATGTTTTGTACCTGAAAGATCCATTTTAGATGGTATAATCATCATTCAAGAAATGATTCATTCAACAACTAGAAACAAAGAGGCAAGCATCTATATGAAACTGGATATACAGAAAGTGTATGATATGGTGGATTGGAGATTCTTATGTAAATCATTAGAAGCTTTTGGATTTTCACACCAATGGATTAACGTTATCTTCAAATGTATCTCAACTCCTAAAATTTCACTCCTCATAAATGGAATCCTGGAGGTTTCTTCAATATATCAAGAGGTATTAGACAAGGATATCCTATATTGCCATTTATTTTCATCGTTATGGCTAAAGCTTTTGAGAGATCAATAAAATAAACACAGATAGAAGGTAAAATTAAAGGCATAACTATTGTAGAAAATATGCTTAATATCACACACCAACAATTTGTTGATGACACAATACTATGAGGAAAAAGCTCTTTGGTAGAAGCCCAAAACTTTAAAAACATCATACACCAGTATATGGAAGTGTCGGGTCAAAAATTAAATGTAGAAAAATCTAAAATTTTCTTCATTAACATAAAAATAGAACTTCAAATCCAAATTTATAATCTTATGGCATATAAAAAGTATCATTCCCTTGCAAATACTTGGGTAGAGTTAGAAAAAGGTACATGACTCAATAAAGGATGGAATAGTATTTTAGAAAGAATTGACAAGAAAATAGGAAGTTGAAAAGGAAAATGGTTAACTAAGGCAGGAAAAGCTACAAAAATTAAAGCAATTCTATCATCAATTCATACTTATCAAATTCCATGTCTCCCAATGTCCAAACAAGTGAATAAAAGTCTAGAAGAAAAACTTAGAAGTTTATTTTGGAAAGACTTGGACAAACAAAAGCAATTGGCATAAATAAAATGGGAAAATATTAACAAACCCAAAGAGTTAGGGGGCTTAGGGATAAAAAACCTCAATTGACAAAATGAAGCTTTAGGAGAAAAGTTGGTATAGCGGATATATCAAGAACATGACCAAAAATGGGCAAAAATCCTCTACAAAAAATACTTAAATGAAGAGGATCCCACATCCCTTTTTAGAATGTAAAATTTACCTAAAGGATCAAAAAGTTGGAGCTTTATAGTAAAATGTCAATCACTTATAAGTAAATATGTAACTTGGGATATAGGTAAAGGTGAGGAAACACTATTTTGGGAAGATTCATGGGATGGACTTCCCCACTAGATAGCCTAAACATCCATGTGAATGTTAAAAACACTTTAGTAAACTCATGGGGATCTATGGTAAGCAACTGTAACCAACATTGGGAGGTAAACGAGTGTAGAAACTTAAAATTGTCCTAAACACTATATTAATTAATTTGATATTTTCCTTGACACTATAATTGATTATTTATTAATTAATTATATTTATCATATCCTTCTAATTATGTAATTAAATTTATTTAATTAAATAGGTTCACTTCCCTAATGTATTTAAATTTAATTTGAATACATCCCCTCTAATATGTTAAATTTGTTTAATGCATAGTGCTCCATAAATCCCCTTTTAAGTAAATTCTAATTTATTTAATTTCCCTCACTTTATTAAATTATATAATCCTATGATTAAATTAAAACCTATTTGATTTAATCTTAATCCCACCTAAAACCTAGCCTACCACCCATTTTTGTCATCCTTTTAAGCCTACCACTTGCTAAATCCACTTTATTAATGTAAAGCTCCCTCTTAAAAACCCTTTTAGCCCCTAAGTTGTTGCTCACACATGTGTGAACAACTCAATCCCTAGGAGCCCCCCTTTCATTAACTCCTCTAAAAAGACTCTTACACCCCTTTAGCCTCATTCCTTTCCCCAAGGTTTCTCACATGTGTGAGCACACCTTGAGCCATCTAAATCATAAAAGACTTATGTTTAATTTTACATGGCATGTCCTTTAGCCCATGTGTCTCCCTTGTGGTACCTATGTGGATGTCACATAGATGCCACCTCCTGAAGGTCTCCCTCAAGCCTATAAATAGAGCCCTTGTCTCAAGCATTTTTTATCTCCTCTATTGTATTATTATCATGTTAATCTAGAGCTAGAGCTTTCTTAGAGATTTTCATGCTTAGAGCTAATCTTTCGTAGTTGTTTGCATTGTTTCAATTCCTAGTTCTTGCATATTTTCATGGTAGCATAGAATTATTAGTTTAATTCATTTGATCCCATTTCTACTTCACATACTTTGGAATCCTTTTGAGGTTGGCTTACTCATAGCCATTTCTCAAAGGTATTCTACATACATTTTAGAATAGATTCATATTTACATTCTTGCATTCATTCGAACAAACTTGACAAGATTCAATCATAGTTGTGTTTGAGGATAGCACATCCACATCCATCCATCTGGAGCACACCAACAAGGCCTCTTGTGGGTGCCCTTGTTGAGTTTTTCTGAGGTTGCATGGGGATTCTTATCTTTTAGTTGCATTAGTTCTAAAACTCAAGTAGATTAGTTATATTTCAATTTACTTGAATCTTGATATACATGTACAACTAACATTTTCTTGTTTATGCATGCTCTTAAAAAATTAGGTTTTTGTGTATACATTTTGGCACACCCAGTGGGAGCCACATCCCTATTCCAAGAGAAATCTAGTCAAAAAAATTGAAGGTTTATGGAAAAATAGGGCACTATTGTCACTATTCGAGGGCATTATTGTTTGAAAAAATGCTTCATCGTCTCTATAGATCCTCATCTCCATATTTTGGCATCTGCATTATTGAAAAACCTAGTAACTCAACTTAAAACTAAAAGAAAATGTTGTTCTTTCATTTGTACTTTTTGACTTCTCCATAGATTTAACTCTGTCATCTGTATTTTGGTGGCTACAATTTTGAAATATTGTCATCTTTGATAAATGTTGTCTCCACCCAGTGAATCCCAAGATCTATCATCTACATTTTGGGTAGCTGCAATTCTGAAGTATTATCATTGTAACGCCCTACCAAGGGACCCAAAAGAAATGACCTAAATTTTTACTAAGTTTGCCAAACAATTTTTTTTTTTTTAACACAAAAGAATAACATACACATCAAACACATAGTAGTGAAAGCAATGACATACAATCAACTAATGCATACATAACAGGTTACATTCCTTAAGGATCCCAAGATGTTGAGTCACATTTAAATTTAATCTAATTCTAAGTCTAACAACTACCACATCCACATGAAAGAATAATTAGAAAGTCCAATGTCCATATTATACATTTGTTCTGAATGCCTCTTGGAAAATTAATTTGGAATGCTCAATCATCCACTTTAGATGTCATAGGGTATGAAAGGCTAAAAGGATATACATATGTAAAAATAAAGATACATCGTCCTCCTCGAAACCAGGATACAAGGTACAATAATATAAATGAAACCATCTACCATAGATGATACATCCATCCATCATAAAAGATATAACATCCAACATGAAATACAACTATCCATCATAAAACATAACTAACTAAGTACACAGTTCCTCCCAACCATCAATAGCATCATTAGACCATCGTGGGCCCTAGCCATCCCCCGTGCGTAACATCCCAAGTCATCGATAAGATCATCGATACTATAGTAATTAGGGACATCACTCCTAAACATACTATAACATTAGAATAAGGAAATCAAACATGCTAATCATCAATATAAGTAAATGCATTAGTAAATATCATCCCCTAAACATGATACACAAGCATCCCAAGAAGCTCCAACCACGATGACTACAGATGGATCTCAAATGGTAAGAGTGAAAAGCACTACCACCCAACTGTGTGGAACCTAAATGACCCACTCCCACCGTGCTAAGGATATAGTATCAAGTCCCAAATAGTATATCAAATCACATAACACCAGTACTCTCTAAGTCTAGGATATCCTAAAAGTATTCGAACTCAAAGGTTCCAACACATAGATCAACATCTAGACCCAAAGGCACAACAAGACACGTAGGAAACCTAATATGCAAGCAGGAAAGTGTCATTGCACAATTCATGTTGGGAGTTACCTGAGCAATCCCCTAGGAATCTCAAGTCCCCAGTGATCCTGCAGCCACTAGTATCCTCTCGTACTGACAAGGCATACTACAGAATGTAAGGTCGTAACCAAGCATTCTTCCTACCCCATCCCAATCTATACTAGCACTCGAGGCATGGGGGAGAATATACAATTATCTTATTAGGTTCATTTTAATCCCCATTTACTGTAAATGTTATCAATTATTAAAAAACAACTTACAATGAGTCATCCCCAGAGCCTCTTAGGGCCCCCGTCCCCCATTGCAAGCCACTTCTTGAACTACACATAGATAACCTACCCTAAGCTCATAAAATCACAAATCACAAAATCACCTTAGCCCTATACAAGTGACTGGAAAGAATCAAAAGATAATCCACAATAATCACATCAGTTCTCCACGAGCAATTGAAAAGCATCAAATGATAATCATAATGATCACAATAGTTCTCTATCAGCAACTAAAGGCATCAATGATAAAGCACAATATCCAATGGTTCTCAATAAGCAACCAAAAAATATCTCAAAATAAATCACAATACTGATCGAAGGCTCCAAAATGGTCAAGTCAAACATGTCACAACATGACATCATCAAGATCAAAGAAAACACTTTAGTCCTCTCAAAGTGACTGGAAGGCAAATCAAATATAACTGATCGATGAATCAAAAATGGTTAAGTCAGGTATCTCATAAACATACACCTCAGCTTCATGCAAGGAAACTGGAAAGCAATAAAAAATAGTAAATGCATCCATCATAGAGCATATCAACACATCACCATGGTTGGGTTTAGAAAGATCAAGAACAAAACAACATAGCATCACAATCATACAACCCCCGAGCCTCTGGTAACAACCTAAACTGGTCAACATCTAAATGACCCCAAAAACCCCAAAAGCATAGACCGTACAAACAAAACAATACAGTTTCATAGTTTTGGTTTGATTTGAAATTACACAATAGAGTTACAAGTAAAGTTTCAATTTGCATTTCAATGTACGTTTCTAGTGTACAGGATTCTCAGTATTACCCTTATAATTTAACCCAGTCATTTATTCAACCCATAAATATAAAGTTACTCTCATAATAAAAATCAATTTCTTAAAAAGATAATCAGAGGATAATCCATTCATTTATAGGTTTGGTGTCTCTGCTCTACTACTATCATCTACAATCGACCAGAGTAAGTATTAGGTATTGATTGTTTCCTCTTCTATCATTTATGTTTTATTATCATCTAAATTATTACTAATGATAGATTATTGATTTTTTATTTTAATTTTATTTGTTTTATTTTATTTTTAAAAAAGAGTATAAAACAAAAATTGACTTTTAGTAATTTCGTAGGATATGGGCTATTCTAAGTTGATTTATGTATATAAAAAATAACAAAAAAAGTTAAATAATTTTTTCCATAGTCAACCATTCATTTTGGGGATTTTGGTGATGTTAATCAAGTTGATTGTTTGTAGCATTATAGGCTGGAGCATTCTAGAAACAACTAATCATGTGTCTTGCAAGTTTTCTTTAAAGTTTTTTTGCTCTTGGGAAATGAATTTGAATGCTTAAATACTTTTCTTTGAATACATGTTGCACTTAATTGGACAAATCAAACACACTCTTGAATGGCTAAACTTAAAACAAGAATATCCAATCTTGAATGCATAATCAATTGAACAAAACCTTTCATTTGGATGAATGTTATTAAAACACAATCTTGAATGCCAATAGGAAATTGAAATCTTTCATTGGAATGAATCTTCTATATAATCTCAAGTGACTAATAAATCTACATGTTTTCATTGGAATGAATGCTAAAACACAATCTTGAATGCTTAAAGGTTCAAAGAACATTGCAATGAACATTTGGATTTGGTGCTTAAAATGAACACTCACTCAATCTTGAATGCAATAAAGAAAATTTCTCTATCCCTATCGAATTTCTTATGTTAACACCAAGTGACTTATTTATGTTGATGAAATCTTGATTTCTTATGTTGATGATGTTGTCAAGATGGAAAGAAAATTGTATGCTATAAACATGAGTGTCTTCAAAAATAGATTACAAAATCTAAAGCTCCATTGGCAAAGAAAATGTGTCTTTTAAACCCAAGACCACTTATGTATTCACTCCTCTCACGCCTTTGGGTAATATTGAGTGCACAAGAAATAAGTGGCCTTGATTTACACTATTTTTAGGAGGCTTACTTGGGGATTTCATCACCCCTTGGGATGACCTCAACTCTAGCATTCTGGCAAAGTATAAATATTGGGAGATGAATTGAAAGACACCTCTCTTGGAAGTAAAATCTTGTCACTCTTGGCTAAGCCCCAAAGAACTTTATGCCTTTGGGAAGTGAAGGTGGATATTTGGGTTACTGTCTCCTTCTGACTGTGTGGCATTATTTTCTTTCATCTACATATTTGGGCCTCATGTACCTTGCATATACTGAGGACACCTCTAGTTGAATTTGTATATCCTAGTCAAAACCTTATAGGCTTGTTGGTGTGTTTGACGTGCTTATTTTTTGAAACCCTCCCCATTTGAAGGGGACACACCATCTAAAATTTTCTTGTATATATTTCATTGTATGCATTGCATGTTATGTTTCAAAAAATCCAAAAACAACATAAAACTTTCAAAATCCAAAAATAATATAAAACTTTTAAAATCCAAAAAAAAAGCATAAAATTTCAAAATTCAAAGCCATTGAAAATTTTGAAAACTTAAAAACATCATAAAAGTTCAAAATCCAAAAATAAAAGACTAAAACATTTCAAAAACAATAAAAAAAAGTCTTGTTTTAAGTCCACTTAGTCAAGTTGTCTACATCAATTCTACATCACTTCTTTTATCTACCCATCTCATCATCACCATGCATCTTTTGTCTTAATCACCTTCTTAATCATTCAAATCATTCCTCAAAATATTAATCATCTCTAATAATCCTAATCATTTCCTCATCTTCTTAATCATTCAATCAAATTCCTAATCTTCATTCTAATCATATTTCACTATCCACATCAAAATCCAATTTTCTTATTCAATCTCATAATTCATCCTTTATCTAATCCTACAAATCATCCTCATTCTAATCCAATCTCTTGTCAAATTTATTTCTTTCTAAATAATTCCTAAATCTTCATCCAAAATCTATCTTTCAAACCCTGTCTATTAAAATCTTCTTCTAATTCAAGTTTTCACAAAATCTTCCACTTTGGACATAGGAGCACCATCATAAACCTTAGACTTTAATCCTAGCTATCTTGATTGACTCAAATCAATATCATAAATCATCTTTCTCTTTCATCAAGATTCAATCCAATCTTTAGGTATAAATATCTTTCCAAAGTGTGATATTAGACCTTCATCCTTAAGAAAACTTATCATAGTTGTACTCTCTTACTTGGGATCATTTGTCCATTGCCAAGTATTGAGACATCTATTGTATATCATATTCCAACTTGAGATCATTTTTCCATCTCCAAGTGGAAGAAGATATCAAAACAAAGTCCAAAAATGCTCCTAGTCCTAAGTTATATTTCATGCATCATCAAATCTTTCACCACTCATCATCTAAGTTCATAAATAAGAATTGGCTTAACCAAATGGTTGAAGATCTTCAAAGGCAATATGGAGTATTCAACCCACATTCCAAATCAGTCCATAGAATTGCATGCTCACATTTATTATTCTTCCTCCACCTTTGAGAAGGGAATTCCACCTCATTATCATTCATCCACACATGATTCCAGTCATAGCCCACATAATTCCTTAAACATAAATGTCATTGCCAAAGAAATTGAATAACTCAATTATGTCCTTAGCCTACAAAATGGGGGTCAAAAGAAAAAATCTACCTACCAAAACATATGTCCTCCTCCCCCATGTTTCCAAGTCCATAATCCTCATGTCCCATTCAACCCAAATCCTCCATGTAATTCCCCATGCTTTGAGTTTAATTTCCAAAACCATCATCCTAATCCCCTACCCATGCCTCAACCTCCACATAATCCTAATCCTCCAAAATAAACATCACCCCTACCTTGTAATAATTATGTATGTGTCTCAAAATGATTAGTAGAAAGCTTGTCTAAATACAAAACTAAAAATAAAGTGATCTAATCACCTAAAGTCATACACCCAATGTTATCTCAAGAAATTGTTCCAAAGCATGCCATTATGGATTCCTCCTCTCCTTTAGATCCAAAAACTTCCACATCCCATAATTCCCTTATCCCTCAAAATTCATTTATCCCTCTTAATCTATCTCATGATCCCCTTCCTAATCAAGATCAAGACATTACCTCTATTTCACCCATTTCTGATTTCCCTTCATCTCAAGAGCTAACATCTATATATCCTCCACTTCATGAAGATGTTCCTTCCACTCCATCCACTAATACTCCTCCATGTCAAGATAAAATCTTTCCATTTCATGGTTCCATTCCCTCCACTCCATTATATGGTTCTATTCTATCTCATGATCCAATCATTCGACCACATAATCCTCTTATAAGTCAAGATCAAAGTACCCCTTCCTTTTCATTTCATGATCCCAATCCATCCAATGATCCTATTATCCCTCATAATTAACCTCATGATCCAAATCCTCCACTAGATTCCATCAAACCAATCCAATCCATTCATGAACCCCATATACATAGATTCACATCTTGTATTGAAAATAATAAGTATTCCATTGAACAAATAATGTATCAAGATGTCGATACACCTTCCAAATCTAGAATTGCTCCATCCAAACCTAAATTTTCCCATCATCCATATTCCAAGTCCATTTTGGGACCTTAAATCCATAATCCCCTGCCTTCTCCATTTCCATCCATTTTGGGTCCTTACATACATCCATCAACCATATCCATGTTTTCCACTTCATCCCCTCATATACCTATTAAAGATCAACAAAGGCACACATCCTTGAATTCCTTCCAATTTTCACCATCCATAATTTCATCCATAAACTCTCCATACCATTTATCCTCATGCACCCGTACCATGGCCAATTGAAGCAAATTGGATGCCAAAAATAAAGTGAATAAAGCCAAATATCCACACAAATCCAAGGATCAACATGTCACCTCTAAAAGACATGTTCAAGAAAAGAAAAAATTGATCCAAAAGAAAGAAAAAATCAGAGAGCCACAAAGGCTGAAAATAAAAAAATTTGAAAATTATATGGATTCCAAAGCTACTTAATGAAGCAATGAATTTAAAAGAAAAATTCAAAATGGCATCAAATTTTGCTAATCCAAAGGCTTCCTTCATCCATAAATCATCAAAACTTCCATTTAACAACTCTATTTTGGATCCTTATATCCAAAAATCCACCATCCTAATTCCATCATCTCCTTCATCCATTTTGGGTTCCTATATCCAAAAATTCAAACTTTCATCTACATATCCTCCAAAGTTCACTCTTTCCCATCACCCTTCAAGGTGTGTGCCAATGATGATCTTTCCACCTCCTTCATCCACTCCACAATTCTTCAAACCTAGCATCCATCAACCATGTCTTCCTCCCAACCACTCTACCCCCTTAATTCAAACTTTTTCATAAGTCCTCAACCTCCATTTCCAACCCATTTCACCATTATTTTCACTATCCTACCAACATCTACGAAAAAATAGTAAAAAAATCCTTGAAAATGACAAAGAAAGAGAAATAAATATCAAGGGATACCATCCATCTATCTAGATTCTTGAGTCCTCCCTTTGTTTTCCTATCATGTATCCAATATCTTCCAATTCCACTTATCCATCCATTCATTTTTCCCCACTTGCACTCTACATTGGGGGCAAGCTCCATCCATACATCATTGCCTTACATATCTTCCATATTTCCATCTATCATCTATCATCCATCATCCTTTCCATCTTTGATCTCAACTATCCTATTCCTTTCGTCCATTCATGCTCACTTTCCATAGCCACACATTATCCTACAAATATCCATCTACTTTCACATATTTGATCTTGATATCCTATCCATATCTTCTATCCCTTGTCCTTGTTAGATTCATTTCCTCCATTCTCCATCCATAGTCCTATATAATCCCATCCTCCTTTCATATATCCTTGATCTTGATTATCCCATGCATTTCCTCCATTTCATATTCATACCCTCCCCCTTATGTTATGTATTCATATCTCTTCCACTTTCATTCCTTTTCTTATGATTAAAAATTCGAGGAACCAAAAATAATCTAAAAAAAGTAATAATATCCATGTATTCTTTGGAAATAATTCATGAGCCTCCATTTCCTCCATGAGTATCCAATACACACCATCTATTCACTTCCATGTATCATTTCCCACCATATTTTCTTCCATTTTCCTATCCTTGGTATGGGGAATTTTAACTCCTTTTAAACATGGTCCTTGGCTCCCCATTTTCTGATACCATATCCTTTGGTCCCCCATATTCTTTCACCTTTCATTCCATCCATATATCATCTCATCTATAAAATTCTCCCCACCCTTCCCATTCATTTACCATTTCTTGGTTCTCCTTTGTCATTGGTTCTAATCTATTCCACCTTCTATAAATTTTTACTTCTTCCAATTCAATTCAATCAACTCATTTATCCTTTAATCTAATCAAATTTCCTTCTTCCAATAAGTTCCTACAAATCAATTTTCATCCTATCTAACTATCTTTTTCTACTAACCCAACCTTATCAAAACCATTATTCTAATTCAAACAAGTTCTTCCTTCATCCATCATCTTGTCCAAATTCTTCTATTCACCATCTAATCTCCTGACATTGAGCTTCAACCCATAAAACTAAGCTTATTAAAATAGTGATTGCAAAAAAAACTTACACAGATTCACACTAAAATTAAATGTTTTGAGAACCTCATTCCTTTCACACAATTAGCAGCAAACAATCACAAACATTTCAATACAATTCAAGCAAACAAACAATTTTCACCTTACAAGATGTATCCTTCCTACACAAGCTTAACAGATTTACTATTAGAATAAACTTCATGGTAAGAATTGTGGTCATAAGGTCTTTTGTTTATTTTATCTTTGTGTGTTAGCCTCCTCAAGTGTGCCTCAATCTTCAATATCTTGGTATCACTTGAACATCTTAGCCTGATTACACAGATCATTTTGTGATATGATCTTTTTTCATGATTCTTTAGCTTATCTATGTCAGTTTCAAGTTATGGTTATGCATTTCTCACCAAGGGCAACACGTTAGCACACTTTCAACCAAGATCCCTGAAAAGAATTTGGGTGTGCCTAGACCTCTCTAGTGTGTATCTATCATTTGTTCAATCATAGCTACGAAATCTATATTGTGTTTTAAGAGTTGATTCCATGAAAAGGAACCTTTCCATCTATGCTACTATAGCATTTGATGCATAACTCCTCTTGCAATATCAAACTACGGTGTGCTCTCCCATATGAATACAATTAAATCCCAAGAATTCATGTAGTTAGGATGCATTTAGATTCATTATCTAATTAAATCATTATTCAATTCATCCTACGTCACTCTGGTCTTACTGACAAGTCATGCAAGGTCATTGTTTAAGCCTTTTTGTTTCCCTTTTCCTTCCTATGTCTATTTTCAAGAAAATGGGGCAAACAATATTCCTCTTTCACCCCATTTCCTCAAGGGAGCACCCTCCTCCCTTTTCATTGCTACGACATGACTCTTGTGACTCTTCTCCTTGTTGGGGCAACTTGTATTTTCTTTTCTTTGATGCAATGTCATCCCAACACTACATCAAATAGGGGGAAATGTAGACACTTAAAATTGTCCTAAACACTATATTAATTGATTTAATATTTCCCTTGACACTATAATTGATTATTCATTAATTTATTATATTTTTCATATTATTCTTCTTATTTAATTAAATTTATTTAATTAAATAGGTTCACTTCCCTAATGTATTTAAATTTAATTTGAATACATCCCCTCTGATGTGTTAAATTTTTTTAATGCATAGTGCTCCATAAATCCCCTTTTAAATAAATTTCAATTTATTTAATTTTCCCCACTTTATTAAATTCTCTAATCCTATGATTAAATTAAATCCTATTTGATTTAATCTTAATCCCACCTAAAACCTAGCCTACCACCCATCACTCTCATCCTTCTAAGCCTACTACTTGCTAAATCTACTTTATTAATCTAAAGATCCCTCTTAAACACCATTTTAGCCCCTAAGTGGTTGTTGGAAATAATCAAGACTAGCTGGGTTACTGAGAGGGGAGGGGAGAATCAGTAACCTCAAAAACTTTTGAATTAATTATGTACTTAACCATAGATATCATTAATCATTCATTCATCTAATTTGCTGCATACAATAGTACTAAAAGCTAAAACATTCATCACACAAAAGAACACAATGTTTTGGTGACCCAGAAACCTTCCAAATAGAAAGTAAAATTGGGGTGGGGATGGTACCCATAAAACTTCATTTTTGCAGCATAAAGTTGGCCTATTAAGGCTTACATTAACCACTTCTAGTGAACTGCCTTGTTAGGAGCACAAAGGACTGCTAGGTCCACCTTGTTAGAGGATTTATAAACATACAATGAAGTATGCACTTGGTTAAGAGATTTATACAAAGACTTTTAAGTCTACCTTGTCAAAGGATTTAGAAATTGATTCACCTATTAGGATGAAGTAGTGGATCTACTTACAACTGATTGCTGATAAGATCCTTTATGCATTGATCACCTTATGTGATAGATATGACTTTTCTACTTCTATATTGACCTTGTTGCATTCCTTAAACTATTGCTAATAATCCTTCGCATGCACTTCTCAAAAAATACTTCTTAGTACTTCAATATTTTGACATCTTACATATATACCTTTCCAATTTAAAAAACTACAAGGTCAACCAAAATACAAGTGAACAACACATTACAAAGTCAGCCCAATAGTAAATAACTCGAGTTCACTGAACTGACTTGGTGACCTTCTGATACTCGGCATTCACTGCATTACACGACATCAGCATGCACTTGGTAGAAGTGAAGGCTCGATCCATACTGATCACTCAATGTAGTTCTGACCATTGGTGACTCGATAGATGTAGTGTCACTCGGTAGATATTGCATGCTGAGTTTAGCTTGCTCACTCAGTAAACACTACTTCTTCCAATGCTTGGTTTACACTGAATTTCCACGACACAAACTTACTGCTCAGTAGAAACTGAAAAGCTTGGTAGACACTGTGAAGCTTCACATTGTCTGTATTCACTCGGTAGCCACTGTTCTACTCAGTGTAAACTGTTGAACACTTCGAAGCTTGGTTAACACTAGAATGCTCAGTGAGTGTAGGAAACTGAGTGTTGAGCTTGGTAGCTATACTGATATGGATAAGTGTTGTCACTAATGGAAATAATAACTTAATACCAAAAATCTCCCCCTTTGGCATTAGTGACAAAACACTTATAAGCCAAAACATATGTACATAATCTTACTCACTAAATTTTGGTTTTTCAAAAATTGATCTTTGTAAAGTTGTTGCATATACATTCCTAGATATATCTCCTTGATGACATATAATGTATGTACAAAGTTACTTATGTATGTAGCTATACACATATACATGTTGAGTGCTATCTCCCCCTTTCACTTATGCTGATATTTCTCCTTATATACAATGTTCCCCCCTTTTTTCTTATACTGATATTTCTCCTTATATACAAAGTTTCCCCCTTTTCGACAGTAATGCCAAAGAGCTACATATACTATTTATACAGTTACACCAAAATGAGATAGAGATTCTTGATGTACCTTGAGAATGAGGGTGAATGAGTTATCCCAATTCTCTTGCAAAATTTGGTAGGTGGAGAGGGCAATCTAAACTTTTGCTGATAATTTAATCATTTGATCAACCACTAAGAAGTTCTGATCCTGGACCAATGTTTTGCAATGAACAATATGTTTCTACATTGTATCCATTATTGGTAAGACCATGTTCTGAATATCAATCAAGTTTGCTCTTATTCTTGCTTCTTCTCTTAGAAGTTCTGCCTGCATGTCTACCAAATATTTCATCTCGGTGTGATGAGAGGAGCTGGAGGAGGGGTCAGTCTATAAATTTGATGCACTTGATTGCATATCAAAATCAATCTTATTTATCTTCTCCTTTATTTCTTTAGTAAAATTGGAGACATCACAAAGTTTGGCAAAAAGTGATGCTGCACTATTAAAAGAATTTTCAAAGTTACCCAAAAATGTGGACAACTCAACTTGTTTGATTGCAATCTACTAAGCAATATTCTCTAGCACCTTGTCATCAAACTTCCTTTCAGCCCTTTCAATTAGTTTCTCTTGTCCAGAAGAGTCCTCATTATATTTTTGTATAGCCTCTTCTAATTGAATCAAAATGTGTTGAGTCGAATCCACTTCAACACCTATAGCTTCTATAGTTATATTCTTGGCATTCTCAATTATTCTATACTCCTTATCCCTTTCAGACCTTAACTGCTTTTGCGTAGCTTTCTTCCCTATGAGTTGACTTGCTAACCTCATCTCTTTGACAGTAGCAATGTCAATGTCAATCTTAGGTATTTCTATCTCTGTGTCTAAGTCAATGTCTTCTTCAATTTCCTTTCTAGTAATCAGAAGTTTCAATGGTTTCCTTTGTTCTACTTTTGTGATTACTGGTTTGACCTTTGGAACAGACACAATAGTGGAGATAGAAGGGCTAGCAGTGAAAAATGAGATAGGACTTAAGGATTGAATGCCAATAGAAGTACTAACTGAATCAAAAATTGAAACACTTCCCAAAAATGGTGTCACACTCAGTAGAATACCCATAGAAATATCTGAACTAACTGGAATAGAAGTGGATGCAGATAATGTTAATGAAAACAAAATTGTAGAGCTAACTGGAATAGATGAAGACAAAATTGTAGAACTCACTATTGCACTTGCTAATGATGTAGGAGCAGAGGTAGCTAACTCGATAGCTGAAGAAGTAATGGTTAGCTCAGTAGATGAAGTGCTTGATACTTCCATTGAAGATACCTAGAGCTAGGAGGTGGATGGTGAAGATTGAGCAATTGATGTTACTATTATTCTCACAATCTCACTAGTAGAAATTATCTCCACAGATGTGATAGTATCTGGTAGAGTGTGAGGAAGAGATGCAATTGCTTTAGCTGCTATTCTGACTGGATCATCTTCATCCTTTTCTTCCTCTTCTGCTTCTTCCTCCTTTTCTTCTTCTTCCTTCTCCTCCATTAGAGCATGCAATTCTCCTACTATAACTATGATTGAAGGAGTATTGTCATCATCATCATTATTGTCACTGTTGTCATCATCTTTAATTACAATAGTTTCTTATGATGGCTTGTTGAGATGATATATATCTCTCCAAACATCTGAGGCATGATTGACCACTAATTCTATATTCTTCATTAATGTGAAGCATGTGTTAAGCTTTAGAATCATTGTCTTCATGCTCTTTTGTTTCCTTTTTCACTTCTGCATCAGTCAGATTTGGTATCAACTATCTCAGCTATTGTTCAAAGATGTCCTTTATAGTTTTCACCATGTTCTCCCATCTGACTTTGATTTTATCAAAAAGATCTACATGGATTTGAGGTTGCATTTGTGCAGGGGAGTATTTCCAAATACCCATCTTTTCCATAACTAAGTCATCAATCTCTTTTTTCTCAGCTAGAGTCCGAGTCTCATATTTGAGAACTTTGAAGTTGCAAATTCCTACTCCAACTCTTAGTTGTTTCATTATTTCCTCAAATGTAGGTGTAGAGCAGACAAATACTGGTTCACTTTTACCTTTCCTAGATCTCCTGGTGAACACTGTACTTGGCTGCTTCTGAGGTTTGGTGATAAACACTCTACCTTTCTTCCTTGTTGGTTCCTCTTTCTCTGATTCTTCCTCTTCTTCTTCATATTCCTCCTCTTCATCCTCACCCTTGCCATCGGTAAGCATTAGAGGACCTTCAGTTGTCTTTAATTTAGCAATTCTTTTCTTGCCTCTTCTGAGAGCTTAAGGAATCTTAATACTAAGCTCTATCCTCTTCTTGGCTTCCTCATATGTGCCAAATGTAGAAAGATTAGGATTGGTTGGCTCATTTACTAATGCCTCAATGATGTCTCTAGCTTCATCAATATTAATTTCATAGGGCAATGGTTTTACCCATACCACTCTTGGTATGACTGTTTGAATGAACACTCTGTCACAGTCCACCATGAAACATATATCATCCTTGTAGACTTCTACAAGCTTGGGTGGGATTTAGAATCTGTTGTTCATTTTCTCCTTGAACACCTCAAAATAGTTATCCAACACCCTTTCAAAATTTTTTGATAAAGAACAGGGGTGTCTTTCCTCCACATGATTGTGCCCTTAGATGGAAACAATTTTTGAACATAAAAGAATAAGCAACTAAGCAATGAACTGAACTTGAAGGGATTGTTCTTGGAAGTCTTCACACTATCAATTTTTTTATTCAATTGCTTCAATAACACATCTAACAGATCATATTCAAGGTTCTTCTTTACAACTTTTTATGTTAGGTCAATTACCTCATAAGGAACACTGTTCGACTAACTTGAGCTGTAGATCTTGTGTGCAATGATGTGGATTCCAAACCTAAGTTCTATGTCAGTGACATCTCTTATTTTCAAGCCTCTACCATCCCACTCAGATAGGGTTTTCTTTTGCAGTTCCTCCCGACCTAGGGTTTTGGTTGTCTTAGCTTTGCTTAGTATTGGTAGACTCGTAACCCTGTGTATCATCTTCTTTGTAATCAAAATGGGTTGCTTCAACCATAATTGTCCATTGTGGAATTGACTCAATATGTACCTTATCCATTTTACTTGGAAATTTCATGGAAAGTGAGGGATATGAGTTAATCCTTTCATTTCCAAATGCTTATGCTTGGGTTTCAAAATTTTGTCAACACACATTTCAGCTAGGGCATTATCCATTTCTAATGTCCCTACTTCTTGAACAATACATTTAAAATGAGTTCTTATGTCATTAATCAGGAGTACCTTTGATAGGATTTGTAACTGAGCACCATGAGGATCAAGTGATTCAGCAACGGCCAAAACAAGCTTGAAGTTTGGTGCTTTCCATTTGATGCCCTTAACCAGCATTTTGAAACCCTTCTTTGGTTTAGTGCTGCTTCCACTAGTGGATGCCATTACTGCTTGGTAGATGATGAAATTCATGAAGATCTCGTTGCTAAATCACTTGAAAACACTATACTGCTTTTCCAAATCGCTCTGCTCTTCAAATGTTGTGAATGTGGTGAAAAAAATGAAGTTGAAATTGCCCCTTTTGTTGAGAAATTTTCATAAATGCTCGATGCCATAATGACATAGTGCGTGACAGACTATCATCCATTGACCTAACTCGGCAAGAGTATCAACTCGACAAACAAACCAAATTTCCTTTACTCTTGACATCGCTCAATAAGGTCTTCAACCAACTTTCCTCAGTGAAGTCTGATGCAACTTGGTGAAAGATAACCTTTCTATGATCCTTGTGTATCTAGAATACTAATTGGATCATTTGCATTCTTCATATTTGTTGGAATTGCTTATGGTTTTCTTGCTGAGTACAGCTCCAACACAATCTTAGGAAATTAGTTTGAGAGGATGGAGTCACCCACCTCTTGAGTGACTTCACTTCAATGATTTGAGCTTGTATCCTCAGTAGATTTAGGAATCCATTGCTGCTTCATTTGTTCCCTTATGTTGTCAGCCCTTTCTTTCTTTTCATCTTCAATTTTGCTTATATTCATCTATTTTTTAGCTATATGACCAAGTTTAGTGCATGTGTAACACCTTATAGTAGTATCCTTCTTTCTCAGGTGATGCCTTGCACAATTTATGCTAGTGTGTCCATATTCTCCACAATGATGAGATCTACACCAGGTATTGTAGTCCCATCCAAATATTGCCTTTACAAGTTGTTCAGCTAGATTGAATGATTTTTATTTGCATTGAGATGCCTTGTGACCATGGTTTTTGCATTTGTGACATTTACCTTCAAATTTTGGTTTCTCTTTGCATTCATTATCTTTGTGACCATGCTGATTGCAGTTGTAGCACTTTCCATTGAATTTTTCTTTTCCATTGCTCTAGAATTTGTTTGATGTATGACCAATTTTCCCACAATGATTGCATGAGGGTTTTTTATTCCTTTTTGCACCTTGCTTGGAAGATTCACCTTCTTCTTCATTGTATCCAAGTCCTGCTTTACCTTTTTGCCTATGAAGATTCTACTCATTTTGCTGATTCAATTGATTCATGTCTTCTTGAGATTTCATCATTCTCTCATTGATTTTTTTTTTAGCATTTAGGTCATTCTTCAATTTTTCAATGATTTTCTTTTCAGATCTTAGTTCTCTCATTGTTCTTTCATTAATTTCTCTTTCATAATTTAGATCATTTCTTATTCTTTCATTCTGTGCTTTGAGAATCTTGATTTCTTCATTTGCTTTAGTGATTTGATCAATAAGGTCTTCATGTTGATTGGATTGATTTTTTTCTTCATTTTTTCTTGTCTCCAAGTCTTTTATTTCCTTATTCCTTTGTTCTAGAATCTCACATAGCTAACTGATTGAATTTCTTGTTCTCTTTTGAGTTTCCTTACTTCCTCCTGCAGAGATCCATTCTTTTCTAGGAGTTCTTTGATTGCATTATTTTCTCCATCTGAGCTACTTGAAGGAAAAAGGTCTTCAATCTTTTCTTCAACATATTTGAGGTCATTCATCTAATTTGCAAGTTCCTTTCTTCTTTTTAGGGATTGGGACAGATGTTCCTTTGCTTCTTTGAGTTGAACTATGGCCATCTCTAGATCTAGCTTTTCATTTTCAATTGCCTTGACAAGTCTGAATATCTCCATTTGTCCTTAGATCTTTGCTCAAGCTGTTAAACTTTATCTTGAGAACCACAAAGCTCTGTTACCAATTGTTGGAAATAATCAAGACTAGCTAGGTTACTGAGAGGGGAGGGGTGAATCAGTAACCTCAAAAAATTTTGAATTAATTCTGTACTTGACCATAGATATCATTCATCATTCATTCATCTAATCTGTTGCATACAATAGTACTAAAAGATAAAACATTCATCACACAAAAGAACACAATGTTTTGGTGACCTAGAAACCTTCCAAAAAGAAAGTAAAACTAGGGTGGGGATGGTACCCACAAAACTTCACTACTATAGCATAAAATTGGCCTATTAAGGCTTACATTGACCACTTCTGGTGATCTTCCCTGTTAGGAGCACAAAGGACTGCTAGGTCCACCTTGTTAGAGGATTTATAAACATACAATGAAGTATGCACTCGGTTAAGAGATTTATACAAAGATTATTAAGTCTACCTTGTCAAAGGATTTAGAAATTGATTCACCTATTAGGATGAAGGAGTGGATCTACTTACAATTGATTTTTGATAAGATCCTTTATGAACTGATCACCTTATGTGATAGATATGACTTTTCTACTTTTTTATTGACCTTGTTGCATTCCTTAAATTGCTGTTGATAATCCCTCGCATGCACTTCTCAAAAAATACTTCTTAGTACTTTGATATTTTGATATCTTACAATGCATCTTACATATATACCTTTCCAATTTACAAAACTACAAGGTCAGCCAAAATACAAGTGAACAACACATTACAAAGTTGGCCCAATAGTAAATAACTCCGGTCCACTCAACTAACTCGGTGACCTTTTGATACTCAATGTTCATTGCATTACACGGCATCATCATGCACTCGATAGAAGTGAAGGCTCAGTCCATACTAACCACTCGATGTAGTTCTAAACTCGATAGATGTAGTGTCACTCGGTAGATACTGCATGCTGAGTTTACCCTGCTTCGCTTGGTAAACACTACTTCTTCCAATGCTCATTTTACACTGAATTTCTATGACACAAACTTACTGCTCAATAGACACTGAAAAACTTGGTAGACATTATGAAGCTTCGCATTGCCTGTATTCACTTCATATCCATTGTTCTTCTCAATGTAAACTGTTGAACACTTCGAAGCTTGGTTAACACTAGAATGCTCGGTGAGTGTAGGAAACTAAGTGTTGAGCTTGGTAGCTATACTGATATAGATAAGTGATGTCACTAATGGTAATAATAACTTAATGCCAATAGTGGTTGCTCACATATGTGTGAACAACTCAATCCCTAGAAGCCCTCCTTTCATTAACTCCTCCAAAAAGACTTTTACACCCTTGTCCCCCATTCCTTTCCCCAAGGTTTCCAAAACATGTGTGAGCACACCTTGAGCCATATATATCATAAAAGAATTATGTTTACTTTTGCATGGATTGTCCTTTAGCCCATGTGTCTCCCTTATGGCACCTATATGGATGCTACATAGATGCCACTTCCTCAAGGTCTCCCTCAAGCCTATAAATAGAGCCCTTTTCTCAAGCATTTTTCATCTCCTCCATTACATTTTTATCATGCTAGTATAGTGTTAGAGCTTTCTTAGATATTTTCATGCTTAGAGCTAATCTTTGGTAGTTGTTTGCATTGTTTCAATTCCTAGTTCTTACATATTTTCATGGTAGCATAACATTGTTAGTTTAGTTCATTGCATCCCATTTCTACTTCACATCCTTTGGAATCCTTTTGAGGTTGGCTTACTCATAGCCATTTCTTGAAGGTATTCTACATATATTTTAGTATATATTCATATTTTCATTCTTGCATTCATTTGAATGGATTTGATAGGATTCAATCATAATTGTGTTTGAGGAGAGAACATCCACATCCCTCCATTTTGAGCATACCAAAAAGGTCTCTTGTGGATGCCCTTATTGATCTACTCTGAGGTTGTGTGGGGACTCTTATCTTTTAGTTGCATTAGTTCTAAAACTCAATTAAATTAGTTGTATTTTGATTTACTTGAACCTTGATATACATCTACAGCCTTGATTTACTTGAACCTTGATATACTTGAATGTTTGCTTATTTACATATCCTCTTGATAGATTAGGCTTTCATGTATACAATGGGAAAGATGTTTGGGAATGGAAATCTATGGAAAATTTAGGTTTGGAACCTGAGGGAAAAAAATATTCTCGAGGAAGCTCTTAAGTATCGAAAGGTTAATCATAAGGATAAGAATGACAAACATATTTGGCGAGCCTCCAAAGATGGTAGATACAATGTTAAAAGAGGATATGACCTAATAGCCTAATCATAGAGATGGGAAGCTATTAACATGTCTCTCAATTTGTTATAGGATCCAACAGGCATACCAAAGGAAGGAATCTTCCTCTGGGCAGCAATTCAAAAGATGATACTAACAACAGATAGACTAAGGAAGATAGGAATAGAGGGACCATGAAGTTGCTATTTATGCAAACAAGAAAATGAAACTTCAAAACATCTTTTATTCCAACGTTTGTAAGTTAAAGAATGTTTGGATTGGCTCTAACAAAAGCTCAATTGGACTTTGCCCCTACTTGAGAGACTTGAGAGTCTATTATTAGGATGGCCTAATGGAGGCTCTTTTAAAATATATGGAAAATAGTGGAACGTTAGCCTTTCAATACTAATGCAGGAGATCTAGAATGAAAGGAATAGGAGGATCTTCTATGAATTAGAACTCAACATTCTATCTTTACTTTAAAAAATAGAAGCCTATATAATAGAAGTTATGAACAACCATTTAAGAAAAGTAGTAAAAGAGGAAGGAACTTTTACAGTATGGGATAGATAAATGAATTGAAATTGGAAAAAACTTATCAACCCACCACTAGTATATAAAAATAATTATCAGAAAGCTAGGATGGAATGTAAATGGGAACCTTCACCAAAAGGTTGGTATGAATTGAATTTTGATGGAGCATCTAGGGGAAATCCTAGAAAAGCAAGAAAATGATGTATCATAAATTTAGATTCTAGAAAATGGGTAATTAAAAGAGCCAACCCATGGGTAACACCACAAATAATTTAGTAGAATTAGAAGTCCTCCAAGAAGGGATTCAACTAAGCTTAAATATAGGAATCAAGAAATTTATAATAGAAGGGGACTCCCAAATCATGCTTAACACCTTAAGGAAAACAAAAACTCCAAATTGGGTTCTGAATTCGGTTCTGAATTTGAAACTTGAAAAAGTATTAAAATTATTAGACTTATTAGAAGAAACTAAAATTAAGCATCTATTTAGAGAAGGAAACAAAAAGGAAGATCTTCTTGCAAATATGGAGAGGACATTTTAATACATCAAGACTATTAAACAAAGGACTTTGTATTCTAATTTACCCTTAGTTCTCTTTTTTCTCACTCATTTATTCCCATCTATCCTTCTTATATGAATTAATTAATTACTAATTATTTAATAATCAATTAACTATCCATAGATTTATAAAGGACAACAATGAATATGTATCGATAATGAATATTAAGAATAGAAATCATGGCATTGACAATTGGCATTCAATCATGTATTCTACATCCTGATATTTCTAGTAGGATCTAGAGCCTTCAATTGAGGCTTCCTCTATAAAAGAGGTTCTCCTACATTTTTAGATTTTAGACTATAGCTAGATATCTATAAAAGTGGTTAGCAAGGTTTGGTGAGCATATCTTCAATTATGACTTCTCCTGGTGTACTAATAGTTCGGTCATTGGGTCCTTCATTGCATGTTTGGCAAGGGCAAATATTGATCATACTAAGATTATCAATCTTTATCATAGAATTGTTTATCCTACTTGCTTGGAGGGTTTGGACAATTTTGTCCTTAGCATTAATCATTAGCTGAAGATTCCCCTTCCTAAGGTCTATATGAATCATGCTCCAAGAATTTTAGGATTATCCAATGTCTATAAGTGTCTTATTATTTTGATTAGGGATAATGTTCCATTTTTTTAGGAATGGCCAAATATGGAAGCCAACATCTTCTTCCTACTATGATGGAGAGGGATTGTGGAGGAAAAAAATTAGAATGGCTTTAGAATTACCTGAATTTGTACCCTTCTTACATTGAAGCTGGGGTGGATTTGGACATACTAAATAATGTAGAGTTCATCCTTCCAAATCTTTTCAATTCAAGCAAAGAAAGGACCGCATATGTTTTCCCTCGAGGTAGCCAAGTTACAAATTTAAAGGAAGCTTTAGAAATCATTATGGTATGTCTAAAGAACTAGGAAGATGAGGATTAGTGTTCTTTTGGTAGTAGGTTTAAATAAGATTGCAACTTCTATGTTTTTCTAGTATTAAATTATGCTAGTAGATAGTTTATGTTTTAATAGATCCCCCTTTGTTTTCTAGGATCATAAGGACACTACTAACTACAAAGAAGAAGCTTTTCGATCTAGTAGTGGAAGGTTTCATCCAAGCTCCACAGGCATTAGGGGTTTTATCATACTTGTTTTGTTGGCCTCGATTTTGTCTCATCACTTTAGATTCTACAATTGTTTCAAGGATGTAATTGTTAAGTGGAAGTGAGAATCCTTGCCCTATAATTTGGGTTGTTTAGTTGGGAAATTTCTAGAATCTTAGATTATTAATCAGACTGCATAACTTTTGTTTGGTGTTGTTCTTGAAGGATTGTATATATCTCCCTTTAAATTAATATAGTTATCTTTTGGGTGTCTTTGGTTTGTTTCTTCCTGGATTGTTTTTTGTTTACTCGTGAGTTGTATTGGTTATGGTCATTTAGATATAGACCCTATATAGTCTTGAGATTTTTTTTTATTTTTCATGTTATGTTTGGTCACTATGTTTTGGGTATATTGGGCATAAGTATCAAACCATTAGTATACACTATCAAGCATTGAATCTATCAAACAAATTTTAAGCAAGGATACAAATCTAGAGTCAATTGTTAAAGAGTTTTAACAAACTAATCTATTAGACTTTTCAAGATCAGAGACATCGGTAGCATTTATCTTCTCCTTTTGAGCCCTCTTTGTTTTGATGTTGTTTGCACTTTTCCCTTGTAATTAGTAAAACTTGGTTTCAAGGTTAGTCTTTATAATCTCAAATGATTAATGAGGAATGAAAAATATCAGACAAAGTATTAATCAATAAACTAATCAGCCACATTAACTAAATATAAAGCTTAGGTGGATCATATGGAAAAGTTAATTGGCTTTTACTAATACTAACAGCTTTATAATATATGCAAAAATTGGTAATATAAAGTTTCCTATATCAGATATAAGGAAATCCAATCAGGAAAATAGGGTACAAAAATTAGATATTTTTATTTGTTTGGAACTAACGTTACATTTGAGTTTCATTATTTATCAGAAAGGAAGGTGTAAGCTCATTACCTAAATTGTAATAGAATAAAGGTTACAAGGAAATGAAGATTGGATTGTCTTCAGCATTTTCACCTAAGCCTTTGAATTACAAAGGTGTCCTATATAAAGATCTAAGATTCGGTAACATTGAGATATGAATCTTATCAATTCAAATGTATATAAAAATAAAGAAAATGATAACTTTTTTGAGACTGGGCTATGCCCTTTTAAACATGTAATAATAAAAGACCATGGTCCGAGCAAGATTGGAGGTTTTCTTCTCCGATCTTCCCTACCAATGCCCATTTGAATGAAGATGTTATATTGTATCTTTTCTATTTAATTAATATAATATACAAGGCTTAGGTCATTTATCGACCAATAACAATAATAATGCCTTAGAAGATGACTAAATGTGATTAGGTTATGTGTCATACATTTAGGTGTCTACATCAATTGCTAGGGGTGCAATATGAAATAGATTCTATGGTTATGTTGGTAAGAATATGTAGTTTAACACCATCCTTGTATCAAAACCTTTTGTTAACGTTTTTGAAAACTTAGATTATTATTTTAATCGAATTGAATTGAGATTGGAATATTTAATAAGTTCTCAATCGGGGGATAAGCTAATTTCAAAGGAATTGTTTTGAGTTTTTTTTTACCCTTGGACCTTAGACATTCATCTAATTACCATTATTTATTACAAGGAAAAATAATAATTAAATAAAATTTTGACCAATTTTAGGCATTTAGTAATACTAATAAATAATATTATGGAATCTTAAAATATTTAGTTGAATACATAAAATGTGTATGTTTGACAATAGAAGGAGTTATTATAATTTGAGTTGGAAAATATTTATATACTCTCTAAAATGGATGCAAGACTTTGACTTTAATGAAAGAAATATGTAGAAGTTTATGAACTTGGCATCATTATGTTTGGAACTCAAGTTTAATTGTTATGTTGAACTCTATGATTGTATCTACCCAACCATGCAAATGGTTTAGTAGAAGTTGTTTAATTTTTTTAAATCTTATTTTAATTTAATTTATACTAAAACTTTGTGCGAAGTTTAAGATATCTAATTTAATTGTATCATACAAGGTAGATGTCCCTTTTAAAGAAAGAGGAAGGTTATTTGCATGTGTATACCCTAGCCAACTATTAATAAGCTCTCTTAGGACCAAGTCCTAAATGTGAAAAAATTATCCACTATCACAACCATGTCAAGATTAATAGTTTTCTAGAATATATGGGTCCTTGAGGATGGGAACAAAATCCATTTAGGTGGGAGGAATTACAACTATCAATAGAGAACACCCCATGTATACTTCTTCCAACAAAATAAGAAAAATTATAATATAACTATCTTTTCAATACATCATAAAAAGATAATTTATAATATTCTTCTAACTATATTGGGATCATAGACATTATCCTTTTAGTAGATTATATAAGAAGGTAATATCTTTTGAGAACCCTATTGATCTTCTTATTAGAAGGAGCACCCTTATATAAAATTGGAATGCAACTATTTTTCAAGCATACTTCAATAAAATATTTTTTTATTTTAATTCCCCTATTTTAACAAAGTGATATATATTGTTATCCCTAGAAAGAGTTTCAATGGAATAAATTTTGAGAAAGGGATTATCCTTCAAGACTATATTCTTAACATGCATAGTCCAACCCATTTCAACTCTTTGTAAATGCAAGTAAACAAGCTTCTTCCGGCTACAAAAAAAGAGGGGACTTTATTTATGAATATTATTAAGCATCCATAGATTCCATGTAATAAGCTTTATTTCTACGTTTTGAAGAGTGTTTAGTTTGATCAAACTCTATACTTCTTTCACTAACATTGATAACCTAATTAAAAAAATTTATCACAAATTTTCTTGTGATGAAGTGTGGCATCTTAAATTTTAATTTTGTTTGTCTTAAATTTCTTCCTAATGTCAATATATTTCTTTGAGTGTTTCAACTCAATCTAAATATGTTTTATTCATCATGACATTTGTATGTTTCTATATTTAGTAGCACTTACAAAAAAAGGATGTGAAATGGTTTAGCTGATGGACTCTTTTTATTGGTAATCATGACATTTGTATGTTTCTATATTTAGTAGCACTTACAAAAAAAGGATGTGAAATGGTTTAGCTGATGGACTATATATATATATATATATATATATATACATGGTTCCTCTATTCAAACAGGAATTGAAAGGAAAGAAAGAAGTCAAGAAAATCACCAGTCTTACCCGAGGAATTATATGTTAATCTCTTTATGGTTTTGACAAAGTAGTGACAAAACACTTAGTCATTATCTAGCAAAGAATAATGCAAGTTGAGTGCATAGTGTATGTTGAGCATAAGCCTCCAAACAATACATGTTGAGTAATATGACTGTTAGTGTTGAGCACTAGTATGTGTTGAGCAGTCAGTGTGTGTTGAGTCACTCATGTGCCAAGAAAATAGAAGGAGCCAAGAAAAAAGTGTGTGCTAAGTGATTTGGGTGTCGAGAAAGAGTAAGTGTTGAGCCATTCAAAAGATGAGTATTAGTATAAAGAGCATAGTGAAGGCCAAGCATCAGAGTATATTGATGTCAAGTTACCAATCTTTGACATAGACATTTGCTTATACCATTTTTGGTCAACATGAATATGAATTTTTGATATTAATAAATAAGGGTCCAGTCATATTATGAATCCCTATGCCAATACATGCAATCAATCAAATAAAGGAAAGAATTAGGCAACAATAAGGATTAATCACAGTCATTGATTTTGACCTAGCTCGTCTCTATAATTCCTACTTAAAGATGTAAACCCTAAGAGGGAATAATAATGACATGAAGAGAAGCAATACATGTGCAAGGAGAGGAATGCAAAGAGAATAGGGAGCATTTCATGGTGGAAATGATGGCCAAGTTATGGAACTACAATGTAGAATCAGTTTGAGAAGAAAAGAGATAAGCAGTAAAAGGATAGAAAAGATAGATCTGATCAAGAGGATCAAGAGATAAGCAGTAAAGAGGAGATCTAACATCAAGCAACAAGGTGCTAACTGAAGGATTAGGTTTTGAATCATTTTAACAGGTGATATAGAGTAAATCTCTTAAATCTCCTAACAGAGTGTTTACTTAGTTGTAAGTTTAAATCCTTTAGTCAAGGTGAGACCTAATAGTCTTGTAAGCCTTTAACATGGCAGTCCTTTCACAGGGTAGATCATAGATTATGATCAAAATTTTGTAGCCATAATTGACCACACTTTACAACTGTAGTAGTGAAGATTTGTGGGTGTCATCTGCACCCCAATATTACCTTCTCATTGGAGGGTTTTTGGGTAACCAAAATCTTATGTGTTATGTGTTGATTTACATTATGCTTTGGATGTGATGCATGGTTAATTATTTTAATTTACATTTAAATTTATGAGATGGATGAATGGTAAATTATTTTTATTGTAAAAATTTTAAGTATTGATTCACCCACAACCCCCCCCCCCCCCCCCAACCTTAGAACTTAAATGCTTAGAACTTACTTTCCCATTTTTATTTCCAAAAATTGGTATCAGAGATTTGTTCTCTAGAGAGGAAAGTTTTATAGCTTTGGAGGTAAGATCTTGAAGATGGAATTCTACAAATTGGGAAAGACTATTAAGAATGAAAAGATTGAAATATAACTTGCCCAACATCAACTTAAGGAGACAAGAGATGAACTTTAATAGTCATTGAAGAAAAGAAAAGAATTGGTCATTCAAAAAAATGGCACTCAATATCAAGAAGAAGACAATACTAGATTCTTTGAGGATAGGAACTTAAATGAATTTGATGCAGCAATTGCAGACCTGATGGAAAAGAATAGTGCCCTAAATGAAGAAGTAAAGAATCTAAAAAGAGAACAAGAAACTCAATTGGTATTGTTATGTGAGACAACTGAACTGAAAAATAAATTTGAAGAAGATAGAGTCATGATTGAAGAAGACAAAAGAATTCTAGCTAATAGACTTGAGGAGAAGTCATTAGATGTGCAAAAGTTATCAAGCATTCAATTACATCTGATGAATCAATTGATGCTTGCAAATCAAGAGATGAATAGGAAAGACATTGAGATTACAACTTTGGAAACACGAATCGCTTTAGTATAGAATGAATTGAAGATAGAAAAGCAAAAGCTTAACAAGCCTAGTGAAGCCATAAAGTACTTTGAAAAAACTAATGGAAGCACCAAGATCAAACAATGACACTATTGGATTGGTATTTTCTACCACTGAGAAAGGAGAATCATCTAGAAGTGGTGAACAAAGGAACAATAAGGGAAAGAACAACAAACCCACTTATAGTCACTATGGAAAATTAGGACACACAACAAATGTCTATAGGAGCAACACTGGAAATCAAAGCCCTAAGGAAAAATTCAGGGACATTGTCATAACTTCAAGAAGAAAGGACATCAGGTACATGAATGCAAGACAAAGAACACCAACACTCAAAGATTTGAAGGATATTGTTACAATTATTAGAAGTATAGACATAAGGCATATGAATGCAGATCTAAATATAAGTGGGCATCAAACAAGCAAACAAAGGTACATTAGCATGGGAATTCTTATGATTGGGATTATAATAAGGGCTATAGTTGTCATTATTGTGGTGAGTATGGTCATGTTGTTGTAAATTGCATTAGGACACATTTTAGAGGTAATTGCAACAGATGGTTGAATGAGATTATATGCTTTACTTGTCTTAAGACTGGTCATGTAAACAAAAATTGTCCAACTCAATCACCTACACCGAGTAATGAATTTGGAAAAGGTAAAGGAAGGGTAGATGTTGAGAAGGTAAGGATGCAGTTGAATAAGACATAGAAAAAGAAAGAAGATTGTAGCACATCAAGTCCAAATGAGGTCATTTTATCCAATGGATCAGGTGATCACATAACCCCCAACTAGGCAATCAAAGGTATGTGTGGAACTGACAATTGAAATGGTAATTTTGCATCATTTCAAAGCATTCAAGTAATGAAAAGAATCTATCAACATATATTAAGATGTAATGAAGTGATTAGAAGAAAGAAAAAATATATGATTATGTTGTTTTCTTTGTTGTTGTCAAGTATTAGAAGTATTGTAGTAAGTGTTGAGTAATGAGGTACTATAGTGAATGTCAAGCTAGCTATGATAGCCAAGTGAATTTAAAACCCTATAGCGACTAAGCTTACAACTACATATGCACTAAGCATTAACTGCAAGGTTTTGAAGGCTATATACTCAATTTTTTGAGTCATTTGCATTTACAAGAAGATCAACGAACACAAAGGCAATTTGAGAAAGGGATTCTAGTGACTACATACCAGACTCAACTACTATATGACATTTGACATTGATTTGAAAGGTATTTCACTTATGTCAAATTATATTGTTTCGCATTTTGTAAACCCTAGCAAGTGAAAAATGGTAGCAAGTTCATTGGCAGAAGTAAGAAAGTAAGCTAAAGAGGTTACCAATGTACAATTGATCAGTAATGATGTTTGACAACCACCATTTCGTACTATTCTTGAGATTGCATACAAAGGAGATCCATCCGGTGTGTTATCAACTATTATGCCCAAGGTTTTGATGATTCAAGCTCTAAGATATTGTTATACATGCAAGGTTGGAGAGGTTGGAGACTCGGAGATTAGAGAGACCTATCAGAAGATGTGTGAGAATGGTGTTTTAAAAGAAAAAGAAAAAATTGTTGATTGAAAAGGGTTAACACATGCCCTAGATTTTCCCTAAGTTTTCAAAACAGAATGGATAAATATTGTATTGAGTCGAATGCATGACAATCAATTATGGTTAGAGAATGGACCTATTAGAACATCAAAGAGGATCATTTACTAAGTGACACGGTATCCTACCCTAGATAGGTCGAAGATGTTGAGAAGTAATGCAAAAGAAGTAATTGAGAAGAATACTAGAGCCATATGGAATAAGAAGGAAATGTCAATTGATACAATTGAAGACCCTATTATTGCATTCATAGTGAGAGTGATAGCACACAGATTCTACTAGTCAAGCCAACTCAACAATGTGCCATGCATTGCCATTGACCTAGGTTAAAAGATCATAAAGAAAGATCATTCCTATTACCTAGCTGAGTTACACCTTTAACAACTATTAGAAAACCTAGAAGCTATCAGAAAAGCAAAGAGTTCTTCATGTAATTTTGGTTCACTCATTATCTATATATTCTACTATGTCCAAAATACATTTACTACTTTTGGCAAGGTAATTTGGAAGTCCAGTCAATTTTTTACCCTACAAATAGGTGAATTCATTGAGCAATTAGGAGAAAATTTTGATTTAGTAATGACTTGTTATTTTGAAGATTTCAAGAAATCAATGAAGCAGAGGTCAAGAATTCATGTATCTCTAGTGGAGTAACATTATAATGATGTTTTTTTCCTAGTAGATGCTGACTATACCTATGTTCATGAAGTTGTTGCAAGGATTAGATGGTTGAGACCATTATCTTATGATATAAATGTTGATGAAGCATTAGCAGCCATCACTGCATTGTTGGCAGAAGAGATTGACAAGGATGCTACATCCTTTGGGAATTATAATGAAGCCAAATCAAGGATAACTATAAACTTGCAAACTACCACCATCATTAGAATGAAGAACAAAATGGTGAAGAAATTCAAAGAAAATTTTGGTGAAGGACAAGGAGAAGATCAAGCTTCAAAGGATGAAAAGGAAGCCTAGCAAGAACCAAACAAAAATGAAAAGAAGAGGAAGGCACAGTCAAAGAAATTAGAGAAAACAAAGAAAGTGGCAAAGAAGGAACAACAAAAGCCAATTGCACCTTTGACAAGGTCAAGCACAAGGGTTGCCACTATATGAGCCAAGGAAGCTTAATCAAAAAAAGGTGAAAAGAAGGATGATACAATAGAGTTGAGCATGCCTGTTAAGAGATTGAAAAGGGGTCTACAACTTTAGGAGGAATCAGATGATGAAAGGACTGAATCTAATGAAAATAGTCAATTCAAACTGGTAAGCCACAATTCTTCATCTAATATTGAAAACCTATGTGACAATATAAAGAATAATAGAGATTTCTCAGGTTTTCAGCATGTTGATTTTGATAAATTAGATAATGGAGTTAACAATAATATTGAAGAATCTATTTATGATATGATGGCTACTTTTAAAAACATTCCTTTAAATATTGCTAACTCTATTCCCAAAAGCTTATATGAGAGAGTTGAGCAGAAGTGGAAGTTCAGTATGGAGACTGAAAAGAAAATCAAAGAGGCTACTTTAACCCAAGTTATGCCTAAAGTTGATAAGAAAATGATTTTTAAGGCTGTAGAGAAACAAAAAGGGATATTTTCTCCTAAATATAAAGTCTTTCATATTTTGAGAAGTAGAGTTGAAGAGGTGGTGACCCAGAGAAAATTACTTTGGAAAACAATCTATGGGTTGACCACACAAATAGTAGAAATAATAGAAGAGAAGAAAGGAATAGAGGTAGAGAAGAATGAAATAGAACTGGATGAAACAATTGAGGAAGATGCGCAAGATGTCAATCTGTCGAGCACTCGTCGTACACATGGAGAGAAAGAGATTCAACGGGACTTAGTGACTATTGAGGACATACCTAATAATTCTACATAGAATGTAAATCCATTGAGTCAGGAAGATTTAAAGGAACTGTAAAAGGAATCCACCAATACTGTTATTCCATGCACAAATCCTATATTTGTAAAGATTGATGAATCTCAAAAGATTGAGATTGCATCCATTGAGACACAACTATTGTGCCCCCACATGTTGCAGAAGTTAAGGAGAAGAAATCACATGAACAAACAATAGATCAAAGTGTAACCTTGGAATAGACGGTGAACTTAACGAAGAACCATCTTCAATGCCTATTGTTGTCATTGAGATGAAGGATAAGGAGGAAGATACCCCAACTACATTATTGCCGAGTCTAGAAAGCTCAGGGTTACCAACACTTTTCTTAATTGATAAAGAGGGTAATGAAGAGAAAGAAGATAAGGAAGAGAATCCTACACTCGCCTCACTGAAACCCATTGAAGATCAGAAGGAGGTTGAATAAAAGGAAGAGGATAAGATGACTGCTAAGATAGAGGAAAATTTATCCATATAGACACTAATCACTTTCCCAATCACTACACCTCCTCCCAGCAGTCAGACTCTTCAAAGGTTGTGTACTCAAGCTACACACTGTAGATATCAAGATCAAGTACAAGTACACCTAAGAGTGATGAGGCAACATCATTTGAGGATGTGAGTTTAGATGAAGTGATTAGTCTACCCCAGTTTTATCCCACAACAATCACACTTGAAGAAATGGTTGCTCTTCAAGAGGATCTATAGAGGAAATCAAGGCAAGAAATATTGAGAAGGGAGCATAAGCAAAAATAGGTTCTACATGATATTAGAGATATTTTTGTAGATGCTTTTGATATTTCAGGGTCATTTTCCAATAAGTCGATCTTAGAGTCAATTGTACATATAGTTGATAAGATAAAGAATGAAGGTATAGAGACAAATGTAAAGTTATTGGAATGGTCTGAAAGGAAATTTCACACTAAGGTTATGGATAGGATATCTAGTGTCATTGCACTAAGACAAGTTGATTTGTAAACTAAGATGGAGAGTATGAAGAAAGTTTTGGATAACATTTTCTCTCTATATAGAAAATTATGTGATGTTGATATCTTTACTAAAGAAACTAAAGATATCAACAGTCAATCGTGTTGGTAAATAGATTGTTCTTTTGAATAAACTCTCAAAATGCCCAAATCTAAAAGAACAATTAGATGCCAACAGTTGGGTAATCTATCATGGGGTTGATAGATTTCCTCTGAATTGAAAGGTACAGCTCCCTTATAGAATGATATGCAATGAATTTGTTTATTCCTAAACTAATTAAGGTACATTCTTAACCCGAGAACAAAAGAGGAAAACCAAGCCAGCCCTAGACAGAACTAACTTAGGCAGATTTTAGTTCCTAAACCTTTCCAATACCAAGAACCCACAATTCCTATGACTTCTTGATACCAGTAATGCAATATGGATGCAAATTATGTGAATGCAATGAAGAAATAAAGATTTAATATTTAGATTTCTGCAATAGGAATATATGCAAATACTCTGATCTACAACACATTCACTATTTGACATAAGATGCAAGATAATGTCCAAAACCAAATACAATAATGCTTTGATTGAATATATTCAAAAAATAATACCCAAATTCTCTTATTTGAAGCAAAACTCTCCTTTGTTTTGAACACAACAAATACAATGCTCTAATTTTTATTTGCCTGCAACTCTGGCCAAATCTTTTACAGAAATCAAAATATCAAACCCCTAAATGCATGAAATAAAATACATAACAAAAACTAATGTCTCCCCTTTACTCCAGAAATACCTACTCTTGCAGAAAAGAAGAACCCCCACAAATGAAAAGGTGTTACAACAAATACATTCTCCAGCAACCGATTGGTTTCCTCCAGTGACTTTTCAGTTCTTGTCTTTTTGACTTCTCATCCTTTCCTTTTGAAAATTGATATGCTTATTAACTTTTAAAGTTAATAATGATAGATATTAACATATTTAAATTATATTTAACAATTGACATTTAAATATGTTAAATCAATATCAAAATCTTTCCTTTGTTGAGCGGACAACAAAATAAATACTACTGCCAGGTAAAAATGAGTCATTTTTCATGGGGCATATCTTTGTATTCCACTGTTGGATCAAACTCATTTCTGGATAGGTTCTTCCAAACTTCGTTATCTTCATCTTGACTAGAGAAATCAGAAAAATAATCACTGAGTCAAAAGATATGAGCTTCTGAATTTTGCTCTATATGACTACTACAAAATCAGAATTAATAAAATAAAATTTCTAGCCATTCTTCTTTCAATGCTCTATAATCCATGTCTTCAATCTGCAACAATGTTATCTTCCATGCTTAAAATTTTAATTCTCTGCTAAATTTTGGGAGACATTCTCTGGAATGCTTATAGCAGAAATCTGACTTTTGTCTTCTCCCTTTGGTGGAAAATTGAACTTTGACTGCAAAAGTCGTAGTGGAAAATGAATTTTCCATTTTACATTTAATACCACATTGATGTTCAAATCCTCAAAAAATAAATCATTATAAGATTATCATTCCTTTTTTAATCAATTAAAACTCTTTTCCATCTCTCCATCATGGATTTGATGCTTGGTGGAAATTCCATTTTTGAGTGCAAAAAGTGCACCCAATCTTCAATTTTCCATTTCCATGTAGTGGGCACAATTTTGATGTAGATTGATTCACAAACTATTTTTCTAGAGTGATCTTGATGCTAGACCCCATATACCTTCATTTTGGATTGAGATCTTCCTTTTCTCTCCTCATGTGGAAAATTGGACTTTGCCTGCGAAAGTTGTAGTGGAAAATGAATTTTTCGCTATGCATTTTTCTTTTTGCTGAAAAATGAAATATTTGCTTCTCCAATGAACAGAAAATGAGTTTTCCACTACACATTCTTCCTTTGGTGGAAAATCCCAAGTTGACTTCTCCATTGAGAAAAATTAGAAAATGACTGCGAAAGGCGCAGTGGAAAATGAGTTTTCCACTACACTTCATTTTTCCTTTGGTGGAAAATCCCAAGTTGACTTCTCCATTGCGAAAAATTAAAAAGTGCTTCTCCATGGTGGAAAAATGAATTTTGACTTCTATTTTCTTCCACATTTGCATATCTGGACTTAGAAATAATTCAATCCTTCATAGAAATTTTGTTAAATACATTGAGAACAATTTTAAGAAATTCTTTATGGGTGGCAACTTTAAAAGTTTCAAAAATGGTGTACTGAAAGTGCACCTACAAATTGACCAGTAGCAAGAATATTTGCAATTAACAGGTAATACATTGAGGCAATCTCATGGCACTAGTGAAGTTCATTTTCAAAGATTACTACTGACATAGAGTAGGCTTTCCGAGTTGCAAGCAAAGGATGCAAATACAAGATCAACTTTGATTAGCATTCAATCCATGTTGACCCCACACATGGAAGTTTTGTAAAAGGAACTAGCCTTTGCAGAAACATTGATGAAGAAAGATTCTCATCTTTCTACACAAGAAGGTCTAGTAGATATGGCAACAAATCTTGAAATACAAATTCAATTTGTAGATGCAGCCAGTGATAATTGGGATTCTACTTTGGGAATCATAATGGAACTACATAAGCCATTTTTGGACAAATACACTATACGTGCACCACCCAAATGACATAAGTGTCAAAAAAGGGGGATTTTGAATATTTTTTAGATTTTGTAAATTTCGGAGAATTTTTTCAAGGCAAATATCCACTCAAAAGGAGTTTCAGAAATGAAATGAAGTATTTACTCATGAGGAGTCATAAGGTATGGGAGACAACATTTTTTGGCAAATTTTGAGATTTTGAAGTTTTGTATAGAAGCTAAATAGAGATGATATATTGTCTAACTTATGCATAAAATAAGATTGTATATGCCATGAAAAAGTGTTTTTGCCACTCATGTCAAAGGGGGAGATTGTTAATCTCATTATGGTTTTGACAAAGTAGTGACAAAACACTTAGGCATTATCTTGCCCAGAACAATGCAAGTCGAGTGCATAGTGTATGTCAAGCATAAGCCTCTAGAAAATACATGTCGTGTAATATGACAGTTAGTGTCGAACACTAGTATGTGTCAAGAAATCTATGTGTGTTGATTCACTCATGTGTCGAGAAAACAGAAGGAGTCAAGCAAACAGTGTGTGTTGAGTGATTCAGGTGTAAAGAAAGAGTAAGTGTTGAGCATTCAAAAGTTAAATATCAGTATAAAGAGCATAGTGAAGGTCAAGCATCAGAGTCTATTGATGTTGACTTACTAGTATTTCACATATATGTTTGTTATGGCACAAAGTTCTATGGGTAAAAGCACAAACCTATGTCACCCTTTTACAAAGGAAAAGGCTAACAAAAATATAAATGTTCACCTTCAATGACAGAAATCTTGTATTGTTATTTAGAATTTGAAAATGAAGTAAACTAATGAAATGTGTAGAAATGGATGAATTTTAGGATTATAATTTTTAATAATTATTTGGAAAAGGAAATGATACAATTTCCTATTGTTTAAAGATAACTTTTTAGTTGTTGAAAAATGCTTGAAATTAAGGGTCTAGTTCCCACCATAAAACTACATGGAAATAAACTTATTTCCTTTTGATCTTAGATTATGTTATAGATAACATATGTAGCTAGAACAATCAATAATAAAAATTGGCTCTAGACCTATATTTTTCTCTTTTATAATTATTCAAATTTCAACTTATTCAAATCAATAGTTTTTATCTCCCACCACATTTTTCCAAATAAATCTATTCCAACCAATAGAAAATTTATAGATTCTTGAAGAGGACTCTCTCCTCTAGATTGTCATATAATTTTTATATTTTTATGATATGATTTCATATTTTTTTCTTTCTCAAAATTGACATCTTCTCGAGTGTTAAAATACGTACTTGTAGATTTTTTTAATTATAATACACTATATCTAATTAGAAAACTTTGAAATCTATATGAGATTATTCTTGACTTTAAGCTCTATAAAATGGTGTTTATATGTTATTAAAAAAATATCTTAAAAAATAGTAAGAGTTATTGAAACGTCAATTTTCTGAAATAGTTTTATTTCTTTAGTAATTAGATACTAACTACTATAAAACAGGCATTTAATAGACATTTCCAATTGGAAAAGTGTAAGACCATGTATAACTTATCTATAATAAATTTATCAAAGATCATATGTTTGAAAAAAAATGATTTTTAGATAGAAATACTCAAATTTGGTTGTTCTGATAAGTTAGCCTGAAAGGTGACACAACTTTGTACTTTCACCCCTATGTAAACCATTTTTGGTCGACATGGACATGAAATTTTTTATATTAAGAAATAAGGATCCAATCATATTAAGAATCTGTATGCCAATACATGCAACCAATCAAATAAAGGGAAGACTTATGCCACAATAAGGATCCATCATAGCCATTGATTTTGACCTAGCCCATCTTCATAATGCCTACCTAAAGAGGTAAACCCTAAGAGGGAATAATAATGATGCAAAGAGAAGAATTACATGGGCAAGGAGAGGAATGCTAAGAGAATAGAGAGCATTTCATGGTGGAAATGATGGCTAAGTTATGGAACTGCAATGTAGAATCAGTTTCAGAAGAAAAGAGCTAAGAAATGATAGGATAGAAAAGAAAAATTCGATGAGGAGGATCAAGAGATAACTAGTAAAGAGGAGATCTGACATCAAGCAACAAGGTGCTAACTGAAGGATCAAGTGTTGAATCATTTTAATATGTGATATAGAGTAAATCTCTTAACAGAGTTGTCCTAACAGACTTTTGTAAATCTCTTAATAGAGTGCTTACTTAGTTGTGAGTTTAAATCCTTTAGTCAAGGTGAGACCTAATAGTCTTATAAGCCTTTAACAAAGAAGACCTTTTATAGGATAGATCATAGATTATGATAAAAACTTTGTAGCCATAATTGGCCACAATTTACAACTATAGTAGTGAAGATTTGTGGGTTTCATCCCCATCCTAGCATTGCCTTCTTATTGGAGGGTTTTTGGGTAACCAAAATCTTATGTGTTATGTATTGATTTACATTATTCTTTGGATGTGATGCATGGTTACTTATTTCAGTTTACATGTTAAGTTATGAGATGGATGAATGGTGAATTGTTTTTATGGTAAATGTTTTTAAGTGTTGATTAACCAACCCCGCCCCCCCCACAAGAACTTACTTTCCTATTTTTACTTCCAACATTACATCCATTACAAATGCATAGATTAATATAGGGAAATTCCCCTATCTACAAAATTTACAAAATTAATATGTACTATTCCTCATTTAATTCAATTTTCAATTTTTCCTTTGTATGTCAGCTTTGATTGTCTTCTTTTGCTTGCATACACTTTCGTCTTGACCAAGATTGTTGTTAGAAGAGATCAATAAATTTTTTATTATATTTATTTGAATTAATTTAAGTTATCCATATGACATGTGAATCCTAGTCTAAATGATGTAGGAGGCTTGGTCTAAATGCATCGAACGGTTTTTTATCTACTTCAAAGAGTAAGGTTTATGTATATGTGTTGATCTCTAAGCCTTGTTTCCTATTAGTGTCCAAAACTTATTCATTTTCTAGGCAGAGTTGGTCGGTCATCACTGCACCCAATCCACCTAATGAAGATTGAGTATTCATGGACTTATATATATTTCATTATAAGCTGAGAAAGTCTAAGGGTGTTGAGCACTCCAATATCGACTAAGTTACAGTATTGATCGAAAGTCAATAAAAGGAGAGATAGTAAATGACAAGTGAGACAATTACTATTGAACATACAGAAGTTGGGGGACAACATGATTAATAGTTATGATTGAGCATCAGGATATTTTATTGTCGAGTAAACTAGTTTTGACATATGAGTTTTTGATGGCACAAACACTTATGTCAATAGTTTTGGTTGACTTCTATGCAATATTTGTGGATTACAGAGACAACTAAGGAGATAATTAATCATTCAAAGAACATCAATCCCTAGGAAGGCAAAGTAACCAATCGGAAAATTAGAAGGACTAAGAGACAAAAGGGAGAACTCTGGATCATTGATCTTGATCTAGAACCTTCTCCAATTTTCTATTTAAGAAGGGACCAAACCCTAAATCAAAGAAATGATTGTGTATGCATGAGAAGGTCAAGGATAGAGTGAGGATGACTAAGTTTGATAATTAGAGATAGAGATCAGACAAAGCAACCTAGCAATGAAGTGCAGAAAAAAGTATATCATATAAGTATATCAATTCAAACAAGGAAACAAAAGATCTACAATCTGGCATAAAGTGCTAACTAAAGCATTAAAGTGCTAACTAAAGCATTGGGTACTAAGACATTCTAACAAGTGGAAAATGGTAAATCTCTTAACAAAGTGGTTCTAACAAACCTAGCTAAATCTCCTAACAAAGTACTTAGTTGTGAGTTTAAATCATTTATTCAAGGTAGACCTAACATTCTTGTAAGCTTATAATAGGGTAGATCACCATAAGTGATCAAAAATTCTAGCCTTAATAGGCACGCTTTATTGTTGCAATAGTGAATATTTGTGGGTATCATCCCCACCCCAATTTTACCTTCACCTTGGAGGGTTTCTGAACAACCAAATATTTGTGTTATGTGTTTACATGTTACTTGTGGATGTGATGCATAGTTAGATCTATTTCAATTTTATAGTTTGTGGTTATATGGTATATGATCTAGATGAGAGATGGACTAGTGGTGGATGAGGTTAAGTTGTTATTTGCTTTGAAAGTTAAAAGTTTTAGTGATTCTAATTCACCCCCCCTGCCCTCTCAATATCTTGCTTCCCAATAATACTTCCAACAATTGGTATCAGAGATTTGTTTTCTTAGAAGAATTCTAACAGTTTGAGAGTTTAGATCTTGGAGATGGAGGCTTATAAATTGAGAAAAATCATTGAAAACTAGATGCTTGACATCCATATCATACTATAGCAGCTTGATATAGCAAGAGAGGAATTGAAGAAATCCTTGAAATAAATAAAAAAGATGGTCATTCAACAAAATGATGCACTCTATCAAGAGGTGGATATCAAAGGAATATTTCAAAGATGGAAATTCTGGTGAAAGTGATGCACTAATTGCAGACCTATTGGAAAATAACAACATTTTGAATAAAGAAATTAGAGAATTGAAGAGAGAACAAGAGATACAATCAGTAAGGCTATGTGAAGTGACTGGATAGAAAAAGAAAGTTGAAGAATACAAAATCATGTCAAAAGAAGACAAAAGACAAATAGCTACCAAACTTAATGAAAGAACATCTGATGTGTAGAACCTTACAAACAATCATCTAGGATGATTAATCAATTTCTACTTGCAAATCAGGAGCTAAAGAGAAAGGACATAGAGATTACAAATCTAAGATCACAAAGTGACCAACTGAGGAATGAGTTAAGATCTAAGAAGGAACTATAGAGAAGGATGAACAAACCTATTGAAGCTATAAGAAACTTTGAAGAACTAATGAGATCACCAAGGTCATCTAGTGACACCTCTAGTTTAGGATATATCAAGCATTCTTCATCTACTGAAGAAGGAGAATCATCCAAGAGAGGAGAATAAATAATTGCAAAACCAAAAGGAAAACCTACATGGTATCATTGTAGCAAACTGGGACACATAGAAAACATTTGCTGAAGCAAGATTGGCAAGAAAAATCCTAAGCCTAAATTTGTTGGTAATTATTTTAATCACAAGAAACAAGGACACCAAGCACATGAATGCAGGTCAAAGGAAAGTGATACACCTATTGCACCTAGATTTGAAGGACATTGTTATAACTATCAAAAATATGGACATAGAGCTCAAGAATGCAGATCCAAGGAAAATTAGACATCTAAGAAGAAAGGACATACACCTAAGCAAGGTAATTCTCACAATTGGGATTACAACACATGGTATAGTTGTCATTATTGTGGAGAATATAGTCACATCCCAGAAAATTGTATTAGGACACATTTTAGAAGCAATTACAAGAAATGGCTAAATAGAAGCTTAGTTTTATTTAGTTGTCACAAGGTTTGACATGTCAGTAAGAACTATAGGACCTAAGCACTAACACCAAGCAATGAAAACATCAAGGGAAAAGGAAAAGTTGATGTAGAAAAAATAAGGAATGACTTGAATCAAACCTGGAAAGAAGGTAGAAGCTAGAAGTAGTGGATCAAGTAAAGCTAAGATTACCCAATCCAGTGGATCAGGTGATCACACCACTTCCAACTAAGCAACGAAGGTATGTGAGGAACTGTCTTCTTGAACAATAAGTTATATACTAGTTCCTAAAAAGAGATGTGATTAAAAGTCCATATCTACATGAATTAAGATGCACTAGAACATATCTAAAGGAAGAATTGAGCAAAAGAAATCATATGCATAATAGATGTTGTGTATCAGTATTATTGTCTGTAGTGACTAAGTATTGCTATATGAGTTGAGCTTTCATACAGGACCAAGTTGATATGTTGACCAAGCTAAGAAGGCAATAAAAATGAATACCAAGTGATGAAAGGAAAGTAGTGCAAACAAAATTTTATGTGAAATCCAAGATAATTGTAATGCACCTAACAAAGTAAGAAGCATTTATTCTAGACCTAATTCAACAAATTGAAGTTTTATATCAAATTTTTAAAGCTCATTTTCATTCATCTAGCAATTCAAATATTTAGAGTGATTCAAAGGTGACTTGAAATTTTTTTTGAGAAGATCTTAGTGTATCATCGACAAAAAGAAAAATTAAGTAAAACTTGAAGTACCAAGTTTAGTCGTTTTGAGAAGTTATCGAAGTTAAATTTCAAAACCCTATTTTAAAATGGCATCTTCCACATCTGTATCTAGAAAGGAAATGTTGAAGGAAAGCAATGTGAAAATTGTGAGGAATGATCAATTTCCTCCACCAAAGTTTAAAGCATACCCTGACATTGCGATGACTAGAGATGCAAAAGGTGATTTGTCATCTATTCCTCCTAGAGTGTTAATGGTACATGATGTTTGGTCATGTTACATATGTAAGGTTGGAGAGATTGGAGACTATGAACTGAGAAATGCCTATGATAAATTGTGTGAAAATGGAATTCTAAAGGATGAGAGCAATATCATTGTTGAAAAAGGTCTTACTTGTGCCTTAGCATTTCCAAAGGTTTTTAAAGTGGAATGGATAAATATTGTCTTAAGTAGAGTGCATGAAATAAAATTGTGGTTATAAGGTGGACCAATAAAGATTAACAAGGTGATAATCCATTGAGTGACTAGGTATCTAACCCTAGACCGAGTAAGTTAAATGAGGTGTGCAACAAAGAATGTTATTAAAGATCAAATGAAGGCCAAGTGGAATGGTCAAGGAATATCAATTGATGGAATTGAGGACCTTGTTGTTGGATTTTTTGAATGTGTGATAACACAAAAATGAACAATTTTTTGTGTATTGCAATGGGCCTACGTTATAAGATTGTGAAGAAAGATCATAGTTATGATCTTGTTGAGCTTCAGTTAACACAACTGGTGGATAATCTAGGAGCAATAAGGAAGCCTAGGAATACATCGTGTAAGTTTGGGTCATTATTATTTTGTATATTTTTCTATGTACAAAATTCATTCCTCACTGTTGGAACTATTGTATGGGATACAACCAGACCTGTGACCAAGAAAATAAATGGTTTTATTGAACAATTGGGTGATATTTTTGAAACCATTATGGATGGTTACTTTTAAGAATTTGAAGGGAAGATGAAAAACATATTAAGGATCTCACAATCAATTATTCACCACTATTATGATGATATCTATTTCATGGTGGATATTGATTACATGTATGCACAAGCAGTATTACCAAGGTTTGCAGGGTTAAGAACAATGCAATATGAAGTGAACGTGAATGAGGTAATTGCAATAGTTACTACCCTATTATCTAAGGAAATTGAGAAGAATGTTGAGCCCTTTAGCAATTATGAGTTAGCCAAGATTAAAATGATGATGTAGACTAAATTGCCCAAGATGGATAGAAAGAGTAAAAAGATGACAATTGATCTTGAGGGAAAACTTGGAGAAGGACCCTTGCAAATAATAGAAGGCAAGGAAGAAGATTATGAATCAGAAGAAGAGAAAGAGGAAGAGTCTAAGGGAAAAGAACTAGTGTTTTTCAAGCCTTAGGAAACTAGGCAGAAGAATATTGTAATAGTAGATCCTAAGGTGAAGAGGGATCTAAAGAATAATGTCAAGAAAACTATTACCCCTCCTGCCCTTAACTCTAAAATAAGAATAGTCACTAGGAAACGATCGAAAGAAGACAACTCCAACTACTAAACGAAAGGAAAGTCTAGTGAAGATAAGTTCACCAAAGAGAAAGTAGACCACGAACAGGACCGAGTAGAGTCCAAGGAGGATGCCAAGAAGGAATTTGGTCATCATTCTTGATTAGGATGAGGATGAAGGGGAGAAAATAGAGCCTAAAAATTTGAGTAAGCTTCATATTGTTCCCAAATGACCTCCCATGGAAATTGACTAGGTATGTGAGAACATAAGAAATTCAGCTGGTCTAGGATGCTTCAAACATATTAAGTATGATTCTTTGAATAAGACTAAGAGAATTTTGAAAAATTCATGATAGACATGTTTAAAAAATTTAAATATATGCTTGTAGAACTAGGAAAAGGGATTCCTAAAAATTTATACAATAAATTAAATTTTAAATGGAAGTGGGCATTATCTACTAAAAGGAAAATAAGGGAGACTACATTAGCCCAGACAATGTTTGATTTAGGAAAGGCACCTATGTTTATTCCCCTAAAATATTTTGCAAATAAATTTGTGCCAAAAGTAAAGGCATATAAAATTTTGAAGAATAAAGGAGAGGATGTGGTACAAGAAAGTATTTTGATATGGAAGAAATCATTTGGACTATTAGCTCCAACAACTAAAGAAGAGAAAGAAGAAGAAGGAAGAGATGCAATTGAGCTTGATAATCAGAAGGATTATGATGAGCCTGAGAGCTTAGAAGAACAAATAAGGAAGAAGGTAGAGGAGAGTGAACATCAAGATGTTATTACCATAGAGGATATTCCTGATTCAACACCACATAATCAAAATATCTTGACTAAGGAAGATTTGAAGAGTGCAACAATAATCACCTTAGATACTCCTTTTACATGCACCAATCCTGTATAACTACAAATTCAAGATTACCCACAGATTGACAGTGCATCATTTGATGGTTTCAAAGTTACATCAGCTATAGTTGATAATATAGATATGAGTGTCGAGTAGTAGGGAAAATTTATTATTGTACTCAAGTATCTGCCACCCACACCCACTCATGTTATTGGAGAGGAAGAAGAAGAGCAATCATGTTGAGGAAGAAAAGGAGGCTAAACAATTCAAGCCTATGGAGACTGAGAAGCCAAAAGAGCAAGAGGCTATCTAAGCCTTCATACAATAATCAAGTGTTGTTCTTATTGATACTAATGCATCAAATGTTACATGTGCACTCAATAGGTTACACCTACTTAGCAAAAGAGTACTTCCACATGGCAACAAACACTTGGACTGAGTGCTAAAGGGAAATAATTGCAAATCACATTACTGAGTGTTAGCACCCCAAGGTCACAATTAGTTGAGAAGAAGATTGAATTACCTGAGACTACAGTGAGCTTAGATGAGGTCATTACATTCCCAATTATGACCCTAACACAACGATGTTTTAAAAAATACAAATCTTACAAGCATTGCTAAGCCAAAAGACAAAGTAAGAACAACTCAGAAGGGAATACAAGCAAAAATGGGTATTACATGATATAAAGGACATTTTTGTAGATGCATTTGATATTCAAAGTATAAATGACTAAGCACCAATTTTAGAACAATTAGCTCATATTGTTGATAAAGTTAATAATGAGGATATAGAAACCAATGAGAAATTAATGAGATGGTCTAAAAAGTTTGAGCACAAATTTTTAGAGAAAGTCTCAACAAAAATTGCAATAAGACAGGTTTAGCTTTCAAACCTTGTAAATATGTTAGAAGGTATTTTGTAGAATATTCATTCTTTGTATATAAAGCTTTGCGATGTTGATTTCTTCACCATGGAGAATCAACTCCCAATTGATCAGTTGCAAGTGGATGTAAAGATAAGTGCACATTCTTTGAGCAAGGATGTGATTTCAAGCTCTCTTCTATTCCATAAATTGACTTTTTCTCAAGGAAGGTTTCTTGAGTTGATGGCTAGAGATGGAAACATTAGAAAAAAAATTGATTTCTGTTCAAACCATATTGCTACCCCATTTGGAGGTTATGAAGAGCTCATTGTTAGCTGCAAAGGACTTAATCAAGAGAGATTTATGTCTCGCTATTGCATAAAGTTTAGTAGATCTAGAAGCTTAGCTAGAAATCCAAATTTAGGTTATGGAATCAATTAGATCAAGATGCAATCATGGATTATAGGTGATTTTACATAATCACAAATTATTTTTTGATAAGTATAACTTGACCCTTGCAAACCCCAGACTATACACATCAAAAACAAGGGGGAAATAAGGTACCATGACACATACTACAAAAGGAAAAACTATGAGATATGCAAAAGGAATATCAAATATCATAGATCACATGTATGAATATTCATTTGGGAGAGACATGTACATATATTGTATATAGTGAAGTCTTTTTGGAGACTGAATCATAGTCTAATGAGGAGTGATATTTTGTAATTTTGAATGGATTACTTAGTCATGCCAAAGTGATTTTGTCACTAATGTCAAAGGGGGAGATTTTTGATCTCTAAGACCTATTGCCTATTAGTGTCCAACACTTAGTCATTTTCTAGGCAGAGTTGGTTGGTCATCACTACGACCAAGCTACCAAATTAAGACCGAGTATTCATGGACATATATATTTTATTACAAGTTGAGCAAGTCTAAGGTTTCAGAGGACTCCAGTATCGACTGAGTTATAGTATCGACCAAGTAAATGATAGAAAATTTGAGCAAACGAGAGATAGTATATGTCGAGTAACATTGGTATTGCCAAGCATATAGAAGCCAAGGGACAACATGATTAATAGTTATGATTGAGCGTTAAGATATTCAATTGCCAAGTAAACTACTTTTGACATATGAGTTTGTGATGGCATAAACACTTATGTAAATCATTTGGGCTGACTTCTATGCGAGATTTATGGATTTTTGAGATATCTAAGGAGATAATTACACATTTTGTCAGAGGACATTAATCCTTAAGAAGGTAGGGTAACCAATCAGAAAATGAGAAGGACTAAGTGACAAAAGGGAGAACTTTGGATCGTTGATCTTGATCTAGACCCTTCTCTAGTTATCTATGGGCATATGCACCGAGTTGTGGTGCCAAAAAGATGACAAGTTTTTTTTTTTCTAATTTTCAATAGCGTGTACACATTATGGCTTGGGTCACCCAAGCCATAGCACGTACGCACTATAGTGCGTACGCGCTATTCTGATTTCCAAAAAGTTATATGATGGGCTACAGACCTGCGGCCCATCATTTTCATTTTGCTTTTTGGCTCTCAAACATTGTGTACACGAGTTTGATAGCAAAAATTTACCACCATTTGCCAAAATGCCTCCTCACCGACGAAATCCAAGACAACGAGCACACCCACGATGACGAGGTAAGTGATATAAACTTAACTTTGCATTGTTTAATATGTTTTCCATATTGTTTTATTGGTTTTTGATATTCTTTTGTAGGGTTTTTACAAATTTCATTTAGATTTGTTTATTTAGTTGGATTTCAATTGATTTTTTATCAGGAAATGTCCATAATCAACCGAAAAATCCACAAAACCCTCAAGAACCTCAAAATCAAAACCCTCCTCAAGAAGAACAACAAATTCCACAACCCGAACCAATTGCAAGACCTCCGCCAATCACACAAGAAAATATAAGAAATGAAATATAGAGAGGCAAAACTGAATTAGAAAGACTCATTGCTCGGTTAAAAGAATCTAGACAAACCAATCCAATGAGGGCTCAATTGGCATCATCCCTCGAATCCATTAACACTCAGATAGCCTCAGTTAGTGGTCAGTTAGATATTTGGCGGGCTAAGAGGGATGAACAAAAAAGATTTTATGCAAATAAATTGTCATATGAAGATGTTAAAAAAAAAGAAATATCAAAAGGTAGTATATGTGCATTATTTAGAAAACCCGGTGAGCCAAATACTGTTAGAGAGGGTACTAAACAATTCCCCGTCCATTAGTGTATACACGATGCTATTAGAAATAATTTTTGGGATAGATGGTGGATGGTTTTTGATGCCCCTCCTTGCAACAATCATGAGGTCCCCATGTATTTTTCGAAGAAATTATATTGTGAGTTTGTCCTTGGGGAGATCCCCAATTATTTTGATATGTTAGACTCCCAAGGTAGAGGTGGGGGGTCATCATTTGAGAGGCCAAGAGCATGTCGTGACCCTAATGTAGTTAGGGCACCTGTGGTCCATCCACAGCATGAGCATGTGATTATTCCTTCAGTTGTGAAGGAACATGTAGAGGCCAGCACTCTGGGGACTATTAATGCTTTGACGCAGACCCTCATCCATTCCACAAGCCCATTAGTTGAGGGGGAGCCTTCTATGCGTCGTGGTCACATGTGCACTTCATGCGGATCCCTATGCACATTTGGCACTCATGCCAGAGATGCTGCGGATGATGGGCTTGTCACCGATGAGTTCCTGAACGATACATTTGGAATTGACACACAGGTAAATTACTAATTTGATCACATTTCATATGTATAGTGAATGATTGATTAATTAGCATTTATTGACATTGTTTTAAATTTAGGGTCAAAGTGTTGTTGGGACTAGCAGCGATCCTCCAAGCCCATTTTTTGTCCCTTCGACAAGTCCTGAGGTATGTATCAATTTAATCATTTTACTTAATACATATATTTATTACGTAATCATATTAAGGATTGACAAAAAAAAATTATGCATGTGCATCAATTCTCCACAGGACCCTCAACCTTTACCACAGACACAGAGCAGAGACATCATATGAGCTTCACACAGGTATAGTTGTTTCATGTTAATTTAATTCATTTGATTATATTTATTCCATGTTTCATGTTAGATATAACGTGTATTGTATGACATGCAGCTCATGATGTCGGACACACCTCCTCATCTGCGATAGTCTGTTGATAGTGGAGTGGCCGCAGCTGTGGCTAGCTCACAGCCACTAACGGAGGTATGAAAGAATTTTCTTCATTTTAGTTGTTGTTTATAATAGTTAATCTCAAAATTTCTAATGTTATTTATAAGTGATTATATTTATTGAATTGTTGTAGGGTCTTGTCACGCCTGATCATCCACAAGCATTTGAGGTGGACTTACAAAGTGAATATTTGTTGGTGGTAAGAAAATAATTGATTTTGTGTGTACATATATTTGATTTCAACGTATAATAAATATTGATTCATATCTACTTTCTTTGTATCAGTTGGACCTGGAGAAGAGCCTCAACAAGAGGTCAAGTGAGCATGTCAGGAGGGCCCCGTCATCTCCACTGTCTCCCTCCACACGACGGTAGAGGACGTCGAGAGACTTGTTTCCTTCCCCTCGTGAGAAGGAAAAGATGTAGTTGAGATATTTGATACATATATATATATATAGAGAGAGAGAGAGAGAGACTTGTTTCCTTCCCCATGTATATATATAGGCATCAAAGAGACATATTTGACATACATTTGATGTACATATGACATTCTATATTTGATGTATGACATTTATTTGATGTATGACATTATTGGTTAATATATGATATGTTTGTTCATATACGACATTATTGGTTATCATAATATATTATGTGTTTGTTAATGTATATTACATTATTGGTTATCATTTTATATTATATGTTTGTTCATGTATGACGTTAAATTAGATATGTTCGTGTATGACATTAAATTAGATATGTCCATGTATGAAATTAAATTCAATTGCTAGAGAGTTGCCATTATGTCTACCAACTAGTAGATGTTATTTTTTAATTTATTAGTATTTCTCAAAAATTGCAAAGAAGTTGTTTCTGGTGAATAGTTGTAAACAATTGTGATCATCGACTTCATGTACTCATGGCTTTGGCTATGAACACTCGTAACTTTGGCTATAAGCATCCATGGCTTTGGCTATGTGCACTAGTGGCTTTGGCTATGAGCATTTATGGCTTTGGTTGTAGGCACAATATAGCCTTGGTTGTAGGTTGTCTTTCTTGCTACATGTCAAAGTTACCTTCAAGAATATCATTAGTCTAAGATCATTAAAATTAAAATACTATGACATAATACCTTGGAAATAATAGTCTTTAACCCATTACTTTATTTGTTAAAACATCATGTAGTATCTACTATAGTGCTTCTACTCAAATATGTTTTCAAAAATACTTAGTATGGCAAAGAAATGTCTATGGAAAGCTTGTCAAATAGGATATTGAAGAACTAAATGTGGACAGTCATTAGTACCCATCAATAAGAACACGGACATCTTTCTCAAGCAAGCCATATGACATTAGCTTAATTTATAAATTTCCTTTGCAAATAACTAGAAGATGCTATGAATCTTAATACAGAGTTAATCATGAACTCATTATTCCATCCAAGAAGCATATATCACCCTAAGCCAATTAACCGACAGGATAAAAATTAATTCAATTTCAACAAAATTTTGAGTATAACAAGCATCTTAGAGATTCTTACAAGAATTAACACAATGTTCACAAGAGCATTACAAGTTCTCGTAATGCTATTTCACATATTGTAATCATATTCAATTTTGAATGGCCATTTTTGTTACAAGCATAAATTTTCTTTAAGGTCTTTTAATTCTAGACATGAATTTTATTTTGAAGCTTTTCTATGACAACCCACTCAATGCATATATTGTTATTCCATATTATGTTGATTTGACTTTCATTGGTTGATTTGGGTCTAGACATGACGTTATTCACTACCTTTTTTATATATTATTTTTTTGTAGTGAGGGTCTAGCTTGAATGAATGTATTAATCATCGAAGTTGTGAACCTTGGTCGAGATCCTTATAAATATATTTTCAAATTGGACCTCAAATAGTTTTCTCAGTCACCCCTTGTACACAGATACTGAAATTGTAGTTAATTACAAAATTAATATTGAATTAACAGAAGTTTAATTGAGAAGTATTATGTACCTCAATAGGCTAGATTATTATTGACTGGGAAGCTTTATCTTAGAGCAATTGGTTTCCTAAATCTTTAGCGTAATGACACTCTTATGGAATGTGGAATTAGGTATGCTAGCTAAGGAACGTTCTTTAAAAGGCAGAGGAAACTCAAGACTCACATGTTTCCAATCAATATAAATGTTTAAATCACTTCTCTAATTTTTTCTATTTATGATCTTCTTAAAACTTAACTTTCTAAATGCATTGATGGGGAAATAAAGATCTTCTAGGAACTAAAGGCTAATCATGTTTAATACTTACAATTCTTTGTTTTTATCTAATAATTTAAAAAAGATTGTACAAGTGTTTTCAAAGAGCAACACTTGTCACTAACATCATAAGAAGGAATATCCAAGGAGAATTACCACTGATCCCCCACCACCAAATTCAAGAGAAAACAAAAATCCACTACTAAAGAGATAGTAACAATGATCATCCCTAGTCTCTCCCTTATCACAAAATGATTACCATCAAAATTTGCATTTCCAATTGTGTCATGTGTGTTGAAGCGATAGTAACATTTTCACTCTCTTACCTAATGTCTCCCATTTCTGAAACTTCTGGGGAAGGGCAAGGCCATCTTCTCAATACTTCAAAATACAACGAGTTTCATTTTTTCCCATATTGATAATCGTTGACTTAAAGTATAGTCAAAGTATTGACAGCCCATAGGAACTCAACCTTTGAACATCCCATCTGTAAATGACCTCATAAAGAAAGTTCAATAAACCCGCATGAAATAGTGAAACAAAAGTTGCATACTTGTGAAGATGATGAGACTGCAGGTGATCAATATGTCTCAAATCTATATTCAGTTCTTTTATTATGCATATAAATGGTTTGTTATATAAAAGACTTATATCCACCAGATAAATAATCATTTTCTTACTATGCTATCCTTATCCTTGGCTGATCTCTGGTCTCTACAACATGGTCCTGTAGGAATTGGAATCTCATCCATATCTCGCACGAGCTCCGAGATATGCCCCGTCAAAGATTGCAGCCCTGTGGCATTTAGTGACCCTTAGGGACATTCCGGTTGGGCGTGCCTGAGAACGTTCAAGCACTGAAGGGGACAAGACGAGGTTGGGGATAGGGTTTACCCGGCCACCCAGAGCTAATGGAGCAGACAGTTTGATCCCACGACGAAAGATGAGAGAGATTTGGCAGTTGGCAACTTTGTACTGGCCAACACTGCAAGTTTCAGCATCACCCGAGATGGCATTGTAGAATGAAAATGGAATTTGATCTCCAAAAAGTGAGAGAGGTTATTTTAGGTCTTTGCAACATAGTCTTGTAGGAATTGGAATCTCATCCATATCTTGCACGAGCTCTGAGATATGCCTTGTCAAAGATTGCAGCCCTGTGGCATTTAGTGACCCTTAGGGACATTCCGGTTCAGTGTGCCTGAGAATGTTCAAGCATTGAAGGGGACAAGATGAGGTTGGGGATAGGGTTTACCCAGCCACCCGGAGCTAATGGAGCAGACAGTTTGATCCCACGATGAAAGATGAGAGAGATTTGGCAGTTGGCAACTTTGTGCTAGCCAACACTGCAAGTTTCAACATCACCCGAGATGGCGTTGTAGAATGAAAATAGAATGCGATCTCCAAAAAGTGAGAGAGGTTATTGTAGGTCTTTGCAACACAGTCCTGTAGGAACTGGAACCTCATCCATATCTTGCACGAGCTCTAAGATATGCTCCGCCAAAGATATTTGAATTCACAGTGTTTAATGAGAATATAGTTGAGGCTTGCTTTACTTTTCTATGTTAAGTTTGGCTTTCAATTTTGGTTTCCCTACTTATCTATGTGAAAGTTCCACTTTCATAAGTAACATGGATGCAATAATACTAAATTAAGTATAGGTCCGTGGTTCTAGAAGCTTCACATAGCTTCTCTTCAACTATGGATCTTGTAAGCATTGTACCATGACTATTGGTGTTGTGAGAATATACAAAGCATATATATTGTTTGACCAAATGTCTTCAATGAACATGAACTATATGGAAGAAGAGAAGACATGTTGCAAAGTCTTTGAAAATTTTCTTCAAGAAATGTAAGGAGCCATGGGTGATTCATCCAAATTATTTGGTAAAATAAGAGGAGGAATGAATCAACCTTGATGATAGAGGTAAATGCTGAATAATATTTATTTAATCACATTGTTTGAAAAAAAATTAATGACCTTTAAATAAAATTGAAAGAAATGGAATTGATCTCCCTTACTCATGTAGATGAATAAAATTGGAATTTAAAAAAGAGAGGGACATCCACCATAAAACCATGCAATCATGCACTTCTTGATGGGAGTATCATAAGTTCATTGTTAGATGGATATGCCAAATGTGGAAGAATTAAAAGGAAAATATGTTGATTGATTGAATACAAGCATCAAACCAATGTGATAACAAAAAATCAAAGTTGATTCCATAAGGTCTAACAATATCATATAATTCATTTATCAATAATTTGAAACATCATAAGCATATGTCTAATAATGTCATACATGAAATATATGTAAAAAATGACATACATAGAAAAAATTATACAAAAAATATGCCCAATAATGCCATATAGGTGTAAAATGTACATCATTAGATATATACTCTTTCCAACTAGGGGAACAAAATAAATCCCTAATTGTCTTTAATTGCCAACAAGTGGGAGATGACCAGTGTATATAACGAGGTCTTCCTAACATGCTCACTAGTCCATTAGTCTAGAATCTTTTGTAACTCGACATGTTACAATCAAAATTATATATAGTCATTGGCTTAGAACTAGTGAGTGCAATAAGGACTCGTTGATCAATACAATGATGAAGATGTAAAGGTATCTCTGATGTCAATAGCTGAAAATGATAATACATGAGACTCAAATGTAGTTATGAAGAATACACATTTTCTTTTGTCTCCATATCAAATAAAATATTTTGGTACCTCTGTGAATGTAGTATGACATCCTTCATTTTATAGTTTTGATCCCAAAGCTACAACACTTATTATTTATTACACATGTATGTAAATCTGTTAAGCATCAAATTCAACACCTTTGTCTGCAAAATAATGCACTATATGTTAGAGTAATAAATTCATTTCCTTAGTAATTAAATTATATTGATATAATTACTAAGTTACTTATTATATTGATATAGTTTACTTATAATTCCTTTCTATTTACAACTAATTGAAATGATTTCCCCAATTTTCCATCTAGTCACTAGAAAATTGGATTTGTTGTCTCTTTCTCTTAAAGAACCAGATCTACTAGTTCCTTTGGTCTAGAAGCCTTCCATTGAGATTAGGGTTTTGAAAGGTTCAAGGGTTGAGGAACTTTTTATAGAATATCTTGAAGAAGGAGAGGTCATGTATAATGGTTTTGAGGAAGGCTAGAGTTCCATCCAGATGGTGTTGCAAAATGGCCAAGCGGAGGAGGAGGTAGAAGAATAAATAGAATAAATGCATGAGAAGGAGGGTCATGGGGGCAATGGATTCAAACCCACAACCAAGCTTTTATACCATTATACAAATTACAAATTATAAGACTATGCCTTTCATGATAGTCGCATTTTCATATTGGCAAATGAAGAATGACTTTTGGAACAAACATAATAAATACTTCCGAATAAAAATGAAGCCAATGTATTGTATTATAAGCTCGAATGGTAAAGACCAAGCCCAAACATTTATTAAGGTGTAGCATTTATAGTTGTCAGGTTCATGTGAAGAAGTCATCATTCATATTCTCATTGTTGTGTAATTTGATGATAAGAAGAATACAATGATATAGAGGTTGATAGTGATTTAAAACTTTACAAAATGCAATCAATGAGAATGTTACATTGAGGGGGGAGTAATAATCAATGTTTCATTCTCATTGTTTCACAAACTCTTATATAAAGAGGGAGTAGACAGATGATATGGTTTAGTCTTCTTCCGAGAATCTTAGTCATATTGGTTCAGAAGGATTCATGATACAACTACTATACTTAGCATGACCAATTGACGCTAAAAACCTTAGTATTGATGCTACAAACCTTAGTATTGACATAATTTAATCTCTGCAATTCCAGGCATAAGATGATTATCATACAATGGTACTTGAACAAAGAACACTAATAAATATTGAGGATGTGAATTGATAATACCATTTCGTAGATGATTTTGGCATCTCACCCTTTATCACTTGTGCGTCAACTTTATTAGCCCTCTTCTTTGGTGACCTACAAATGAAGAATTAGCACAGTAACAAATCTAAGATAAGATTAAAAAAATGGGTCCTATTAAAGAATCTAATATAAATTCAAATAATTTATCTATATTCTAAACAAATCAAAACTAAATCTCATCACTTACACATCATAACAATATGGTCCACCTTAGTCATGTGATAGTCTTGGGGAAGAGGTTGTAACATTGTATTTGGATCCAATTGATCACTTTTTCTCTCTCTCCCAATTCAATCTAATGAGCCAACTGGATCTGCTTGACATTTTAATGTCTCAAGTATTGCCTCATGGTCTGACTCGCAAACTTTCTAAAGAATCTTATTATGTGGTTTTCCACCATATTTTATCAAGTGGACATTTGATGCGACAACAAGGTTTGAATAATGAAGAATCTTCCTCTCTGTTTGAAAATCCTCGAATAACCACAAGTTAGGATTCTTCATAGGATATCATCTAAGCCATGTGCCTGTTACAACCACCGCACCAACATAGTACTCTAAACCTTCACCATCTATAACCGAGTGATCCAATTTTTGTTTGGCTTCAACATAATGACACAAATAATAATCTGTCCCTTCTTCATTGTCTTCAGGTGCAATAATAGCAAAAACATGGCCTGCAGTAACAAATGTACAAAATGCGGTCATTAATTCAAAAAATACTTGGGTAAAAGTTATAAACTTACATATTGAAATTACAAAGATATATATATATATATATATATTACCAGGTTGCACTAAATCTGACCAGCGGTCAAAGTCAATAGATGAATCCATCTCTACCATTTCCAGTGCTTGTGGGGGACGATAGGTGACAATTGGGTCCAAAACCCGTATATCCCATTTGTCCACCCATTCAGTTGACTCAGAGTCATCCCAATTTTTCTCTGCACATGATGGACAATAGCATGCCATTTTTCGTGTGTGGATACTCCATGAACCTACATCAGAGCTTCTAAAAGAGTGTAACTCACTAGATCCTATTAGTGTGCAACAATCTTGATATGGTGCAATGTTAGTATTATCTATCAACCAAAAAAATCTACGAACTGTAGACTCACCTTCCTTACCTGGACCCATTGTAGCGTTACACCATTGGACGATGGATTTTGCATCTATCAATATTGCTCCATCTTTGTACTTTAGTTCTTCATGAGCCAAGGCTCTTTTAGTGCATGCGCCTACACCATCGTGCTCTCCCTTACCATGACCAGCCTCTATGAAATTCCACATATATTGAATTCTACACAACCTGTGCATCCTGCTCAACCAATAGAACATCCGTGCATTCTTGAATTGAGATGCATAATTGTCTGACCAAATAATGTGTTGACGATATGATATGCCTCTGTTAGCCAAATCTCCATAAAATAGTTGAAAACAACCATGTACAAACTCCGTAGAATGTGATCGATCATCGCTGATGTAAAAATGGTACTCCCTCAAAATCTTCCTGTCATCCTCTGTACTTGTAGGTGAATGCATGAATGTTATGTGAACAAATATAGAAACCTGTTGAGATGTATAATACTTTGCTTGCACCTCATTTTGTGGTTGTAGTGTGTAGTTCTCTGCAAAATCTACAACCGAAACAATGGTATCCAATGGAAACGTATCCTTTCACAACTTGAATTGCAAATCCAACCATCGAGCTCTATGGGTATGCCTTGCATACTCGTACATAATCTTTTCACGAAAAATCTTCATGAACTCATACACTGGAATCTTTTCAATAACTAGATCACATCTTTTACCATGTTTCCCATCTTTTAGAGCATATGTCACTGTCTTGAATTTTTTGTAATCTACTATTTCATTTCCAATTGCATGTGTACTATCCATATGTTGACAAGTTGATAAAAGTTGCAAAGAACCACAAAATAAGCACGTACCATCCAAGCATGATGTCTTGTAAAATTGTTGGTCATCCCCTATTTCACATAAAATGTTGGATATGAATTCCCTTGAAGATCTTGGTGGCTCTTTTATGCCACAATCCTGCAAAACAAACTGAGAATGCAAAACTACGCATATGTGCCTAAAAACATCAAAATGGTTAGAAAATTCAATATGTATCCTACAACAACAAGTTGTGCGTGTGTGATTTATTTTCACATAAAAAATTTTACCCATCTCAAAAAATCTTTGAATTATTCGAATTTGAGGATACATACCAATAAATTTTGCAAAAAATTGTGTCTGAGTTGAGTCCAAAAAATGTTTCGCATGTGGCTCGCAATTTCGGCTACCAATCCTCCTTCTTACAACATCTCTTTGATTAGAAGAAACACGTGTGTTATTTTTTCAAAAATCTTCGATCAATGATTTCAAGGCTTCACTAATCTCTTTATCCTTTCGCGGTAGTCTACCGCTAAATGTCCATAACTCATTTTTTGTTGGATCTTCTAATCTCTCACGCCTTAGTATGGCTCTCCTTAAGGTACCTCTACCAATTTTTAATGTTTTGTTATCTTTCTAATGAGTCAAGCTTTCTTCATTTGGCTACTTACTATTGTCGATGTGAGTACTCGTCTTGTGATATTACTATCTTTGGTGCGTGATTTAGAACCCATTTTGTCATAAGCACTCATTAGATTCTTTACAATATTTCTTTCATTTGAATCATCCATCGTTCTTAGCCCAAGAATCTTCATGATAGGCCTAAATTTCAAATTCCTCATCATTTCAACAAATAATTGGCATTGACCTGTAATATTTAATTCTTCAAAAAATAATCTCCACATATGATTAACTTTTCTTTGACAAGTACGCTTGCTAATCTTGTCGGGCATTGATTTCAAAATGTTAGTATCAATATCAATCAAATATTTTAGTTTTCTAAAACGAATTCTAAAAGCTGTTCTAATCTCTTCAATTCTCTCAACATTTTGAACATCAATATAAGGTTGAGTGTATTGCGTACCTTGAACTGAAGATGATGTGTCTTGGAAATAAGATGTAAAAGATGGAATATCACCTACTTGATGTGTTGATGTTGTGCTTTCAACATGACATGATAGAGTGCATATATCGTTGGATCTATAAATCGGTGTCTCTTCAACATGAGAAGATGATATGACTTCAACATTAGAAGATTGTGTAGTGGATGATATGACTCCAACATTCAAAGATGGTATAGTGGACGATATGACTCCAACATTGGAGGATGGTGTAGCTTCACAATTCAATTGTCTTCTTCAGCATAACAATCTCATTCGTTCTCTTTGTCTTTCTAATTCTTCCTCCTTGTTTCTTTGTACTAGTGGTTCTTGATCCTGTTCGAAAGTTAATTCTTCATCATTGCTTTGCAATTTTCTTTGTTCACGTAGTAATTTCATTTTATCTCTTTTAATTGTCAAATCTCTCTCCCTATCTGCATTTGTTTGAATCTTTGGTTTCTTCCTTGGCATGATGATGATTTCTAAATGTCAAATTATTCAAACATCTGAATTACTTAAAATGTGTAAATTAAAAATTATTCAATTACATATAAAAATTATAATTATTTGAATGAATACACAATATATATCAAATGACTTGTCAAATTTCTAACCATTTCGAAATAACATTTCATTCAAACATACAATTTTTAATAAATTCACTATATATTACATAACATATCAAATTATAATCAAATTTGTATCTTTATATCGAAAAACAATATTTAAAATGGATTGCACTAACCTTTTCTATTAAAAGAATATTCAAAAATTCTTCAAATCACGTATCCAATGATTGAATTTGGTGTTTGCTAGCTTCCAAAAGTGTTGAAATAGTGTTTGCTAGATGTTGAAACCCATGTTTTCTATCGGAATAACAGAGAGCATAATAGACCAAAAGTTAAAAATGGATGAAATGGGCCCCAAGGTTGGTTTTTGACCATTTTTTGGTGATTTGAGATAGCGCGTACGCACTATAAAGCACGTACGCACTATAGTGCGTACGCACTATCTCAAAATACATCACTCCCCATCCTCCCTACTCTCTATCCTCCCTACTCTCTCTCCCATCCCCTCCCTCTCTCTCTTCCTACTCTCTCCCATCCTTTACTCTCTCTCACCCTCCCTCTCCCACCACCTACTCTCTCTACCTCTCTCACCCCCTCTCCTCTCCCATCCCCGACTCTTTAGATCTCTCACACACACTCTTATCCCCCTATCTCTCTCCCTCTCCCTCTCCTACCACCTAATTTCTCTCCCCCATCCCCTACTCTCTCTCTTCTCTCCCATCCCCTACTTTGTCTCTCTTACACACATTCCCATTCCCCCTCTCTCTCCCTCTCCCGCTGCCTACTTTCTCTCCCCCATCGTCGTACTCTCTCTACCACCCCCTACTCTCTCACACCCTCACACTACTACTACCTACTATCTCTCTCTCTCTCAAGTTCTCTCTCTCCCTCTCTACTCTCTCTCCCCCATCTTGTACAAGCTCTCTCTGCCTCTCCCACTCTCTCTCCCATCACCTACTTTCTCTCCCCCATCCCCTGCTCTCTCTCTCTCTCTCGTCTCCCATCCCCTACTCTTTCACACTCTCACACTCTCCCCCATCCCCTACTCTCTCTCTTCTCTCCCATCCCCTACTCTCTCACACTCTCACTCTCTCCCATCCCCTACTCTATCTCTCTTAAACATACACCCCCATCCCCCCCTCTCTCTTTCCCTCTCCCATCACCTACTTTCTCTCCCCCATCGTCGTACTCTCTCTCGCTGCCACCCCTACTCTCACACTCTCACACTCTGTCTCATCCCCTGCTCTGTCTCTCTTACACACACACTCCCATCCCCCCTCTCTCTTTTCCTCTCCCACCTTCTACTTTCTCTCCCCCGTCGTCATACTCTCTCTCTGCCACCCCCTACTTTCTCAAAACACATCACTCCCCATCCTCCCTACTCTCTATCCTCCCTACTTTCTCTCCCATCCCCTCCCTCTCTCTTCCTACTCTCTCCCATCATTTACTCTCTCTCACTCTCCCTCTCCCACCACCTACTCTCTCTACCTCTCTCACCCCCTCTCCTCTCCCATCCCCGGCTCTTTATCTATCTCTCACATACACTCTTATCCCCCTATCTCTCTCCCTTTCCTACCACCTAATTTCTCTCCCCCATCCCCTACTCTCTCTCTTCTCTTCCATCCCCTAATTTGTCACTCTTACACACATTCCCATTCCCCCTCTCTCCCTCTCCCACTGCCTACTTTCTCTCCCCCATCGTCATACTCTCTCTACCACCCCCTACTCTCTCTCACACTCACACTACTACTACCTACTATCTCTCTCTCTCCCTCTCTACTCTCTCTCTCTCTCTCTCCCATCTTGTACAAGCTCTCTCTGCCTCTCCCACTCTCTCTCCCACCGCCTACTTTCTCTCCCCCATCCCTTTCTCTCTCTCTCGTCTCCCATCCCCTACTCTCTCACACTCTCACACTCTCCCCCATCCCCTACTCTCTCTCTCCTCTCCCATACCCTACTCTCTCACACTCTCACTCTCTCCCATCCCCTACTCTATCTCTCTTACACATACACCCCCATCCCCCCTCTCTCTTTCCCTCTCCCACCGCCTACTTTCTCTCCCCCATCGTCGTACTCTCTCTCTCATCCACCCCCTACTCTCACACTCTCTCCCATCCCCTACTCTATCTCTCTTACACACACACACACTCCCATCCCCCCTCTCTCTTTTCCTCTCCCATCACCTACTTTCTCTCCCCCATCGTCGTACTCTCTCTCTGCCACCCCCTACTTTCACACTTTCATACTCTCTCCCATCCCCTACTCTCTCACTTTCATAGATAAACACACTCTTATCCCCCCACTCTTCTTCTTCTCTCCCATCCCCTACTCTCTACATCTGTCACACACACTCCCATCCCCCCTATTTCTCTCCCTCTCCCTCTCCCTCTCCCACTCCCTCTCCTACTGCCTACTGTCTATCTCTCTCAAGTTCTCTTTCTTCCTCTCTACTCTCTCTCTCTCTCTCTCTCTCTCTCTCTCTCCCATCCCTTACTCTCACTCTCTCTCCCATCCTTTACTCTATCTCTCTTATAAATAAATACACATTCCCATTCCCCCCCTCTCTCTCTCTCGCAGTCCTTGTCCCACTGCCTACTCTCTCCCATCCCCTACTCTATCTCTCTTAAATGCTTCCATTCCACCTCTCTCTCCCTCCCACTCCCTCTCCCACCGCCTACTCTCTCTCTCTCTCTCTCTCTCTCTCTCTCTCTCTCTCTCTCTCTCTCTCACTCTCTCTCTCCCTCTCTCTCCCATCCCTCTACCATTGCCTAATCTCTTTATCTCTCTCTCCCCTCTCTCATTCTTGACTCTCTCTCTTTGACACACACACACCCATCCCCCCTCTCTCCTCTTCCATCCCCTACTTTTTCTCTCACTTGCTCTCCCTCTCCCACTCCCTCTCCCATTTCCTACTCTCTCACTCACTCTCACTCTTACTCTCTCCCTCTCCTCTCTCTCTCTCTCTGCTACCCTCTAGTCTCTCTTAAATTTTCACACTCTCTCCTATCCCCTTCTCTCTCTCTCTCTCTCTCTCTCTCTCTCTCTCTCTCTCTCTCTCTCTCTCTCTCTCTCTCTCTCTCTCTCACACACACACACACACACACACACACACATTTCTATTCCCCCCTGTCTCCCCCTCTCCCACTCCCTCTCCCATCGCCTACTCTCTCTTCCATCCCCTACTCTCTCTTGAGCTACTTTGTCTTCCCCCTCTCCCATTCCATACTCTCTCTCTTTCACACACATGCACTCCCATCCTCCTCTCTCTCAAGTTCTTCCTCTCCCACTCTGTCTCCCATCACCTACTCTCTCTCTCCTCCATCCCCTACTCTTAATCTCTCTCTCCCATCCCCCTACTTTAAATCTATTTCCCCCATCCTACACTCTCTGTTTTCCACCCGTACTCTCTCTCACACTTCCTCTCTTTGCCACCCCTACTCTCTCTCTCTCTCATCCTATACTCTCTTTGCCACCCCTACTCTTTCTCACTTTCTCTCTCCCATCCTGTACTCTCTCCCCTCTCCTATCCCCTACTTTCTCTCTATCTCTTTCATGCACACACATAGCCATTCCCCTATCCCCCCCCACCTAGTTCTCTTTTGCAACTTACATCTTAATAGTGTGTGCGCACTATAGTTTTTGCGCCCTATAGCGCGCACGCGCTATTTAGAGCTGAGGTTTAAATAGCGCATGCACGCTATAGCGCGTGCGCGCTATAGGGCGCACGCGCTATTTAAACCTTAATCAAACCCAAGCCTAAGGCTTGGTTTTGCCTTGGAGATCCAACCCAAAGGTTTGGATTTGATGAATAGGCCTGAGACGTGTTTTCCAGCAAACATACAAAAAATGATTGTTTTTTCTTCTGTGCTCCCCTTCAAGATTTCTCGTGGTTGGGTATTGATAAGATCAGGTTACATAGCATTATAGGTCTCTATGTTAGCTATCTAACCATATAATTTATTTTTAATTTGAACTATTTCAAGCCTTTCATCTATAATTTCTTTTGAATGTATGTTCATTTTTTGTCAAAAACCACCACGTACTAATTGGGCTATAGATTTTAGCTCGTTCATCGAATTTTGTAACAACTTAGTTTTTAGAAACTAGACTCCATTCTACACACTTTGAAAAAAAAAAGTTTTGATTTTAGATTAGTTTTCAATTATTTCTAGGAGGAGCACACAGATATTTCACGTTTTTGGGATGTGTCTAGTTAAAAAATTCGTTAAAAAAAAATAGACATTATAAAATTACTCGAAAAATCTGGGATAAACTTCATAGTGTTAAGTAACTTTTGACTAGAGCGATTAAAAAATTTCAAAAAAAAATTTAAAATTTTAGGGGGGCCACACTTTGTACTGTGTTATGTTTTTTTGGAATAAACAGTACCACTTTTTGTGGCCCCCTTTTTTGAGGACCTAAAACTAAACCATTTTGAAAAAAAATTAGTAGTTTAGAAACTAGATTCAAAGGACTACGACTTTTTTTTTTTGTCATATCTGAAAATTTTGAGTGTAACTATCTTCAAATTCTTGTTGAAGTTCAAAATTTGCAGATTTCAGGAAAAAGGTGTCCACTTATACCCCCCTTTTGGCACCACAACTTTGTGCACTTACCCCTATTTAAGAAGGGACTAAGCCCTAAATCAAAATGATGATTATGTATTCATAAGAAGGTCAAGGATAGAGAAAGGAAGGTCAATTTTGATAATTAGAGACAAATATTAGACAGAGAAACCTAGTAGTGCAGTGCATAATAGAGTATATTAGATAAGGAGATCAACTTAGACAAGGAAAGAGAAGATCTATAATTTTGCATAAAGTGCTAACCAAAGGATCAAGTACTCAGACATTCTAAAAAGTGTATTAAGGTAAATCTCTTAACATAGTGGTTCTAACAGACCTAGCTAAATCTCCTAACAGAGTTCTTACTTAGTTTTGGGTTTAAATCCTTTAATCAAGGTAGACCTAACAATCTTGTAATCTCCTAATAGGGCAGACCTCTCACAATGGTAGATGACCATAAGTGATCAAATTTGTAACCTTAATAGGCACACTTTATTGTTGTAGTAGTGAATATTTGTAGGTGTCATCCACACCCCAGTTCAACCAAATATTTTTGTTATGTTTTTACATTTTACTTCTAGATATGATGCATAGTTAGATCTATTTCAATTTTATAATTTATGTTTATATGATATATGATCTATATAAGAGATGGACTAGTGGTGAATGAAATTGAGTTGTTATTTTCTTTGAAAGTTAAAAGTTTTAGTGACCTTGACTCACCCCTCCCCCCTGCCCCCCCTCTCAGTGAGACTTCCAAAATTTATCCATTATGATGACTAAGTATTTTGATCTTGACCTTACCCACATAATCAAGTTGTAATATTTATATTATATTGAATAAACCCATTGTAAACATGTATAGTTCAACACATCATCACCAATTAGTTCTCTTAGTTAAAGATTATCATGATTAATCATATTGCTAATTTGTATTCAGGCTAATAAATAAAAATTTCAAAATTAATTTGAAATGCACTATACTTAGTGTTGTTCGTCATATTAATAGCTTACTCCATCATACATGATATTCTCATTTTTATGAATTGCATTATGTCATGCCTGGTTACCATGATATCATTTGTAATTACTCATTTATCATTATAACTAATTGAACTTATTTAATTTTTAACTGCATTTTATTCATTGATGAATTATCTGTGCATTAAATAATACCTTCAAGTTCATATCCCTCTTTAAAATGGCAATATTAACAATCTTATTGAATGTTAATCCATGTGTTAATATGACCCAATGATTTATATGACTATATTATAATAAGATTATTTATCTTTGATTATTATTTTGATGTTATAAGTTTAGGATAGGATGGCTTAATTATTCTTTAGGAGAGCATCGTCACCATCAGCTCCTTTGTTGGCTAATATATCTTCCTTTTTATTCCATTCTCGATATATATATGTTTAATAAAAATTTCTTTAAATTGAAAAACTTTCTTTAATGTGTATTCAAGTTTGGAGTTTAATATCCAATTAGGAAGTTTAGAATAATTTTTAATTTCCCTTCAGTGACTAACTTTGTACTGTCCATTTCCAAGCTAAGGTTTAGACCTTCAATCAAGGCCTCTAATTCTATTAGATTATTAGAAAGCACACCTAAGGGTTTGAATCATTTAATAATGCAAGAACCTTTGTTAGAATGTATAATACATCCTAATCCAATAGGACTTGGATTGCCTCTTGAGTCCCCATCAAAATTGAGTTTTTCCCAACCTACTGGAGGGGGTTCCCATTTGTAATCTGCACTAGCTTGTTTATTTTCTTTTGAATTGATTAAAGGTGGGTTAATAAGATTAAACCAGTTTTTGTGCATTTCTACATCCTACTCAGAGAAGAGCCTTCTTCCTTATGAGAATTCCTGAGGTTATTATTTTCTACCTCTATAATGTATGCTTCAACTGTCAATGTTTGGTAGCTTTAGTTAGATAAACTTGTGAGACTAAACTGAAGTTACATATATACCATATATTAAATATGTGATATTTATATGTGTTCAAGTGTGTGTGTGTGTGTGTGTGTGTGTGTGTGTGTGTGTGTAGTTAATAATTAACTATTATATTAATTAAATATTAATAAATAGATATGTCCTATGAAGGGACATGTATATCCATATTTTATCCAATATAAGAGAGATAGCTATCATTTGGAAAGGATATACCTTATAGGCAGTGCAATTACATTTGCAACGATCCTTATGAAATCCAACAAGGTATCAAAGCCAACTGCAAATGTAGGAATCATATACAAGAAATGGAATAAATTTAATCAAATAGATATGATCATGGAACTGGAGAAGAGGATTACATCAGAAATGATAATCATAACAATAGGGTCGTATAAGTTAGTGTGGAAAGAGGAGACATTGAATGGAATAAGGAGGGAAGTGTGTTAATAGAAAACATTATAATTTACACATACAAATTTGAGAAATGGAATAGGAAAATCATATGTAGTCTATTCATTGACACTCAATAGAATAGAATGCAATATGCAATGATATTGTAATTATAAGTAACAAGACTCTCAATTCAATAGGAACTAAATTATCATTAAGAGAAAAGAAAATTAATTGTTGTAAGGAACAAAGAATATAAGTCAATGTTGCATCTATACACACACACACACATGTATATATATACATGTACATATATATGTGTATATTTGTATATATATATATGTGTGTGTGTATGTATATGCATATGTGTGCATGTGTATACACACATGTGAGTTTGCATACACACACACACACATGTGTGTGTGTGTGTGTGTGTGTGTGTGTGTGTGTGTGTGTGTGTGTGTGTGTGTGTGTGTGTGTGTGTGTGTGTGTGTGTGTGTGTGTGTGTGTGTGTGTGTGTGTGTATTATGTGTGTGTGTGTGTGTGTGGATTGGAAAAGCTCCAACTATGACTATTATAGGCCATGAGATGAATGAGCACGATCAAAGTGACTTGTTTTAATACACAATAAGTATCATATAGATAGTGACATAAATGATGCACATGGGTTGTAACAAAAGAAGATATTCTCTCAATTTATTGGCATAACGACATTTTTGTAGCAACTATAAAAAATTTCTCCCAATTTATTGGCATAATGGTATTCTTGTGGCAAGTATAAAATATGCTGGGTTGGATATATTATTTAAACAAAACAAAACAAAAACCTAATTGTTGGTGTTAAGGAAAAGAAAAGAAAAAGGATCAAATAGTGTGTATGAAAATTATACTTTCTAACAACAACTTATCATTGGTTTCTCTTACTATCATATAGACTAATAAAGTGTATGATAACACTCCATCAGATATCAAGGTTGGTAGACATGGAATCAAAGAAATCTGTAACATCCAAGTGGACAATACAATTTATAACATTTGGAAACCATAAGAGTAAATTATTAAGAAAGGACAAAGTTAAATGTTAAGTCCCATTGGTGGTGGGACCCTTAATTCAAATCTTGGGGACACTCACCTGCCAAGGGTCAACATTGATATACAATAAAGTAATTTCAAGAAAAGGAGGGAGATTGAGATTTTGAGGGTGCTTGATATTTCTTTAGAAGGCTACTTAAAAGAGAGGGAGAAGATAGAGAATATGGTTCAATCAACTTTTTTTATTCTCAGTCATATTGATTTAGAGGGAGTAGACCATGTTGAGATGGATTCTCTAGTGATCAATAAAGTGTAATAGTCAAGAGTACTGCAAGTCATAAATATTTTATAATTGATTGAAAGGTGACGATTTTAAAATAAAAATGATTTTCTATTATGATGAATATCTTATGATGTTTATGCAAAACATGATAGATTATATTTTGCATGGTGGATGTTCATGCAGTAAGCATTATGAGAATGCGTGTGTAAATACCTTATGAACAATTTGAAAGCATGGTGAATGTTATTCAAATTGACATTCAAGAAGTCATTACACAGAGTACTTGGTGAATATCAAATAATTGACATTTGGGAGGCCATTATTCATAATATTTGGTGAATATCTTGAAACTAATTTCATTCAATACTGCTTTATTATTTGTTGTTCGTATTGATCCATAAATATTTATAAGTATGAACTAAACTTCACTTTTAAACCCGCCCCCACCACCCACCAACTATTTTTAGTTACTTGTGGAATAAAATAAATCTTCCTTGGATTCCAAATAATTGTGATTCCTCTAGAAGCCCCTGCAGATTCTACCATATTTTTTTTCCAAATTCCTAATTTCCTACTTAGTTTCTCTCCCTCTTCTTTCTTTTGTTTAATTTCCTATATTAAAAATATATCTAATTCAAATAAGAATAAATTGTGCTTGAGCAAGCACTTTTTAAAGGGGAGTTTAGTCCCTTAACATTCCATGTTGTGAGTTCCATGGCTTTGTGGGAATGAACTTCCTTTTCCCTACATGAAATAAGTTATTAATCTTCTTTTGATTACCGACCATACCTATAATTATTCTATGTTTGGCTAAGGATTTCCTCCCACACTTTTTTTGTGTTTACTATATTTTGGATGATATATGCCTTTCTTATTAGTTACAATACCTAAATTATCTAGATTGCTACTTGCATTATGCACATTGATTGTTATAGATGCATCTTCTTTTTCTTCCTTATCTTCTCTTAACTCTTGAATTATTCTGTCACTTACTCCAAAATCTAGCATTTTATCAACCCCATCTTGGCATGTAATTATAATGTTCAATTTGGCCTGCATACCCTTTTCCATTGTTATGGCCTTGTATACTTTATGATGTTGCATGAACTCCAAATTCCTCCATGCATTGGATTGTTTTTGCCACATTCTCCTCCACTCTATCTTTATCCCATATATTCGATACTTCATTCTTGACTAATTGTCCCACAATTCATTATGAGAGTCCCTACTTCTACTTGAATGTGATTAAGGTTTCTCTCCTTAATTCCTTCCACCTCGTGATGATCAATTAATATGTTTTTGTGATGATCAATTAGTATGTTTTCATTCTCAAATGGGTTTCTTCCTCCTATTGGATTTTTCTGGAACTTGTTAAAAAAAAATCTTTTGCTCATTTTGGGTTTTCCATTTGCTTATATGTTACTGTTGCTAGTGTACAACTCTTAGTCTCACTATCATCTATGTTGTCCCTTGCTAAAACATCCATATTCATTTTATCCTTTCAATTGTTGGAATTTGTTTTTTCTATTTTTGTTTGAATCTACCTCCTGAATATTATTTTGTTCTAAGACATTATTGGCATGGGTATCCTTAATCTAACTCTGTGATCTTTCTTTGTTAAACTTGTCATTCGAATTTTGATTATCTATTCTCAAATTATTATTTTTTGATTGAGTCCCCTTTTGACATAGCTATTTGGTTTTTCAATTATCTTATCTCCATTAGGTGTTTCTACCTTATACATACTCTTGTCATCAATTAACAATTGCTCGTTCAAATTTAGGTGAGTCTTATGAGCATCCTTCCATAAGATGAGTTGGTTGCAAATGTCATTGTCAACTACCATAATGTCCTTTAATAGTAGTTTTCTAATATGTGTCCTGATGTTTTCCCCGGTATCTTCAGTGCATGGATTATGATGCTTACATTTTTTGTATTGTTCCAATCTATTTATATTTTCATAATTTGTTGGAATTTCTTGAAGTTCTTTTTTCTAAAACGACCACGTCATTTTCCAGTTCTTCCAAATCAATTATAATATCACAATTATTGTTGTTGTTGTTGTTGTTGTCATATAATTAGTTCTTAAATGAAAGACGAGATACTTTTTCTTCCACTATTATTCCTATTTCCTGACTAGGTATCTGATTATATTGCACCTTATTATTTATACTCTTTTCTTTGTTGTTCTCTATATGATGTTGTGTTTCTTTTCCTATTTCTACATCTTCCTCAATTTTGATAGTTAATTGATCCTTCTCTCGTTCTTCTGCTATAGTGCTAATATGTGGTATGCATATGTCATCCTCCATGATCTCTCCTTCTTCTACATCCTCATTTGGATACATATCATACTAGCTAATTTATGTTAAGGTCTATTTGGCTTTGTGTTTTAATCCTGACTTGTTGATCTAGTCTACCTTAAGGGTGTCTTTATTTCACTAGGAATGAGGTTATGGTTTTGATCCTTTGTTTCTTCATCGTTATAATAGTATATTATATCCTGATTTGTTCTTTCAAAATTTGTTACCTCTGAGCATGCTTTTCACTTTTTCTATATTTTGGTAAGATCTTTTTTCCCACCTTGTTTAGTTCTGCCTCTTTCTTTGGTGATTGGAGGATTGAATATTTATTGTTGTTGATTACCCAATTGCAAAGTTTTGACTGGTTATTATGAGGCCTACAATGTTTTTAGGTTTGATTTCCTATTGATATAATAGGTAATGTCATTCCCATATTCCTTTCTTGAATATGAATCAAATAATACTACATTCTTGATATACTCATCATACTTTATGGCTCTCAAAGTATATATTGATCTATTCATGATAATTTGTATGGGATCCAACTCCAGGGGATCAACCCTAATGTTAACTAAAATCATTATTTCATTAGAATATTTATAATATGGGTAAAAACCTATGATATCTCCCATCAAATTTCCTATTCATTTTACTATTTGACTATGGAATAGTTTGTTTGGGACATTTTTAATAGCTACCCATGTAGGAATGACTATATTTTTTACACTTTATCTATCATAATCAGGTAACCACTTTAAAAAATTACGTTATACCCTTTATAGAACCACAAAGGGTTATTGATTAGTTCTCTCCTAACTATTTTTCTTTTACAATGAAAATAGAAATTATCAGAAAGAGAAGGAATAGTCACTTGGCTTCCAAAAGCATCTTGTATCCAATTAATGAAATTTGACAATATTGTTCCTAGACCATTCCAGAAAGCAAAAAGGCATGATGCTTTACATTCGAACCATTGGTCTTCACTAGAGTAATTGCTAATGATAAATGTATTTTCAGTGGGGATTTTCTTGTTATTGCCTCTTTTGATTGAGAATCTTGTTTCATTTATGCCCCTAATATTCAGTTTAGGTTTTATGTCACTGAAATTTTGATTTAGGGCATCTGATTGAGGTGCCTTATTATTATTGTTTTGTGATTTTCTTGTGTTGTATTTCTTAAATTGTTCCTTTCCAATCAATATTTCCTTTTCAACTGATCTAGGCTTTCTATTTGAATGGAATAAGCCCTCATTTCTTTTTGTAGATACCCTTTCAACTCTGTCAATGCCTCTTATTGAGCGACGTCTATTAGTATTTCAATCCTTTTGTAAGGTACTTGGTTGAGAATTATGTACATGTTCAAATGTTCCTAAAGAGACCGCATTCGCTTCTGAGATTAGTGGGTTCTCAGAGTTATGTAGTTTTCGAACCCTGGATGATTTCTTCCTCTATAGCTTTAGTTATGAAAAACCCAAGGGATATTTGATGGATCTCTAGTTCCTTTATTTGATTCATTGCCTCTGTATACTGATCGGGTGAGAATTTTGTTTCCTACCTATTTTGCTTGAATTAACATTTTTCTTCTTTCTTCGTGAAGATTCGTGATGGCATTAAACTTCTTGTTGCAAGACACTAGTTTGACCTCCATTTTTTGCATAGCCTGATTGTTGATGGGGATGTCATTGGTTTACGCCATTGATGTGATTTCTTGCTTGGATTGATCAGGTTAATGGGAGAGCTCTGCTTTTCTTTCTCATTGTATTTTAGGGCATCGAATGGATTCGTTACCTTGGTCGCATATTTTGTTTTATCAATTTTATTACTCTTGCTTCCAAGCTGTGAAACAAATTTCACACTTTCCTTGTAGTAAGTATCATCAAATAAATTAATAAAATAATTTTTAGTAAGGGTAAAATAAAATAAAATAATCAATCAATTAATATACATTAAAATATAACTTAAATAATTTTTTAAAATAAAGTAAATTATAGTGATAAACAGTTTATTTAAAAACTTTTTTAAAAAATCCTTTCTATATGAAACTAACTGTAATTGGCTAAATATATTACGTAGGTTATACATTAAATTAGGTTATACTACGAAAGCTCCCATTTAGAAACTTGCCTGCAGATGTGAAAGACCATCCCAGGGCAACATTGTCGGTGAAGATTCAATGTTAGACCCAATTTGGATTGCTACAGCCAAAACGGAAGTGTAAATTGATTACAGTCTGAAGTGTTAATTGACACTGATTTGTAAATTGAAAGTGTTTTGGCCGGTGAAACACTTTGCAGGTTAAGTCTCCTGTCGGCCAAGAAACATTCCAATATGTCATGCGCTTATGACTCATATCATATGCGGATATCTTATGATAAAATGTATGGGATCATTATCGTACTTACGTGATCTTTACTGAACAGTTATGATTCATTGTCTTTCAAATGATCAGTCTAGGAATTTGACTAAAAATAAGATCATCCTCAATTGGCAAGTTCTCAATGTTGAACTCCACTTCAAACACTAGTACACCAAACTAAGGTACATATATTGAAAGTTATACAAGCTAATTCGCTTCCATAGACAGAGATCATTCAATAGGCACATATATGTAAACCAAAATAGGATACTATCAAGTTAGGATTCTAAGATATTCATCTAAATAAGACTTGTATTTATAAAATATTGAATGTTCGAGAGAAAAATTGAATGGTTGAGTTCCTGAAAGATCAAAAGTCCATGGTAACATCATTTATCATTTGAAATTATGCATCTATTAGAATAATCCGTTTCAGTAGGACTGCAATGACTAATTTCTTTGAACAGGACTTCAATGGGATCTTCTTTCTCCAGTTCATCGATTTGAATAACTTGTTTCAACAGGACCGCAATGAGATCTTCTTCCTCCAGTTGATCTAATTGAATAATCTCTTTGAACAGGACTGCAAATAGATCTTCTTTCTCCAATTGATCTTATTTGAATAATTTCTTTGAGCAGGATTGCCCCGAGGTCCTTCATCCTTGATCTAATTGAATTGTTTCTTTCAGTTGGGCTGCAATGAGACCATATTACGCCACTTGACCCAATTGAATTTGATCTTGCTCAATAAGAAGTAGACCAAGGAGCCTGATAAGGAACAAAGCCCTCAAAGCCTTCATACCCATTGTATGGAGTTGGCCCATAACCATAACATACATCATTTGGCATCTGATTGTATGGAGTTGGACCATAACCATAACATACATCATTTGGCATCTGATTGTATGGAGTTGGACCATAACCATAACATACATCATTTGGCATCTGATTGTATGGAGTTGGGCCATAACCATAACATACATCATTTGGCATCTGAAATGGATAGCTGTAATGTGGCGGGGGTTCTCTCTCATCTCTTTCCCTTGCTATGGTGGCGATCAATTCATGCCCATCAATAACATATTTCTGAGACCCACAAACTACTTTCATAGCACTTGATTCGTCTGCAAAGTGAACAGCACCATAATTACTCTGTGGAAAAACAAGAACTGTTTTGATCTCTCCGTGGGGGCTAAACAATTTTCTCATCTGTTCTTCTGTGACATTCTCAGGCAAATTATCTACATGCACATGCTTCAACCACTCATATTTGGGTGCCCACTTCACCTCTATGACATTGCCTTCCAACATAAATTGAGAATCTATCATGTTTTTCATTGATTTTTCAGCACATGCTTGATTATAGTAAACAGCATAGCCAAACCCACAATTGCATGAGGAATTATTTGGATGTTTAATGAGATTTATGTGCCATAATCCAGGGCCCTGCTTGTAAACCCTTCTCATCACATCCTTTTCTTCCAAATAAAATGGGATGTTGCGAAGAAGCAAACAATTCTTTGCTTGGTGTTCCCAAACCTTAATTTTCTTACCCTTGCCAACCCTACCATCCAGGTCTTCCATGGCCTTGTCTGCAGCCCATTTTCTTTTAAAAGTAACAATGGCATGTGCCCTCTCTGCATTTTCATCACAATTTACAATAACATCCACAACCTCTCCATACATGATGCTGCAGAGATATCTCAAGTCTTGCGCTGTAACTTTTCCACAGAGATTGGCTATAAAAATTTTAGTCCCATTGCGAGGAAGAGCCAACAATTCCTCGTCCTCTGCATCTTTTCCATCTTTTTCTTTATCAAACACTATACCCTCTTCATTATTCCGTTCTTCTCGAGGATCTTCATCTTCAGGAGATTCTTTTCCATCTTTTTCTTTATCAAACACAATACCCTTTTCAAGTTCATCAGCATCACCACACTCTATTTCTCGTTGATCTTCATCATTCTCTCTAACATAACTATTACTTTCTTGTTGCCCTCTACGATTCTCTGCAGCGAGATTGGCTATAGAAAATTGAGTCCCATGATGAGGAAGAGCTAACAATTCCTCATCTCGGGGATCTTCATCTTCAGGAGATCCTTCCGAAGCATTTGCAGCATTATTAACCCCTTCAAGTTCTTCATCGTCACCACACTCTGTTTCTTGTTGATCTTCATCATTCTCTGTAATATCATTATGACTGTCTTGTTGCCCAATATGATTCTCTGCAGCTAGATTGGCTATAGAAGATTGAGCCCCATGATGAGGAAGAGCTAACAAATCCTGATCCTTTTTATCTTTTCCGTCTTTTTCTTTATCAAACACAAGACCCTCTTCATTATTCCGTTCTTCCCAAGGATTTTCAGCTTCAGAAGCATTTGCAGCATCATAAACCCAAAGTTCATCATCATCACCACTCTCTGTATCTTGTCGATCTTCACCGTTCTCTTTAGTAAAATTCTCACTGTCCTGTTGCCCAATATGATTCTCTGCAGCAAGATTGGCTATAGAAATTTGAGTCCCATGGTGAGGAAGAGCTAACAATTCCTCATCATTTTCAACTTTTCCATATTTTTCTTTATCAAACACAATACCCTCTTCATTATTCGGTTCTTCCCAAGAACTTTCATCTTCAGAAGATCCTTCCGAAGCATTTGCAGCATCATAAACCCCTTCAGATTCATCATCACCACGACGCTCTGTTTCTTGTCGATCTTCTTTGTTCTCTGTAATATCATTATCACTGTCTTGTTGCCCAATATGATTCTCTGCAGCTAGATTGGCTACTGAAAATTCAGTCCCATGGTGAGGAAGAGCTAAAAATTCCCCATCCTTTTCGTCTTTTCCATATTTTTCTTTATCAAATACTATACCCTCTTCATTATTCTGTTCTTCCCGAGTATTTTCATCTTCAGGAGATCCTTCCGACGCATTTGCAGCATTATTAACCCCTTCGAGTTCTTCATTATGACTGTCTTGTTGCCCAATATGATTCTTTGCAGCGAGATTGGCTATAGAAAATTGTGTCCCATGATGAGAAAGAGCTAACAATTCCTCACCCTTTTCATCTTTTCCACATTTTTCTTTATGAAACACAATACCCTCTTCCTTATTCTGTTCTTCCTGACGATCTTCATCTCCATTTGCAGCATCATAAACCCTAAGTTCATCATCATCACCACACTCTGTTTCTTGTTGATCTTCATCGTTCTCTGTAATATAATTCTCACTATAATGTTGCCCAATATGATTATCTGCTTGCAATTCCATGGATTGATCGTCAGGCTCCTCGTTGTCTCGAACAATGTCGATTTCTTCCTTACTGGAACTGGCCACCATCTTCAGATTTGAAACAAGAAGAGCTGCAAAACTTACTACGTATATAATACTTTTTGGCAGTCTAATGAGAAAAACTGCAAGAAATCGTCGCTCTCTTCGACTTCAAATCCTGGAAACATATTTCCACAAGAAAATCGTGGAAGAAAATTTAGTAAGAATATTCGCCTGCTACATCCGTCAGGCCAAATATTCAACTCCAGACAGCTATTCTTAATGACTGCTCTATGTAAGAATACTAGAACTAAATCGATCCTTATGGGGAATTGGTGTAATCTCTAATAAGATTTTAAAATATACATACACAAGAAAACATGCGAGGTACATATCGACAACTCCTACGTAGTTGTCTATATAATTCACTAGTCGATCTGTAGAATTCATTACGATGAAAATCGCAAATATAACATATGGAATGGGTGAGCTCTTTCGTTTTGATATGTAGTGAAGCTTAGAGGTTCGCTTTTGCTTATGAGTAGTACGTTTATCACATTTATCTTTGAGGAGTGCAATAATTATGTGGATACTAAACTGTTATTTGTACCTAAATTAATTTTAATACAACTTAAAACTTTAACAATATTTTTAATATTTTATTATTCGAAAACATTGAATTTCCCTAAAACACTTGTATCTATCTTTTTCAGTTAATGTGTGGTGGTGGTGGAATGTGCTAGTTTTGTTTTTATTCATTCGACAAGCGCAATAAATGTGTCTTCTCAAAAGCATATGTTTATATGCTCATAAAAGAAAGCAATAAATGAGCATCCTTAGATGAAGATAAAAGAGAGCAATAAATGAGCATCCTTAGATGAAGATAAAATTTAAGAGTAAAGATTTTGCAATTAATTCTTTGAAAATGTCTAAATAGAGAGATTAAGAAGGATCTAAGCTGCTGATAGAAATCTTGCACGAGTGAACTAGCAAAATAGTGTATAGATAAAGATTTTGGATTGTGCACACTTAAATTGTGCAAAAAACATGGCAGTGATAAAGATTTCACACACTTCAATGATCTGCAATGCTCATGATGTTGATAGAGAACTAAAAGTTTGTAGTTGGCAGAAATGACCTCAAAGACAGCTCCCACATATCTAATTGAACAACATTTTCTATAGTTAATGATTCCTACACCAGATGACATAGTAGGAATTGTCAGTATAAGAAAGATACTCTCAAGTGCCTTCGTCGTCTGCAAATGTGAATATGAATATAAGTATAAAGTAAATGACTATTATATTTTAAAATTTAGTAAACTTACCCTAGAAATGTGCCCTAAACCAATTTATACATAGACTATTGTTTGAAAAATTCAAGCAGTTACTGGCTTCACGAGGGTTTGACAGAGAAGCAAATGAGAAATATTTGAAGCTTCTTCGGCAAATGGAATCAGTGGAAGGGCACATGAGTAATACATCATAATGGTAATGAAATTGAACATGAATTTTACAACAACTTGTAACTCTTCGCTTGTTAATCCTTACATACCATGATTTACACTTTTCAAATGATCTTTGACTAATGCTAATAGTTGACACCTTATCATCTATTTTTTTCTTGTACAATTCAAATTAATTCATGTGCAAAGGGTGTTCTGGATGTGGATCAATTTTTTTTTGCCAAATCTTAATTTAACAACATCTCTTGAATTAGGTGACACTCTTGTATTATCATGCCAAAAAAAATTAATCAAAGATTTGACTTCACTAGTAAGTTTCATATCAAATCTCAAAAGTCTACCACTAGAAGTCCACAAATTGATTGTTAGATTACTTTCAAAGTTAACTCTTCTGTTTACGACTCTTTTTATAGTTTCAGAACTAACATTAAGATGTCCACTTATGTTACTTGTCATTCTTTTGTCATAAGTTGTTTTTTTAACTAAAGTTATTTTTATTGCTCATTGTGCTACATTCCTATGTTTAGAGCACCTTTTCTTTTCGATAACATCAAAGATGCTAGAAATAGTGGATACAACTTATTTTAAAGACACATATTTATTCTTTGGTTTTATATAAATCCCTAACCTTTTCATTATTTTTCTTGTATTTTAGACATTTTAATTAGTTGCAATATTAACAGACATTGAAACCCAAATTTCTTATTTAAAAAAAAAAAGAAATCAAGTTTGGCAGTACTAGGTTTCTGTTTTAATTATTTAATTAAATTTCTCATTTAATTATTTTTAATTCCACAATTTTTAATTCAAAGTTAAATTAAATATAAAAATAATACTTATTGAAGGCAAGAGCTTACAACACACCGAAAAATTGTGAGCCTCTCATCAAGGAGGTCTTGGGTTTGAATCTACTCAACATTAACACATAATAATAATTAATCTTAACAATAATAATAAATGAATAGTAAATAATCTAAGCTTTGGCTAATTACCTATCCAAATAATAATAATGCTTATTGAATTATAATTAAAATACAAACAGTAAAGTATTATAATTTACATTAGAATAGTTTTAAAAATTACAATATCGCCAACTCTAACTTTAAGTAATATTGAGTTTGCTAGATCCACCATGATTATAAGTATTATTCAAAATCTAAATGATATTCAAAACTCTATAAAAAAATATTCTCATCAATTTCCATTCTCCTATCAATACCAAATCAATACCCACATCATTCATGATCCATGTAGCCAAAAACATAAAATAATAGACTATATAATGATTATGATCATTTCCCTTCCTTTAAGGGGCCTTTACAACTCTTCATATGTCTCCAAGTTACATCAACATCTAACCTTTAAACTCTTTATCTCTTACTCGAAGACTTCGTGAGTACTACACATATTGTCCATTAGTTCATGAAAATCTTCCAACTAGAAAATGGAACAAGTAATTACCTGGAGTTTTGACCCCATCGATGTTATCATGGAATAGGTAAGATCTTGGTCACTATTGAAAGCATAGATGCGCAACTTAACCACTAAGTTATGTCAACTTACATTTCTTCTCTCTATTCATTCGCTCAGATTTATTAACAACTATTCTTGTAATGCCTCAAGGCATACAATAAGGATGCTAGTTAATTAATCCAATTTTTTAAAGAAAAAATTAAAATTAAAAGAATTCTTTATAATCAAGATATGGCATCAAACATGTTGTGCACATAAGTGTTATGACAAGCATGATGACATAAGAAAAATAAATTGAGTTATTCTAATGATTCTTCGCATCATACATAATGCTAGACCAAGATAAAAGTTATGAGAGATCGTCATTGCACGAAGAAAGGTGGTCAATTGGAATACTTACCAACTATGTGATTAAACTACCATGATGAACCTATGAGAGAGTAGAGCTACAATATGATTATGATCATATTCTAACTCCAAGATCATGTTCTCTTACAAACTTTATGCAAGTGTAGGATGAGGGAACCACCTACCTCAAATCCAAGTCCTAATCACATTGACAATACACACAACTAGTGTTAAGAAAACCTATACAATAGGTGGAGAAGCTAGGAGATGCCATATATTGACAAATTTAAACTTGAACACATGAAGTATGATGAAAATTGAAACAACCTCCAATCCACTCCACAACAACTCAAATTGACAACTAAATTTATTCAAATTTGATTACAATCAAATACAAATCCTATCCTACAATGGTCAAGCAAAAGGATCCTGAAGCTAGGCAAAGATTTTTATTGTTGTAGCTTTATAGGTCGTCATATCCCTTAGAGACCTTGTTACTTCTCTTCATGATGCTTACTACTATGCAATTTGGACTAGGTTGGAGTTTTCAATTTGGTTAAATGGGTGTGTGCATGTGTGCACCTCTCTCTCTCTCTCTCTCTCTCTCTCTCTCTCTCTCTCTCTCTCTCTCTCTCTCTCTCTCTCTCTCTCCCTCCCTCTTATTATTAAATTATTGTAATTTAATGCATTGGATTGTTTAGGCTAGCCCAAAATTAGTATGATGGTGGACTTGTTCTAGGCTTGTTGTTGGTTGCAATTACTAGGGGTGCAATGTGAAATAGATTATATGGTTTTGTTGGTAATGCATAGGTCAAAGTTTAACACCATCCTTGTATCATAACCTTTCTAAAAGCTTATTGAATTCAAGTTATAATATTTAATAAATTATTTTAGGGGGATAAGCTAATGTTTAAGGAATTAATTTGAGCAATTTTTTTTACCCTTGGACCCTAGACATTCATCTAATTAATATAAGTTATTACAAGGAAAACGCTAATTTAATTAAATTGAGAAATTTTAGGCATTTAGTAATAATAAAAAATAATATTATGGAATCTTGAAAAATATTCAATTGAATACATACAATGTCTATGTTTGATAATAGAAGGAATTTTAGTAATTTGAATAAGAAAATATAGAGATGCAAGACTTTGAATTTGATGAAAGAAATACGCAAAGGTTTATGAAGTTTGTGTCATTAGTTTTGGAACTCATTTAATCGTTATGTTTAAATCTATGATTGTTTGTATTCATGGTTATTATTGTATGTAGAATATTGATACCTCAGCTATATGAGTTCATCTACCATGCAAATGGTTTTTTACCTTATGATTGGGTTCATTGCAAGTTGTTTGAATATTTATCTAAATCTAATTTTAATTATGGGTATTTAAATTACAGTAAAACATTGTGCTTGGTTTAACATATTTTATTTTCTACAAAAATTTCTTTCTTCCTTCTAGGCTGTGTATACCCATCTTTATTTAATTATATCATACAAGTTAGTTGTCCCTTTTAAACAAAGAGGAAGGTTGTTTGTGTGCATATAACCTAACCAACTATTATTGAAGCTCTCTTAAAACCAAGTCCTAAAAGTAAAAAATTCATCCACTATCACAACCATGTCAAATTTAATAGTTTTCTAGAATATATGGGTCCTTGAAGATGGGGGCAAAATCCATTTGGGTTGGAACCATTACAACTATCAATAGAGAACACACTATGCATACTTCTTCTAAGAAAATAAGAAAAGTTATAACTATCCTTTCAACACATCATAAAAAGAGAATTATAATATTCCATTAACTATATTGGGATCATGGAAATTATCCATTTTTAGTAGATTCTATAAGAAAGTAATATCCTTTGAGAACCCTATTGACCTCCTTATTAGAAAGGGCACCCTTATATAAAATTAGAAGGAAACTATTTCTCAAGGGTACTTCAATAAAATATTTTTGTATTTTAATTCCCCTATTTTAACAAACTGATCTATATTTTTATTCATGGAAAGAGTCTTCCATTACAACTAAATTAATAATGGAGTATTTTGAGTAAATTTTTCTTTAGAAACAAACTCAATTCATATCATTAAGCTAAATATGATTTTGTAGTTTCTAGTTCTTCTACAATAGTCTTCTTCTTATAGGAGAAGATATTCCCAGAAGAATATTTGTTATCTTTTTTAATTTACATATTTTTAAACTTCGTTGCAATTTTGGATAGGGTAGTCCCTTTTGACATTAAACTCCTCTCCATATTTCCCTTCTAATTTCATTTATATGGATGGTGAAGCTACATACATTGAAAATTAAAAATTAAAACGGACTCCCTTCTTTTTAATAATTTTTAATGTTTCGAATAAAAGGTGAGTCCACTCTAAATTCACTCTAAGAATGTAGATTATAAGAGATAACATAGAAGAATAACCAATGAAAAAGTCAAATTGGTACTCAATCCAATCTAATTTGAGAAAGATCTATACCAACTCTTCAATTTGACAAAGTGAATTCACTCCATCTTTATTCAATTTGAAATAAGTCATAAGTAGAAATGAAGTCAACAAGGTCTTCCATGTTATTAGTAAATTCAAGAGAACTAACTTTTTACTTTGAAGTGGATAAGGAAGAGTTAGAATTTTACTCACTATCCATTTGACATCTTTGTATTTCTTAATAAAGTGTGCAAGCCCCTTCCAAAGCCATTTCCAATTCCATGAAAAATTAGACACATAAATATTAAACACAATCCAAGATGTTCTTTTAGATTCATTGGTATAAGAGTATAGTCTAACAATGAGGGTTGACAACCAACAATATTCTATTAGTCACAACAGGGTTCCCTAAAATTACAATACCACCTACTCTAGCCTTAATAGTATGAACCGTGAGAAAGGGATTATCCTTCGAGCATGCATAGTCCAACCCATTTCATCTCTCTATAAAGACAAGTAAACAAGCTTCATCTCCCTACAAAATAGAGGGTACTTTGTTTATGAGTATTATTAAGCCTCCATATATTTCATGTAATGAGCTTTATTTTTAGGTTTTGAAGAGTGTTTAGTTTTATCAAATTCCATATTGTTAGGATTAACCATGGACAACAATAACAATTACATGCAAATATAACCAATATAAGAAAATAATAAATTGCACATAAAAGAACACGAGACACCAAGATTTAATGTGGTTCACCCAATCTTTGGGCTATGTCCACCAAACAATGAGTCCAATATTATTACTATCCAGTGATTACAACATGATTACAATCTATACTCCCTTACATATCAATATTGCCACAAGAAGAAATTATTGCATCACACCTTATGAAATCCCTAACCCTAAGCCATTTTATACAATTATTTTTGTCGCTTTAGGGTTAAAATTAGTTACAACATGTCAACCCAAAAATGCTAATAAAATAGCCCCCCTCCCCCCCCCGCCCCCGCCCCCACAAGAGAGAGAGAGAGAGAGAGAGAGAGAATTCTCACATATGTTGATAGTAAAATGTGGATCAAATTTTGATATATTTATTAATCTATATCCTCTCTATTTCTATATTCTTTTGTCATTGTCTAATTTTCAAACTTCAATCGTCCACCTCCCTATCCCTACCATTGTATATTTTGTATTCACACATAGACATTCCTTTTAGCATCCATATTTCTATCTTATCTTACCATTCTTTTTACCTTTCACTTCTATCTATCAAATCCTATTGTTTCAATTTGTCTTTAATCTATTTATCCATCTATCTACCTACCTACCTGCCTACCTATCTATCTATCTATTTATCTATGATTCATCTATCACCTCATATATCATTACTATTCTATCTCTTCATCTCCCCCCTCTCCTCTTCTTATTTCTCTCCCTCTCCTACCTTCATCTTTGTCTCTCCCTTCATAACTATCTTCACTTTGTATGCTTAATCCATTTCATAAGGAAGAATCCAATGATTGTAAGAGAACTCTTCACCTTAATAGGAGACTCAAGGAAAATGAGAAAGGAAGATGAAGAGACCATAACAAAAAAATTAAAAAATATAAAATTGGCCCAAATTGACTTGAAGTAATCAAATTTGGATACAATGAAGAGAATAGAGGTAAAAAAGATGGTGTAGAAGAAACGAAAATTACTATAATACCTTGCACAACTAAATAGCTCATAATCTCCATAGAAAGAATTATCAAAAATTATAATAGGAACAAAGAATCCTTCCAATTCATAATCGTCACCTATCTACACTCTCACTATCCCTATGCAACCCTCCCTATTTTTACCTTTATCAATCTTTTCACCTCTTTATCCCTCTTCTTTCTATTATTCATTTTACTCACTCTCTCCCCCATGTCTCCCTTTATATCTCCCTATATTTACCTATCCCTCTAACTATCATTTCCTATGTAAAATGACAACCTAGAATTTTCAAATCACTAATTCAAAATTGGCCATATCTTATCATCTCCATCTCTTACTCTTCATCTTACCCTATATCTTTATATCTATTTATCTCTTTCTCTCCATCCCTCATTTTTTACCTCAATGTCTCTCTATCTTTGCATATCCCTCTACCTCTCTTTCCCAAACAAGTAATTGGGAGAGGCATGACTACTATATAAGAAAATGGAACAATGCAATAAATAAGGTATTTATTTTTGGGTATTGGCTTTTATATGCAATAATTTTAGTTTGCAATATGGGATGACCCAGTCAAGAGGGAGTGATGGTTAAGAGAATGGTTGCATTGACTATCAATATGGAAAATAAAAATGACAATATTTCACTAGACTTTTCATGTCAAATCATTAGATGACCTCTATAACAAGAAAGATTCAAAATAGTAATAAATAATTCTAGGCCTTTAAAATCAAATTGAATACTATACTATTTTATATTCCCAAACCAATACTTTTTAAATAATTTAAGCAATATACATTATTAGTTCCTGCCGAAGGCAGGAAACTATAGCATTCATTGCAATGCTATGTTGCAATTAAATTGTCCAATCAAAAATATTTATTTTTCACAAACTTTTTCTTTTATATAGTTTTGGTGTATTTTCATATTGTATTAATTTTATTATTCAACATTTATGTCTAATGTTATTGGTTGCAGCGTGCTACAGTCAGGAGGAAGGTTTGATATTTTTGTTAAAAACTAGTTTTTTTCTCCAAAACTTTATAGCTGATAAGACAATTCATCTAATAAAATAAATAAGCAGGACAATGTATTTGACAAGGTAGAAATATCTTTTGTATATTCTGACACATAATTAAATGTGAATAGTTTAGAGACACTTGGCTTTTCCACCAGAAGTGGAAGTGTCTAGATAAATCAAATCCAAAAATCTAGCAACTTCCATTGCATGTATAGAACAGATGGATGAAGACAATTAATATTGATTGTTCTGCTGTGCATCCGGTAGCCGATCAACACATCCTCCGTTACAGACCCATAAATCCATCCAACTCGCTCACCCATTCAGTCTTGCTCAGCAGGCACAAAATCATAACCGCAGGCAGAAATGACGAGAGAACCAGAAAGAAGCGTCGATTCATGATATATCACGTCCATTCTTTCCATGAACTCCGGCTCCCCTGTAATGTATCTGATTGTACGGCTTCAGAGCTCAGAAATGCCTACAAGAAGCTTGCTATGGTTTGGAATTTCTGACTCTTTTGTGTTGTTTTTTATATTTTGGACGTGTTACTGGGAGTTTTTTTTGGTTTTGGGGGGGATAATTTTGGTTTGGGATTGGAGATTAGGGCACGGGAAATTGAGGTGGTTTTGGAATTGGATTTGTGCAGAGATGGCACCCGGATAGATGGTCGGCATCAGAAAATGCAAAGCTTGCCGAAGAGTCGAAGACGAAGTTTCAGGTGATCCAAGAAGCTTACTCAGGTCAATTTTTTGTGGATGCTTATGTTACAGATGAATTTGTGTTATTGGGGAAGTCTTTGCCTAATGTGTTATGATTTGTTTCTGGCAGTTTTATCTGACGACAACAAGTGATTTCTCTACGATGCAGGGGTTTATGAGGACGACGATGACGATGTGAGTATGCATTTCATGTTTTGTTGGAGCTTTTTTCAAATTGAATGGGAAGAAATTAGAAGAGCTTTAGGGGAGGATTTCTAAAAGTGAATGTAATTGGGGAAGAATGGATTTGCAGGGAATAAGGGATTTTCTGGGGGAGATGATGGTTATGATGAATGAAAGCAAGGTGTGATCTCCAGCTCTTAATACACATGGCGAATTTGTCTCCTCAGATTTTTTGATGGCAAAACATTGATTGTTATGGTGCAGAGCTTCAATTATCCGCAGAATACGTGGATTTCGGGGATGAAAATCAGTGACATGGGCTTTCCCTCTGGTAATAATATCCATCTGCCTGCTTCTTTCCCTCCATTCGCTTGTCATGCCCTTCCCTATCTATAGCGATAGAAATATCTATATGCCAATTCGTTAGGTGTTCGGCTTGTGAGTGAAAGGAGAGAAGGGCATCCCTACACGGGCATGCAGAAGTTCGATAGCCTGCCCCTAAAATTCTATGGGCTGGGGCGGTCTTCACCGGGAGCAAAGGTGGGAAGGAGAAGCTTACGTCTTGGAAGAGCCCTTGGGATCTGACACTGGGGCTCTACAATCTTCTGCTCCATGCGCCCACTGAACAATTTGTTCTTCAGAGGAGAAATTACGTTATGTATAGAGAATCCGGGACATGGAATGGCCAAATCTTTAGCAAACTTACAGAATTAAATTTATTTTAACTTTAAAAAAGGTTTTAATTAATATGAAAATTATAAATGATAAAATCAAATTAAGTACTGTCAAAAAAATTATTATAAAAACTATCAAAATAATCTTAATCTTAATGTCACTTATATAATTGTATAAATTGAAACAAAATTTAAAAATAACATATATTATTTCAAATTTTTAGAAATTATTTGATCGTCTTTTTTCTTTCCATAAATTTCACTTTTACCTCTTTTTTCTTTTCACACTTATACTCCTCAATGTTATGGAGATATCCCAGTAAAAATATTTTAGATAAGTGCTTTAGATCTTTTATTATATTATAGAACAAAATGTGTTTAAATTTGTTTTTGTTGAATAACAAAGCAATTAATACAATTTACTACTTGTTTCATCACCAACCCAACCTTGGCTTTTCGCATTCTACCTCTTTCTCTATAAAAAGCACATGGCCTCTTTGTATGCTTCTACTTAATCCTTAACCAATGCAAATGGAGAATTGAACATATTTCCTTTTGACCTATACTTGTTTTCACTTTGATTTTATAAGCTTTCGGCAGGAACTTGACGCTATGCGTCCTTGTTATTTTTAGTCACATAAAAGTTAAATCTCTAAATATTATAAATTATCCATTTATCACAAAGAGAGATGATGGGGATTAAACATTAATTGAAATAATATTCCCACTAAAAGCTTCAAAAAAAAAGGAATATATATTTGATTATTAAGGCCATGGAAGCTAATGCTAGACTTGAAGAAAAAAAGGACGAAGTAAACATTTACAACATTTCTAGATAATTAAGTCTCTACCGTTATCTCTTGTTTGTATATAATTTATTTAAATGTCAAGATTTAGTAATTATTATTTCAATTGAAGTGGTTTTGATTGATTTTTTTTTTTGACTTGTATGTCAAATTATTATAATTTTACATTAAAATACTTGTTGATGTTTTTGAATCACTGCAAATGTACTTGCATTACCTGAATTGGTATATGTTTTTCAAAGGCAGCTTTCATCAAATAAATAAGAGTAAGACATGAATAGACATGTCCCTTTAAGGGACATATCTATTTGTTAATTAATAATTAATATTATAATAATTATAACCATTGTTATGTATTATTATTATATTAATTTATGATTAATATATAACCATAGCTATATATATTATTATTATATTAATTTATCTCATATAATAATAAACACATATATAACTATATCTCATAGGTTTATCCAACTGAAGCTACCACACATTAACACTCCCTCTTAGCAAGGGAGGATAAACACAAGACAAATATTACACCATTGATAATATCTTAGAGGTATTCCATCATTAATATCGCATATGATATCAAGAGTATTGATCTTCAGAATATCAACATATGATATTTATCAATTACTCAAAACAAAGTTTAGATATCACATTTCATATCAAGAGTCTTGATCTCCCAAAATATCAACATTCGATATTCATCAAGTACTCAGAAACAAGGTTTAGATATCACATTTGATATCAAGAGTAATGGCCTCCTAGAATTTTAATGATATTCACCACTTACTCAAAACATTTAGATATCGCATATGATATCAAGAGTATTGGCCTCCTAGAATGTCAATGATATTCACCACTTACTCAAAATGTTTAGATATCACATATATCAGATGACATAAGTATAATTATAAGAGTTAAGAATAACTCTCTAACTAATCTATACATTAACACTCCCTCTTAGATTAGTGGGGTAAACACATATAAGAGGTCTTTGATCAGAAGACTTCTTTTACTCAATGTCAAATATAAAACATTGTAACACGTGAGAGTTTGGCCTACAAGAATATCAATTTCATGATATTCATCAATCTCTCAAAAGCAATCGCCTATCAAAAACATCAACTTAATGATGATCACCAAATGCTCAGTGTAGTAATGGCCTATCAAAATATCAAGCCATGATATACACCAAGTACCGAAAATATATCTATACAAACAACTTGTAGATAATCAAATTAATGATATCAACCACCTAGTTGTTTGATTTACAAGATAATGCCCTTGCATGAAACACTTTCACAAAAATGAATCATGCTACAAGTTATTGTAAGGACGTCACTTTACAACAACTTCTCCTATACAAGTGATAATCATTTAGAAGTCGTCACTTCCTCATGATGCACACAGGGGATAGGCCCATACAAAAGCCACATGGTCATAGTCCTCATGACTATGATAACTTATGATCTTTAGAGAAGCCGTCTAAGCATGGTCTACTCCCTCTTAATCAATAAGATAGGGTTCACTGAAGGTTAACCAAATAACATCCTCAGTCTTCTCCCTCTGAATCTTAATCTCCCTCTTTTTCCTGCAAGAACATTCTCGCAAGAGAAGATCAAGGCAAATAACTCATATAAAATTATAAATAAGAATGTTAACATTAATTAAAATGTCAGTAATTTAACCCATGTTTATTACCAACAACAACATAAACAATTCTAACATAACTCTTCATTTTATATTTTCAATAAAGGAAGTAAGATAATAAAATAATCAAACTTTACCATTCATACTCCCAAAATGATTCTCTTTATATTTAATAAATATTATATTAAATTATTAAATATCATAAATTTAAAATAGATATATTATAATAATTATAATATATAAAAAATACATTACCTTACATAATCCGTGAGACTCCATGCTCTCTTAATAGTCCACCAAAAATTTATTACCATTCATGATTAGAAATTTATCAATAAATAATAATGATATAATTTATTACCTTATGTGCAAATTTTAGGGATTTATGTGTCTCGTGACTTGGCATTGGAAATTATTTATCTCTATACTTTGGCTTCAATCATCAAATCCATGATCTCCATCTGAATCACAGACACCTTCATTTGGACGCTCACACAACTCCTCGCCTTTGGTGTTATCAGTCTCTATAATATTTAATTTCACAAGACATCGTCGACCAAAAAAGATGAGCATTATCGATACTCTACTTCCCCATATTGAAAGACCAATCCAACGTAATGTATCACTGTCAGAAAGCAATTTACGAGCCCCCCTTCATCGAGATTCAAAATACTTTGTATACAATACATAATATTTATGCACGACTTGCAGATATAGAGTAATTTGTATTGAGATATATACAAGAATACATTTCTTCTACCCTAGTATTTTATGTTAATCTGACAGGACCAATCATGCTTGTTGCAAATCTTAACGTTCACATGTCTCACATCACCTGATAGGATGCCAAGTATTTTTCTTGAAATTTACTGCTCCTATTGCCCGGTCCTTTCCACATACATACTTGAGGGTACTTGGTGTATTATCCTCATCTTGCCATTGTCAAGCAATGATCCTCCAAGATATGTAACAAATTGATAAATACTTTCAGCATCCTGAGCTCCTTCCTATGTAATTTCACATAGAGAACTTTGCAGGCTTTATCCAATTTTCCCTTCCAGCATGACTTCAAACTAATGTTCTTCCCAACGGTGAGTTGCAACATTAATGAATGTTTAAAGAATCCTTGTCCAATGTTGAAACTTTTCCTCATATATTTATAATGACTGTGGTAAAATCCTTATGGTAATAGAACAAGGAGTAGAATTTGCTCACTAGTGATCATTGATTCCATATTAAGACTACATCATTTAAATGAATGCCATGATTGCTCAGACTCATTTTCAAAGAACAATCAATAACCCTATTAATGCCTATTACAGTGTGATTGTAAACTCATAAAACCTTCAATAAGTAACCAGATGTCTTTTGGCAGTAAGATATATCATCTCACTCCCTGCAAATTATTTTCCGAGTGTTAACCACTTCATGAATAATGCTAGGTGCATTCTAAGCTCAATATTCCAACTCTATGCAATTGCAGCATTCAGTATGTTGCAGGAAGAATGAAATATTTAAGGCCTGTATTTACTGAGCAAATATTATTATTCCAAAAACATTAGTCACCCAACGATAATATTTTTATGTCCCCTGATAAAAAATTCTCCAGCTGTGATAGTAGAGTTTCAATGAAACAAATGTAATCAATTGTCCCAAATAAATTCAATATAAGTGCTGCTATGAAAGGTTCACAGAGTATTATTCCTCGAAAATAATCTTGATTGGTCCCACACAATTGTTATTTAGTGATCGATACCCTCTGTTCAACAAAACATGTAAATGATTAGAATCTAGTTCTGTAATGTTCTTCTGGGTACAATAGTCATTGCTTTTGAAATATGAATCACAATGTCGATAGAATTAAGGCATCACTCCCTTCACAAACATCTTCAGACACTGTATTGACTTCCTGAACTTCTTCCATTACAACTTCCACAAAAAGGAGTGGGATAATGAAATGTAATAGGCACAAGTTTGGGCATTACACATCTTTGTTATTTGGCAGATCATTTTATACAATGATTCAAGAAAATGTTCATTCTCTCCTTTATCAACCTGTTGTTTTTTTTAAATACTTCAAAGAGATTAAATCCACAGAGATTCATCTTGCTGTGATACATTTGCAAACCTGGCTCTGATACCATGTTGATGTTTTCGGATCGTTGCAAATGTACTTGCATTGCCTGAATTGGTATATGTTTTTCAAAGGCAACTTTCCTCGAATAAATAAGAGTAAGACATGAATAGACATGCCCCTTTAAGGGACATATCTATTTGTTAATTAATAATTAATATTATAATAAATATAACCATTGTTATGTATTATTATTATATTAATTTATGATTAATATATAACCATAGTTATATATATTATTATTATATTAATTTATCTCATACAATAATAAACACATATATAACTATATCTCATAGGTTTATCCAACTGAAGCTACCACACATTAACAATACTAAATATTATTTTATGATATTAGCAGTAAAAATGTTGATCATCAATTATAGCCACAAATTCATCTTAGATCAAATTCAGAATTGTTTAACTCAAAATTATACATCTTATTTTCAATCCTGCCAACCAAAAGAAATCGATTTGCACATAGCAATCCATCATTCCCAAACATTTGTGTATTGTACTGGCCATGACATGATTTTAGCCCAATCTAAAGTAAACTGTTCACACAACATTTATTATAGACTCTTGTGATTTGGCTTAGTGAACAAAAAAAAAAAAATCCCAAAGAAAGATAAATTCATCAACATCTAGGGGAGAAAGATTTGTTAAAAAAAATAGAAGATGGAAAAATTTGTTTCTCATATGCACTGAAATTATGATCTAGTTGAATCTTTGTTGACACTAATTGAATATGAAACTAATTTTTTACCTGGTAATGTCATTCTATAGCCATGTATTTTATTTCATCTACAATTACTATCTTTACAAATGAAGCTATTTATGCTTTTGAACTTTAGGCACTCTTCATAAATTTTTATGTGTATAAGAACCCTGATACCCCTCATAGATCATAAATAAACCTAGAACTTTGTTATATTGCATCACGGTGGTTTGATGAGTGTAAGTAACTCTACAATTGAGCCAATATAATCAACAAGGATTCTCAACACTATTTAATCTTCTCATTTGTATTTCATGACATTAGACTGCTGGAATGTCTAAACAATTTGGCAGTTAGTCTCTTGAAAAGAAGCCTATTGGCTTAATTATTTGTTTAACCAAAGTGATAAGACACATGTCCTCTTAGTCAAATAGGCATGTCAGCTTCAAAGTAATTGTACAATTTTAAATTTTAAAAAAATGGGATGTTGGAAAGTTGAAGTGAGAAAGTTTTATTGATAGGGGAGATCGATAGTCTATATTGAATTTTAATGATTTTTTTGTTGTTCTTGTATACAACTTTAGTGCTTATAGTTATTTTTTTGACTTCAAGATTGTTATGTCAAATGTTGTGGAATTCATTATATATGTGCACAAGGGTTAAAAAGTGGTCATTTAAAGTTGAGGTTCCATATATATCCATGATTGCCTCATTAATTTTATGTTTTGACGACCACAAAATTTACACAATTGATCCAACATTTATACACAAATGTCCCGACACTGATGTGTTGTTGGTACCAATAAAGTTGTATAATTGGTCTAATTACTAACTTTTTTCCTACTAGTGGGTATACTAATGGACTACTATCGGTCCACAAGATGACTTTTTAGTGATATTTTGATTATAAAAATCTAATGAATGGTAATGGAACATGGTGAGTTATTGAGCCCTTCCCCTAAATAATACAAATATATAATTTATGAAAGGAATACTAAGAAAAATGTTTTTAAAGGATTTTTTTGACCTTTTAGTAGATAATGAGCACATGATAGGAGATGAAGGGAAGACTCAAGCCTCTTGTACTTTAGATGGTACTCTTGAAAGATATGTAATAATGGACCAGGATATGGAAGTACGCTCAAAGATCTTGGTAGGTTAAAGGAAAGGGGATGAAATGGATGAAATAGAGGAACACTTTATGCAAATGACTAGACAAGATGGATGAAATGATAGATTTAGGCGTTGGATGATGGTGAGAGTATAAAATGATTTTTTTTTTAAGTGGATGTGAATGTGGTTACTAGAAACATTACTACACCCTGAGGGGTACTAAAGAAATGTAGGAAGAAAAGATTTTGGAATTTTACTTGAAGGTCATATGTGGCTTTTGGGACATAAGGTCCCAAAATGGATTTGAAAGGCATGAGACATTTAAATGGAGGAATATGAATTTTGGGTGCCAACATTAATTTCTTTTTAGGATGTTGTGCTTCCTTGAGCCGCTTAGGAATCAACATGGTTTTTGATTTTTCACTCTTTTGTGGTTCCTTGGAGTGCATTTATTCTACAAGGGACATTTATTCTACAAGGGACTTAGGAACCCAAATGGATTTTGAATTTTTTTTTTTCTCAATTGGTCTTTGTGGTCGTTTGGATTTTTCTTTTTTCTTTTTCGATCATATTTTTTTGTTTTTACATGTTAACCAAATAGGATATGGTGTTCTATGTGAATGCATGTGGCTTTCCGAATATATGGATCTTATGCTTGACATCTAAATTACTTTTAGGAGAAATACGATTCATGGGTGAATAGGAATTGTTTGAAGATATTTTGAATGGGAGGAAGTTTTGCAAAGATGTTGTCTTTTCCAATCTTGATTTAGGATAGGATAAGTGGATTATGTGCTAGTGAATAAAGGGATATAAGGATAAAAGATAAATGAAATGGATGACGGGGATTCAATAATATGTTTGGACTTAGATTTAGCATGGATACCAACCTATTTAGAGTGAGCTATATAGCCAAGGTCATAGCTATTATATTTTTCTTTGATATGGAGGGGATTTAATATACCTTGATCATGGAGGCCTAACACTTTACCTTGATAATACATGCTTTGACAAATATTTCTACCAATGAGGTATTTGTTGAATCAGAAACAAGAATTCTCAATTTGAGGTGGATATGGTGTAGAAGAAATTATAGGATTGTGACATGGACTAGACTAGATGAAAGTGGAGGAACCCATTTGACATGTAGGAGGTCTATGAATAACTTGCACATTGGTGTAAGATCACGAGGGTGATCTATTGTAATATAGAGCCTAATCAAACTCAAAGGTTAATTGTTTCTCACTTTTATCAGTGCACTTTCCCCCTAAATTATTCAACAAGGGTTTGGGTGTAGCACCTCTAAGATAAGACCAAGGGGTAGTGCTCCTTGTAGGATCCCTGAAATTTAATAAAGGTGTTGAGTGTTAACTTTCTATTGGCTGATATATTTTAACCTATTTTTGTAACTAATATAAATCTTGATAAAATGACTTAGTGTTAGGATTTTCATATGTGAATTTTGTAGCATCTTGCACTAGCATTGGGTTACAGTTACTTACTAATTATAATCAATTTGATTTAATGGATAGTTATATTGAACTCTCTATTTGGTGGATGAAGCATAATTTTGGGTGAACCACATTAAATTTTGTGTCATCTTGTCTTATTTTTATGGGTGTTTTTATTCATTTGTTTTATTTATTAAATCCACATTTAACTATTAGATATATATCTCGTAAACCTAATAGGATCAAGAGGAATGATGGGGTCTTCAGGTGGAATAGGAGGAATGACAAGATTATTTAGAAATATAGGATCTTGGGTTGGATCCAAAGGATTAGGACATAAACATGAAGAAACAAAGAGATCTTGAGGATATGGGAAGCTAATATTTGAGAGCTTCCTAGGATTTCCATATCTTTTGGCAACAAAGGTACCTTGGATCTAGGTTGTTTCTCTCATAACTAGGAGGATTTGAAAGCAAATTCCCTTCCAAGTCGATTTGTGAATTAAACAACCAAGCAAAATATAATGCTTGAGAAGAATTTTCATACCTCATCAAGTTAGAAATGGATCTAATAACCCATTTAGCACACAAGGAAAAGCCTTTCTTCAAGGTATAAAGAAGGCCAAGGCCTCTAGATTCTAGACAACTCCTAAAGAAAAATTCCGGTCAACTTTAGAGGCCCGCAAAAAGTCCTGCAAGAAGTTTTCAAGGCCATATGTAAGAGGCTTTAGAAGGTGACCAACATGAAGAGTAATAATCATGGGTAGTTGTCAAAACTTAGAAACAAGTTTGGAACTTAGTAGCCAGAGAAAGTGGCTTGGGTAATTAAGTAAGAAATTTTCTTCTCAATTTGAGCAATAATTGCATTCCAGATATCAAGAGGCAAACCTTGGAATGCAAATGGAATGCCCAAAAAATGAAAGATTGCCCCATGTTGAATCCATTTCCACCCATATTGGAGAATCCAAGGTGGAGTGGGGTGAAAGGATTGCTTGTAGCATTGGGCTTTATGTTATTAAATGACTACCCTAGAAGCTTGATAAAAGGTTTTAAGACATTGCAGATTTGCCTGAACATTGTCCTCATCGTCAATTAATGTTTAAGGAAGGAATCATTAGAAAAATGTTCATTGACAAGTTGGGTAGGTGACTAAGGAAGGGAAATTCTCCTAACACGACCAACAACAATAGAAGCCAAAACCCTTAACCACAGGTACATACAATGAAGGGATCAAAGGACATCCCTAGCAAGTGTATTAAAAAATACCATAGAGGATTATTGACCATTGATGATGTTGTAGGCGAAAACATCCCCAAAGAGCACATGAACAAATTGGATAAATAAGGGCCCAAACCTAAGCACTTTAAGCATTGCAAGAATAAAAGGGCCATTCAATACAATCACAAGCCTTGACAAAATCAACTTTAACAAATAAGGTGTTTGTTTTGGAGTAACGAGCCCATTGCATACCTCCCAAATAACAATAATGTTGCAGAGGATGAATCTGGACTTGATGAAACCAATCTATTCAGGGAAAACAATTAGAGAAGAATATTTTTGATTTTGAGAGTCAAGGCTTTGGCAATGATCTTGTAAGAGGCATTAAGAAAAGTAATAGACATCCAATTAAATGTGTCATTTGTATTCATGCCTTAGGGATGAACCTAATCTTTCCTTTATTGATAATCTACCCCAAACTTTGAGCAAGCAATGCTTCAATATAGACCTTAAGAAGGTTGGGGCCAACACAAGGCTAGAAGACTTTATAAATACAGAAGGGAAGCCATCACAACCAAAAGTCTTATCATCGTCCATGGAAGTAATAACTTCCTTGAGATCTTCAAGGGTTAGCATTTGATATCACAAGACCTTTTGAGAATCTAAACTTAAGAAGGAACAACTGCAAGATAATTCTTCAAAGCTTGGTCTCTGGTGAGGAGATTTTCTTGTGCAACGAACACCTTCTCATAATGCCTAGCAAAGGTTTGAAGAATATCTAGTAGCTCAAAGATTTCCATTTAGCCATCCTTAATGCACTTAACACGAGGAGGATAATAATGAGCCCTAAGAGTGAGGAAGCAATACATAGAGGCCATATCACCCATCTTGAGTCAGTACAATTTGACATTAATCTGGGCTCCTTGGACAACATGATCATCTGCAACTCGCTTAGAACATAGATGTGTCTGCTTATATATACAAGACATGATGACTAGGAGATAAGCAAGAGATAACATATAACCCACATTAGGTGGAATCACATGTCCATCAAAGATGGACCACCCTCCATTGTGTAATGAAGTATGTGCAACATGTGAATAGTGATAATGTGATAAATACACTAAAGGTGGATCTCATACATAAAGCGGAATATGATAACAATATCACCACTTAAGTAGAATTTCTCCTAAACTATGTGCAAGAATAAGATGCAAACTCCTAGGTGTCTAATATGTAAGTAAAGTGTCATTAAGAATATTTAATTACACCAACAATGCCATTATTAACAATATGTATGCACATACTTACATGCATACCTATATACATACAATTTTTTTTTTTACATCAATGTTAAATCATTACAACTTTATCTATATTGAAAAAAGTTGTTGATTGGTAAAATATATTTAAGGGATTTTCGAACATCACAAAGTTGATTTGAAAATGGTTCAACAAGAGATTGAGGTCATTTCGAAACAAATTGTAGACAGTAAATTCCACAATATAAAAGGTATTAGATTATTATAATGTTTGATAAAACATGTAAAAATGATACAAATGTAAATTCACTTTCAACTAAAATTTATAGCATGGGTAGTTTTCAAAATTTAGACAACAAAATCATATAATTTTTTCTTATGGAGGTCATCCATGAAATCTCTTTAACTACTTGATATGGGAGCAGAGCATTATGATTGAACCTTTTCAGCTAAATTCGGGCGAAACACAATTCCAACCTCATCCATTTTTGATGTTGAAGTCTTAAAGTCAACAGGACTTGGTAAATTCATTAAGAATCTTTCAACTTCAGTGGTAGATCAAGAATCCTTTGTTTCTTTTTTTTTCACCACTGCTGCTTAAATGACTCCACACATACCGGTGTTTGTTTGGAATAGGGAAAAGGGGAAAAAAGAGATTACCTACCATCGAATAGCTTTTGAACGCCCTAAATCTACAAACTATGTGTCACGCGTTAACAGTGGGACCCATCGCTTTCCCCAAATGATGGGAGAGATGAGCTGTCTCACTGATCCTTAACTAGACCTTGGTCTCCCAGTCAGCATTATTATTCCCTTCTGCTTGAGAAGTACCGCTGAATAGATCTCAACCAACGGACACCGAACGTATAAAAAGGTTTCATAGCCTACTTAAAATCTGATTCAGCAATACTGGATCAATCTATTCCACTATCCGTAGTTATCCAGAATTCAGACTTTCCGTGTCAGAATAAAATACCAATCAGTACAAATGCCAATAGAACATGGAGGTTTTATGATTCCATGTCTTTCCCACATGCTGATAATCAACATTTATAGTTTATCGATTGCTGGCATTTTTGTTTAGGCTGAGTCTCCTTTCTTGAAATTTGATCTGCTGTCGGACAATGGAGAAACTGGCCAAATTGAGCATAACAGAGAAAGAAGAACATGATTTTAGTGGGCTTAAGTATCAGAGCGGGTTCGGTAACCATTTTTCATCAGAAGCCAAGCCCGGTGCATTGCCCGTGGGGCAGAATAATCCATTGAAGTGTCCGTATGGCCTTTACGCCGAGCAAATCTCGGGGACTGCATTTACTGTGCCCAGAAAATCAAACCAGAGAAGGTTAGATCGTTGTTGACATCTCCACCCTTAATTGTATTAATCTTTTCGAAGCAATTTTTTTTCATTCTAGTTTTTGTTTCGAGATTTCCATTGCCCTGATTGTTGCCATTTACCTTACAGATTAATGTTTCAGATAAATTACAAATCCCTAATTATTGGATTGGGAATCGAAAAAGCTTGAAGTCTACGATGTATTTAATTTAATATTTGTGCTCAAGTGCTGCTGGGTTTGACCTTTAATCTCAAGTTGCCAATCCTCCAATGGGATAGTCTTGTTTAAATTTTCTATTCCCGGGTTTGACCTTTCCCCAAAATGAAATATTATTTCGAACTCGCCACTTCCCCTGTGCATATATATTGCTCAAATCTTTTCCTCCTGGATTTTGATTGATGCTTTGTAATCCTGGGTTTGTATATCATATCCTCAGTGCAAAATACAAGTCGAACGTGGTCCATTTCCCTATGGGAGTTTATTGTTAAATTTCGTTCCCCTGGCCTTTAATCTTGTGGCTTAATCTGATACTAAAATTGAGTTTACCAGTTCCCCTATGTAGATATATAATTTGTATTCCCAGGTTTTGACCTTATAGCCAAGTGTAATTCTAAACACGAACTTGCCTATTCTTTCATGGGCAGATGTTGTTGGAATTCTATGCTAGTGGTCAACCTTGATATTTAACTTGATCTTGCTCACTTCTCTCTGATGTGTTTGGCAGTTGACCAAATTAGCCACTTTGTTATATCTTGGTTAAACAATCCAGAGAACTTCCCACTTGAGCTCATCCCAATTGAGAAAATGTTATTGTATTTAGTAAGAAGTTGGATCGATGCACAATTTTAGTTGATGTGATGCCATGACTTTTAATTCCCTTTATAAAATTGGTCGAAGAGCGTCTATGGATATTGACTTATGGAATAAATTGAAATTGTTGAAGTTTTGTTTGATTATTTTTATCTAAGATTTCATTATCATGTATTAGGTCACCCCTGAATTGCATGTAATTGCAATTTACAGTGGACACTTTAAGAGGAAATGTACTTCAGCCTCTGCTGCATTTAAGTTGAATAATTTACATGCCCCTTGTTCTCAAGGTGTCTTAGGGTGGACCATGTTGTGATCATGTCAAAAGCACAAGGTAATCAATTCAATTTGGCATGTTTAAGGATCCCCGTTTTACCACAATGGAGGATTTATTAGCCTCCATTGTCACATCTCAGGGTTTCCAGGATTTGATGTACCGTTTCTTTTGAAAATTTGAACATTAATCTTTGTTCCTAAGGCCTGTGGGTTTATCACTCGATCTCATTCCAATAAATATTTTATCAGTTGGCTATATCATATATCTCAATTGCAATTACACTGGACGCATGAGCTACGAGTTCTGTTTCCTTTGAGTAATTCAAATAAAACTGATGAAGGTGAATTTTTAATTTTCATGGATGATTTGATATTTATATTCGGTGATAAAGTCCTCTGTTGTTTGGTTAATTTCAGCTCTAGCCAAACAATTTAAAAGTTATGTGCTGATGATCTGCACTGCAAATCTTTACTATGGAAAATAATTAAATTTGAAGGCATTGGAAGAAAAACATATGCCAATTATAACAAGATAGAATACCAAACAATGTGGTAATGGAAATGACAGATAGGGAAGGCTCTGCCCACGTTTCAAATCATAAGCCAAGGGAATTTTAAAGGAATTTAGCTTTCTGTTTTTAGGGCAACAACACACTGTTTCTATTATCTTAGGATACAAATATGTCAATAATTGCTGTATACAAAAAATCTTCAAAATGTTTAAAGCAGATGTAGCAAGTTAAGAAAAGAGAAAATGACACATATTTCAGCTCAATGAAATTTGTCTAACAATACAGAACATAATTGTGAGCGAGGTGGTCAATGACAGTGCCAAAAGATTTGCCAATCTGAAAGGATGTTTTAGTTGCATGGCTGCAGATTCATGTGTTAGCACCTTTCCTCTGTTACATGTTTACCATGCCATGTGGGTTCTCTCTAGTTGTTTATTTTTTCTTGACAATGAGGGCTAAAATTTTATTAATCAGCAAAGATCAATACATATTATCAAAAGCCATCAAGCCAAACAACAGGCAAGACAACAGAATAGACAACCCCAAGTCAATAAAGGCTCTCTCTCGACCTCCAAATAAAATCTCATGTCCTCCATAACAAGATCCTCTAAAATCCTAGAATACTGAATGAACAAGAGACCCCATTCCTCAACAGTCCACAACCCCATTTTGCCAAGCAGTCAGCACCTTGTTCCATTCCCAGGGATGTGACAGAAGGTAATAGAATCCAAAGAAGTACAAAGTCTCACAATTCAATTGACCACCAAAGCCAATTGCCAGTTAGATCCCATCCACCTGCCTCATATTCAGCATATCATCTGCAAATGATCTTCCTACAGCCAAGAGCACAGCTTCTCTCCAAAGCATACAAGATAGCAAAAATTTCCATATAGTTGTTAGTATGTTGACCTTTATACACAGAAAAGAAATAGACAACCCCATGATTTCTCTAGCAATCCCATCAATCCTAGCACGCCCAGGATACCTGTAGAAGAGCCGTTAACATTGACTTTCAGCACTTATTGAGAAAGACGTGATCAATGGCCATCCCAATGAACCTTGCACTTGGCCTACCGAGCAACTCTAGATGAAGGAGACCTTGAACCACATCCAGCCATATGCAATCTCTGAGTGACAATTAGATCCCTTAGATCCACAAGGACAATAAGGTCACACACACCAGATAAATTCTCCTAGAGGGCACTGATAATATACATGTGGATCAGATTCCTCAGATCCAAAAGGACAACTAGGTCATGCTTACCAGATAAATTCTCCTAGAGAGCATTGATGAAGGCTCGTAATTCTGAGAGTGGTGTTTCAACTCCGGATGCTGGTTTTCTTTCAGTTTCAGGTTGGATGAGTGTGGGGGTTGGTTTTCTTTTGTGAGGGACTTTGATGATGTCAGCCCCTCGCTTATCTTCTTTTGCCCCAGATTTCAGTATCCTCTGTTGTTTAAGGCCGCTGTGGATGTTTCTATTGGGTGTGGTGCTATCCTTTGGTATGCCGACTCCTTGCGAGTTCTTGGTGTTTTGGAGGTAGTTGTGTGGTCTTTGGTTGGTGCTGTGATTCTTTGGACAGGGGGCTTTGATGATCTTCGTCCATCTTTTTTCCACCTCTTCTTGCAGGCTCTTGGCTCATTTGTGTTTCTGTCTTTGGGGGATGGTCTTTGGTCAACATGTGTCTCCTCTTCTTGGAAATGGGTATTGGTTGCTGAGATGGGGAAGATCGTGGGTGCTGACTTCTTTTTGCCAGGGGACCTTGATCATTTCAAGCTCTCTTTCTTCTCCTTTCTAAGTTCCCTTGTTCTTTGTTGCAGAAGATATTTTCTTCTAGTTTCAAATTGGTTATTCCTATTGAGGTGGAGCTTTCTTCTTTAGAGGTGGAGATTGGTGCTAGTCTTGATCCTGGAAACTGTTGGTGGGTTGAGGATATTTTGCTCCCAGCCTTGTGTATTGATGGTATGGGAGCATCAATAATGACTTATGTAAGTTGCTTCTCATATACTGATCTAGAGTGGACAGAATGGTTTGGGTCTTATGACTCACTGAATAATTTTGTTTTGGGGAGTCCTTTAAAATCCCTTTGTGGGTCTGGGGCCTACAATGAACCCCAAGATTGTTAAAGTTGGATTTTGTTTGTCTCTGAGGGAGGCTGATCCTATAGGTTGGGGGAACTTGGCAAAACCCTATGGTTGTTTATGGTTAACTTCATGATGTAAGGCCTTAACCTCTTTTGCAGTTGGTTTTGCTTCTGTATGATTGCTAGCTTTTGGCTGGCTTTGGACTTTTGTTCTTTCTCTATCTTGTCGCAGCATTTTGTCATAGTTGGGTACCATATTTCCCTTAAAATCTCTCTGTAATAAGGTTTTGGGACTCCTTCAAAACCCATTTTTGCTTAATTCAAAAAAAAAAAAAATACACATCCAAATTTGGCAACTGCATTCTCTTGAAAAATTCTTCTAGTTCTTCCCAACCCAATTTGCCAAAGAATGAGAGGACTAGTGGAAGGTGATGTGATATTCAAGATGGGAGGGTATTCTAGGCAATATGTAAAAAATAAGTCTTAGCTAGTGAATTCCCTGATCAACTCCAAAAATCAACCAAAGAGGAACCAAATACATAAGTCTTACTCCAAAGCTCCCACAAAGAGTGCTAAATTTCCTTGAAGTGGGGGCAGAGGAAAAAAACATGAGAACATTCCTTACTATTTAAACAAAATACACATTGAAGGACCTTGAAATCTTTGCTTTCTCAAGCTATACAAGGTGAGGCATCCCTATAGCACTAACCACATGAAAAAGTTGCATTGGGCCTTGGTTACTTACTCCATACCTACTTCCTTTTGAAATTATATGAACCAAAAATAATAAAACTGGAAATACTTAGAACAACTAAGTTACCCTAGGAAATGTTAATATTTGATAGCTTTAGTTGGATAAACTCATGAGACTAAAACGAAGTTAGTTATATATATATATATATATATATATATATATATATATATATATATATCTGTGTGATTTATATGTGTTATATATATATATATATATTTGTGTTTGTAGTAAAATAATATATTATTATGTGAGATATTATTATTTGTTAATATCTAATTATTGAATTCATGGGACATGTCTCTTCATAGCCTTTATTAGAGGCTGATGCCATTTGGAACACACATACCAAAAAACATGGGAGTGCTATTTGCAACATAACTCAAGATCAACATGGTATCAGAGCCAATTGCAAATGTAAATAGGGAGAAAGATGTATCATAAGGTCTATAGAACAATATCATTCTTTATTATAAACTACTGCTATCGAACTGTGCACGAGATAGTGAAAGGATAATTTGAGATGACTATTTGTGACATATTCTCATGGAAAAACATTCAATGTCAACCTATGTTCCCTGAAGTTTCTGAGAAGAGGATGGCATGGGACAATGGGACAGGTTTCCAGGATGGCAAAAATTTTGCCAACTTTGTGGATGGAGGGGGACAACAAATGGGGACGACTATAACAATAGAGAAAATTAAAATATATAGAGAAAGTTAAAATATTTATATGAAAACATGGATAAACCATGTACTTATTCATAATAGAACCTTAAAATAAAATAATCAATGGAATTCATATGCCAAATTTGTGATACTTTGAGAGTCAAAGTCTAATTGTTTCTAGAAGTGAAAGTCAAAGCCCCTAAGTGTCCCCAAGTCTCTAAGATGTTTTCGGATGGGGATGACAGAAAATATATTGGGGACGCATCCCTTGGTAACATTGATGTCAAGTATCTATGTGAAATACAGTCAAGGAATGCGATTGAGTTTGGCAACACTTGAAATGCCTCCCTCGCAATAGACATGTCAATGAAGGGATGCTAAAAGCGTTCAATCCTTCCCCTAACAAACTCATTTATGTATCAAGCCTTGATGTAAATTCTCTTTATGTCTATGATTTGTTAACTGATCTAGTGGAGCCTAAAGTGCTTAGAATGGAAAGGAATCCTGATGGTGTTGGTTTATACAAAGAAATTAGGGTTCCAGGTGAGGAGTTTAGTGTTGGAAATCTAATAGGGAAAGTGAGATACTGGGGGGGGGGGGGGGGGGGGTGAATTCATGATCTATAAAACTTTTCACACTTCCAACATGAAACATATATAAACCCTCATTTGAACATTAACCTCATATCCATATAATCATTCACTTCAACATAACATTAGATGTAACTTCTAATTGCATGAATGAAAACTCATAAATGTATAACACATTAACACACAGATTTGGTAATTCAAAAACCCTCCAAGGTGAAGGTAAAACTATGTTGGGGATGACACCCACAAAATCTTCACTACTGCAGCAATAAAGTGTGTCTGTTAAGGTTACAATGTTTGATCATTTCTGATGATCTATCTTGTGAGGTGTTTTCCTTGTCAAAGGCTAAAAGAATTGTTAAGTCCTACCTTGATTAAAGGATTTTACATCACAACTAAGTCAGTACTCTGTTAGGAGATTTACAAAAGCTTGTTATAGCTACTCTATGAATAGATTTAAACAGTGAAACAACTATTAGAATGTTTATTATCTAATCCTTTGGTTTGCACTATAATGCTGATATTAGATCTCCTCTATGCAATGTTTACCACGTTACTGTGATTGATCTTCTTTGACTCTGCTTAAAATTGTTCATTGCACTGCTTGGTTGCTTCTGCTTGATTCACGTCCAGAACTTCACATGCAACCAAACTCTTAACCACATTTGCTCCATACACATCTACACGCGAACTAGGTCATAAACCTTCCTTAAATAGCTATTTGGGTGAACCTTCTAGATCCCAATCAACAATCTAGATTCATTTCTTTTGTCGCCCAGTCCTTGCAATTCTTTGATTGGTGGATTGCCTTACATAGGGATTAATGATCCTCTATTCGACATGTAATCAATTCCTTAATTAACTCCTCGATCTGTAAAACACGCTTCTAGCTCGACAAAAATGACTTACCTTAAGGTTTGTGCAATTCCAAACAAATATGTAAAATTGTCTTGCTCAACACTTATACCATACTGATGCTTGGCACAAACTATTTTATCTTACTATCCCTCGGCCTTAACTATGCTCAGCTTATACTGAATTGCTTAGCCTTTGTAACACTCTGCTTCAATTGTTTTCTCTTTTTAAACCTGAGATTTGTCCTTGTACATCCGTTATCATGCTGATTTAGACTTACATGCATATAGTAATAGGAACTAACGTATGATTTATCAATTTATAGCATAGTTCCACACATACCTTAACATTTTAGTTTGAGGTGGTGGAATCACCTAATCTATTGGATTCGGTGATCACAACTTCACCATTAGCAGTGCTGCCTCCATCCGTTTCTTCTTCCATGCTTGATTCATCTGGGTTCTTACTTCCTCAATATTGACCTTTGCCTTTCCATTGTTCTCCTCAACATTGGGCATTGATGCTTGGTTCATATAGTCCTTGCTTAGGTTACCGACCTTCTGAACAATTAAAAGATACTGGTCCAAAATTTCTCCAATTTCCAGAGCTTCCTCTGAGATGTATTCTAGCACAATTTGCTGCAATGTGTCCATATTTTCCACAATATTGACAATTCACCCAAGTATTGTAATCCCAATTTATGCTATTAACTTGCTCAGGTTATTTGCCTTGACCTTTAGGTGTCCATTTGTTCTTTACTTTAGGTTTGCAATCTTGTGCTTTGTGACCATACTTTTGACATGTATAATAGTAACCTTCAAATCTAGAAGTAGTTTGTGTCTTATTGACCTTTGATCTACACTCATGTGCTTGATGACCTTGTTTGTTGCAAGTGAAACAATAACCATTGAATTTGGGTTCAGGATTTGACTTACCAATTTTGCTCTTGCAAGCATTTATTGTATGGCCTGGTTTTCCATAGTGATAACTTGTAGGCTTCTTGTTATTTGGTTTTCCATTCACATTCCTTTGTTCTCCTTGCTCGGCACCTGACAGGAACTCGACATAGGCTAGTGCAGAGGTCATGAGGTCTCCCTGGTGCATTCATCTGTTCATTAAGAAATTTCATGGCCTCTTTAGGTTTGTTCAACCGTTCAACGAATTCATTTTCAGCTTTCAACTCATTCACCATTATGTCATTCTTAGATTTCAAATTTGCAATCTCCTGCTCCTTTCTTGCTATCTCATGATTTGCACTTAGTAATTGATTGATGATGTCAAACTGATTGTGGATCAGCTTTTGTACTTCATTGATCCTTTCATCAAGTCTTGTAGCCATCTGTCTCTTGTCTTCATCTACCATTGCTTTGTCTTCTTCAACCTTTGCTTTGTCTTCCTCAGTCTTTTTCTTTTATTCAGTTACTTCACATAGCCTTACTATTTGTATCTCACGTTCTCTTTTCAATATTATGACTTCTTTATTCAGAGTGTTGTTCCTCTCCAACAGATCTATTATTGCTGCATTAGATTCACTAGAACTGCCCTTATCAAATAGTTCTCAACAATCTCTTCTTTGTATTGGGTGTCATTTTGTTGAATTGTGATCTCTTTTCTTCTCTTCAAGGATTGCCTCAATGTCTCCTTTGTAGTCCTGACTTGTTCAAATGCAAGTTGAACAACAATCTTCTGGTTCTCAATGATCTTTCCCAATTTGTAGGCTTCCTTCTTCAAGATCTTTAACTCCCATGTGGTTAGACTTCTGCCAAGAGTACACTGCTCTGATACCAATTGTTTTCTTTGAAAAACTTGGCAATCACTGGAGTACTTAACGACCTTTGGCTTGCTCGGCAATAATTACTACTCGACACATAGCTTGAAATATATGCAAGTCTTCAATACATGACTCAGCCTATATAAGATGGCTTGGTTGCAGTGCTGACCGACCAACCATGCCTTATGAATGACTACTTTGTTGAGACTAATAGATAATTTGACTTGGGGATCAACAATCTCCCCCTTTGACATTAGTGGCACAAACACTTTCTCACGATCAAAAACTTTTAATTACAAAACTGAAACATAAGTACTCCCCCTTAGGATATAATCCATACCTTGACTCGGTAAACACTGTACATGTTTTGACTCTGTGCTTGGTATATACATGTTCAAAATCTTCAAAACTTTGGAACTCCCTTTGATCATTAATATGTTTCCTCCTTGTTTTTGTTACTCATGGCTGTTGGGGTGTAGGGGTCAAACCAAACTTATCCAAATGTGGTTTGTGCATTTGCAAAATGTTACTTAATGTACTATCGTAGTTAGTCCGTATAGATTCAATAGCATGGATCTTAATGTCCAATTTTGCTGCTAGATCGACCAAACTCTCTGCAATTGACAGATTTGGATCTACTTAGACTAACTCTTTTGCATTCTTCAAATGCATCTGCATAACCTCAAGATGATGTGTCATCATGACCTCAAGATGAGGTGTCATCATGGCTTGAATAGATATCAGTTTGGCTCTTATTCTACTGTACTCTGCAATCAATTCTGTGAGCCTTCCCTGTTGAAAATTAAGCTTGGATAAGTGAACTACACTAGAATTGGCATCCATAGTTAGTGCATTGGCACTATACTATAAATCTTCTTTTAACTTATTCATCCTCTTTCTTATGTCTTTTGTATATGTGGAGCTATCACACAACTTCTTAAACATGATGTAAATTATGAGAAACTTGTTCTAAATTATTCACAAGATTTGACAGCTCTACCTGTCTAACAACAATCTCCGCCACTACCTTCTCCATTACTCTCTTCTCAAATTTCCTTTTTGACCATTGCATTAATCTTTTATTTGCATCTTTTTTTGGGTCATTTATTCTCTCCACAATCTTAATTAATTTCTCAACAATGGGATCATTCTCATCCAAATTTTTAATAACAAATGAATCAAGAAATATGTCCTTAATATCATACATGACTTGTATTTGTGCTTGTTTCTACTGATGTTCTCTTCTCATCTTGGCTTGCTTAGCCTTCCTAGCAAATAATTCACTCAATATCTTCATTTGCTCTTTTGTCAAGTTTGACTTGTCCCAATCAAGTATTACAATGTCCTGGTCAAGCGTAAGAGGTTTAGCTTGAAAAGAAATTGGGGATTTTACTCTTTTCTTCTTGATCTTCTTGCCTAGAGTATTGGAGCTCGCCATTGATACTTGCAAGCTTTGCGTTTGTAGCTCCATACTCGGTCTCTGAGCCTAAACTCTTGTTTTTTTGACCTTCTTAGGATTTGCACTTGATTTCTTCTACTCTGTAGATTTGAGTTCAATTGTAGAACTTTGTTGTCCTCCCTCCTTTGTTCCCTTAATTTGAGGTCATGAGGCTTGTGGCCTTTCCATTCCAGTAGTAGATTGCTCTACATGATCATTTTGACCTTCATTTTTTTGTTCTCCTCCTACGTTGCCCTCTGTGGCTTCATCTGTCTTTATGATCTCTTCTATAGTGACCGAACCACTCTATTGCTCGACAACACTAACCTGTACGTCACCTTGGCTTTCAACTTGACTCAGTATAGCAACATGGGTAGTTGCGAGTTAAACCAACTGAGTTGCCACCTGCATCTCAATCTTTGGATAATCTTCTATCTACACTAATACAGGATTAGAGTCCAAAAACTTTGTAGGGACTGGCAACTACATAGACTTGGTCTGAACTTGTCTTACAATTTGTTGTGCTAAGTCGGTCATTACCTTTACAGGACTGGTGTCTGATTCATCATTAATTGTTACAGTCTCTGTCCTTCCTTTACTCAACTATACTAGGTCATTGAAGGTATCACCTAGATTTCATTGTTCATCAACATCTTCTGTAGTGTCAAGCTCAACTTGACAAACCTCTCTCTTCCTCTTCCTCTTCCTTGTCATCTTGATCATTGGGCATTAGCCCATATAACTTCTTCCACATGATTTTATTGGCTTCAACAACATTTTCTATTTTGTTTTTCAACACCAAATAAGCTCTTCTCTTTGATATAAATTTGTTGGTGTACTCCCTCAAAGCTAAACTAAACTGGCCTTTATTGAATTGAGGCATTATTTGAGGCTTGAGCCAATGTGGTTTCCCTTATTTGTCTATCAGTGCTTAGAGCATGCTTCCACTTATTATCAATCTTATTATACAACTCCCTAGGAATTAGCTTTCCTAGCTCTATAGGTTTGTAAAAATTTATCATCATATCTATCACAATCTCTTCTACTTCCACTTTGCCCTCTGCTCAATGCTTCAAATTAAATAAAGTGAAATCTTCATAAACTTGCAGTATTCTTAAGGTTATCACATACCTCGTCAATGTTTTGAGGTTTCTTGTGTACTGCAACTTTAAACTCACTCAAGTCATCAGACTCGGTCCGCTCTGCTTCTTCTTCTTCATCCTTCTTCACCACAACTCTTCTCCTCGGTTTTCTCACTAGTTTACTTGGCTTTGCTTCTTCATATGCTGTCTTTCTCTTTGTTGCACTTGACACTGGTGCAGGCTCGGTGATTTTGACAATTCCTTTCTTTAGTGGCTCAGTAGCTACGAGACTAGCTACCTTAGATCTTTGTCTTGTGACCCTTAATGGTGTGGTTGTAGGCTTGGTAGCCACCTTTAAATCTTTCTTCACCTTGGGTTCAACTACAATAATCTGTTTACCTTTGGCTGCCTTGGGCTCGGCAACAACTAACTATTTACCTTTTCCTTCTTGTTCTTCACCATCATCACCTTCATCTTCATCTTCACTGCTAAGGTCTTCTCCTTTTCCTTGTATAATCTGCAGTGGTGCTTCACCAAATGTGCCTTCTAAACTCTCTATCATCTTCATTTCTTTTTGTATCCAACTTAGGAACCTTTGTCTACATCATCATCTTGATCTTGGCCGTCTCACAGGTACCAAAAGGTTTAGCATTCTTATCAATCTCCTCGGCCAATAATGCAGTAATGGCTGCTGAAACTTCATCAATGTTTACCTCATAATGAAGAAGTCTTAACCAAGCAACTCTTGGAATCACAGCTTGGGCATATGAATAATTAGTATCCACTAAGAAGCATATATCATCATAATATTGATCAACAACCGATTTAGGGATGGTGAACCTACTTTTCATCTTTTGCTTAAAATTTCAAAGTACCCATCCATAACTGTCTCAAAATTATCACCTATTTGATTGATAAACTCGTTGATCTACTTGGTAACATGTTTCTTCTTATCCCATACCACACCTTCTATTGTAGGGAATGAATTTTGTACATAAAAGAATATACAAACAATAAGAGAACCAAATATACATGAGCTATTCTTTGCCTTCCATATGGCTCCTAGGTTCTCTGCCAATTGAGTAAGCTATAGCTCGACCATATCATAACTATGATCTTTCTTGACAAGCTTGTAACCCATGTCCACAACAACACGCAGAACGCTGTTAAGTCGGCTCGACTGGTAGAACTTGTGTGCTATGACCCTAACAACAAACTCAATCTCTGGATCCTCAATGGTGGTTTTTGACATACCTTTGCTGTTCCATTTCACCTGAGCATTATTTTCAATCACATATCTCCTTTGACCGTGAACAGTCTTTACCCTATCCAGAACAAGGTATCCTGTTACGTGATGAATGATGGTCTTCGTAATCTTCACTTGTCCATTCTCCAACTAGAGTTTCATGTCATGAGTACGGCTTAACACAATCTTGATCCATTCCACCTTAAAAATCTTGGGGAAATTTAGTGAAAGATGTAACAACCACTTTTCCCAGGTTTTAACTAACAACTATCATATCAAAGATATACAGTTATTACTTCATATTCATAGGAAGACAGTAATATCAATTATGTCCATGTGAATGAGATTAGTAGTTACAATTACTTAAACGGAAACTCATAACTAACAATTGAAGATACCATCAATGAATTTACCCAAGAATTTAAAATCTACATACCATAGTATTCAAACCGAAAACTCTCTAGGGATGCTTCTACAAAACCCAGGTTAGTCCATAAAATACCTCTTAAGGAACAAATAGCTATACTATATCATAATGACAAATACCAATATATCATCTAGGGCATCAAATACCACTGTATCTTTTAGGGCGTCAATACCACTATATCATTTAGGGCATCAATTACTACTGTATCATTTAGGGCATCGGATACCACTGTATCATTTAGGGCATCAAATACCATTGTATCTTTCCTTTTCTTTCTATTACTAGCTGTGGCAATAACATAAGATTAGAAGATTTTCTATATTCAATATTCTTTTAAATGAAAGACTGAAATAAAAATCCATTAGATAAACCCATCTCTTGCAAATAAATATATTCCAGGTTAGTTGGAAGATCAACCAATCTAATTGTTTACCAATTACATTGACGAGAAAGATTGGTTTCATTAAAGGAAATAATTGAATTCAACGATATAAATTAATCCATCATATCTTCTTACTTGAATAAACATTATAAAAGTATATTACCTATTATCAATAAATGTTTGAATGCTTAACTTGTCTTTGTCTGATGCATGACTTGACATTTTATAGAGAGAGGAAACATTGTCAGGGCTTAACCTCCCAACCACGAACCTTAAACTTATCCCCACACTTTTTCTAACTAGAAATACCCTCTCTACTCGAAATAGACATGGAACATCTTGTCAGCCACTGAGCATTCTGGTACTTAATCACACTACTCGACTTGACAACAGAGAATGAATTGGATATGCATGAGCTATTAAATGATTTCCTTTCTAAAATGTTATGTCACATTTGATTTTGTTTTCATGTTACTGCAGATTTCTTTCTCACCTCTTCACCTCTTCCTTGGCCATACAGCCGGGTGAATCCCAGGTGTTTTAAATCTCAGAGTAAACGAACTCATTTTGCTGATCCTCAGCTAGTGTAAGAATATTACATGTTTCAGTATATCACAACTTTTATGACTTGAGGAAAATAATCTTAAGGCTTGCAAACATACCATTTGATTCTAACATACAACAGTAAAATAAAGATGTGTAATTATATCATGTATAGTTTGTCTTGACTCAACATGGGAAATTATGACTTATGGAGAACCTATCCGGTGATATCAAAAAAAGATGAAGTACGGCCTTTCATGGAAATGTACCTTACTGCTGTAAATACAAATGCAGTAGTAATTGATAAAATAAATTATATTTCAATAAGATATGGGAAGCCGACCGCATAACTTGGTAAGTTTTGAAGATAAATGAGCCTTGGCTGGATGCTATCAACTAGTTCCTTCACGATTATCAATCATGACTTTTAGCAAAGGTAATAATGAAAAGGAAATAACATGACAAAATTTGTAGAGGTAAATCGTGATGAAGGAGAATTCAATTCCTTTGTTCTTGGTTTCTCATGGCTTTCGTAAATAAGAGGCATTCGAAGATAGCAAGTCGTAACTCATGAATGGTTTAAAGATTTGCCTTCTCGATTCATCAATATCAAATGACAAATGTACATTTCGGCCTCTCATAATGAAAATAAATAAATTTGGAAGAGAACTTGAAGGTTATAAATCAAAAGAATATTATAAACATATTTATTTATTTGCACGTAAATATATCTTATTAAGATGGCACATAGTAAATGTTTATCCAAGGTCATACCTTTTAAATATGTATATCTAAATACACGTTTCATCTTGGAAGATTTATTTTATCTTCTTGTACATGCATTTAAATGTATGTATTAAATAGATAAAATCTTGTATAAAAATAATACTATGATGTCACCTTTAATTTATATTTATGTATATGTACATAAATATGTATTATAATGATGTGTTGGAAAAGTCAACCAAAAGCCATTTGAGGTATAGTTTAATTAAGTTAAAATGATTAATATTTTAAGTGTTTATTTAATAGCTCATGTGTGTCTAATGTGTGTATCCTGTTATGCAGTTGCTAGGTCCTCAACCATGGTGATTCACGATTCATACCCATTTGCCCAATGATGGTGATGCTCCTGTGCCCAATTCTTTTCTGACAATGTTTCCACCCCTTTGACGTGCTCCCTACAAAGAAATTCTTCGTAGTTAAATCATATTACCATAACAAGTTATTAATCATAAATAATCATAATGGCTAACCGCCTTTTCAATTCCATGAATTCATGATAAATAATCAACTAGCATGTTATCTTCATATGAATTATAATGACTAATCATCTTACCATTTCGTAGGATTATAACAAATTTAATTGTCAACTGACTTCATGTGAACCTCAATGGTTATATGAACATTTTAAATTGGGTCAAAAATTGGGATGTAACCTCAACGGCTATATGACTTCATGTGAACCTCAATGGCTATATGAACTTGTGTGCTATGACCCTAACAACAAACTCAATCTCTGGATCCTCAATGGTGGTTTTTGACATACCTTTGCCGTTCCATTTCGCCTGAGTATTATTTTCAATCACATATCTCCTTTGAGTGTGAAAGGTTTTTATGCTATCCAGAACAGGGTATCCTGTTACATGATGAATGATGGTCTTCGCAATCTTCATTGGTCCATTCTCCAACCAGAGTTTCATGTCATGAATGCAGCTTAACACAATCTTGATCCATTCCACCTTAAAAATCTTCGGGAAATTTAGTGCAAGAGTTAACCCTTTCTCGGCTACTACCTTGTGTTCATCTTTTAGTCTACCATTCTCACACAACTTGTCATACGCGCTCCTCAACTCAAAGTCTCCAATCTTACACGTGTAACACAATATGACATTGTGAACCATAATAACCGTTGGTGGAATCATTGATAATGCTCCACAAGAATCTCCAGTTAATGCAATATCTGGGTATGCCTTGAATTTTGGTGGACACGCTTCGTTTCGAACAATCTAAGCATTACTACCCCTCAAGACATCCTTCTTCTCACTTGCAAACGCGGTCGATGCAATCTTTTCAGATTAGGGTTTAAAATTTAAACAACTTCACAACTCTGTCTTAATTCAACTGTATACAACTTACTTAGGATGTCGACGACACACACTAAATCATCAGCAACTTTGCACAAAATCGCTTTGCAATCGCCTTCTCAATTTGCTCTACAAATTCTCAAACGGTTGGTGAGTAAAATGAGCTTTGAAATCTGCTTCATAAGTTCAAACGATCGAATTAGATCTCCATAAATGCTCTGCACATGTATTAGGTGTATAACAGCTATCTCGGCCAACTCATTAAAAGTCAGCAATCAAACTTCCCTCAACTTTGCTCATTCAATATCATAACTTGGTTCATACTGACCTTCAACTCAATATGTTAATCTACAACTTGGTACATACTACAACTAAGATCAATATTTTGATGCAAATCAGCTTACAGGTTGATTTGTAGCCCTGTTCATGATGCTATAACTTTGGACCTATGACTGATGAGGTCAAACCAATCACATCGCTGTGTTCTACACTGACAACACTCCGAGCATACTGGTTTACAAGTTTTCATGAATCCATTTGAGCACTTTCCCAGATCCGTTCCATATGCAAGAATCACTGTTTTACCATGTTACCCAGTTCTGCAATTTTCAGAAGCCAACTTTGCATGCTTGCCAATGGGCTCAGTTATTTGTCATGAGCCAAAAATGCAACCATATATTCTCCATATAAAAGTCTACCAATGCCCCAAGATGCAGATTCCTAAGTGACTATTTGACTTGTTTTTGAAGTCAAACCCATATGCAATTTCTTGTTTGTAACAAGTTGTTTGCATGATGTATTTCAGAGAGGCAACTTCAGAGTTTAATATCGTTTGATCAGAATGTTGTCATGAGCTGAGAATTTGAAAAATGAGTGTGTGGGCCAGTGAACAAGAGTGCCAAGTGTCAGGCCTTGGTCAATTTTTAAGGCTGATTTTGAGGCCTCTCGGCGCAAAATGGACAGTTTGTAGAGATGTTAAAAAATGACTTTCCAATGATCAACCAATGATGAAATTCAATTTCGATTTGTACAAGGAATCAATCTAAGCAATTTGATTGGTCAGTTGCATGGAAACAATTTTTTTGTAGCCGGACCCACTTTGGGGCCCGACTGATTTCATCAGATTTTTAGGATAATGTGTGTGGGAAATAAAAGATGTCTTAAGAAGTTATAATGACAATGATCATTAAAACTATTCAATAGGCACATATCATCAATTGAGATCAAATGGGTATGAGCTTTTATGCACGGTGAATAATAAAAGAAGGGAATTGAACACACTAAGGGAGTCCTGAGGCTATTTTCTAATTTGCTTTGATGTTGAGGTGTTGACTTCTGATGTGGATGTTTGGAAAATAGATTGGGATGTGTGGAGATGGATGCAACCAAAGATGCCCGATTAGCCATTTGCAAAATACTAATGTGGGTTGTGTTAAGACATTTGCATAGTACTCCCTTCATGATTGCAACAGAAGTTAAGACCTCCAATATTGAAGTCTCTTCCCACATCTACTCACAAAGGCACACGAAAACAAATTCATTGTTTTACTGGTCTCCACTTTATATACTAAGACAGCAAGCGCTATCTGTTGGTGCCCATTTAATCCTTGCAAAGTCCGATAGGTGTATTATGAGATGGTCAATTTTGCCATTGTTTAGAAGGAAGTGGTGGGTTTACTGTTTTTTGGTAGAAATTGCGGTCCATGTTGGAACAAAGTCTACAATCGTGATGGATAAACATTTTGTTTCATTCCCATCAGTAATTGTAACATGGTTTTAATGTAGATGTTTGCATTTGTTTTGGATCAAGATTGCCATTTATCACAAGTGATTATTTTGTTAAGGGTACTACAGTTTGAGTAGTGCAAATGAGGAAAGATGTAGATCAAAGACAAATAGAGGATGAATTATTTTGCTAGTTTGAAGTGCATTCCCTCATCCCAGTGCCTCCATGCATAGGAAAAGCATTATCATAGATAGGTTGGACAAAGTATGAGGGAGACAAATAATAGGAAGTCATCAAATGTACGATACACACAGATCTAAGTTGAATATGAATGAATCCTAACTTCAGTTTGAAATGGTTTCCACAGCCTTGCACAATCTGTGATGCCCACATAGCCTGTGAACACCTAATGTGTTGATTTGTGGGAAGGTGTTGTCTTGACTTCTCCATGAGTGCTAGGAGAAGCGCAAACCAGAACTGAATGGTTTCGATTGGTGCCAAGAAAGACAAGTTGTGAAATGTTTGAATTAATTTTTCCTATCTAGCGTTAAAGTGTAGATATCAAATGTCTAAGCTTAATGGAAGATTTGAGATGCACCAAAGGCACGATCGAGTTCATATTGCAATTGACATAAAATGAGCGATATTACTTGTGAGAAGGAATGTGCATGTAGATCTTTTCTACAAAAAGAGTGGAGTGAAATTGAAGAGAGAATCTCACAGTCTCATGGGCAGGGTGCTGTTGAAGTTTGTGAAAACCATTTATCGCACATGCCTTGTCTGATGAGATTACAACGTGTTTTTATACACAAACACATACTACTTAAGTGTCTAAGTGCTCACCTCTCATGACAAGGAGCAACTTTTGCACGTGGGCTTGGTGGGCCAATTTGGCGGTCAACAAGTATATTTTGACCAGTAGTGGCAGTTAACTAGGAAAATGACATGAAAATAGATAGGTTAGAGATTCACATGTGGCACAAACTTCAAGGTGGTGTGATGTCAGCAGGAAGACACATGGTGATAGTAGGCCCACGAATTTCATCGCGATATAAAAGGTAATATTAAATGAATATGCAAGTGCAAAATTGAACCAATCTCCAATTTGAGTGCTCACAAGTTAATGTGTAGACCGGTAAAATAAATAAAGAGTTTGAATTTGATGCGGGGTCTACAATGAGAAGATATGACCAATCAAATAGAGGGGTTGAAGATGAAATATAATTGGCTTAGTCCTGTGTGCACCTTTTAAATGACTTACATTTCATTTAGTCTTAAGTCTTGACTATAATGGAAAATGAAATGAATTTAAATGTTTTAAATGGCCTATTCACCATAATAGTTTGCAACTTCAAATGAATGCCTGGGGCATGAATGAAGTCCAAACATAGGACTATTATATACCGTTGGAAAGGTCTCAGAGTGAACTTTTTGATTTTGCAGTCAAAATATGTGCATGTTTAAAAGGGTGAAAGTTGTTTCAAGATTTGTTACCACAGGGGCATTCTCAAACTGGCTTCTTGTTTCTTCCATGGCAGTTTCGATTTAGTTTGTGGGAAAATGGTTAAATGGGTTTACACCAAACTTGGTAGAGATGCTCCTCATAGTGCTATTTTTCTTTTCCATCCATTTGGTGGGCATTTTAGCTGTGATTTTCTCATTATATTGACTTTTCCTTCAAAGGGGTTTTCTCATCATTTGGAGAGATATTTGGCAAGTTTGTTGTGCCAAAAATGGGAGTTGTTTTGGTTTTCAGTTGGGGAGAGATGAGAGAGGCTTTGCTTCAACATCAAATGGAAAATAAAGCTGACATTTGACATCCAAAGATTAGATTTGACCATCTTCTTCTTCCTATATCTTCTTCTCTCTTCTCATTGTACAAGGTTGGTTCTCAGCTATTTGAGCAAGTTCTCAACCTGGTTTTCCACCATTCTTCAACATTTTCTTTTGTATTAACAACATATTCTACATTTCTTTGAGCAAATATATGGATCCATGTTGAATCCTTGGAAGTTTTTGAGAGTGTTATGAGTCAAGTATGCATTGTAATTGAGGAATAACAGAGTTTTAAAGAAAATGATTTCAGATTTCGTTCTCTCCATTTGTGTAAATCAGTAGGGTTTTGAAATGATTGAAACATTTCCTTTCGATTTCTTGTTGTAAGATACCTACTTATTTGTCATGCTTCAATCCAAGGGATTGATAAAATGCTTGGTAGAGATTATGGATTTGCTAATATTATATATGGATTTGATAAGTAGGTTGAGTTTAAATCATTGATGTGAGGTGTTGCAAGGCATCATTTCATAAATCTGGGTTATTTCATAAGTTGATACTATTTTGGTACATTTCTTATGAGTCTTATTGCCCAATGGATTAGGCACTGATCTCAATTGGGAGATTGCATGTTCTTGTTGTTTCATATTTGGTTCTTGCTGAAATCTTCAAATAATAAAATGACCATTTCCCTTTCTGTTTAGGAGTTGAAAGGAAGAACCCCACTTAGCTTGTGAATTTGTAGTTTGTGTGATTTGCTACTGCACATCTATCTTATTGCATGAGTAAAGAAGAATCAGGGTATTATTTGCTTTGTTAGATTCAAATTTATGTTTTAGCACTAGTCATATTGATGAATCCATGGTCTACTTGCCTAGGTTTTGCAGAGCCTGAAGAGTAGAAGGATCATTGCCTTGTTAGTCGGCCCAAGTTCTATTCAAATGCATCCATCATAGGAATGATCTACCCTTAGATGTATTTTGTTTCATCTTCTGGTTATTTAAACACTATTAAATTAGGAGCCAACAGAACAAAATTGAAATGTTCTGATTCATAGCAGCTAGGAAAGGTATTATCACTACATATCTTTGTTGACGCTCATTATTCGTGGAAGATGACTGGCTGAAGCAAAAGGAATAAATCCCTTAAACCTGGGCTAGGAGAATCGAAAGGAAAAATGTAAAAATAATGCACATTTCCATTAATCGTTTTGCTGACTATTGGATTTATGAGGATCACTGCAAATGTATTTGCACTGCCATAATGTTTAGCATGTGTGTTCCAAATGCAACATCCTCTTAGATTTATATATAGAGAATATGCCATGAATAGACAGGGACATGTCTATTCATTAATCAAATTATATATATATATATATATAACAATGACCTCATATTTCAATATAAATAACACAAATATAAATTATATTTCATAAACAATTATATATAGGTTTATCTGATTGAAGCTATCAAACATCAACTCTCCCTCTTAGCTTAGAAGGATAAACACATAAGAAAACTATTACTTCAATATAATATTACAAATAACAATTGTAAGGATATCTCATTTGATATCTCAGAAGATTTCCACCATTTGATATCACATTTGATATCATGAGTATTGGTCTTCCAGAATATCAATGTATGATATTCAGCAAGTACCCAAATAAAGTTTGATATCACATCTAATATCAAGAGTATTGGCCTCCCAGAATATCAATGATATTCACCACACACTCAAAGGTTTTGACATCACATTTGATATCAAGAGTATTGGCCTCCCAAAATATCAATAATATTCACCAAGTACTCAAAAGGTCTTGATATCACATCTAATATCAAGAGTATTGGCCTTCCAAAATATCAATGATATTCACCAAGTACTCTTTGAGTGATGGCCTTCCAGCATGTTGAGATGCAAGACATTCACTATATACTCAATTTGTTTGATCTCATAATATGAGTTATTGTAAGAACTTCACCTTACAATAACTTCTGCAAATATAAGTGACATCATTTGGAAGTCGTCACTTCCTCATGATGTACACAAGTAGGCCCATAAAAATCACATAGCCACAAGGAATATTCATGAATCACAGTCCTCTTAACTGCTACAATTTATTGATCACTAGAGAATCTGTCTCAACATGGTTTACTCCCTCTGAATTAATATGATCAAGATCATCAAAGGTTTACTACTCCATCTCTTTCAAAGTTGCCTGAAATGTCAGTCTCCTTTGAATCTCAATCTCCCTTTGTTTCCTGCAACAACCGTCTCGGAGGAAAAGATCAAGGTACATAACTCTTATAGTACATATAGAAATACAAATGTAAATGTTAATTTAGATGTTAATAATTTAACTCATGTCTATTACTAACACCACAACTCTTCATTTTATATTTTCAACAATAAAAATAGAATAAAAATAAGATATAATATCAAATCTTATTAATCATACCTTGATTTTACTGTTTTATATTCCATTGTGGATCACTTCATACTAGATATACTGCATTTAATCACTACTTGATTTGCACCCTTACTCACCATTTTGTGGTTCGGATCATTTCTTATCTCTTGGTTATGCGTATGTGCTTATACTTTATTATTATCCCTAGACCCTTTTGAAGCTGATTTCACAATAGAAACACATGGCAGGGACGTACTTCATGTACCCTATGATACCTATGTGTCTTCCTTGTCTCGGAGGCCATCTTGATTTAGTGTTGAGCTATGTGTTATAGTAAATTGCTAGGGACGTAGTGTATGGGGTGTGGATCTCACCTCACTTTTGTTCACTTTATTTATTTACTTGTCCGCCCATTGATGTATGATGTCAGATAATAGTGAACACCTTGATTATTGGGTCACACCAATGGGGTTGCCCTCTTTGAGAATCCTTATTTTTCTTGATCTATGTTGTTTTACCTTTATAACAGGTCATGCTAATCTCTGTCCATCTTTGTCAAGCTAATCTGTGGTTGTGGAATATTATTTTACCCTTATAATGGCCGCCATCTATTTTAATCTTTGTCCATCGTAAGACTCTTTGTGAAGTGGCAGTTGTTCACAATAATGCCCCAGTCTATTTGTTCGCAGACCAAGGTATAATATGTTCCTGATTGTTGGCCCTCATATCTCTTTGATATACGATGTTGGTATTCATCATGTCCTCGTTTTTTTTTTTATGCCTTCCAACCAGAGTTGTATTAACCCACCAAATACTTTATGGAAGCTCGTATTCAGCAAGACGAAAACAATTTTATTATTTCAGAAATTTTAATCCATGCCACAATAGTACAGACCTCTGCATGTAATCTCTCTAGCTTTGAAGTCTGCGAAAGTCAAAGTTTTCCATATAAGAGAAGAATGATTCAATAATAGTGGCTACTATCTTGCATTCAGGTAGAAATTTTTTCTTTTTGTTTCTGTTTTTGTTTCATGTATCATGCTCATCTATCATTGTGATATGTGCTCATAGCAATCATAATTATCTCGAGCTCACTGGTGACTGTAGTATGAATGATGCCTCAAGGAAATTGTTAACCAAACCACATATGAACTTGTTGTAGTAGAATTCTTTATATTCCAACTATAAAACAAAGATGAAACCTTGTTGTGTTTCCATTATGAAATTACAAAGATAATGTGTGTCTCTCTTTACCTTGATCATATTCATTTTCTTTATCTGATTGCTGCGAACACATGGATTCATTGGATTTTATTTTATTTCATTTGGAACAAGATCTTTCTATCACCCTTTAGCAAAGCTTGTTTGACGATTTTCAAGAATATTATATTCTCCAAATTGTTCTCAGACCAGAATTCATCTAAAAAATCAAAAATAAAAAATATTTAGATTCGCAAAGGTTCGGATCTGCTCTAATACCATGTTGGATTTCTGATGATGGCTGCAAATGTATTTGCACTGCCATAATGTTTGGTATGGGCGTTCCAAATGCAGCATCCTCTTAGATTTATATATATAGAGAATAGGCCATGAATAGACATGTCCCTTCATGGGACATGTCTATTCATTAATCAGATAATTAATAATAATAACAATTATATATATATATATATATCTATATATATATATATATATATATATATATTTTTTTTTTTCTCATATAACAATGACCTCGCATCTCAATTTAAAGAACACACATATAAATTATATCTCATATATAATTATATTTAGGTTTATCCGACTGAAGCTATCAAACATTAACATTGACCTCTTGGGGCACAATATGCACTGTAACATTAATGAGAGGTCTAATCACAAGTCTCGGTGAAACACTTGTTGACTTCTTGGACCATATCTGCCAGACAGTCCATCTAAATCATGACAGCTTCTTTGTAGACAAAGAATATGCTCTTTTCTTCGACGATTTGATACCTCAGAGGGGATTCCCGAAGATGGTTTGAGGAAACTCTGCCTTGGGTGGCAAGGGTGTTTTGTAGTTCCAAGCTGTAATAATTCAGAAGAAGAGAACAGTAATGTTGATATGAGTCTTCGCATTTGGAAACCCTAGTAGGTAGGGATTGTGTTTCTCACTTCGAAATAGGTAGCAGCTATCTTGGCCCATAATATTTTCTCTCTTTGTTTTTTAAAGGCACAAAGATGATAAATCAGCTACCATATATATATATTTGGATTTCTTATTTGCCCATGTGAAGAATCTATGTGAAAGAGATTAGTTTTCCATTAGTATTTGGTTTGTTGCATTAATCTCTATGATGGGTTGATTTTTGATCCCTCTTTGTTACACGATGGAGTAATAAGACAAGATACCTTTGTATCTAAAGGGAGAGATTCAGCCTTAGAGGAAGGATGCAACAACAATAACTTGAGAGGGTCTCTGTTATTAAAGCTGTCCCTACTGAGAGTGAGTCTTAGTTATTAAAGTTGTCCTTGCTGAGAGGGAGTCTCTGTTAAGAGAAAGTCTCAATTATTAAAGTTGTCCCTATTGAGAGGGAGTCTTTGTTAAGAGAAAATCTCAATTATTAATGCATTCTTCTTTGGGAGAAGTTTGGGGTGAAAGCCCTTGTTCCACCCTCTACGAGTAGGGTATGGTGGAGCACCCTCTGTGAGCAAGCATGGTGGAAATGCATTCTTCTTTGGAAGAAGTTTGAGGTGAAAGCCCTCTTTCCACCCTCTGCGAGTAGGCATGGTGGAAATGCATCCCTCTCTTTGAGAAGTTTTGAGATAAAAGTCTCTGTTCTACCCTCTGCGAGGAGGCATGGTGGAAATCATGTGTGTGACTCCATTCTATGTGCTTATGAAGTAACGATGGTGGATAATGTTATGTGAACTTATCATCTTTGGTTGCAGCTGTGTGTACATGCTAGACAAAAGATCTCTCTTGTTAAGAGGGAGTGTTGATGTTTGTAGCTGCAATAGAGATGTTCATCTTTGATTTTATGAGATAGAAATATGTTTGTTATGACCGTTATGGTCATCTTCATCTGAAAGAGATATTTGTGATTATATTTAAGTTAATATTATGCAAAAAAACGTGTCATATGTCATGCAAAGAGGCATGTGTATGGTAATGCAAAGTGTTGAACATTTGAAAATTTGAATGGTCTTACATTTGGAATTTGAAGAGACCTTCACATGTAAAATAGAGTAAAATGCAATCTATTTATTTGATTGCTCAATATATTGTAATAGATGAAGTAGAAAGCCTTGTACTCAAACATTTTATATGAACAAAAGTCATCTTTTGCTAACTTGGCTGGGTTTTTCCCTTCAAGTGGAAGGGTTTTCTTAGGATAAATATTTTGAGTCTTTTGTGTATTGTTTTTACTCTTCTTTGTTGTTGTCTATCTAATATCTGGGCTAAAAACTTTATCAAAAATCACGTGCTCAAGACTTCTGCAAGTGACTAACCTGAAATATTGGAATTGACAATAAGGGAAAGTTAGGAAAAGATAGAAATGAAATAAAAGGGAGCAATTAATAAGCGAAGGAAATACAAAACCTTCAACTTGCGAGAAAGTCATTTAAAGGCCAATTTGACGAGACCCGTAGACAAAGACAAAAATCTGATTTGCAAAATGGCAGTATAAAAAAAAAAGATTCAACTTAGGATCGACAAGAGGATTTGGGCTTGAGCTCGAGGACCAATTTCAATTTTGGGGGAATGAGTTGCAGTGCAGGAATGATTTCCATCTCTCTTGCCTAAGATCTTCAACTGAGTCCGAATTTGCAGGCTGTGATCATTTCAATGTAGAACATAGCAACTATATCAGGCATAATATATTCTTAGAAATGCATGTGCAAATATTCTTTTGGAAGATGTTATCTGTTGTCCTACATTTTGTCACCACAAAATGTAGGTAATAATATAATAATTTTTCAACTTAATTTCACATTTCTCTGAAATAGTTCATTATTTAATTGGCTAACATTGATCAATCAATTGACCCCAATTTGTATAATGAATCATTTTACTGAAGGCTTTCGTCAAGTCCTTTTTGTTTTTCATTTTATTAAGCCTATGCTTGATTTTTTAAGCCTTCGATGTCCTTTTTTGCGTTTTTGAGTGTTTCTTTACTTTTGGTCTTTTGGTTTTGTTCAATCCCTTGCTTTTAGTTTTCCCTTCGATTGCATATATCTTAGGGCTTAACTGAACTTGGCAGTCAAAAGATATGACCATTTAAGTGCCCAAAAAGTGGACTCTCTAGATGCAATTACATAATTTAAAATATCATGTTATGTTTTAATGTTGACATTCACTTTTTGAAAAATATAACATAAATTCACTTTATGTTATGTTTTTAAGTTACTTTATCACTTAAGTGAGTATAGAGCACTTTATGTTATATTTTCATGTTGAGTTGCTTTTTAAATTTCTCACTTAAATGACTTTATTAACTATATAGTTTAATTTTTTTTCTTTTGAGTTACTTTATGTTTTATTTCAAAACATCTAAGTTAAATATTGCTTTTTGAATAATATTTGCACATAATATATAAACTATATAGTGTAGATTTAATTTTTGACCCAATTAAGTGACATTTCCTTAAAAATCAATTAAACATGTGCTTAATTGATTTTTTAAGTTGTGCAACCTCAACTTACATGTCTTTTACATTTTTGTGTTTGGGAGCTTATTTTGACATTTAAGAATCATGTTTTAAACTAATTTCTTCAAAATGACCCATGTCTTTGCATCAAGAAGGCACATGTTTTATTAAAAATGCTGCATGAATGTTTTGATATTGTGGCGATTAATCATGTAGTGGGGGGTGATGTTGTGGTCGATTTTAGAGGTTGCCCTAAAAATGCTATTATAAGTGGCTGAGATGCATAATGCATAATGTTGGTGTACGCTTTTGCTGGATAATAGAAAGGTTGAAGGTTGTGTAGGTGTGGATGTAGCCCAGGTTTTGGGCAAACCACGTTAAATTTGTGTTCTTTGTGTTTTCTCCTTTTGTTTCTGCATATAACTGTTTATTCTTATATTGTTCTGGATCTGTTAAACCCTAACAATGAACACAACCCATGCAAAAACGTTTTGCATTTTGAAGGTTTTGTGGCTTGTATTTGCACCATTACATACAAAAACGACCAAGTGTCTGAGCATATGGATTCACATTTGCAAGCTTTGAAATAGTCAGAGTTTGGGAAATACAAATTTGGAGGAAAGTCATTCATTCAAACCTATCAATCTTCCAAGTTTGGCTCTTCAAGCTCCAAATAAGTAGAAGTTTTCAAACCTTTACTATTTTGTTGCATATTTTGGCATATCATTGTACACATGTTCAAACACATGCCATGCATTTTGCAAATTTCCTTTAAATAAGATGAAAACTTCAATTTTCAAATGCTCGAAATTTCCCTAAATTCCAATTTCAAAATTGCATATAGGAGAGCAACTTGATATTTTGTCATGTGTGATACCAAAGGTATGTTTTTGTTTTGTGCATAGTTTTGCTTGTTTGGTTTCCTCTTTTGGAAGAAAGTTGAAGAATTCTACCCAATAATGCAAGTACATACGGCATCCTTCATATTTCACCTTTTCATGCAAGGTGCATATTACCTCCATTTTCCTATAAATGCAATCACATCCATTTTCCCGTTTACATGTTATTACATCCTCCTAACCCAATTGTATGTTTACATGCAATTATATGTAAATATTTTACTTTACATGTACTTACATTGAAAGAACCTGATTTTGGTAAAAGGTCACACTTTTAAACACCAAAGCCGCAATTTGCACACGTCTATATGTATCCCAACTTGCATTCTTAGCCATACCCACAAAAGTCCATCTTTGCCCACATGCAATCCACCCTTGAGAGTCTGATTTTGGTCCTTTTCGCCCAAATTCATATGCTTTTGAGTTCATTTTCAGCCATCATATGTGTTTTATAAGTATCTAATCCATACTTCGAACAATCATCCCTTATGGATTCATCATTTTAACTCAAATCCCAAAGTTTTCATGGATCTAATTCTATTTCAAGATGCCTTCATCTTCATGTCGCGGTGCACTTTTAAAGATATGTTAGAACTTCTTCAAAGAATAGAGACATCTCGTCGAGAAGATATGCTTTGATTCTCAGGAAGTATTAATTCATTTGATTTCCATTTTCCCAATGGTTGTCTGAGAACCCGAGTTTGTGTAGGAATGCACCAAACACTTTGCTTAAAAAAAGAAGAGTTAAAGGTGCTGATGGAAAGATGTTCCGAGTTTACATCTAGACACCATTGAGAAGGTTTATGATTATCAAGGTGAATGCAATGACACAAAATACAGGAATCCTTGATCTTGTGATTATTAGGGATTGCATCATCACGTACAAGGCCTTTGCCTACAATCTATAGGATTGATTCATTCAGAATCAACAACCTCAACATTTTCTTCAAGTGTTTTCCATGTTTGTAGTAGGAGAGGATGAATTGCATGAGATTTAATTACATGGAATTCAATTTACATGTCCTTTAGACATGTAATCCAATAATTCTTCTCACCTAGTTAGACTTGGTCAAAGTTGGTTGAGTTGCTTCCACTTTTTCCTCCTTTTTCGCAGTTCATTTCCTATAAAAAGAGTGCCCTACTCATTGTAAAAACCGTCTTTTGTTGTATGCAAGAAAGCTCTACCAAACTTGTGCAAGCATAACTTTGATTGTGTAGTACCAATTTGGGAGAAAAGTGAATAAAGGATGCAATTGGATTCAAAGCTTTGACTAGAAGCAACTATGATAGTGCAAATTGGAAGCTTTAACTATAATTTGTGCCTATTGTCTTTGATTCATGTTATTATTGTGTATTTAATCATAGATCATAGTGAGTTAAGAAGCAATCGGAGTCGAAGCTTTGACTATGAGTGAATGTGGTGAGACATAGAGTAGAAGCTTTGATTGTAACTTGTATTACCATCTCAAATTCATCAAAAATAGTTATAATTCCCTACTTTTGGAAGTTGTTGTGCCCCAATGGTAGACGTTATTCTTATAGAATAGATTAAAACAAAACCTAGAGCCAAACTGGTATGCTTTCAATTAGCCTTTGAGTTGGTGTTGGTTTATTGGTATCACCGTTTTTAGCTATTAGATAGAAGTGTATGTAAAGACCCTTCCTGGTTTGGTCTTGAGAAGTTGTTATGAGCAATTTTGTTTTTCTGATTACTTGTGTTTTTTTTGAATAAAAAATGGATATATATATATATATATGTATGTATATATATGTATGCATGCTTTCAAGTATTTAACAACAAATTCAATTTGAACAATTAACATTCACCAAACTAGAGCCGAATTCTATTATTTAAATTATGAAATGAAATAGCATATGGTTAAAACTTGTTTGCTACGTGTGATGTCCAGTTGGCAATACTTAAGTGTTTAATCGCAAGTGCAAATTTCCAGCATATACATGGCTTTCCCAGAATGGAGACCACCCACTAATGCAAGTCGATATCTCAATGAAGCTCCTACCCGTAATCCCCACTTACCGACTAGTTAGGAGTGCGATGGCTTTCCCTACTATACAAACGCAAGTCCTATAGTGTGGTCAAATCCTTGTTGGCAGCGAACAAGTAGCCTAGCTTCAAACGCAGGTGCCATGTGATGATGGATTCCCTTATCACCTCACATAATCAACGATAAGCAATCAATGTTTTCTAATTCGAAGGCAATTTGCTGAAGTAGGGAGGAAACGACAACCAATTAAAATAATAACAATACTCTCAGCCAATAGATGAGTCTAGTCTTTGCAGATAATCGCCTAGAAAGAGACTTCTCTTGAGCCATAGTGACAACAGTAGGAGAAAAATTGCAAAATTGCTATACAGCAACAACAAAATGCAAAACAACCTTTAGACAATTTTCAAAATTCAAGAAACCCTTGCTAGATGATTCCGAAATGAGAAATGTACAATCAAGATGATCTCTTCTCAACAAAAAGCTGCATTTATAACACAAATTGAGCCATCTAGCTTCACTCTCACACCTTCCGCTTAAAAGGCAACTTTATAATATAAAGTTATAATACTTTATAATATAAAGTACTATGCTTATTAAGTGTGAATTAAATCATCATTAAACCAACAAGCTCACCGATAAAAGACTTCAATAAAGAATCCCAGAGAGATCAAATATCCAGAATCAAAGGACCATCCTGCTTGAATTGCTGAATCCAAAAATAGTAACTAACCAATAGCGACTTACTAAATATCGTAAGTCCAAAAATAGAAATTTTATGACAAAGACCCCAAAACTAGACATCAACTCACGAGGGTCGCGATAATGAGTTGACAAACCCACACTTTGGAGACTTGCTAAATCAGGGACATTACAGTGTAGTTAGAGATTTCATCTTTCCCATTTCTTGCTCGTGGGTAAGCATATTCTTTCGTGAAAGTTAAGAGGAAAGAATAGTGGTAACACCCTTTCAAAATCTCTCAACTTCTTGCTTACCTTGAGTTGATCCAAGGAACAGTGAGAAGGGGGAGCCTTCCCTTAGAGGTAGGAGAGACTTTGTCTCATATGTTGTAGCTAGTCTACCTATTTTGCAATTGGATTTTAACAAAATTTTCGGTTGCAAAATATCCACCCAACATTATCTATAGTATTAAAGATTCAAATGTTGGGAGACAAATTTTCTTAATGAAATGAAAAACATCATGTCTTATCAACAAAAGTTTTATTTATAATATAATAGAGCATAATGAAATTGCTATTAGCGAAATATAATTTTGGCTTGGAAAAAGTATCACTGAAACAAATATTCCGAGAGTCCAAATTTGAAGAAATCTAAAACTGAGGATGTGTTAAGCACATAGGTCAACCTAGCATTTACTCAAGCCATTTGATAATGGCTCGTGAGAAATTTAAAAGGAAAGCTTAATAGGAAGCGAGGCCACCCAATTTGCAAGGTATAGTGTTAACCAAAGTACTGCCATGTATTATTTATATTAAAAAAGAATTGTCTATTAGAAGGGATAGTATATAAGATGCGACTATTTCCATGTTGTGGCCCGAACATAATCGTGCATCAATACCAAGGCCTATGCCATCATTGGGCAAGGTAGATAGAATATCATGTGAGTGCAAATGTATTGTTAGAGTAATTATGTTTATAAAAATATTGGATTTGGGTAAAGTTTATAATATATTTAGAAAGTAATCTTTAAAAGGGTGACATGGAGGTAAGTATTTATCTCATTGTTATTAAATTGATTACTAAATATGATTGGGTCGCTCATCAAATGAATAAGAAATTCATAATCGTAGTTATTTATTTGAAAATGAATAATATAGATTAAAGTGTATATATATATAAGTTTGAATCTATGCATATATGTTCATTATATATTTTGTCTATATTTTATTGGAATGGTCTTATTATGCAAGACTATTTATTATTTTTGAGTATTATAGTTGTCTCTTTCTTGTTTTATTTTTTGACATACTTTAAGAGCTATGTGCCTTGATCTTTTTCTCCAAGAATGTTATTGTAGTTAGAGGGAGATTGAGATCTAGAGGGAGCTTGACATTTCATTAGGGGTAACCTTGATTGAGATTCAGTCAACCTTCGGTGATCTCGATCATATTGATTCAGAGGGAGTAAACCATGTTGAGATGGATTCTCCAGTGATTAATAATTTGTAGCAGTCAAGAGGACTGTGATTCATGAATATATCTCGTGACTTTGACTTTAATGGGCCTACCCCTTATGTAATCATGAGGAAGTGATGACTTCCAAATGATCATCACTTATATTTGTAGAAGTTACTGAAAGGTGATGATCTTACAATTACTTAATTTTCTATTATGATGGATATCTTACGATGTCTATGTAGATCATGATAGATTATACTTTGCGTGGTGGATGTTTATATGGTAAGCATTATGAGAATGAGTGTGCACATACCTTATAAACTATTTTGAGTACATGGTGAATGTTATGCAACTTGGTGTTCTGGAGGGCCATTATAAGAGTACTTGGTGAATATCTTGCATTCTCAGCATTCTGGAAGGCCATTACTCAAAGAGTATTTGGTGAATATCATGTGTTGATATTCTACGAGACTAATACTCATGATATCAGATGTGATATCAAACCTTATTTGAGTACTTGGTGAATATCATGTGTTGATATTATGGAAGACCAATACTCACAATATCAAAATGTTACTTAGAGTATTTGGTGAATATCATATGCTGATATTCTGGAAGAACAATACTCATGATATCAAGTGTGATATCAAGATGGTGGATATCTTCCGATCAAAGATATCCTTAAAATTTGCCATTCCTAATATTACCAATGATATAATGTCTCTCTTGTGTTTATCCTCCCTAGCTAAGAGGGAGTGCTAATGTTTGATAGCTTCAATTGGATAAACTCACGAGACTATACTGAAGTTATATAAATGTAATATATCTATGTGAGTTATATGTGTGTGTGTGTGTGATATGTTGATATATATATATATTTGTGTGTGTATTTAAATATTATATTATTATGTGAGATATTATCATTTGTTAATATCTAATTATTGAATAGACATGTCCCATGAAGGGACGTGTCTCTTCATAGCCTTTGTTCATTATAAATTAGAGGTCTCTGCCATTTGGAACACACATACCAAAAAACATGGCAGTGCTATTACATTTACAGCATCCTTCAAAATCAATAGAAAAAAAACCCTCTTCATAGAGGGAAACAATCCAACCCACAAAACTTGCATGTTTTATTACAAAAAGGAATTACAATGCTTGAAATTGCTAAAATAGAGATTTTCACAGATTCTAAACAACTACAAATTAAATCTGAATGACAATAGCATTAGCTGATAGTCATGCATAAGCTTACAAACAAGCTATGTTGACTTTTGCTTAGATTTCCAAAACAAACAGAACTAAATATCCATACGTAATATCTCTGTATGATCATACAATCACATAACTGAATAAGTATCTCAGACTACACGGTAGATGAGAAACTCTGCACGGAAGAATAATCTGACTTCCCAATATACAAGGAACGCAGCCCGTTAAAAAAACTAGAGTGGTCATGTCTCACAGGATACACATATTGTCTTTTCCAAAATGCTTGAAAAAAATAGATGCCACGACACATACGTTTTTCTTCTTATTGGGCATGACACAAAAGTGGTAAACGTGCTGTCTCCGACCTTTTCCGAAATTCTTTATGCCAAGGAACTTCCAAGGAAGATCGGACATGACAGTTACGGAAGGAGTCAGAATTGACACGACAACAACCTTCCAGCATGGACCACAATTATGAGAGTAATTTGTCTTACAATGAGATATAGAAACGACTTAGCATACATCTGAAACTGTAAACAATTGACACGATAATAATATTGCTCGCCAAGTAGAAACATTTAACACATTAAAACGAAAGTTGAGATCAATCAATAGCATAAAATAAACCAACCACAGTATGAAGACCTTTAATAGCTTTAACATGGCTATAGATCAAACTACTCTGCTGCATATGAATCATATCACAGGTTTTTTCAAACAAACAGAAAATAGAAATTTATGATTTCATACATAGCTACAAATTTAACACTTCCTCTTAGCAAATATGAAATCAACTAAATTGATCAGTCATGGACTCTCTCAACATGGCAATAAGAGAACAAATAACTCATTATTATATGAAATCATGGAATTAGTCAACATGACAAACTTGTAAAGATCACAGCCAGCCTACATCACGGACTTTCTCAACGTGATGCTGTCATGGATTCTCTGAACATGACATCCAACACCCATTACAAAATCTATCAATGTGATGTTATCATGGACTCCCTCTACATGATGTTCACTATGATTTTCCTCATAAATGGAAGAGTTATCATAACTGTCCTTACAAATTACTTATAACCAACAAGAAAGAAAATCACAGCTTGAGACTCTTATCAATAAGAGTCTCAAAGTCAACAATACCTAGCTTGTCTCTAAAATAAGAGAACTTCACCTTGGGTAGAGGTTTGGTAAGAATTTCGACAGTTTGCTCATTAGTGTTGACATATTTTAGCTCAACTGATTTTCTGAGAACCACGTCTTTTAAATATTGATACTTAAGTTTCATATGCTTGGACTTATCATGAAAGACAGGATTGACTAAAAGCTTTATACAGCTTTGATTGTCACAAAAGATTACAGTAGGATCAAGAGAATCTCCAAATAATCTAGCAAGAAGTTTACGAAACCATAAAACTTCTCGAGCTGCTGTACAAGCTGCAACATATTTAGCTTCAACTGTACTTTGAGCAACACATCCTTGTTTTCTGCTGCACCAAGAAACCATAGCAGATCCAAGGCTGAAACAGAAACTTGAAGCGCTCTTTCTATCTGATATACACCCTGCCTGATCAGAATCAGAGAAACCACGAAGATGAAGATCCTTAGAATTATAAAAATTTCATACAATAGTTTATCATTCCATGAACATATCTTAGAACATGTTTGGCTGCAATAAGATGAAATCTTCTAGGCTCACACACAAACTGACTTGAGGTGTTAACTGCATAGCAGATGTTAGGTCTGGTATTAACTAGATACATCAGAGAATGAATCAGCTGTCTATATAAGGTGCAACCAATTAAATCTGAAGCTGCAGCAACTTATTGAAAAGGGTTATTTCACTTGTGTGTTATGCTTAATTTAATTTGTTGCATCAACCCAAATATATGCCAACAAATCAATATTAACAAGCTATGCATTCAAAATATGTTATGTTTGTATAGCTGTGCAGTTCCATATCTTTCATAACAGGAATATGACAATTCTGCAGCACTAACTTTATCACATGTATTGAAAATTTGGGATTCCTTACAGATGGGAAAGCTTTTATTATTTTTTATTCCTTAAGAATGTGATTATATCTAAGTAATTGCTTTAACATGACAAAATGTTTTCCTGCACACTGCTTCTTATATGGAAATATTGGTCATTCTTTATTTTAATTAGAGGCTGTATTATGGGTTCTATCTGCACTCTGTATGATTTTGATACGCTAAAAGATTGTTGATTTTATGTTAATATTCTTATAACATATTCCTTTGCATTTCTATCTGCAGTTGGCTGTACCGTATCAAGCCCTCCGTGACACATGAACCTTTTCATCCTAAGATTCCATCACATGATTATCTGATTAGTGAATTTAATCAGTCGTCAACTTCAGCCACACCTACACAATTGCGTTGGAGGCCTGTGAGTATTCCAGATACTAAAACAAACTTTATTGATGGACTATTCACAATTTGTGGAGCGGGTAGTTCATTTCTTCGACATGGATTTGCTGTGCACATGTGAGTTGGGAATATTGTATTTTGATGTTATTGTGCAGCACATGTAAACGAGTTTCCCATATTTTCTTACCACTAAGACATTTTGCCTTGGAATTTTGTAATATTAGGGGAAAAATACTAATTAGTGACACTCTTTGCACTCTGCATTTTCTGACTTTTCTATAAGATAAGCTTCCAATGCTTTAGAATCATGGCTCAGCAATTTGAAAATGATGCAATGGTGAAATATTGTCATGTTATCATTACTTTATTTAAAAAGTTTCCTGGGCTATATAGGTAGTGAAGTTTATTTGGTGATCAAATGGAACAAATATGAAATATGTCAAATTAGCAGATCAACATTTAGAACATGAAAGTGGCTAGTCAAGTATAAAACAACTTATCAATCTACTTTTATAAAGTAAAGTATCCAGAGAAACATGGAGATAATCTCTGGAAAGTAGACAAACCCTCAGATTGAAACCTTTTTTGCTTTTATTCCAGTCCAAATCATCTTTTGTTGATAAATTTGAGCATTTTATATTTGACCTTCCACTTTCTTCTCTTTAGAATTTCATCGTTTGTAGAGAAAATGTGAAAAGTGGAGTGAAAAGGGCATCAAAATTCATTAAAATAATAAATGAGGAAGTCCCTTATTACTCTGTAGAGAATTTTTAAGTTCTAGAATATTTTAATGATCCAACCTTGAAGGAAAATGCTCGACCACACATACTAAGTTACTATGGATTTCATGTGTTTTCAATGTACAAGCAATGTGTGATATTGACATGATCCTCATTTTATGAATAGTTACTAAGAAACTTGAGTTTCCTTCTTTGCAATCTTTTAAAAATATGATAAAAATGATCGTACTATTACATAGTTTGGAAGATGGTTTACTATAAACTAAGATTACATCATTGTATCAATGTATTTTAAAATATTAGCACTTACAATTTTGTATTGAATACCCCTATTGTTGTTAACTTTTTACATGCATAAATTTGAATTGCGTCTTATACAATGACAGAGATATGCAAAAATTAGAATCACACAAGAGAAGTGAGGAGAATGCTATCAATGTACTTAAACATTTAATAACTTATAAAGCATACCCTTGAGTTAGTTTTGCATCGTATATATTCCTTAGGAAAGAGTCACTTTGATGTATCTTCCAGTATGAGAGCTTAACCAAACAAAATGTCTCATGTGATGCCTCTACAATGACATGAATCTCCTATATAATCTCCCTCATTTAGTAGTATTGGGCGAGGATAAACAGTCAATGCAACTTTCTGCCACATTTAGGCCGTTGAACCCATTATATATAACAAGTTACCTAATATAGCCAACCAAAGTTTACGTGCACCACATTTTTGCTACTTTGTGCCCCATATACATGATAATACTAAATAGCCCAAGGTACACAACAGGCTATCTGAGTCAATGAATTTTGTCTCCAAAGCATGAGAAGAAACCAAATAGTAGTATCTTTTGAATGTTGTAGACAACTGATACCAATCTCGACTATCCAGCAACTAGTATGGGACAAAAGAAGACAAATACATGATTAGTGAAGTGATCACTACAATCAAGAGGGTGTTATGTGTCATGGAATTCTTTTATAATGGTGCTGTAATTAGTTGTTTGACCTCTTGAGATAATACCAGTTGTGATAACTGTTGAACCTTTGGTGAATTGGTCTTTGGTTTTGTCACTGATGTCAATAAGGCATGTTGGTTAGATGTCTCAGATGAATGTTTCAGTGGACATTGTGATATGGAAGCTAATTACTGATACTGAAAGGCATGGTTTATAGTGAATTATAATCCTCAATATGTTTTAAATTATCACTGTAAGTGTTAAATTTGATACATGATTAAACACCTTATGTAATTAGTTATGGTTAAACAATTTTAAATCCATAACTACCTGTTTCTGGTCAGAATGAATTTTGAACATATTAAGTGTTAAACATGACCCCAACTATTACACCTTTGTAGAAAAGTAACAGACATATCTGAAATGGTGTTGAGTCAGATTTTGCAGAACATGTTAATGTTTTTGCCCAGAACTAGAGACAAATAGCAATAAAAGAACATAAACCCTACACAAAACATTCAATACATTTATCCTGGGAAAACCCTTCCATTGGTACAGAAAAACCCAGCGACCCAAGAAAAATGTCTTTTATTGATCATAAAATATTCAATCACGTGGTTTTCCACTTGACTGATTTACAATATACTAAGCAATCATATAAATGGATTGCATAAGACTCCTCATCTTTCACACGAATGTCTCTTTGAGTCTTAAAAATAAGACCTTTCATATTTCCACATATTCAACAGTTTATATTAAATACACACTTCTCTTCACATGACGTATGCCGTGTTTTTTTTACATAATATTAACTTAAATATAATCACAAATATCTTAGTTGAAGATGACCATAACGGTCATAACAAACAAATTTCGTTCTCATAAAATTATAGATAAAGATCTCTATTGCAGCGACAAACTTCAACTCTTCCTCTTGCCAAGAGAGAGATCTTTAGTCAGGCATGCACACATAGTTGCAACCAAAGATGATAAGTTCACTTAACATGTGTTATCTCAGCATAACATAAATTTAATCAATAGAAACACTTCACAACCCAGAATTAAAACTCATATTAATGGCATCCAAAAATTCAGATAAATATTAAATCTCAATCCCTGCAAAACTGAATTAAGGGGAAAAAAAACTTATTTAGACACTGCTTCTAAGACGCATTCCACGATCTAGGTGCTACAATAAGCCACCACATCTTTGATGCAACATATCTCCCTCTTTGTGTTATGCGCATATGTTAATCTTTCTCCAGCTATATCTCAAGTGAGTATTTGATCTTGAGTTGACTTACTCTGTACCATGCAACTCCAAACAAATTGTTCTTCATTCATGGGAAAATTGGAAAAAATTGACAATAAAAGGCAATCATTACAGGAGAGATGCAAAAGCTGCCTTTTGTCCGAGTGAGAAGACCACCTCAAAAACTCACTTTTCCAACCCCGATGTGATGTAACATATGAATAGAAAATTCTAGAGCCTATATGAGCCATGCTTGATATTGATATTGTAATAGAGATTGGATCTGACGTGTCGTAACAAGAGGGCTATTTCAATCTTGGTGTCAATTTCTTGTTCCAAAGAATCTACCAAGATTTCTGGTTTTCTGTGAGAATAAAGTGATTTATGGGATACCCGCTTCTACAAGTGGTGATAGATCTGACACAACTGGGTTTTGCCCTACACTAAAATATTGTACACAATTATCATGGTTTAATACCAAAAATTCAGATGTCGTAAAAAAAGAACATATATGATGAAAGTTTTCAATCCGCAAATTGTTACTTCTTCAATAATCTCCCTATAATCATTAGCACAAAAGATTGCATAACTACTGCAATCATAATGATGATTCCACTATCCACTAAATGGTCACCGGATTATTTTAATGAGCGACAGTTACAAAATCATGACAGAGAGCAATTGTTATTGAAGAGAGAACAATTGTCATCCAAGAGAGCACTTTAAGAAACACCAACTTTCCTATTTCTTTCAACATGACATGCTGTAACTCCCAAAAACCTTTAGCGATAATCATTTCTCATTTGTTCTTAGCACACGAACAGATTGATTGTCACGCAACATGCTGAGTGGATGATGATGGTTAATATTAGGGCTAACAATTATTAAGATGAATGAATTCCATTTGCCATGAGCCATTCTAATGCAGACCTTACATTTGCAAGAGATTCATCTTGATTGTCATCTTGAGATTGAACTTGTGCCTTAACCTCCAACTTATCTCAGCTGCCTCCCACTTAGGACTCTGCATGCACAAAGATTGATGGATGTTGCCTCACGAAGCAAATATCAAAACATCCTTTTCCCACTCGACAACCTCAAAAGTACATAAATTGACTTAAACCATCATCAGCTGAGACTCATAAGGGGATTTTAAACAATCTGACGGGTCTTAAGAAAAAGTCTTCCCGGAGACTTCACATGAAAGAATTTTTAGATCACCAACGTTCTGAGAAGCTATAGATTACCAGCATTCTGAGAAGGAATCAGAACACTCATGACTGAGATCCATCATGTATCGTTGTATCAATCAAGGCAATTTGATTGCGCACAGTCGGAGTCCAAGACTTGTGTGCTCAAAACCCATTGAGAAATAACGATGACCAACTTTCTTAAAAAGTAGACAAAGATTGGAGAGAAACTGATGAGGCCAAGCATGACAGACAAACAGAAGATCTGATCATAGATTGAATGGAGAAATGAGGAACCAAGGGAAGAATTTAATCCATTATTTTCTTCCATAATATACACAGAAATCTGCAATCAATAATATGAATGACACTTCGACAAGATGAATCAAACGAGCTTCATAAAGGACATCAAAAAGCTCAAAATGCATGATCAATTTCCTTCATGCTAGAAATATGATTTCAAAATAATCCTACACAAATAATCTTATACATTCTCATTTACAGCTATTATCAAAACTAGGCTTTGATACCATGTTAATGTTTTAGCCCAGAAATAAAGATAAACATAAATAAAAGAACATAAACCATACACAAAATACATTTATCCTAGGAAAACCCTTCCATTGGAAGGGAAAAACCCAGCCACACCAGAAAAATGTCTTTTATTGATCATAAAATATTCAAGTACATGGCTTTCCACTTGATTGATTTACAATATACCAAGAAATCATATAAATAGGTTGCATGAGACTCTTCATCTTTCACATGAAGTTTCTTTAATTCTTAAAAATAAGACCCTTCATATTTCCACATATTTGACACTTTATATATTACATATGCATGTCTCTTCACATGACGTATGACACGTGTTTTTTTACATATCATTACCTTAAATATAATCACAAATATCTCTTTCAGCTGAAGATGACCGTAACGATCATAACAAACAAATTTCTCTCTCATAAAATTACAGGTAAAGATCTCTATCGCAGCTACAAACTTCAATACTTGTGGTTGGAGAGAGAAAACTCATTTCAACCAAGACAGTTAAATTCAGTTTTAACAGTTTTACCTGGTTTCGATCTACTTTGTTTTTGGACAGGTTTTTGGGCTTTTCGATAACAACAAAAGACATTTATAAGTGTTAAGTTTGTAGCTTAAGTGAGATTGATTCGATCATGATCTACATGGTTGATGGTAAATCACATTTAAATAAATATTCTTATATATATATATTACAGGAACTATAATAGAATAATAAGAATTCACTGTTCGTGTTTCAGACTCATTTTAATATTGTGAAATATAAGAATTATCTTCATTCTGATTATAATCTGCAAAAAGGAAACAAATAGTTAGTAAAATTATTGTTCAAGAAAATTTAAAAGATATACATATTCTAATCTGAAATAAATGTAGTCCACTTTAACAATTTGTGAAAAAAGAGAAGGTTCTGAGAGATACATGCAGTAGACCAGAAGGATAGTATGCAGTTGACAAGACAGACTTTTGAATCGTAATAATATTTCTTTCAAATTTGAAATGTGTTGATTGATTGACGATTGCAGGGTATGAACAGAGACTGAGGAGGGTTTATAATCTAATTTTCAGTGGTTTGAATCGATCATTAATCAGATGTTTTAATGGTGCATAAATATACATTTTGAACCCTTCATGTTTTGAGGGGAAACTAGTTGTCGATTTCTCAAGAAGGCTAACAGTTTGGAGATCATTTAATCAACTTATCTTCTTGCATCCAAATCTATTATCTTGTTATCAAATTAAGGGATTCATATTAGATTGTAGCTTTCTTGTTTTGATAAAGATCAAATGTAAAGGAAGATTTGAACATATATTTGTTGTTAATGAAAAAAGAACTTAGTTGTAAACAAGAAAAGAAGTCTATCCTGCAGAGTGTATTCAACTTGGAGTTGAATTCTGGTCATCCTCTGATTTTGTATTACGTTCCTTCATTTTGGAAGTTGGTTCTTCTTTCATTCTTGGAGTTGGTGCTTCAAGTGTAAGGGATTCGTGTACTTTGAAATTGATGTTTCTAAAAACAGGGTGTTGGTGCTTCCCGAAGTTGTAGCTCTAAAAGATTTTCCCAAGAGGTTAATAAAGCTTCAGATTCAAAGTGATTTTTTACCCTAAGGGGTTTTTCACTATAAACATTGTGTAATTTGTTCTTATTGCATCTCTTTTTCATATTTCAATAACTATAAGTTGTAATTGTAAAAAATTGAAAAGAACAAGTTTTAAGTAACTACTGATTCACCACCCCCACCTCTCAGTGCTTTTTATATTCCAACATTAACATTGATTTTGTTATTTCTATTAGTCTTTCAAGGGGAATTTAGATATCATAATAACAATAACTTTGTTATAATCATTGATTCATTAGTCATCTGGGGAGAATTCAGGTAATGTGGGTTTGATTTGTATAGTCTGAAATAGGTAATAAATGAGAAGTAGAAAGGTATTATTGTAAAGAAGTTAAGTATCATATGGATATTTTGTGATGTATAATTTTATGTTACAATATGTGATTCTCACATTTACAGGTCTTGGGTGAAGAAAGAAAATTGATTTTAGGTTCTTATTTTCCATGGCCTGTCAAACTAAAAGATTGCAAGTTTGATAGTCAGAACAATTTATCTGTGAAGGGAATCATCAACAATCAATTCAACATATCAATTTGAGGATCAGTTCAGCATATAAATTTAGGAAGTTCCTTATCAAATATTAATTCATTCAGCTATATATATAATCAGAAACTCCTTCAAGAATCAACCTGAAAATTATTACTTACCAATACATCAAATCATGGGAAATCATTCAATCATCCATCAAACATTAAGTGAGAAATGAAATCAAGCAAACAAACCAGCAATGAATCAATCACACTTACATCAATCATTCAAATATCAATCAATTCGACGTCAACTTCCAATCATCTACAAGTACTAAAAACAAATCAGATCCCCTATTTAGAGCAGAAATACAGAGATATACTCGGCAATGCATATAACTCCAGAAATTCATTCAAGAAGCATTCATTAAAGAATTCAAATATAAATGAATGGATTAATCATCAATCCATCAAGAAATATTATTTAGCAACAGTGTGGCAAATATACCAAGTCATCAGTTTTGAATTCCAATCCAGATGGGATATGGGTTTGCAGGATGAGCTAAGGTTTAGAGAGATGGGGTTTTTTTCCTAACTTCAACAAACTAGGGGACTGGGTCCTTGGTTTTGTCATTCTTGGGTTAGGGATGAGTTTTCTTAGCTTAGCAGATTTGCAAGGTGTTTACAGCTAATTCATGACTTAATCAACATTGAGTATTGTGCTGCGATCTATTTACCTGAATGTATACCTACATTGTAATTTTTGATGAATCTTTTGTCATATTTTGAGCAATTTTTGTTTAAGTCACAATTAAGTAATATGCCAAAGGGGGGCATCACAGTATTTCAAAAACAATTTTTGATGGTACAATAACATTTTGTTGACTGACGGTAAACATTTAAATAGCCTTAAAGGTTCCCATAGTGTCCAAACTTATTCCCACATAATAAATACTGGTTTACTGTGCACAGGAAGTTAAGATTTTCTAGTTTCAGATCTAGCCTCATCATATTATAATCAAAACCACTGTTTCCTTTGTTTTGACATTTATTCAAGCCCATTTCTTCTGAAAAAATCTTTTGTGCATTTTTATGGAATTATGTTTGTAGGTATGCTGCAAATGCATCTATGGAAGCCTGTGCATTTGCAAATGCTGATGGAGATTTTTTGATAGTTCCTCAACAAGGAAGTAAGTGGTATTTTGGATCTTCTCTGTCTTAGATCATAGTTTTGCATTTAATATTTCCTGAGTTGATATCTTTGGAGGAGCATACTAGCTATTTAATAATTTCATATTTTGGTGTAATCAGTATTGTTGCTAAAATTTGTACAAATCATCATTCAAATAGGATGAGAACTTATGTTATGAATATTGAGTTTTATGGCTCTCTAAGACAACTGTTGTGCTTTGAAAGACTATAATCTGATCAGGATTATTATTAGAAGCAAATAGAGTGAGAGTGCTCATTAGTGCATGCAACATAAAAATCATAATCTAGTAAAATAATATTTATTCAAATTGATTGTTTTCATGCTTCTTTGCTTGAATCCATGACATCTGAAATTATGACCTTTATCAATTTCTTTAGGATTTTTATATTTCTTTATTTCAGACTCCAGTCCTTACTCTGCAAACTCTGCAGGTACCCTCTATTTTTCTTGGTGAACGTTTTTTCACAAGTTTTACTCTAGTGTTTTTATAGGCACAAAAAAAGGTGGGTCAAAATGTCAATGAAGGTAAAAAACACTGGTTAAAATGTGTTTTTCACTTGCTGTTTTTCTATAGAAACGTGCATTCTCTTTTGAGATGTCAATATTTTATTTGATATATTTTATAACTGAATTTTACAAAAAAAAAAATGTTCCTTTCAGAGATTTTAATTTTAGTACTTTACATGTTGCCAAGTATTTGTATAGTTTTTTGATGCAGAAGCGTCTTGCACCATGAAATAAAGGGGGGTGTGATTAATTTTAAAAGAAAAGAAAAAACTCAAGGAGAGAGAAAGTGACAAAAATATAAGGAAAAATAATAAAAATAAAAATAGAAAAATTGAGAAAAAAAAGGTTTCTTCGTCTACCAAGGTGCATAGGTGGCATAAAGAGGAAATAAATAAAAATAGTTGTTATTTCATTTATCAAGGTGTGTAGGTGGCATCTTAGAATTTTGTGGAAAGTTCCTTAAATCATGCATTTGATGTTTGTTGTGATCTACAAGGGCAATGTAATGTTTTAATTGGCCACATGGTGGTGCTTAGTTGTATTTGGGTGGGAATTAAATATTTGTTGCAAGGTAGTTGCATTTACCTTTTATCCCACATTGGTTGTGTTTGTAATATCTTGGGTGGTAAGTGCCTATTTAAGCAAAGCATATGAGCATTTGTAATCAAACTCTCAAGGTGTGATCTCTTCTTAGTAGAAGCTTGGGGAGAAGGATGAAGCAGAGGAGAAAAGTTTGAGAAGAGCTTGTAGTTTTGGCTTGGGAAATAAGGAGATTGTTTGGTGGCTTGTGAGCAAAAGTTTAGATTTTCCTTAGAGGTTTCTACCACAGTGTGGATCTGGACTAGCTAGGGTTTAGATTGGATCATGAGGGATCTTGTAGAACTAGTACTTGCTTTGTATTTGGCTATAACCGAGAAGGCCTTACAGCCCGACACATTGCATGTAATCAGTTATTTTATGAATAAAGAGTTGTGTTTGGTATCAAATCTTATTCTTGTGTTGTGTGGTTATTTGTTGGGGGCTAGGACATCTCCTTTGGGGATTCTCCTGCCTTGTATTGCATCAGATGGAATCAGAGCCAGAGTTCCTGAGCATGTGGACAGATCGTCGAATGTGAGGCAGTTTGCACTAGGACATCGGGTGAAGATTATCAGAGTGAAGTTGGATCTGGTTGACCTTGTGGATTTGTTGCAGAGGGTTTGTGAAAATCTTAGAAGATGCCTCCGAGAAGATTGGACCCTGGAATGATTGCAGATCTCCATGATGTGGTGGAGAAGAAGTTCCATAGATGTCTTCTCAGTTGGAAGCTAGATTGACCGATCGAGTTTAGGAAGGGATAGTTGAGTTTTATAGAGATTTATGGAGTTGGAGTCTATCGATCCAGAAGAGTTGTCTAGCCGGTTAAGAAGATTATGTAGAGAAGAAGACTATTTGTCATTGAGGAAGAGGTAAAGGATGACTTTGTTGAAGTTGAAGAGGTATGTATGGTTGGTTTTGTTGATCATTTTGTGGAATCTGATATGAAACCTACAGAGCATCTTGCAGTTGTTGCTGAGATATTTGAGCTTACAGAAGATATTCCTAACCATGTTGAGACTAGAAAGGAGATTTGTTTTCATGATAAGTTGGTTGGATTTGGCATGAAAATTGCTGAGCATCTTATTGTGGATGATGAGATTGCTGATTATGGGGATTTGTATATGGTTGCTGATATGGATTTGCATTCATATGGTGCTGCTGAAATAATTGAGGATGTATTAGTTACTGCTGATATGGTTGATATGGATGTTGCTACTAATGTGGAGTTGGATGTTGTTGATGTGATTGAGGATCTGCATGCTATTGTGGATCTGTGTGTTCCTGATTTGCCTGAGTTACGGGGATTGATGGCGAAGCATTACGATTAGTTTGTTCCTAGGAGTGAGCATGTTAATTGGGTTGCTGAGATTCATTCGATTCAGATGTGTGTATGGATGAAGCCAAGATGGTTGGTGTACAAATTTGTTCTTCTGTCTCGGATGGATTAGAAAGCTTTGGTGAAGAGGAAGTTGGTTGGAGAAATTTCTTTTGGAATCAAAGAATGGGACATACTTTTCTATCTACTTGGGAGTCTGATGCTGGAGCATCTTGCACCATGAAATAAAAGAGGGTGTGATTAAAAAGAAGAAAACAAAATGGAGGAGAGGGAAAGTGACGAAAATAGACGGAAAAATAATAAAAATAAAATTTTAAAATAGAAAATAGAAAAATTGAGAAAAAATGGCTTCTTTGTCTACCAAGGTGCATAGGTGGCATATAGAGGAAATAAATAAAAATAGTTGTTATTTCATTTATCAAGGTGTGTAGGTGGCACCTTAGAATTTTGTGGAAAGTTCCTTAAATCATGCATTTAATGTTTGTTGTGATCCACAAAGGCAACATAATTTTCTAATTGGTCACATGGTGGTGCTTAGTTGTATTTGGGTGGGAATTAAATATTTGTGTAAGGTAGTTGCATTTACCTTTTATCCCACTTTATAACATCTTGGGTGGTAAGTGCCTATTTAAGCAAGGCATATGATCATTTGTAATCAAACTCTCAAGGTGTGATCTCTTCTTAGTAGAAGCTTGGAGAGAAGGATGAAGTAGAGGAGCAAAGTTTGAGAAGAGCTAGTAGCTACGGCTTGGGAAACAAGGAGATGGCTTGGTGGCTTGCGAGCACAAGTTTAGAGTTTTCTTGGAGGTTTCTACCAGAGTGTAGATCTGGATTAGCTAGGGTTTGGATTTGATCTTGTAGAACTATTACTTGCTTTGTATTTGGCCATAACCGGGAAGGCCTTACAACCCGACACATTGCATGTAATCAGTTGTTTTATGAATAAAGAGTTGTGTTTGGTATCAAATCTTATTTCTTGTGTTGTGTTTTCGTTGTGTGTTTATTTGTTGGAGGCTAGGACATCTCCTTTGCGGATTCTCTTGCTTTGTACTGAATCATTTTTGTTGAGTTGAAAATTTTGGGCTTGTTGAGTACTCTCTGAGTCCAAGTCTATGAACTATGGTATAAATAATTATAGGATATCATGCTCCCATTTTACATGTGGACATGAACTCGAAGTAATACATTTTTTATTTTGGCAAAATACTAGCCAATAATGTCTACTATGCTTAACATGGTGGACAATGAAGATGCTTTTTGACATTGCATGTGCAACGTCATCCTAGACATGCCACCTGAGAGTGAGGGAAGCAGAAATAATGTGAATGGGTGTTATGAAACTCTTGTACAAGCTACAATGATATTTAAGCTAATTAGGGGTTTTTGTCTAAATGCAAGACACTTTGAGGACCTTCTTGAAGCACAATCTCCCTCTAGGATTCTAATTGAGAGTGGGATAGTCACACCATTAAGGCATGACCAAATACCTAAAACCAACCCACACTAACTCATTTGTATTACCATTTACTTTAAAAAGTTTAACTAATCAAATCTAGTATCAATCACATTACAATGCAACCAAAATATTGAAGATGAGTAGTACCATCTCAATGCAAGGTCTAGTCCAAGAGAATCCACAGAACCTATATATAAATAAGAATCTTCCATATGGGCAATTGGAGCTCACCTAATAGGGCTTGCTCTCAAGCCCACCCTCGAGCTAGGAGAACTTCAAGGAAACCCAAGTAGGACACAGGTGACAAGAAACGAAGTTAGACATATTTGTTCAACACAAGTGTGATGTCCCCTTTTATAACTAGCCTATATTTTTCCCTAGAATGAGAAGTTTAATAAAAACAAGGAACATAATATAGCTAAAGGTATATCTTTACCAAAAGAATGTAAAAGCAAAAGAGATCTTAGTTGAGGTCCCACAATCATGTTTGACAATTATTGAAGATACAATTCATAAAATAAATATTTTACTGCTAGGGTTAAAGAACATATATTAACAATCATCTTAATCATGTAATGTATATAATTCCTTTTCTGAGTTCAACCATAATGGGGCTTTGATAAGGAGATATGCATAGTTACACTGCCTTGGGGGATAGGGGGACGACAGAATGAGGGGACAAGTTTTCAAGATGGGTAGACAAAGGAGCCTTAATTTGGGGATGACGAGGGGACGGGGGGTTGTATATACTATATATATGGTACTTAAAGTGCTAGTTATGGAAAGATGTATTGCAATATAAGATATAAAGTTGTAAAAGAGTAAATAATTGAACAATTCATTGAACTGGAACATCGAACATTGAACATAAATAGTCGAATCAACAAATAGTCAACATTGGGACGTCCCTCAATCCTTTGCAGAGGTGGTGGAATCTGATGGCACCATTGGAGATAGGGAGATAGAGTCCCCAAATCCCCGATCTGTCCCCATCTCCGAGACGTGGACCAAAAAGAGGAGGGACGCGTCTCCAAGGATAACTTTAGTGGCTAATATTCGCTAATTGGCTAATCTCACTAATCGGGGACCCTAGATTTGGCTTTTTTTTTTTGCACTTTTGGGGTATCCATGTCACCTGCACTTTACCAAAATTGGGTCCCATGTTAGGCTAATCGCCAATAATAATATAGAAGTATTTATATTTTAGTGATGACTTCATCAATGGAATCTAAATTTTCTATGTAGTAATTTAAATATATTTGTGTACAATTTTCAAGGCTTATCTTAATTGATGGTCATATTCGCCAATATTTGGTAAAAAATTAAGTTACACTATAGATTAAGTATGTAGATTTGACACGTCTCTATTTTGAAGACTTTTCATGAAATCTTTTATCCTTTCTCACTTTGCTACAAAATAGATTTGATTGGGGACACGTGTCTTTACTTTGGAAACTTTCTTTAAAACTTGGTATCCTTTTAAAAGTTTGGCTTGAAATAGGATTTAGGCCATTGATTTAGAATCATCCAATGGTTAAAAATAATAGGAGTGCTTCCCCCAAACCACCATTCAATAATTTGGAGGGAAACTGTAATGATAAAAGTGGGCTAAATTTAATCTTAAAGTTTGATAATTAATTCAGCTCCATATAATAGTAATTAAAAAAAATCATTGTTTCTAGGCGTGTGTAATTTTTTCCACGATTTTCATCAATAATGAAAGATTCACCAGGATTTTATAGAATTTTCATATGATTGAAAAATAATCGCAAATAAAAAAAAAAACTTCCTAATTAAACATAAAAATTTGCCAATAGAAATTAATTTTTTACCCTTGAACTAATGTTTGATTCACCAAAATTTTATGCTTTTTTCTAAAGGGGTTCTCTTAAAGTTATCCCTGTGTCTCGGTGTTACTATGGAGATATGATAGGGTGTCTAAAGTAATTCCCAGGCTAGGCACAAGAGTGGATTACTATCCTTCTTGGCCTCATGTGGCCTTGCACTACCCATCCTTCATGAAAGGGTGTACTTAGTGAGGAAGCTTGTGCCTGCCCTTCTAATTCATGCCACCTTATTCGCCCTCCTATAATTAAGACTCCTTTTAATCCATCTAGCAATCAACCATTTTAGAGGTTGGAGGAAAACTACAATAGGGTGCTTGAAGCATCCTTCCCATCTAAGCTTGAGGGTGTTATACACCTTGCTTCCCTTGGCCTCATGTAGCGGGCCACCAACCATCCATGATGAGGTGGTTTACTTAGAAGAAGACCTCATATTAGTTTCTCCCTTCATGCATTTCCTCCCTGATCACCATGTTATTGCTTGCACATTGTGATGAATAAATTAGGAAATCTAAATATTTCATATTATGTGTGAGAGAGTAAAATACATTATCATATTGCATATATTCATATAAGCGAGATTATATACCAAACATACTATCATGTCATCTACAAGTATTGCCTTTATCATTACCTCGGGAATTATTTATACAATATTGTCATGTTGGATACCAAGTTTAAGATTATAGATATATTGCATTATTTATTTATATCACATACCAAATTTGGTTGGGTTACAAATCTGCTTTCCTTAGTAGTATAGGATCCAGTATATCACACAAGTGATATCTGATCAAGTCTCTTTCTTTTTTGCTGATATGTTCTTCTTTCTTATCACTGTTGTACTTTTTTGTTTTGACTGACTTCTTGTTCCTTCTCCAATCTGATGCGATTCCATTGATAAATGTTGTTTCTGCTCCTCATTAATGATTTCTGTTTTTCCTTTTTTTCTTTAGTCAAAGTTTCTCCTTCAATAGCCTTCACTCGACAATGGAAGTTTGTGTCCCTTCCAGTGGTCACAACTCTGTTAAAATATGACCAGAAGTATGTAATTGCAATAAAAAATGCAAAATTCAAAACATTCAGATAACACAAGTAGTTATCTTGGGAAAAGCCTCCTCTCCAAGGGAAACAACCCAGCCCACAAAAATTGATGATGCCTTTATTCAGCTTTCAAAACTAATTACAAATCCTTTCTCCTTATTGATATCTTCAGCTGAGAATCAATAATTTTGAGTTTAATCTTCAAATAAACTAAATATTATGAAGTGATTGGAAAATATTTGCTTGTTATTAACAGTGATTGTGATATCACCATTTTTAATAATAAATAAGTATTTTTTATATAAAGTTTATAATATTAAAATAATCGATAATGTATATAAAATATTATAATTACACTATATGATAATAATATTATAATAAATATTATTATATAACTGTACATATATATTATAAAACATCTATATAATTAGATATTTAAATACCATACTGTAAATAATTATAATATATCAACTATTCTAAGTACTATAGTATATGATAGTTACATCTTTGTTATATATTAATAATATTGTTATAAACCATTAAAATGATTCATATAATTAATATTATATATAATCATATATAATTAATATAATATATATTTAATTACCTTATTAATATAATTAATATTTATGAAAGGACACGGCTCTATGGATACCCACATATATATATATACATATACATATAAATATAAATACATATACATATACATATATACATATACATATACATATAAATATATATACATATACATATACATACATACATACATAGACATATACATATACATATATATGCATTGAAAAGGATATCAGAGGATAAAAATGGAAATTATATGCACAGTCCGGTTTTAAAATCTAATGTCTTAATTGGGGACATTACATGTGGTATCAGAGCTGGTCTTCCTGCCAGCCTGTGATTATTTGATTTTAAGAAATATTTTTTGTAGCTACACAATAATATTTTAATTTATTCAACATCTCCAACTTGGTTTTCCAAGAAAGAAAAACATTTCAACAGTCTAGATGAAAATATTTGACAATGAGTTGAAATGATGAGAGCATAAATTCGTCAGTTAAAATCAAATTAATAAATTTTAGTAGATCAGAAAAAATGATAGCCAACATTTGAGGATTTTGGAAAATCAAAGAATTTCAAATAAAAGGACAAGGGTCATCATGTTAATATCAAAGATTGGATCCTGCCATCCTGCGGGATAAAGATAAGGAGATTTGTGTATAGAACAAACATTTTAAATTCCATGAGACATTCCGAGCCGTCTACATTTTATAATTTAAAGAAAGGGAAGAATATATACAGTTAAGGAAGTTAACCGATAAGAAATAAATAGAAGAATACATACATACATACATACATACATACATACATACATACATACATATATGTATGTATGTATAGCAGATCGAAGAAACTAAAAGAAAAGAGGATAGAATAGCGAAGGATTCCAACTTCGTCTTGTCAAAGCAAATCCAAGAGATAGCATGAAACAACCAATAAGGAAGAAGACACATTTGAGTTTGATTTGGCAGTTCACAGTAGCAAATGTTATAAGAAAATAACAATCTACAAACCAATGGAAAAGATAAAATAAAATGAGAGATATTCATAGAACAAGTATTGCGAACTCAGCGCTTATATTCTCACCAAATTAGAGGTTATATCCGGCAATATTTTCAATCACGCAACCATGTAATAAGGGATATCACACAATATAAATAGTATACATTGAATATAGGAGGAGAATTGTGACAATAATTTTAATGGATATATAATGTGAATAATGTAGAGAGATGAAAAGGAGGCAATCCCAAAAAAAAAAAAAAAATACCGATCATTGATATAAGAAATAAGAACAAATGAAAAAAGTTGGAGAGAGCGCAGTTGCTAATATGAAATAGATACGCCAAAACCTAAATATAATTTTTTTTAATAATAAGAACAATAAAAACTCCTCGTGATTCAATCATTCGCAATGTAGGAGAAATAGGACCCATCGCTAGGGTGTACGGAGAAATAAGGGAGAAATAGAGAACCAATATATATATATATATATATATATGGAAAGGGAGTATAGTACCCACCGGTAGTCAGGAAGGAGACTAAAGAAAATTAATAGTTGAAACATATGTTTGTACATAACATACGAGGATAATGTTGATGTCGTCATTTATTACTCCACAAGTTATGCATACGGTGACGCTTTATTAACGAACACCTATATTGTATATTGTCGTAAAGATCATAAATAAAATAATCAACAAATGGAAATAAGGAACAAATGGCCAGAAGAGGAATAATTCAAATTGAAAGGGGAGATAATCTGTTGACCCCAAAACATAATCACCTTACATTATAAACCCAATTTAAATACATGGGAATCCCATGTGAGAAGCTAGGGTGTATAAAATAAGTTAGATGCCATTTTTAGAAAGAAAATTAATAATTAAAATATAAGGATATGGGTAAGACATGTTAAGAGGGAAAAATCCGAAATCATAGGAGATGGGAGTAACACCATCTTAGTATAAATTGTGGAGTTTAATATATTGGGAAATATTTACTATCTTGAAGGAAATATTGAAGAAGATAATAGAAAGAAATTTTTTTTATGAAAAAAAGGTGGCCAAAATGATTCTAAATCTAAAAGATATACATAATCCTTGAATAAGGAATAATACAGGTATTCATGAAGCCCATATAAGTATAATAATAAAAGAGATAAGAGACACCCATTGAAAATACAATAATAAGGAAATTAAAGGCAAGAACAGACATCATATACTTTTTTAAATAATCAAAACTGAAGGCGGTCCACTCAAAACCATATATGTGATGACGTGAGATCAACATCGAATAAGGAACTCTAAGGTGGGAAGTAGATATGAAGATTACTTCATACTCCTAAATCACCACTTCAACACATAAAGGTAACATATATTTTATTATAAAATAATTGTTAGTGTCTTTCATATTATTGACACATTTTGTTATTGTGATGAATATTGAATAGTCTAATACCCACTCTAAAAGATTCTAATCGAATAGTTACAATGAAATGAAATTGATTTTTAAGTTGATAGGTAATAATCAAATAGTTATCAAATTAAAGATATTTACCATTAAATAATGATTGAATTCTAAGTAATATTAGTTTTTCAATTATTATTGCAAATAATATTGTTAAGTAAAATCAATAAGGTCATCATCTTTCAAGAGAAGATAAGGCTCCCAGTGGAATGGGCTAGGTGACACTATTCAGAGGTACTAGGTAAGGCCTATAGTGAGATGGGCATCGGGCTGCATCATCCAAGGGTACTAGATAAGGCCTACGGTGGAGAGAATACCCTAGGGTACATCATACAAAGGCACTATCTTGGAGATGATGATCAGAGAGAAATAACAATGAGGGAGAACGATGAGGCCCATGATTGGGTAACAGGGCACCCTATTATAGTTTCTCCTCCTGTACTCAGGAAATGATGAGTCAATAAATGAACTATACTTTTGATTGACAAGTCACTAAATTGAGATCATAAATACCTTGTTAGGGGATTGATATAAGGAAATCCTAAAAAGGAAAATTTATATATAAATGTGTACGAATGATTTTTTTTTGGGGTTGCAGGTTCACAATCAAGGAATTGCATAATGTGTGTCTTCATCCGTCTGCATCGTGTCTTCATATGTCTACATTGTGTTTGCTTCGTGTCTTCATTTGTCTGCATTGTGTCTTCATTTGTCTGCATCGTGTCTTCATCTGTCTAAATCATGTTTGCTTCGTGTCTTCATCTAGTTGCATCATGTTTGCTTCGTGTTTTCATCTGTTTACATTGTGTATGCTTTGTGCTTTCATGTATTCATGTGACTACTTTTGTCCGCAAATATCATGCCGACTTGATATTTATGGAAATGTTTTGATAGTCAATAGATATCATGTTGACATCTAATAATGGTGGATATTATGCTGACTTAATATCCAAGGATATGCCATGATTGCTGGAGTAATTATTCATTTACACTGATTAATTAGATCGTCTTGATTTAATTAATTAAGTTGTTTATTACTCTAGTTACGTAAGCTATCTCTTAGGTGCATACAATTAATATTTTATATTAATTATATTGTGCAACCTAGCTTTATTTCCCTTTAGGGTTTCGTTCACCTTTAAGGTTGAACTTTTGTACTTTTTGTTATGATCTTGGAATAAAGTTTTTTGCGCTCACTCTGGTGAGATTTTTCAAGCTCTGCTTTTTCCTTCTCTGGTTTCTCTTCAGCATAGGTTATTTGCATGCAGGTGTTCTTGGCGATCTGTGAAGTTGGTTTTCACAACTTCTACATGGTATCAGAGCGTCCCTGCTGCTTCTTGGTTTGAAGAGTTTGAAGCCACGGTTTGGAGTCAGAAACCCTAGCTTTTTTGAGGTATTTTTTTTCAATCGAGAGGAAGTGCATTTTTTTGGGGCACTTTGGGCCTAAATGGATGCCGCCATTGTGCTCAGAAGGCCTATTACAGTCAAAATCCATATTAAATTTTTGATTTTTGGCTATTATAGCATCAGGTAAAATTTTTTTGGCCTCCCGGAGGGCCGTACGAATGATTTTTCAAATTTTTTTTTTTTTTTTTTTTGCATTGGGTGGCCACAGGAGCCGCTTCGCCTAGCAGACATTGCGGCACCACCCTAGCGCCGCCACAATGCCTCCTGCGATCGGCCTTGGCACCGCCTTCGCGGGTAGCGCAACCGTGGTGTAGTCGCAACCCGGCTGCCACTTTGTGGCCCCCGCCGCCTCTTTCGTGGCACTGCCTCCATCCGTCACTCGGTTGCAACCTCCGTCGACGGCGCCTCTGAAACCCTCTGCACAAGCGTGATGTCATTCTTCGACAGGCACACATTAGCTTCTTGGCACGCCCATGTCAGCATTCTGGTGTCCATGTCATCTTTCCATATAGTAACGTCATCTTCCGGCCTGCTTATGTCATCTGCTCGGCTCCGTTTGCTGACATCATTTTTCGGCAGTATGATGTTATAATCCAACAGCTAACGCCAGCATTCTAGTGACCGGATTTTTTTTGGCGACGTCCAGTTGATGGCCATACGGCCGTCATATTTTTTGCCATGACTGTAATTTTCTAGTGAGCTTGTCTTTTGGAGCAGCAGTTGGTTTTTTGGCCATAACTTGAGCATACAGAGGTCTTTTTTCGATCTGAAAGAAGCACTAGAAAGCTGTTTCCGAGATGGAGAGAGTGATGCTGGTTTCATTTCGTTCCGAGTTTATTTGAGCTCTTTTTTTGGCGTTGAAGTAGAGGTTTCAGTTTCCTCCCTTTCTGCATCTGGGGTTTAGGTTTTTTTCTTATTTTTTGTGCTTCCAGTAGTTGTTTCTTTGGTTTTTGAGGGATATATTTATACGTTGTGGGGGTGAGCAATTTCTTTTCTGTAATTCATTTCAAAATCGACCCTTCTACTTTTGTCTTCTTCTCGCAATGGTGGACTCTTATGTCACCTACCTTACACCTCACAACTACCATGCTTGGAAAGGACAGATGATCAGATTGCTTATGGCAAAGGGGTTATGGTCATGCCTTGATGCGGCTCAGCCAATTCTACAGAGGCCTTATGAGCTCCTTATGCAGTGCAATAAGATGGATGAGGCAATGGGCCTCATTGCAATGAATATTTTAGATGGGTTACTATTTTACCTAGATGGTTTGAGTACACCCAGGGCTTTGTGGGACAAGTTTTCCACCTTGTTTGGCACAATGAATCAGTTCAGGATTTTATAGGTAGATGTAGAATTTACCTCCTTGGTTCCTGAATCATTCACCAACATTGAGAACTTCTTGATGAAATTCAAGTCTCTTCAATCTATGTTACAGGTTGCTGGAAAGACAAAGTCAGATGATGAGTGTATCTTTTTGATACTCTTAAAGCTTCGAGGTCCTTATCAAATTTTCACTTCTACCTTCTACTCCACTATGGATGCTCTAGGTGCACGACATATTATGCCCTCTTTTGAGACATTCTGTGACAGATTAACTCGTGAGCAGTCCAAGCTCATTTAGATGGATTCACTTTCAGGTTCATACTCACAGGCATTGCTTGCCGAGTCACCTCAGGATACACAGAAGCAGAAGCCGAAGAAGATATCAGATTCCTCTTCTCAACACTCTACTGGTTCATCATCTTCTTCTAAGGAGAAAAAGAAGACTGAGACTCCTACCTGTTCCTATTGTTGGAAGGGACCTCATGATGAGTCACATTGTTTTTAGAAGAGATTTGATGGCTATGAGAAACAAATTGCAAATTTGCAAGCTCTTCTTCAGAAGAGCACTGTTTCATCTCCATCCTCTTCTACCTCACAGGGGTCTACCTTTCAGTCTTCTTCCATCTCTTTAACATCTACATTGGATTTTGGATAGGGTCATGCATTACGGGCATCCATCGCATCCCCTTCCCAGGTCCCTTGGATACTGGATTCAGGTGCTTGTCACCATATGACATCTTCTCAAGGGCTCTTCTCCTCTATTGGGGCTTCTCCCATTCTTCATATTCTCATGGGAAATAACACTGCCCTAACAGTTTATGGGAAAGGTTCATTTCACATTGAGGATGGCACATTCAATAATGTATTGTATGTTTCATCTCTATTTGCAAATCTTCTCTTGATGTATCAGATTACACACAGTTGAGTTCACTGTAGATTTAGTTTACATTCGGGATAGTGCAATAGGAGGCCTTATTGCTACAGGAATAGTTGATCATACCACCCATCTCTACACCTTCTCGCACTTTGGTCCATCATCTCCATTGTCGGAGCACAACTCTTCTCTTTGGCTAGAGCATCATGTGGTGCGGTCAAGACACTTGAACCTTTGTATTGTTCCTGAGATCCCTGTTTTGACTACTACACCACATCCGGTTGAGGTCTTTTCTCTTTAGCAGGACTCTTCTTCAGCTCTGCCTGAACCTCCAGCTCCTTTCATCGAGCCTCCAGGTGCACTTGTTGAGGATTCTATAGAGGACATTCATCTCCTCTTTCATGACAGTGTCAACACACCTACATTGGGGATTCCCTTTCAGCATCTGCATGTTTTCTCCTTTGAGCATCAGTTAGGCCTTCCAGTTTCACTTCTCTTTCCGGGGTTTCCTTGTTCTATGCCCTTGTTTCTTCCACATTGGAGTTTCATTGGTTTGATCAATTTTATAGGGGCTTTGTCATTCTAGGGGGGCTTTGGTGTCTCTTTCCTCTCTCATGGGGGGGCTGGTTGTACTTATGGTTTTGAGAGAGTCTACTAAGCCATTTCTTTTTGTTGTTTTCTTTCTCTTTTTGGAGAGGAGTTTTTCCCACTGGGTTTTCTCCTTTATCTCTGGCTTACAGAGATTTCCTTGTTTTGGGTACCTGATCAGGCCTTGTTGCCAGTACCTGATTAGGCCTTGTTGCTGGGACCCATTTTCTTGCTTTCATAGCTTTGCTAGGTTAGCTTACCTCCTGAGCTTCGCTTAAGGGGGGTTGTTAGAGTAATTATTCTTTTACACTTATTAATTAGATTATCTTGATTTAATTAATTAAGTTGTTTATTACTCTAGTTACTTAAGCTATCTCTCAGGTGCATATAATTAATATTTTATATTAATTATATTGCACAACTTAGCTTTATTTCCCTTTAGGGTTTCATTCACCTTTAAGGTTGAACTTTTGTATTTTTTGTTATGATCTAGGAATAAAGTTTTTTTTGTTCTCACTTTGTTGAGATTTTCCAAGCTCTGCTTTTTCCTTCTTTGGTTTCTCTTCAGCATAGGTTATTTGCATGCAGGTGTTCTTGGTGATTTGTGAAGTTGGTTTTCACAACTTTTACAATGATGAGTTATGGTATACATCATGCGACGTGATGTTTGTGCAAATACCATAACCAAGATATTTGGATATCATGCTGACTTGATATCTAATCATGGTGGATAGTATGCTGACTTAATATCCAAGGATATGCCATGATGAGTTATTGTATACATCATGCAATGTGATGTATATGCAAATACCATAACTAGGATATATGAATATCATGTTGACTTGATGTTCAATATACTCCTTGATATCATGATTGAGGTGATATCTAAATATGTCATACTTAGTATCTCTTGAGCATTTTGATGGATATCATGAGATGTGATACCTGTTGCAGAGCATTATGTTCTTTATGAGATAATCATGGTGAGACGCTATGATGTGTTATGATAGACATCATGAGACTTGATGTTAGTGTACTTACCATAACTTAGATATTCATATAAGAAGAATCATAGTTTAAAAACTTGGTATCGGCAATATCTCGGCCAGCCTAATTTTTTTGAAAAACTCGAAATCGGCAAAAACTCGGTGAAAAATTCGGCAATATATCGGCACTTTTATCGAACATTTGAAAATATAAAATTTCTTAAAATATATATTTGTAGAATATATAATAATTTGAGATATCCACCATGTGGTTAATTACTGTTTAACTTAATACATAGCAAGTGGAACTTAGCAAATTAATACTGGTAGTCCTAATGTTAGCTACTTATTATTTACATTTTAAATCTAAATAATAAATATATTTTAATTTTATATACAAATATTTATTTTATGAATATATATTTAATATTCACGTAAATATATTTCAAATAAGAGCTAACTATATGAATTTGTGTTAGACAAATATATATATATATATTGGAAGTCTATTGGTAAAACAAAAGCCCTTGTAAAGCTTATTATAAAACTCTTTAGTATAAGAGTTTGCAAATAATTTAACTAAACTAAACGAGTTTATAATAAAGAAATTTACAAAGAATTTCTAATTTTACCATAATTTATAAAATCGTTCCTAAACAAAAACGAACTAAACGTAACTTTCACAAATACAATTTAAAAAAATCTAAATTCCCTCATTTATAATGTCAATGAAAAAAAACTATTAAACTATATTTTAAAATTTGAAACCCTTAATGCCGAAGGAAGCAATATCGTCGGGTACGATTCCCAGTCTCCATAAAGTAATGGCGTCGACTAGGGAAGTCTTCTGTCTTGTAGTCACTGTCATCGGCAGGGAAAAATAATAACATCGGACTTGTCAATCAAATGATGGCAACAAAACCTAGAACTTGTTTGTAGTTTCTGTTCGCCGAATTTTAATAGTCAAATGCGCGATGTTTCGCGAGATTTTGTGGAAAAAAACGCAGCGATATTTTAAAAAACACGTCACCGATATATGTTGCGTTTTATTCGGTCGACCATCTGACCCGCGATATATCGCGCTTTTGGCGTTATATTGCTGTTTTTTTCAACTATGAGAAGAATATCATGTGACTTCATGTTCTTAAGCATATTATATTTTTGATCTCACAAGATAGGTGACATAGAGAACATCAAGTCACATGACATTCTTGTATCCTATTGAAGCTACTATGAATCAATACTCCCTCTTAGCTAGGGAAGACGAAATATATATATCAATAAGTTCACCTTATTTAAAGAGAGATCACCTATCTTGTGACAACAAAAATATAATACCTATCTATGACTTTAATGGGCCTACCAACCTATGCACATTACGGAAAAGTGGCAATCTTCCGGATAATGTACACTAGTATTAAGTATTGTGAGGTGACGACTTTACAACACTCACTATCACGATGAATATCATTGACTTGATATTCACAAAAATGTATTGATAGTTGTCTAATGTTCACTATCATAACAAATATCATGCCGACTTGATATTCATGGAAATGTTTTGATAGTTAATAGATATCATGTTGACTTGATATCTAATCATGGTGGATATTATGCTGACTTAATATCCAAGGATATGCCATGATGAGTTATGGTATACATCATGAGATGTGATGTCTGTGCAAATACCATAACCAAGATATTTGGATATCATGCTGACTTGATAACTAATCATGGTGGATAGTATGCTGACTTAATATCCAAGGATATGCCATGATGAGTTATGATACATCATGCGACGTGATGTTTGTGCAAATACCATAACTAGGATATATGAATATCATGCTGACTTGATGTTCAATATACTCCTTGATATCATGAGTGAGGTGATATCTAAATGTCATACTTAGTATCTCTTGAGCATTTTGATGGATATCATGAGGCGTGATACCTATTGCAGATCATTATGTTCTTTATGAGATAATCATGGCGAGATGCCATGATGTGTTATAATAGACATCATGAGACTTGATGTCAGTGCACTTACCATAACTTAGATATTCATATAAGAAGAATATCATGTGACTTGATGTTCTTAAGCATATTATATTTTTGATGTCACAAGATAGGTGATATCTCTTTTTAAATAAGGTGAATTTATTGATATATATATTTCGTCTTCCCTAGCTAAGAGGGAGTATTGATTCATAGTATCTTCAATAGGATACAAGAATGTCATGTGACATGATGTTCTCTATATTCCCTAATACCACGAGTTAGGTCATGTTTAAATTAAGTTATACTTAGTTATCTTCCCTAGCTAAGGGGGAGTGTTGATACATAGTAGCTTTGGCCAGATATAAGGATGATTTCTTGTATTCATATACCTTGGAGACAAAGAAATCATTCTTGTATTAAATCAATACTCTATATATCACATTAAGTATACTGAAATCTAAATTTGCAGATTATATTATTCTCTTGGTAAAGATCGAGTAATGATATGATATACATGCATATAATTAGCCAAGCAATGATTGAGCATATTAATGTTGGATCATAATTTGGATCGAGCAACTGGTCCATTCACTTTCTATGCAGATCTACGAATTGCAATAATAAAATTGGTTAAGTACTAACTAATCTGGGTTATGACTAAGCTTGTTTGTTAAATGAAGAGCCATGCAATGAACAGACATGGCTCCACACTGTGGAGACATGTCCTTTCATGACATGTCTCTTAGAGACAATACTTATACCAATATCAAATAGCGAAGAGAGAGATATAGAAATCAATTAATATTCTCTCCTTGGAAGTTTGACAATTCGAGTTGCAGGTATAAAGTGTAATCAATGTACAACAGTGACAAATCTATATAAACTTAACATGTATCTATGAAAGAGCTTGTGTATAAATGATTCTTGCTTGAGGACAAGCAAATTCGAGAGGGGAGGACTGTGATATCCCCATTTTTAATAATAAATAAGTATTATATATAAAGTTTATAATATTAAAATAATCGATAATGTATATAAAATATTATAATTACGCTATATCATAATAATATTATTATAAATATTATTATATAACTGTACATATATATTATTATATATCTATATAATTAGATATTTAAATACCATACTATAAATATTTAATATATATCAACTATTCTAAGTATATGATAATTACATCCTTGTTATATATTAATAATATTGTTATAAATAATTAAAATGATTCATATAATTAATATTATATATAATCATATATAATTAATATAATATATATTTAATTACCTTATTAATATAATTAATATTTATGAAAGGACACGACTCTATGGATACACTCATATATATATAATATCAAAGCATTGAAAAGGATAGCAAGGGAAAAAATTGGAAATTATATGCACATTTCAGTTTTAAAATCTAATGTCCTAATTGGGGACATTAAAACGATCAAGAGATCAATTAATACAAGAGACTAAACGATTTTTCCTCAAGAAACAATCGTAAAGAATAGAAACATTCTATTCTAGAAACAAAAAACTAAATATTAGAAACATTCTAATATTTACAAAAGATTACAATAGATAACCATTAGATACTAAACAAATATAATAGAAACTATCTATTATCGTAATACCCTCCCTTAATGGTTAATCTATCTAGAGCACAAAGCTGTCAAAAAGTGTAAAAGACAGATTTTGTTTGCATAGGGGGCTCCACATTGTTCATTGTGGGTTGCGAACCAAATTGCTTACATAGGACAGCCAATCACTTCCGACATTCAACTTTCATGTGCCCAAACTTGTGGCAATAGTTGCATTGAATGTTTTTCTATTATGAGCCTTATGAATTTGGAGCAGAGGATGTTTGTTGAGAAGACTACTGATGGTACTTTTGATAATGCTCCAAAACTTTGCAGATGAGCATAATGCTCTAAAACAAACTGCAAAAAGCCATGATTTTTGAGGTGAAAAATCAATCAAAACCCAACACAATTTTTTTAGTGAAAAACCAATCAAAACCCAACGTGATTTTTGAGGTGAAAAATCAATCAAAACCCAACATGATTTTTGTGGTGAACAATAATCAAAACCCAACATTACAAAGCTTTGTTTTATTTTATAAGAAAAAGGGTAAAACTCAATGGGTAATTTTTGAGGAAAAATTACACACCCACAAAGGAATCCCACATAACTTTGAGAATTACATAATCAGAAATTTTTAAGGGAAAATTTATAGAAACCCATAAAAAATTTAGGGAAAAAAACATGAAAACCCATCAGAAATGTTTTTTTGAGGAAAAAAATGATGAAAACCCATCAAAAGTTTTAAAGGAGTCAAAACATGAGACTTTACATGGTAAAGCAGCACATGCAAACAACATGCAAATACATGCAACCTTCAAAAAATAGAGACCGAGAAGAGAGCTTGAAAAACCTAGAAAGAATATGTTATCGATTTTTGGAATTGCTGGCTCGAAAATTAAGGCACAACAATCTAGGCATCCAGAAAAAATCGGATGACAACCTAGTTGAGCTCTAAAAAAGCCCACCAAGAATTTGTAATTTTTTTTGATCCGGTACAAAAAATTAGGGTTTTGAACAAAAATGACCTTGCTGCAAAAAAAAACCATGAAAAATGGTGGAAATGTGTAGAAAAAACAGATGGATCTGGACATAAATGGGTTGCAAAACCGAAAGTCGGCGGATTCAAATATCTCAGAACGAAACCCTAGTCGGATTATAGAGAGAGTTGGAAGCAAATATGTATGTAAATAATTTCGAAAATAAAAAGTAGATAATTTCAACCAAGAAATTATAATTATTTTCAAATTTTTTTTATAGTGTTGGCTTTGATACCATATTACAAAGTAATTGGAAACTATTTGCTTGTTATTAACAGTGATGAAGAGATCAATTTATACAAGAGACTGAACGATGTTTCTTTAAGAAACAATCGTAAAGAATAGAAACATTCTATTCTAGAAACATAAAACTAAATATTAGAAACATTCTAATATTTACAGAATATTACAATAGATAACCATTAGATACTAAATAGATATAATAGAAACTATCTAGTATCGTAACACTAAACAAAATCTTCTATGTGATCATTCATTGATCTTCTTAACAAAGATTAAAAGAAAAAACGATTGAGTTGAATCACAATTGTCGGATATGAAAGAGTTGCATATTAAATGCAATACATAGAGATATCTCCCTCTTTCATGGCACATGCACACAACACAATATAAATTATTTGTAGAAAAAATTAACCAACACTCCCCCTAAATACTCGCTGCTTAAGAAGCTAAAACTTAGAAGTCGATGCCTCAAATATGAGACAACTTCCACTCATAAATTCCAGTTATGAAATTCATTGCCACATATGATAATTTGAGATGACTAAAATACTTATAGTATCTGCCATCACAAAAAATGAAACAATAACAATAAAGAGTGTCATTAAGAAGAGTTTTGATGTTGATAGGAAGGCAGCTCAAACACACATGCACAGTGCCACTTGTGCATGAGCCACATACACTATTGCATGTACATTCGATGCTACAAATCCAATCGCATAGACAGAAATAAGGAACACACGAGAAGTCTTCCATTTAGGTTGACAGAAGGAAAGAAGTGTAGCATGTATAGAAGAATTATGTGAATCTTGACTGAGGGCATTCATCAATATGAAGTCTCTATGGCAGCTACGTATTTGAACACTCCCTCTTAGCAAGAGAGAGACCTTCAATATGTCTTCACATGATAAGTGCACAATGCTGCAACTAAGAGAAATGTCAACAAAAATTTCATCACTGATTTTCTCAATATAAAATTATTATCTCAACATAAGAATATTCACCAAGAGCAAACTAGCAAGCGCTAATCACAAAATTACTTAATGTGATGTTGTCATCTTAGCATGAAGTTCACCATGGCTACTTCCAGAGGGTACAACAAACAAGTGTTGAGTCATGGAGTCTTTCACATGACCTCCACCATGGCTACTCCCGTAGGGTGGAATAGGGTCTTTTACCTCAAACTTCTTCATCATAAAGAAGAATGCATTAACAAGGGATAGCAACTTAAACTTCTTCCTCATGGAGAAAAGTTCATTGCTCTTCGAGCTTCTCCCTCACTTAGAAGTACTCATTAACAGGGGATTGCACCTTGTACTTCTCCCTCACTTAGAATAACTCATTAGCAGGGGATTGCACCTCAAACTTCTCCCTCATGAAGACCTCATTAACAAGGGATTGCACCTTCAACCTCTCCCTCACGGAGAAGAACTCATTAACAAGGGATTGAACCTCAAACTTCTCCCTCATGAAGAAGAAATCATCAAGGGATTGCACCTCGAACTTCTCCCTCACGAAGAACTTGTTTATAAGGTCAGAGTTTGCATCATTCTTGATGAATCTCAAGCTTGCAAAGTGTCCATTTGTCAGGAATATCACTACTTAGGTGTCAACATAATGACCTTCCATCCTACACATGCAACTCCATCCATAATTCATCGTCCACTAATTGCAACAATTTCTTGATCACAAAAAAGCCACCTCGACATGGTCTACTTATGCTGAACCAATCTGACCAAGATTCATGAAAGTCAATTGAAGTAGATCTTCTAGTTGCTTCCTTTGTCACTGATGCTTACCCTTCTCACATGGTCCCAATCAGGGAAATATCATGCTCCAAGAATGCACTCAGGTTTGAGTTGACTTCGTTGGATTGAACTCACCAGTTTGTGCTCCAATAATGTATTAGTTTAGAGTCATCTACCCTTAGACCAGGGCTTCTAACCTTCTCAATATCCTCCTAGGTTTGTGACAAAGAAGAATGACCATCAAGAGGTTTGTTGTTGTCCAAAAATAAAACTTCCAAGTCCTCTGTGTCAACCTTCTCAATTTCTAATCTATCCATATTGACCTGGTGCGAATCTAACTATGCTGGTATAGGATTGTTGTCACACCCCATGCTAGTATCATTTTGATAGTGTCGAGTCAACATCTTTTTCTTGCCCCACTTTCAAATTCCTTTTGTAGTGTTGCAAGTTTATTTGTAGCACTAACCATACTCACAAGATCATAACTGTTACGATCTAGAAAGAACATCATATCTTAAAGACAAGCATTATGGGCTCCAGAAAAAATCGTCTGCTGAAGCTTCTTCATGAGGTTTAGAGATGCAAGGGAGCCATTATCATCAACAACACCTTTCAGAAAGTTCTAGAGGAAATCAACAATAGCAAGAGGTCTTGGAAGACACCTTTGCAAGACCTTTGGCTCTCTCCGATTCAAACACCATCTTATCAGTCTCATTCCCATATACATCATTACAATGTTATATACAATTGATATTACTTTGCATTAGTATTCTCAAACATTCTCATACTATTCTCAAACATTCTCATACAAAGAAGTATTCCTATATTGTTCAATCTTTAATATTTAATACAATTTATGGAGAACTGATTTAGGTTGAAACTAATGCCCAAACAATGGTCAAATCACATAAATTGATCAATGAGTACTTACAGATCCCCAATGATTGCAGTTTGCAAATCAATGTGCAAAATTTAGCCACCTTCCAGGAATTAATGTGTAGTACTCTTGAATCCTATCTAGATGCTCTGTACCATTACTTTGCTATGTTCTCCAACTTTGATCATGAGCCCGAGCCTGTCTTCTGTCAGCTGTGAATGACTCTAGCTCCTGAGGTTTGTGTCTAAGTGTTAGGTGCTAAGTGCTGGGAAAAGACCCGACAAAGAAAAAATTGCTTTAATTTAATTGTACGAGTTGGCATCCAGTAGTTTATTGGGTTACTTGGATCACCATCGCGGTAGGTACTTGCATCAAATGCTTTCTTCAAACTAATTCTTTCATTCCTCTTTTCACCCCATCAATGCTTCCAGCAAGACTTTGTGTTCTTAATTCTTGTTATTTGATTGCTTTGGTTTTCTTAGAGCTTTATCAATTGCAATGCTACAACTTCTGTTGGTTTGACTTGAGTCATGAGTCGCAATCCAAATAGAATTTTGACAGAGATAGTTTGGCACTATATCCTTGATTAACTAATGAATATGTATAAAGCAAAATATAGCAATATTAGAAATATGTCGACTTATGAAGCAACTCCCAAAACTTATATCTACTGAATTCCTAATGAGATTTGATAACTGTTTCGTAGACCTTGGATATCTGATGATAATTTCACAGAGGTATCTGACGTAGCCCAGTCAATGTTCTTGATCTTGACGGAGGTATCTAATGATTATTTTCACCCCTCAAACCTCCTTGGTTTAATTTGTGGTTATCATCAAATATTTGCAACTTCATAGTTTTGTTGTGGCAAACTTGACTTGCCCGGTAAGATTCCCTCTGGAGATCTATGGAACACCATTATAAACATCAATTTGTGTCTGCTTTGCATCCAGAAATTCCCCTAACTATGTATATTACAATTTTCGAAAGATTGGTATGGTTAAGCGATAATTGTGGAAAGAATTCACAGATCTATGATGTTGGAATTGTTGTGAGTTGCATGGAGTAAACATTGCCTAGAGGATGCAAACTGAAGCGTGGGAGCGATCATTGTAGTTGAGTGGACCTTTAGAGCTTTATAATTTCCCTTTCGTGATTGTAGGGCCATAGTAAGGATGGTTGTGATTTTCTTAACCCAACGAAAATATCACTCAAGACATTTTGCGAATTTTGGAGTATTGACCACGTCTTGTGAAATACTAATTTGAGGTAATAATCGTTTATTCTATTGATTGCATATCACAGACCAAAGTGGAAGGATTTGGACACAGTAGTTTGGTGCAATTTGATACTTGACAGGGATGTGAGCCTTAGACATATGTGTCATCATCATTGAGCTAATTTGATCTTCCAACACCTTTAGTTACCCGAGTTCTCTGGTTTGGTCCCAGAACCATGTTTGGGTTCAAACCGGTTCGAAATATTAGTCTAGTTCGGGAAAAATTCGAATAGGGTTCCAATTCCAAGGGGGTGGTTTGAACCTGCCCCACAGTCCAAAAAGTTGAACCCGAGTGAATTTCATTTGCCCAGATCGAATTTGAAGTGAATTTGGGCAAATTTCTAGCAACAGACAGCTTTCAAGTCATTTTTTATAACAAATTTGATATTCTTTTGAGTTCCATAGCCCTAAAAAGTGAATGTAAATAGGTTATTTTGGCTTCTAACATCATTTGTGGTGTGCAAATAGGTGGATTGAGCAAAAGTAAGTTTGTGCAAGGAGGAGTTGGAGGATTGGATTGTGAGCTATATTGAAGTGTTTGCATCTCATTGCTACATCTTTGCAAGCTTACAATGGGAGGAAGTGGTAAGTTCTTGTTCTATTTTGTTTTTGTTTTAATGCTTTGTTTAATCTCTTTATTTTTTTCAATTGTTTTTCGTTACCAATAAGATCTAGCTATTATATTCCCTAAAAATTTATTCTCAATAACAATATTTCAATATGTATACAATTTCTTATCATAGGAAAAGGAGTTTCAAAGGGATCTACATCTTCCTCAGTGGACAATGCCAATATCCCACAAAAAATAGAACCCCCATCTAATTCTCCTTTGTGGAAGTATGTGGATATTATACAACGTCTTCTAGGAGGTGGAGGCACCCATTGGAAATGTCAGGGTTGTGATGTAGAAAGAAACAATTCAGATTATTGTGTGGTAAGTCATTTGTGTGGATACCCTGGTAGAGGAGTGAAGAAATGTCTTGGAAAAAAAATGCACTTGTGCCAAACTCATTAGTATTAATATATATTGAAGAGCATGAGTGAGCGGAAGAGAGAGATGAACTTAGACAAAATGCCATTGATGCCAATAAAAATAAGAAAAGAGCAAAAGGAATGAAATCCACCCCAGATGTTGTGATAGAAAATCACCCCTTCTATACTAGCTCAGCTGCCCATGATTCTCATAATGAAGCACCATTTGACATAAAAGAAAGGGACCACTTGAAACAGCATTTCAAAATTAGAGTAGGGAAATTGCTGACATTGATGCGGCAAGATGCTTGTATGCAAATGGGCTGACTTTTAATCTTGTTCGCTCTCCATATTTCAGGTAGATGTTGAGAAGTGCTAATGCAGCAACTGTAGGGTATTCAGGTCCCGGTTTTGAGAGGTTACAGACCACCTTGTTGGATGACAAGGTCAAGTTGATTGATAGGCAATTGAAGCCCATCAAGGATTCATGGATTAAAACAGGGGTAACAATTGTTTCAGACGGGTGGAAAGATGCTAGAAAGCGTCCATTGATCAATGTTTTGGCAGTGTCCCCTAAAGGGGCAATGTTTTTGAAAGCAATGGATTGTGAGGGGAAAGTAAAAGATGGGCCATTTATTGCTGATATCCTAATTGAGGCCATTGAACAAGTGCGTGGAAGAAATGTTGTTCAAGTCATAACAGACAATGCAAAGAATTGTAGAGCTATTGGTTCATCCACTCAGAGAGAAATTGGAGCACATATTCTTTCATCCATTCAGTGAGGTGCAATAGGTTGCAATAAAAAAGAGCGAAAAACTTGGTATTTGTGCATTACAACTTGTGTCTCCTCTTGCACAAGACTAAAGAATACAAAGAAGGGGAGACAAAGAGGTGGGATGTAGATGTAGAGTTGGCGGACTTGGATGTTTCTGCTTCTCAGCTTGCAATTGAAGACTCTGAAGATTTTGATGCCCATACTATTGTTGTTGGTGCTGATCCCATTGTCCTTGGTTCTATTGTTGAGTCGACTAATGTAGAAGGACTATGAGGAGGAGGAGAAGAAGAAGAAGATGATGATGATGATGAAGATGAATATGATGAATATTAAAATTTTATACATTATGTTTAGTTGAAACTTGAACTTAAAACAATGATACTTGAACTTGCTATTATGATTCATGGATCATGATTTAATTTTAATGTTTTAAATCTTTGATGCTGAACTTGAAAATTGAATTATACGATGGTATGATCTTGATTCATGATGCTATGATTCTGGCTTACATGTTTAAAGTTTATGCCTATGGTGCTTTTGTTGTTTAAATGATTAAATCATATGATTTTATGATACTCTATGCTTCTAGGCTTCATAAATATGTATATATATATAATTTTTACATGTTTTTGTACAAACGAACCCAAAACCCTTTCCAAAATTTTGCCGTACAGGCCAACCAGTTCTTCGAATCCATATTTCAAATCAAACTTGAACTGGTAACTAAGCCAACACCCTTATTCAATGCAGGGTCTACATCAAGTATATCTGGACTTGAGGGATGAATTTAATCTGATTTTTAATAACTACATTCAAATTGAGTCATAATCATTTGTGGAAGCCAGTTCTGCACAAGGTTGCTAGAGCATCATTAAGTCTCTCCTATGTTATCTTTGATGCTTGAATGTCACAAACGTATTGGCCGTGTTGAACCTACATTCAGATTGGCATTGACAACAATTGGTAGAGAAAATACAACACGTGGTGAACCATATGCAGGATTTCTCTCCAATCCAAATCCAATAGAGAAATACTTTACTATTCAGGAGCATCATTCACAAATTCCAACTTGAATAAAATATCAAACATTCCCTTAACTAATATCTATGGTGCTCCACATTTTCCAAAACAATCACCTCGATGCTTCACCCTACATTTATCATAGCCTTGTAGAACTCCATCTCTATCTTTCATCAAATTTCTGTTTGCAATAGCAGCCAGCATTTTCGTTATTCTTGGAACTACATAGGCTGGTAGGGAACTCGCTCTGCTACCATGTTAATTTTTTGTGCTCCTTTTACCATGGGTAATGATTTGCCCTCCCAACTATAGACAACCATGATCATCTTCCCCAAGCACTGCTTATTCTCAATAAAGATCTGTATATTCTATGTATTAAGAGAGGAAGACGTATTCTTCCTTTATACCAATCAGAGTTGTCCCTTCCCCAAGGGACAACACTTTTCCAAGTTGGGCCCCCAATAGTTAATATTTAATATAAAATAATTATTATTATGTTATTATATAATAATAATATAATGTTAAAACTTAATATATTAGTTATATTATCAATAATATAATGAGTATATATTACAATATAATTATATTATTGATATAATTATTATAGTATTAATCACAATAGTTATATATTCACAACCTTTATGTTATCTATGTCAGCCTAAATGAATTGAACCATGGCTAAAATAATAGTGACAAATTAAATCTCCTTGATTACTGTTGGTAAATAGATTTGTTCTTTTTGATTTGACTCTTGAATACCCGAAGTTCTGAACAACATCTGGTTACAACAGTTGAAAAGCCATCTGTAGATGAATGGGCTTTTCTTTGAATTAATAGGTACAGCTTCCAATGATAGATTTTCAGTGAATTATGTTTATTCCTATTATCTAATTGGGGGTGTGTTCTCAATGTAAGAACACTAGAGGTATAATGAAGCTAGACTTAGACAAGATCTAACTCAGGCGAACAAGAGTTTTTAATAATCTATTTGGTTTTATGCATCCACACATCTTATGAATTCACAAAACTTTTCCTACAATCTAAACTACAAGAACTTAAATCTATACTTTAACTTCTAAATTGATAACACTTAAAATTCATCTCAGAATGAACAATAACAATACTTATCACATTCATTCGTTGTATTATAAACAGGGGAAGTAACACTTTGTTTCTTTCTCATTCCAATCCAAACCATACGAGAAAGATACAAACTTAAACTAACACTAATTGGAACATAAAATAATCAATATAAAATACTCTCAATTGTCTCTGCAACAGGAAGTATTTCAGACCAAAAATTTTGCCAACCCTCTATTCATCATTCAACTTTGTACATATAGGGTTTAAGAGATGACCGTTACAATAGAAACTTAATCGGTTCATCTTCTGAGAAGGACAAATGGCAAGATGCCAGTTTGTCACATTACAAAATTTACAAAAATTGACAGAAATTGCAAAAGAAAGTGAAAAGGAGGCATCATTTGAATCACTTGGACTTCTTCCCCTTTTCAGCTTTCGCCCTATATGCTTTGGCAGCAACTATAACTGGAATTAGTTCCTCATGACTAGGCACGTGTACATTAGTGAATCTCAAGAGCCACTTTGAATGCTCTCGAGCCAGTTCCTTTATAGCATTTAACTGATTTTGCAATTCTTCCATAGCCACGTGTACACATCCACCAAGTGTTTGCAACTCTACCACTCTGTTTTGGCTGCTTGAAGTCATTCCAGATAGATTACTCAAGTATGTGGAGAAGTTGTTCTTTATTACTTCTACTCCAATAAGAGCTTTCCCTTGCCCACTGGTTTGTGAGTCAGTGTGTAATCCTTGCATGAGTTCGAATGCTCTGTCTTGGGTCTTCCTCACTTTTTCCCCTGTTTCTTTGAGTCCTTCTTCAACTTCTTGAATCATCTCCAGCTTAAATTGCATACTTTGAAGCCATTCGAACAGAGGCTTAGTCCCTTTCTTCAAAATCTTTTCTTCAACTGCCTCTTTTGCCTTCATTTGGATGATCATTTTCAGGAGGGAAATGCATTCATCACATCTTTCCTTCTCTGTAGCCAAAGTGTTGCAATTAGATATGATATTATCTTTCTCAGTTTCCAATCGAAGGATAACATTTCCAATTTGATCAATCAGAGCAATTCCATCTGAATTGAGTTTCTCAATCCATTCCTTTCCAATTTGGCCAAAATGTCTATCTTTCTGGAGTTGCGAGATAAAAGCCTATACTTCTACTGCGGTAGGATTTTGAGTAGCAGGTACACCAGTGATGGTTGCTAATGGAACAACCAGTTGCTTGATAACCTATTCAATTCTTCTATCTCGACCTTCATCTTAATTTTTGACAATTTTAGGCTTTCCAATTGTTCTTCTATCACTTCATTACTTGATCTCCACAAGCCCACTTTTGTATCGTGTCTAGCTTCTCCAAGATCAATTGAGTGTAGAGTGAAGTCATCAGGTGACATATCTTCAATTCTTCCCGCTTTATTTGGCTTCGCTATCTCCATAGTCAAGTGCCCTGTCTCTAGATCTTGTGCAAGTATCGATAGGGTCTTCTGCTTCTTAGCTTTCACCATTGCAGTCCCAGAGCGAACCCCTTGAGACAATGTCCTTCGTAGGTACACTCTCACCTTTTCTTTTCTTCTTCCTTTCTAAGGTGTCTTCTAACCAAGAATCTGTACCAATCACCTTAGAAGTTGTCCCAAGTGACTCTATGCTAAACATCTTCTTCTTTGTTGGAGTCACTGCTACTGTAGTTGCAGAGAAAGGATTCTTTGGATCTTGAAAAAGAAGCCTAGATGAACTTGGGGCTTTGTCTTCCTCTTGAGTTTTCTTCTCAGCTTCATCAGATTCAGTGGACTCACTGCTACTACTCTTTTCATCCCCAGTCTCCACTATTTGAATGGGGGAACTAGTTGACTTCAAAAGAGGAGTACTTGCAGATGGAACAGGGCTATGATGAGGAGATGGAATTGGAGTAGCGTGAGGAGATGGAATTGGAGTAACGTGAGGAGATGGAGTTGGAGTGGTGTGAGGCGATGAGACTGGAGTAGTAACACCATCCCTCGACTCTTCTGTCTTCTTTTCTTCGGTACTAGCCTGGGCTCCAATAACTGGTAGAGGATCGCCCTGGCAAGTTGGAGTTATTGAAATGTTCTTCTCCGGGGGTTAATCACCTCCTCCTACAGATTGAGCAGGTCCTTGAGGAGCTGTAATTGTAACAATGGGTGTCGCCCTCTGAGAAGGAGTAGCAGTGGCTGGAGAAGCTTGAGTAGTCTTACTCTTACTCCGACTCTTTTTGGCTGTCCATTGAACCCATTTCCTAGTCCTCTTGATGATCCGAGCCATCATAACATCAAAATCTTCCTCTATATCCACATAAGGTTCAAAACTGATAGGAGTATTCCTTAGTTTAGTCAAATATGTATTACTATATATATTTTGCCCATCATCTTCTAGCCCTTCCACATCCAAGTCAATGCCATATGACTTTACTCGATCCACTATAAATCTGGCAAAAGCCCGATCTCAGCTCTCCAACTCATCTTTACAATCTGCCCAATAATCCTCCACAGTAGTAACATGCTTGATTACGCTTCCAATTTGAAGCACATCTCTGGCATACCCATTTGGGTCAAACATAGGCCTCATCACTTCAACTCCTCTAACTTATACTTGTTCTCGAATGCCTTAAGCATGTTTTTAGCATCTGATCGAGACTCACAACTGTAGGCTCCAACTTTCATGGGGAATTCATACCCCTTCTTCCTCAAACTGGTGCTTGGCACGTTCACCTGAATTGCTTGTCTCACAATCTCAATGAGCACGATCATGTCATTCGGGTATCTGGGCAGCTTTAGGGGAAATCCATCGAAAGCTGCAAGACGTAAATATGAAAAGGATGAGAATTGAATGAAATAGCTACCAAACTGACTGATGGCCGCCATCGCTTCTGGGTTGAATCTCCTCTTCGGGCATCCTTGGAGTTCCTTGCAAATCCTCATTGTAAATGCATCATTAACTCTGATATATTCTGCATAACTATTCTATAACTTCAAGCATGGGTAAAACTCATAACTCTTTACATCATCTGGAAAGTTCTCTATTCTGGGAAGGTCCGGCCATAATTGTAGGGAAGCTAACATATATATTAAGAAAGAAGACATGTAAAATGAATTGTAGAACTTTGCTACACTAAGGGCTTTGGATAGATGCTCGTTTACCTCATACGCCCAGTCAATATACTATGTATCTGAGCAAATTATTTGCACCAAAAAGAAATAATGTTCTACAAAATTAAGTGCTTCTACCTCACCTTTCAATCGATGCAAAAGGACCAAAATGTCCACGATCTCCGGCTTGAGATCAGTGTCGAAAAGGGTTTTAGGAACCTTACTCTTAGCTCCCCTTGGTTTCTGAAACCAAGATCTCATAATCTCTTTTCGCCATACCATTTTCTTCAGAGAAAGTTCTGACATAGCTCCTCCTACTGTCAATTCAGAGAATTCTTCTCGCTCTGGAATCCAGAGACAATTGACTACTGCTTGCCTATTAATTGAGATTAACACCGTTTGATTAGGTAGTAGGATTTGCTTAGTATCCAGGTTGTAGTGATTGATACATTCAACGATTAGTTCTTGGGCTTGTACTGCTACTGGAAATCCGGTTGCTTCTACCAGTCCACTTCCTCAGAGTTTCTCCATTATGGGATGGATTGGTTCCGTCGTCAGCCTTCTTTGGAAATCTTGCATGTCGAACAAATGAAGTGAAGTGTTTGTGATATTTTGCCATGTAGACTTGATTCCACCCAGTCCATCAAAACCGGTGAATCTTGTTGCCATTTTGTCTGATATAGAGGTAAACTGAAATTCAACAATTGCAAATAGTGCAAGGAGTAAACCTTGTAACTTTGAGAGTTTTTGAAAGCAATATTCAATACAACAGCATAACAGTTCAAAAGAGAAAGCAGTAATTTGAAAATGCGTTATGTTCATCTTTATATAAGAACCCTTAATTTGTCCGTTGATTTTCATGATCCGCGCCACACGAGTGAATTTAAGGATAAGTCCGTTGAATTAGTAAATGTGAGGGTTCTAACAGATTTTTCCCTGTCCTTTCACTATTTTTGTTGGCCTAATGGTAACTTTCTTTAATTACAGACTTAATTTCCCATTTTTACCTAGTTTCGAAGAAATAGAATCGGGGTACTCCTTGGAAGAAAACCCGCCTAGCTGAATTCTGTTTAAAATACTTTCACATATGTAACAAATTGTTTCCATTACTTTCCCGAAACACCTCGTGATTGATTTGCCAAATAACCATGCTTGCAAGAGTGATTTTCCATTAGATGCGAAAAATTGCTTTCAAGGGTAGAAACCCCGCAGAGGAGAAGGCAATCTCCGCTTTTCTGCCTTTGTCTTTGTTTTGCCTCCTATGCCCAAATCACTTGACTTCAAGCGTTCAGAAAATATGAAAGAGACTTCAAAAGTGAAAAATGGGACCTACTGACTTACTTTACCTTTCCGCAAATGCCTTTTCGGAAAACTAACTTCTTGGTTCGAAGTCCGCCGAGGAGAAGCTGTTTCAGAGTTTTCCGCTGAATCTTGTTCTGATCATCTTAGTGAATTTTGAATGATTCCTATGGTAAAAATATGGCAATACTTGAATGATCAATCCATAAATATAATCCTACTCTCCTTCTTCAAGCTCACAAACTGTACTCATAAATCTCCACGGAGTTTCACCTTCAGGGTGCGAAAATCTGCCAAGGAGAAGACGAAACTAGATTTTCCGCAAGTTCAGTTCTCTTTCTACCCAGATCAAAATGAGCTGCGAGTAAGTTCATCTAAGATAACATAATCCAAGAATCTCCATCGAGAAAGGTTCTAAGCTACCACAAGACTCATGATTATAAGGAAACCCACCCAGTTATGTAATGCGGGAGAAGGGAGAAGATGGAAACCCGATGGAGATACTTATCACTTAAAGAGGAAAGGACCAACTGACTTGACCAGACTAGAAATGATACAAGTTAAATTTCCACTTTTGCAAGATAGGTACAGGATGAAAAGTGGGGCAACAATTACCTCATCAATCATCCTTTTTATGTGGAGAAAAAATGAGCAAACTTTTAATGAGCACCGATAAGAAGGGATCTGGTCAGTAAATTACAGATACATTTAATGATAAAGGATATCACCTAAAAGGTCCAAGTATACGTATAAAAATGTTTCTCGTGAGCACATATTGAGTCGGAGGCTTAATCTCATGGAGATAAAAAAAATGATCATAGGGATGCTCCCAAATTTGATTAAATAATGCCCCTGGACTATTTGTTTTCAACGCTCGTATTCTAGAGCATGATTCTATATATGTGACCTCTTAATAGGTTATGTATTGTGAATCATGGAACCATATAGAGGAGCAAGTTTGAAATCAGCATTGACTAGCTATATATTTGAAGGAATATCCTGAAAATGGATTTCCAAGATTAGACATTTAAAACCATATGGCTCTGTATAATGGTAACTCTTGCAGAATTGTGCCTATGATGTTGGCTCTTGAAGAAAATGGATTTCAAATAATAGACATCCAAAACCATATGACTCCACATAACCCTTGTAGAATTGTGACTGTAATGTTGGCCTCAGATTTTGGTTTGATACAAATGATTGCATGCTGATCAAGTATATGTTGTGGAAATCCAGTTTGGATTTTTCATTAGAAGAAACAAAGTTATGGTACTGGATTCGTACATCTCCGTTGTGCAATGGACGTAGATATGTTCTGGTGAAGGTTAGCATGCACCAGTGGCACACCTAGCACTATAGAAAGCCCAACCCAGACATTCATAATGTTGGGTGCACATTTGGGCATGCTTGGGGTATCCATATCATATCCTTGCAATGCCATATAAAAAGGCACTTAAATAAATAAAATAACATTTATTGTTTTGCTCTTTTTGTCAAAAGCTTTAAACTGATGGGACAGCAAAGCTTTGGACTGTAGTTCGAGTGTACCAGCTTGGATGCAAGCATTGAAGATCTTGCTAGAGTCACTATGAGTGATGATGATGGCATAACTACACATGGTGCATTTAGTGTGTGTGGCACTGCTTTGGGTTTAAATGATCTTGAACTTTGCATCAGCTGAAAATGCGACAGGTGATGATTTTTTTGATAATCCTATCAATGGTTGGTGAACTACATTGAAGATCAAAGACAATTACTATTTTTGATTGTCAATTTAGTAATTTTAATTGTTTTCATTTGAATCATGAGTCTAGACATATATGATATATTGTATGGCTTATTTCTGAACTATCAATTGACATTCAAGTTTTATCGTTGGCATTTAGCATCGGTCAATGATGAAGTATCTTACTATTAAATGATTTAGTTTTATAATTCTGCATATTTCTTTAACTTCTTTTTTGTACACACACACACACACACCACATACAGGGTTCTTCTACCTTTAACTATACCCAGTCTTGCAACTTAGAACTAAAGCATGGATAGAGTATTCATTGAAGCAATAAAGTCTATCAGATTGATGGTGGGGGATAAGAACTCTTGCAAATCCTTAGGATAGATATTGGTAAGATTGTGTGATTTATGAAAAGGAATAGTGTGCTATAAAGGTGTCATTGAAAGTTTTAGTGCCATTGAAATAATGTGGTATTCTAGTTCAGTTAGGGCCTGTTTGGTTGCAGGCCTAGGAATGGAGAATAGGAATGCATATTAGGAATAGGAATGGCTATTCCAATAACAGCTATTTTTTGGAATGGGTATAAGCTCATTTTAGAGGCAAAATGGGAATATCTATTCCTATTCCCTATTCTAATTGACGAACCAAACAAAAAATAGAAAATATATTCCAAATTTTCTATTCCTATTCCAGCAACCATTAGAAAGATCATTCTCATCCCTAGAAGGCTAGAACTAGCAGCAACTGCCATGGAGTTAAATTAATATAACTGATATGCTGATGCCCTAAATCCTCTTGAATTGGGGATGCTCGGGAATTGAATAGAGGAATTTTTCGAAAATTTGATAAGATGATTATGGGCTACCTGTACAATTCCTCACCTGTTTTTAACTTTTTTGGTAATTTGATCAGATGAGTTGAGGTAGTGTGCGAGTAACGAAGGGAGGATTAAATTTTGGCAGTGTTAGAGAACCAATGTAACAAGCAGGGAAGGGTCAAATATAAAATGTTGTATTTTTTATTTTTTTTGATATGTGCATTTCAAATGTCTACAAGGTTGAATGGGATTCTTGAACTATTGTATTTATTAAGGTTTTAGAGAATTTTTAAATAATTACATTTGGATGCATACATGATATTTTTATGAAGTCCTTTTGAGACTTCATTACCTCCTCCCAAACCTTTCAGAGCTTTTCATTGCTGCTAAATCTTGAGACTCCCTTGATCCATTTAAAGCTTTTAATTGTTGCTAAGTCTTGAGACTGAGATTTCATTCAGTAACCTTTTCTTATCTCCTCAATGTGTATGGAAAATTGAATGTTCTAGCTTGAGACAGATGACTTATGTTGGAAACTTGAATTTATTTTTAGTGCAACCAACTTGCTTTTGTGATACAGCATTACACTTGAAACTATAGAAATAATCCTGGCGACCAATTCGCTTGTTGACAGAAATGGAAGTGCTGTTATTTTGTTTTCTTTTATTTTAAGTCTCATCTATTATATTTTGAACCTTTATAACCTGATAGGCAACTAGTCTAATCTACATGAACCAGCTAAGAATTGAACTTAGGACCTCTCATTTGCTGCTGGGATGCTCTACCCCTGGGCTATTGGCCGCCTTAGTGCCTGGTCCATCTTTGCTTGGAGTACGGATCATTTTCAAGCACCCCTCCTTAGCCATACTATAAGTGCTTGTGAATCCTAGCTTAGTCTAGCTTTACTAATTTTGGCTCTGATACCACGTTTATATTTTCATGGACAAGCTAGGAGTTGAACCTAAGACCTCTCATTCATTGCTTGCTAGGGTGCTGTAACACTGAGCTGCCAGCCCTCTTGGTGAGCAGTCCATCTTTTTGGTTCAGGTGGCTCACTTTCCAACATAACTGTATAAACTATAAGCATACGAAGCAACTGTAGTAAGTGGAGGTTCATAGAAGTTGTACTTGGTGCATCTTTCTCAATACAAAAACTCATGGTAGTTATGTATATGATTTTTTCACTAAAATTCATTAGAAAATGGAGTGATGATAATCTTTAGATCAACGCTTCTAAATGTTACATATAGATAAAATGAGACATTAATATATTCCTATATTCAGGACTGCTCAAAATTTATGCAAAAGTAGATTCTTTTTCTCTTCAACTTACAAATTCTATCTTGAATTCCAGGATTGTGGATAACGACAGAATTGGGAAGATTACAGGTATCTCCAGGTGAAATAGTTGTATTGCAACAAGGTTTCCGGTATTCTGTTGATCTACCAGATGGACCCTCACGAGGGTACGTTGTAGAGGTTTTTGGTGGCCATTTCCAACTTCCTGACCTTGGTCCAATCGGTATGCAAGTTTATCCAATGCAAATGCATTTGGGGATTTAACAATGCTACTGTAGAAAGAATATATGAGTTTGCTGATGGTGATCATTCAAGATTCTGGTTACTGCCACCCTGGCTTTACCACATGCTAGTGCTCTTCTACTAAATTCCAGTAGAAATAATTTCAACCTTTTTGTGGATAGGTGCAAATGGACTCGCTGCCCCACCTGACTTTCTGACACCTATGGCATGGTTTGAGGATAAAGAATATCCTGGCTACACTATTATCCACAAGTTTGGAGGTTCACTGTATTCTGCAAAACAGAATTTCTCTCCCTTCAATGTTGTTGCATGGCATGGAAATTACGCTCCTTACAAGGTATGCACTGGAAAACTGTGGGCTTGTTTGTACTTTTGCAACTAATGGGTGTATATTGAATTTGTGACATTTGGCACATAAGATTAAAAATTTCAGCTAATGAGCCCATTCAATCAATATGACTATTATCTTCTTTTTATTTTATATATTTTTAACTCACATGTGGCTTTTAAAAGTGCATCCATACTTTGGCCAGGCTTTTAGGGTTCTATTTTCATTCTTAAAATGGAATATCTCAAGGCATGAACTCAGAGAAACTGGGGTTGGGAGTATAAGATGGATCAAATATGTTTCATTCGATTGGTAGTACAGAATAAATTACAGTAGCAGGTTGGTGTAAGCTACATATGTGCACGTGTGTAAAATATGGGAAAACTTAAGCAATTAATGGGATTAAGACACCCCACTTAACAATTGCAAGTATAATCATATATGAAAATTTATAGCCTTATTCTAAACTACTCAAATTGTTAAAACTTAAAGCTGGAAGATAAGAGGTGTATCCTTTTTCTTCTTCTGACTGGTGTGATTACTGATATTTGTAATTGTTGCCAACTGTGTCACACGCTTCCCCATGATCTCCTTGTAGTGAAAATGTGGCATTACTTCTGATTGGTATTGTAGTTTTCTGCATAAACTTCGAATTGCTCTGAGCCCAATGTTATAGTAGTTTTCTGCATAAAATATCATCAATAGCTTAATCAAACAAAAAGCATGCATCCATATAATTGTTTCTTTTTTTATAAAATAAAGGTAGTTTCCTCTCAACAGCCAGTTTTTTACATATATACAATTAAGACTTGCTTATTATTTTCTCCCGGTGGTTCTTCTGACTACTCTTTGCCTTCAATTTGAATAATGATGTTGTATCTGTAAGAGATGTTCTCTTTTTTATCTCACATTTTTGCATTGAAATCTCTCTCTGGAATTGAGCTAAAATATTTGAACTAATATTTGTAAAAAATATTGTAGTATGATCTGGAGAAATTCTGTCCTTTCAATACTGTTTTATTTGATCATGGCGATCCATCCATCAATACAGGTATTTAGCTTTCTTGCAAGTTGATAGAATTTATATAGCTTGTTTATGTTCGCAAACTCGGGTAGCTTATCTTATTCTACATTGTTACAAATTCTGACACGTCACTGGGATATTGCAGTTCTCACAGTACCATCAGATAAGCCGGGAGTAGCTGTGGTTGATTTTGTTATTTTTCCACCACGTTGGCTGGTAGCAGAGCACACCTTCCGTCCTCCATATTACCATCGCAACTGTATGAGTGAATTTATGGGCCTGATCTATGGTAATTATGAGGTAGGGGAACTATTGAGTAATTAAGTTCTTTTCAATTCTTGAGAAATGAAAATGCTAGGGATCTTGCAGCTCCTTCAAAACTGTCGTCGTAATTTTCATTTTTTGTAAAGTGTGTCAAATGTTTCTTTGACAAATTTGGTTTGCCATTTTTGCCTTTATGTAATGTAGTATGATAAATGTTAAATTTTTCTGCATGTTTCATGATTCATCATCTACTATCTCTAGAAACATATTCAGTAATAGTTTCCAAGTATTAAAAAATCAATGTATGAAGTTCAATTCAACACACCTTATAATTATGACATGAACAAGTGTGGCTTGAGGAGTCACCCAAGGAAAAGGAGAATATATAATGTTATTCTAACTACAATGACACAAATATGATAATTAGAATAGAAAAAGATAAGTGAGGAGAATGTGGGGACATGAGAAATTTATAGCATTATACAATCTTATCCTCAACTGCAGCAACATGAATTTGGTTATTGAAATGGCAATAGGTAGATGAGAAGAGTGGGGAGATGAGTTGATGGGTGAAATGATATTATTGGAAGCAGATAGGCGAGAAGATTCGGAGGAGATGAGCTGATGGCTGAAATCAAGAGGTTGGCAACAAAACATAAAGAGCTTTTCAGCTATGATTGTTTACCGTGGGCTTAGGGCTTTTTAAGAGGAGTTGAGTTGACAATCATCAAAGAAATACATTGGAAGTGGCTAGTAAGCATATGTTTGTATTATTTACACTAATATAAATTAGAATCATTGATATTTTTTTGTTAAAACTTTATTGAAATGGCTGTAGATAGATGAGAAGAGTGTGGGGAGATGAGTTGATGGGTGAAATGATATTATTGGAAGCAGATAGGCGAGAAGATTCTGAGGAGATGAGATGATGGCTGCAATCAAGAGGTTGGCAACATAACATAAAGAGATTTTCAGCTATGATTGTTTTCCATGGGCTTAGAGCTTTTTAAGAGGAGTTGAGTTGACAATCATCAAAGAAATATATGAGAAGTGGCTAGTAAGCATATGTTTTTATTATTTACACTATTATAAATTAGAATCATTAAATTTTTTTTATTAAAACTTTTATTATATTAATCAATGTATTTCCCTAAATATTCTAGGTTGGACTAGCAGGCAACATATTGATAGGATTAGACGAATAAATACAAGGATTTAATTAGAATCATTAATATTTTTTTGTTAAAACTTTATTGAAATGGCAGTAGATAGATGAGAAGAGTGCGGGGAGATGAGTTGATGGGTGAAATGATATTATTGGAAGCAGATAGGCGAGAAGATTCTGAGGAGATGAGATGATGGCTGAAATCAAGAGGTTGGCAACATAACATAAAGAGATTCTCAGCTATGATTGTTTTCCATGAGCTTAGAGCTTTTTAAGAGGAGTTGAGTTGACAATCATCAAAGAAATACATGAGGAGTGGCTAGCAAGCATATGTTTTTATTATTTACACTAATATAAATTAGAATCATTAATATTTTTTTGTTAAAACTTTATTATATTAATCAATGTATTTCCCCAAAAATTCTAGGTTGGACTAGCAGGCAACATATTGATAGGATTAGATGAATAAATACAAGGATTTACGTAGAGATACTCAAGTATCATGTTATATGATGAATTTTTCTCTTTTTTCTTGAGTATTTGATATATTTTAGGAGTATTTTATAGTTTTCTAACCCATCTTTCAGTTTTAACATTTATATGTGTTGAATACTGATATGTATATATACATGAATATAATCTGCATTTACTTATGGTGATCGCAGCATTCAGAACCGACAATGCATATCGTGATTGAATAATATTTGAGAAATGATCTCAGTAATAATCGTATTTATACTGATTGTTAAACAATTGCAATGTCATTAGTTAAAGTCTTGAAGTCATTAGTTTTGTTATGACTAATCACATCGGGTGTGACCATTCCACCGATCAGGTGCATTGGTGAATGGTCATGTCTCCATTTGGAGACATGCCCATTCACCCATGTACCCGTCTAGACTTGTATACAATTGTATGCCGCCCGATATTGCAAATGTAGAAATTGATTAATGTATGCAGATCGAAGGCAGTACAAACATCGAACTGGAAGGAATATTTATATCATTTTTGCATTGAGATTATATATACTGTGCAACACTTTGGATTCTTCATTGGCATTGATTGTACCTGAAAGAAATATACATACTTTAGCACTGTTAAAAGAAATTTCCAAGTACATGAAATACCTTGGCACCTTTCTTGATAACGCACAAGAAGCCTAAAATCAAAGCTTCATATTCTGCCATATTGTTGGTGCATGAGAATTGCAATCTATGTGCCTCCAAATACGTTGCCCTTGTCGGGCTGACTAACTCAAATCTGGCACCAGCCCCTTGCTTAGTTTTGGAACCATCGAACCTTAGAGTCCATACTCCATCACTTTCTTGATGATCCTTTTGGGAACCCTTGGACTTGTCTGATTCATCATTTTTCTTCATTTCTAAGTTAGGTGGTGTAATTTGGTTCTTTGTTTCCCCCATCATGCTACTTTCTGCTTCATCAACTTGCAAAGTTTTGACTTTCTGTTTGCCATATTGATCATCTTGTTTTAGTGCCCTTGGGATTCTCTTCTCTACTTGTTCTGAGGCAATTGTGCACAAAGTGCAAGATAATTTTGAATGGAAGGCATTGTGGATTATGCACCAATTGGGTAATAATAAGTCTCTCATTGATGTTCGGTTACCCAACTCTACTCCCTATTGTACAACCTTAATCAGAAAGTTCTTAAAATTCTCGAACATGCCTTCACCATCGTTAGATGAAGTGTCGGGATCCGACTCAATCAGGATCTCAGTGGAATCCCTCCCTTCACTTATGAGATTCATTGTCAGTACCTTTGTCTTCTTAGGTTTATATGTGTTCATACTTGTTTCTGCAAACAATATTTCATTTGATTCCCCATACTCAGTAACTGTCAATCTCAACCTTGGGGTGCTATCAATTCTAATTTAATTGGTAAGTCCTCTCCATGGGGGCCACATGTGAGAAAAGCTAGTTGCCATGTATCCATTCAACCTTTTGGCCCAATCCCTACCTAGGATCAAACCATAAGTATCGGCCACATCTACCACTGAAATATCTACCATGTGTTCCACCCTCGGATCAGATGCCAACTACATTTGTATGTTGTGTAGCTCACCTGCTACCGACACTTCTGTCTTATCCAATTGGGTAACCCTTCTATTTGATCCCAAAGGCGTTATTCCCAAATTTCTACAAATAGTCAAAGGCATGACATTACTTGATGCTCTTGAATCTATCAAACAATTATGAAGAAGCTTCCCAAATATCCTTAGTGAGAGTAGGAATGGGGCTAGCTCATCTTTCCCTTGATAATATACTATTGATGTCTTGTGTACTTGCTTCGGCTTCATTCCAAAATCTGTAGGTTAAATGACCTCTTCTACCTTCACAGTTTCCTTATTATTTGCTGGGTCTTGACTCCTTTGAGTTTGTTGTTCCACCAACGTTGATCCTTGAGCCGTATAAACTGGTTGAGGCCCTGGTTGTCTGTTGAAATTACTAGTGTTGCCATATGCAATCTCTTGTGTAGAATTCTCTATCTCACCGTATGAGATCCCTTGAGATGAATTTGTTGTGTTCCCACTTGGAATGTCTTGGATCACATGCACTGAGTTAGGAGGCCTCCCTTAAGTATGTGTTATTGTGCTTTGAGTGTGAGACCCTTGTGATTTGTTATCCTTCAAACTGTTAAGGAATGTATCTCTAATTTTTGTTATCTTCAACAATTCAAACAAAGGGAGACTGATTTTGATCTTCTTCATCTCCTCTGTTACACTTTGTCCTAATCTTTTCAACTCATCATTAACAACATTGTCCCCTATTCTTCCTCTATTTGCTTCTTGTGTTGATTGGACACTCTGTGATCCTTGAACATCTTGATTGTTTTGTTGTGTACTTTGTTCAAAACTCTGTTGTTTGCTTCCATTGTTATAGTTGCCATGTCTGTACTCGGGTGCATCCCTTGAAGATTTTGGTACATTACTTGCATTGGGATGTGGAGGTGTATTGAAATTGTTCAAAGGTATGGAGGATGTGAAAGGTCCATCATTCCTTTTATTTTTTCTTTGATAAAACCTTTCATTGCTAGCCAGTTGTTGAAATGTTTGGTTCCCACCTGTCCCTTGAACTAGAACAGTGTCACCCAAAGGTGGGAAAAAATTCGACCCATTGCTATATCCATTTTGATTTATTGCCTCGCTAATTGGCCCGTTGGCTGACTCGGGAGGAAATCTCCCTTGGTGTTCTTCATATGCTTCAAATTTTGGAGGAAATGAAATCTCCTCAAAAGTCAAGCATTGATCATATCTTGAGGATGGGATAATTTCATACCCCATGACCTTAATATCTTCCTGATTGAACAAATCATCTACTATGTTTTGAAACAAGTTAGATGCCCTCTTTAACTCAGCATATCCTAACTCCGAATGTTGATTAGTCTCATGGAATCTGCAATATTTAGACATGGCGGACTTAGCTACAAATATTCTGTCCATCGGCCTACTATCTGTTGAGGCTTGATTATCAAGTGGCGACACCACATTTCCATTGTTTGGGCCTGTGTTCCATGTCCTCTTTTGGTTATACTAATTGTTATATCCTTGATCTTGTGACTAGCTGTTACCTTGATGATTGCTATTTTGATTGTTCCTTTAATAACCACTACCTTGGTCATTTCTTTGATAGTCTCTGTCCTGATAGTTCCTTTGGTATCCTCCCTCTTGATGATTTCTCTATTACCTTCCTTAATAACTTCCACCTTGGTTTTGATAATTATTTCCTTGATTACCTCCTTGATTGTTTCTCTGAAAAGATTGGAGTTGATTGTTTTGATTTCTCAAATAAGTAACTTTTGTAGACATCTTCTTGACTTGCTTGATCGATTCCTTTATTTCATCCTTTTCTTCTTGCGTTCTCGTGGATGAACTTGCATTTTGCAAATAAATTGGCATTGGCGATGGTGCCTGAGACAACGAAGGTCTCAGATGTACCACAAACTGATTTGTAGGTGCCTGGTATGTAAGTTGTGGAACTAGATTATTTAGATACCTAACACCTGGGGGTTCCATTCCTTGTTGGCCCAATTGCTTCCCTATTTCAATTGCTTTAGTGTAAACTCCATTCAACATTGTGGGAGTGGGATTCACCATCCTTGTAAACATAGCTGTCTGACTGTCTAAGGCATTGTAATATGCTTCCAAAGCACCTACCTTCTTCATTGTATAAGGGGCTTGCAATCTTGTGTAAGCCTTGTGGAAATGATTGTTGAAGGAACTTATTGATTTTTTTATTGTGTCTCTTAATGTCCACAAACATCTTATGTAACTCCAATGGTGTGGTGGGCATGCCAAATTTTGCAATAAATGATTCTCTGAGCTAAACCCATCCTGTTATAGATGACACTAATAGATTGACAAACCAGTAATAAGGTTCTTCCCCCAATGAGTAAGGGAAAAGTCTACATGCTACATCCTCATGTAGAATCCTTTTGTTGCACAATGCATCTTCAAATACTTTGATATGCTCCTTTGCTGTACGGTTGGGGTCATTAACAAAAAAATTGTAGCAGAATCCTACCGGATTCTTCGATAAGTCATTATATTGTTGAAATGAAATGGGTGAGGCATTGTTTTGAATCCATGGCGGTTGAGTCATCGTTGCTTGATTGACTTGAGCTTGAATTGGCTGACTTGAGGAGCTAACCAAACTTGAAGTATTAGCTACCCAATGATTCCTTGCTTTCTTATGAAATTGCAACTCGGCTAAATCCTCTTCTTGGTGTGGTGTAGATCTCAATACCCTTTGCCTCATATTTGATTGTAATTTCTCAAACCTTTCGAGAGAGAAAGACCTGATTCTTCTATCCAGGTTGACTATAGTTTAGATCCAATTGATTTTCCTAATTTGAGTTTTCTTCAAGAGTGGCCCGAGCTTGTCTTCATGCTTTCCTTTCTCTTTCAAGCTTCCTTTCTAGTTCTCTTTTACGTTCAAACCTTTTCTAAATTCTCCTTTCAATAGCTCGTGTTTTCCTTTCCTCTTGATTCAATACGTCAGCGGTGTCCAGATATTCTGGTATTCTCACTTTCCTCCCAAGTTGTTGAGCACAAACTGGCTACAATATGATCTTGAAGTGTTCCCCAAATTTCTCTAGGTTGATTTGATCTAGGAAGCACCATCCTTCAAAGTTAAATACCAACAAGTCCTCAAAAGAAACACTATCAGTATGATTTTCCAAGAATGAATGACAATTCGGCCCTCCCTCTAGCGCCAAATAATGTTGGTGTCAGTTTTGTACCACTACATAACATATAGCAATTGAATACTTGATACAGAATATCAAACACTGAATCCCTCTCTTGAAAAGTAAATACTCATGAAGACATGAGAAAAACTCCATTGTTCCTTACACCTATGGATACTAACTTAGTTATATTAATGCGATTTGCTGGTTAATCATGTAGGCGGCCTTACGTTGTTAATTCAAGGATGTCGAACTCTCATTGTGATGATGATGATGTTTGGCTTTGTAAAGTATATTAGCGCTAAATAATGTTGATGGTGATGATGATAGAGGGTATGTCTACTAATGATGCTTCTCTCAACTTCCTTCTCGATTGAACTCCAACTACTACACTACTTAACATCATCAGATTTCCACAATCCATTTGTAAAAATGAAATTTTTTGGATTCGATTATGTATGCTTTTTTACCATCAACGTTTCGGATCATACTACATGATCCATCATCAGGATGTGAAAGAGCATCCATCAAGATCCTGATGATGGATCATGTAGTATGATCCGAAACTTTGATGGTAAAAAAGCATACACAATTGAATCCAGAAAATTTCATTTTTACTACACTACTTGCTGCTTTACTTCTACTCCTATGAATGGGAAGATTAGCAAATGGATGGGGATCAAATTTGATGAAAACTTACCAGCGGCTCTACCTCCATAGATGCAATGCTTAAGGAAAAAAGACTAGATTACCATGTAAGGCTTCCTAACCAACCGCTAGGATGCTAGTGGCCTAGTTAATAGATCCCTATCAAACATCCACTAATATCATCATTTAACTATCCATCTACTCTTACTCTTAACAACTTTCTTGAAATAAAATCTACTTTAACAACTTCAATGAAATTTATTGGAAGTAGAAACCATGCAATAACACCTAGTGTTCTTAATCACCATGCAAGTCACAACATTGATAAAGAAAAGCAATTTTGGTATTATTTTAAACAAAATTTTCTCAACCCTTTTCAAATGAGAGCAAATGGCCTTATATAGGGGCCAAAATTACAACCTACGGTAGAGATTAAGAGGCAAAATCAATGATCCATATTAGATCCTAGAAACCCTAATTAGGGTTGCCACCCCATCAACCAATGAGATGATGTCACCTCATCAATGGACCAATGAAAAAAAAAGAAATGTGGCAACCAATGAGAAGGCACCGAAATGGTAGCTAATCAGAATTAGACACCTAGCCTACCGAGGAAGAAGGAGAAATTGCCACTTATGCTTACATCAAATGATCTTCTAATATAATTCTACCCTTTTCTTTCATCTTTTTAGCCAAGGCAATGAACTTGGCTAGCCTGTCGTTGACTTCCTTCATGGGACGGCAAAGCGTGTGTTTCATCTTGAGCTCAACTGAATTCATCATGTTGCTTGCCGCTTGCAGTGTCTTCTCATGATCCTTCTAATATTTTTTCACATATCCGATAAAGGCATTGAGGGAGGCAAGGGTGCCGAAATGCTTCTTCTTGATGGCAACCTTCCCCAACTCATCCAATCTTGATCCAAATTTTGTCTCATTGACGTTCCCCTCTTTGATATCTTTAAAATCAAGTGCAGCCCCAACATCGCTCATCATGGTTGAAATGGAAGTGTCAATGCCTGGGTTGTGTTGTGCAATCTCATTCCGCATTTCTTCAAGTATCCTCAATTTGATAGTGAAGGCAACAAACCAATACTCCATCGTACTCATTCCTCCTTCATCTACCAACTTGGCTCTCTCCAAATATCTCTCCAGTAGCTCAATAAATGCCTGTAGCCTGGGAATGGCTAAGTCCTTGACTAGAAGGAAATCCTCCCACTCACCTTTAAACGTTCTGAATTTGTCTCTAATAGCCACTAATGACCTGTATGTTGAGATAAGGAAGGCAAGAAATTTCACCTATCCTGAATTATATCATGGATATAATTGTTGGCTTCACACAGCTGAGCCGATATCTCTTCTATGTTGCTCTCGATATCTTGCGGAAGGGCTTCTTGGCGCAACTGTTAGATAGGCTGACAATCTCTCCAATACTTGTTTTCGGCCTCCAACTTTACAATCCTCTTGTTTGCCTTCCTTAACTTTTCTCTAATTAAAACCATGCCTTCCTGGATCTCCTCACATTCCATGTCATCCATGACTCTTCCCAAGTTATGCTTTACTATCTCATACTCCTGAGCTACAATCTCATCCATTGCTTTGCTAACCTTTGGTATAGCAATTTGAACTTTTCGGTAACCCTCATCATTGCTCCTAATTACCTTTGCTACCTTTTTTGAATTTTTTTTTTGTTTCTCACTACCTTCCTTTTCCACTAACCCTTGAATATCTTCAATTGTTTGGACAGTCACCACCTCGCCTCTTGGCATAAGCATTTGCCTTAACCATAGTGGTGCAGTGCATCTCCCCAAATTTGGATTTGGTTTGACTAGTAAAGCATCCCCAACGGCCTCAGGCGCTTGGCTTATTTCCTCAATATCAATTGGCTTATCCTCTTCTTCACTAGTGACTTTCACATCATCTCCATGTTGGTTCTTTAAGAGAGGAGAGTACTCAGTACTATTACTGTAATCGCTTGATTCTGAATTAGAGCTCACCTCTATCGCGACCCCTAGTCCACTTGTAATATCCCCTTGGCTTCTAGCCTCAGTTATGCTCTCCCTTGACGATGTTGCATTTCGTCTCTTTGCTAGAGGTTCTTAATGTTCTTTACTTTTCTCAACCTCCAAACTTCTTTTCTTGCTCTTAACTACTCTTTGTTGTTGGCTACTGCCTTCACCTTTCTGTCTGACTAACTCCTCTGGACCTTCCTCCGATTTCATCTTCTCATAAGTAAGGCATACCTTTCGACTTTATAATTGCCTTAACTTCTCATTGTACCATGACTCAGTGTGTAGATCAACTGTCCTTGTAACTCCCTCTAAGGAAGGATCCTGATGATCATCCCAATTCAGTGGACCGAATTTTGTTCCATCCACTATATCATAATCTTCTCTTAGCACATTTTCATCATATTCCAACTGATCGGGAATATCGAGGCCTCTCCATTTGATTTCCCCTTGAGAAAGCTAGCTTTCTCACATGAAAGTCATCTTGTACATTGGCCCAAAAATCTTCTATAGTACAAATATGTTTGAATGTGTTTTCGTGAGATTCTTTGATGAGACCATTACGATCAAATCCCTGTCTTGCTCTATACCATCCTAGATGATATTGCCCTAACTCTTTCTCTTTAGCTGCAAAAGCGACAAGATTGGGGCAAGTATCATTGCCTATTCCAAATAAGAAGGTAATCCCTGTCTCACCTTTAAGTTTCATCATCTTGTCATAATGCTCAAGTTGTCTATCCAACTCCATCAAAACTATCTTGTCGGGTGGGTACCTTGGAAGTCTATTGGGACAAACTATACTTCTTGCTACTTTAATATACGTGAATTGCGTAAATTGGATGAACCAACTAGCTTACTTATTAACTTTTACTTCCGCTTTTGTTGAGAGCCTTCTAGCAAGTGTCCCTTGTAATATCCTTACTATCTTCATGGCAAAGGCATCATAAGACATCTTATAATCTCTGGTTTAGTGCAAATGAAGCTATGGATAGCACTCATGCACCAAACATTGCCCCGGCCCATCGCCAATCACTCCTACGGCTTTAAGTCCAGGATTTTCATATAGTTTTGTAATCAAATAGAAAAGATAGGGTCCCATATAGAATTGCTTTTGATTTTGCACTGTCCTAAATTGCAACTCTAAATTTTCACTTATGATTCTAGCCCAATCAAATTTTCTCTTTCCATTTTGAATTTCATCAATAAAGTAGTGCATCCAGTTCTCAAATCACATACCTTGAGCCACACCCATGATTCGGTTGAGAAGCACAATTAGGTTGCCGTACTCTAGTTTGAAATCTGACTTGGTGAGCTTTGATGACTTGGTAACTCCCTTCTTGCCTTCGTGTAACCAATTCTGCTTTAGATGAATGAAGTAAGCCACCTAGTTACCCTAAAAGAACTTGGTTGTTTGATCCAACTTTACCACTGTCATGCCTCTATGCTGGGGAATATTGAATACTTCTTTGACCACTTGTTCGTTGATGTTAGCCAACACTTTCTTCCCCTCATCAAAAATGATGGACTTGGTCACAATATCAAACTGGGATGCACATTCCATTACTAATTCTAAACAAGGCAAGGTAGGAGGGAAAGCTGCCGCGTGTACAATTCTGCTCTTGTAGATCTTCTTCGCCATGGGGGATCGTCCTTCCTTCAATCTTTCCTTCAACTGTACCATGTTCACTGTATTGATATTGGTATCACTTATTCGCCTCACTTTCGAGAAGAAAGTGGTCTTAGGCATCATGTCTTCCTCATCTTTTTTGGTATGCGTTCCCTTTGGGTTCTTGCTTGCACTAACATCTACCATCCTAAACACTTATTTCTGCCCCTTTGTTCTAAATGATATGGATTGCACTTATGAATCTCCAATCTTCTTTCCTAGGGATGGGACTACCACTTATTTTTGCCTCTTTGTTACCTTAGGATGGACTACACTTATATCTCCCAACTTCAATCCTAGGGTGGTCTAGCTTATTTCTGCCTCTTCAAGTGTCCTATCATAAAATCTATACTTATATCTCCCAACTTCAGCCTATCAATGGAATGATGAAGTGGTGGATGATGAGTGCAAGAAAAAAATAAGGGAAACAAACCAAGCAAGAACAAGGAATAGAATTCGCTTTTAAAACCAATCTTCACCTCTAAAAATGAGTAGAATTTTACCTTAAATCTGTCTTTACCAACAACTGGGCCCTCTTCAAGTTCGAATTAGATATTAGAAATTTCAATCCTCCTTGCAAATAATGATGCCTTAGCAAAAAATTAGAAGTTTGACTTCCTTGAAATCGCCCACACTTGTCAAAATCAGACCTTAAATCACATTGTCTTTTCACCAAATAAAATTGCCAAATTCTGGAAGGAGAAAATGCTGCCGAAGATGGAGAAATCAGACAAAAAAAATTTGCCCAAGCTGGAAAAAATTAGATCAGCTCTAGAAAAACCTCCTAGGGCAGAAGTTCGCTCAAGCAAGGAGGAGAAAAATGCCACCAAGAAATGAAAAAATCTATCCCAACAATGGACAAAGCTAGAAATTTGCCTCCCTTACAAGAAAATCACACATCCAAGGAGGAGGAAAAAGGAATGAGAAAATAAGAGGAGGGGAAGCCCCCCTTATACCACACTTTTTGCCTCTCCAAGTGGGCTGACCTGCCTGGAGGGAAAACAAAATTAAATTAGTCCTTTAATTAATGGCCCAAATTTAAATGCAACATTAAAATAACTTAGCCCTATAGTGAAATTGGCCCATTTAATTGTCAATTTTGATAAAAAATTGTAAAATAGAAACAAGGTAAGCCTAGGAGATGTCAAAATTTTCATTTAATAATGTTTTGGCAATTAAAATATCATTAAAATCAAAATCTAGCAAGCCAAAATCGATTTTCAATTCCAAATTACCAATTTCCTTTAACATTTATAAAATCTTCTAGGCAAAATTTCAACCAATTTAATGCGATTTTGCAATTTAATTCAATTTCAATTTTGCAATACAATTTCAATTTTTTTAACAAAATAAATCCTTTTTTTGGCAGTTGAAATTCAAACTCCAATTTCAATTTCACTATAAAAAAATTTCCTTTTCATCGAAAAATTCAAGATTTTCCAAAACGACTAAATCTAACAAATTCATTTTGAAAATGCTCAAGCTTATACAATTATTTTGATTTTTCAAAAATCCAAGTCCAAAAGTTTGCAATTTTATGCTGCCAAGTATTCATTTTAATCATCGAAAAAAATATTATTTTTGAATTATGTTTGGCCTAAGGACAAAATTACATGTTTCGGAAAATCAAGTTTCGCACCAGGTGAAAAATAAACCAAATCAAATCCCTCCTAGCCCGAAGGTGTCCAAGGTATAAAATTACCAACTCGAAACCTCTGGACAACTCTGAAAAATTATCTAAGGCAATCGAAAAAAAGGGGTCCCTAAAAGTTTTGGGGACTTCACAAGAAAACTTCGAGTAATGATGTTAAAAGAATACAAATTGGAATCATTTGTAAGAGAGGAAAAAGAACCTAAAAATGATCTTGAGAAATCATAATGGATCAAGAAAAATGAAAAGGCTATGAAGATAATTGTAGATGTTGTTCGAGACCACATAGTACCTATTGTGGCAAAACGTACCACAGCATATCGTATGTTTCGAGCTCTTGAAAATATATTTATAATCAATAATACAAGTAGAAAACTTGCTCTTAAAAGGCAGATGAATAGTGTAAGCATGAATAAAGGAGAAACTATAAATGCTTTCTTTATGAGAATCAAAGACTTGAGAGATCAATTATCTGCACTAGGTTATGAGATTGGAAATCAAGAACTATCCTTAATAATAGCATTTGGAGGACTTCCAAACTCTTGGGAATCCTTTGTACAAGGTATAAGTGCTAGGTCTAAAAACCCTAAACTGGATTGTTTAAGATCATATTGTCTTCAAGAAGAATCGAGATTAATGATTAAGGGAAAACTCAAAACCCTAGATGAAGATGTTCATGTTCTTAATACAAATTCTCATAAGAAGGGAAGAAGAAAAACAACAAAAGGAAAAGAAATTTTTATGGAAAAGGGCAATCCAAACAGAAGAAAGACTTGTCCAAAATCCAATACTTCAAATGTGATCTATATCGACATTATGCAATAAATTGTCTTGATAGATCGAAAGCTCAAGCATCTTTTGCAAAATCTGAGAAGTAAAATAAGGCAATGAATATGAAAAATATTCCAGCCAGATATCAACAAAAAGGAATATATGGATAGTTGACAGTGGGTCTTCTAGACACATCACTAGATATTAGGATAACCTAGAAAGCATGGAAATAGAAATAGATGAAGAAGTTACAATTGGTGATGATTCTGCACACTTTGTAAAAGGAATTGAGGCCTACACCATAAAATTGAAATTTAGAAATTCTATTCAACTTTCTGGAGTTCTTTATGTACTAGGTATTAAGAGGAATCTAATATCTATATCTGCACTTGAAGATGATAGTTTTAGAATCGCATTCATGGGAGGGAAAGTATTAGCATGGCCTAAAAATTCAACCATTAAAAGGGCTCTAACAATAGGAGTAAGACAAGGACTTTTATATGAGCTATGTGCTAAGACAAACCTTGCACTTATACATGAGACCTCAGATTCAAATGAAATATGGCATAGAAGACTAGGTCATCTCAAATTCCGTGCTCTAACATCAATAGAGAAAGTAGTAATCGGAATACCCAAGTTAAACCATATTCATAATGAATCATGTAAATGTTGTGCCTTAGGAAAAAATACTAAAAAGCCATTTCCTCATAGTTTGAGCAAAACTAAAGAAGTGTTGGAACTAGTACATTCTGATCTATGTAGGCCCATGTCTATACCTTCTATAGGAGGATTCTTGTACTATTTGATATTTGTTGATGATTTTTCAAGGAAGACATGGATATACTTCCTTAAATGCAAAGAATTTGAAGAGATTCTCTCTAAGTTTAAAGAATTCAAAACTATCACTAAGAATTCCGGTAAGAACATTAAAATTCTGAGAATAGATAATGGGAATGAGTATACTTCTGAAATATTTAAAGAGTTATGCAAACTGATTGGGATTAAGAGGGATTTCATAGTCCCTCACAATCCTCAACAAAATGGGGTTTTTGAAAGGAAGAACAGAACCATTGTAGAAGCTGCTCGGGCTATGATTTTTAATCAAAATTTGAGCATGTCCTTCTAGGCTGAAGCATCCAACACTGTAGTCTATATTCAGAATAGATGTCCTCACTCACATTTGGACAATAAGACTCCTGAAGAAGTAGTTTCTATAAAGAAACCTGACATCAGTCACCTAAGGATATTTGGATGTCCTGTATATCTTCATGTACCTAAGGAGAAGAGAACTAAGTTTGAACCTTTTGGAAGAAAGGGTATTCTCATTGGTTTTAGTGAAACAGTAAAAGGATATAGAGTCTACATACCTTGACAGAAACAAATAGAACTAAGCCGAGATGTCGATCTTTGAAAAAGACATTGCTTTCAAAAGAGCCAAAGCATCCGATGAACTAGATACATTTGATGTATCTCTAGAAGAGATTCCTACTCCTGAGATTCAGAGGGAGTTCCCTGAAGAGACTTCAATTGAAATTGAAATCTTTCCAGAGACTCAGGAAGAGAGTCTTGATCACTCTAAAAGGTCACTTTGGGCAAGAAAAGTAACACATGAAGGAGATGGATTTGCAGCCCCTTCCGAAACCTTCCGAGAAAGCAAGAGACCTAGAAAATTAACATATAATTCTTTCGTGTGTAATAGCTTGAATCCTGAACTTTCTAGTACTTCTGAAGCACCTAAACATCAAGCCTGGAAAGACGCCATGGTCAAAGAATACCAGTCTATACTAAAAAATGATGTTTGGGACATAGTTTCGAGACCTAAGGAAAAATTTGTTGTATAGATTCAAAATGACTCTTCAAAGTAAAGTATGCTACAAATGGCAGCATTGCAAAACATAAATCTCGTTTTGTGGCTAGAGGTTTTTTTCAAAAGGAAGGAATTGACTTTGAAGAAACCTTTGCACCAGTTGCTAGCTACACTTCTAGTAGAGCTGTAATAGCCATTGTAGTAGCCAAATGTTGGAAAAATCATCAAATGAATGTAAAAATTGTTTTTCTTAATGGGCAAATAGAGGAAGAAGTATATCTAGAACAACTAGAAGGATTTGTAACTCATGATGCTGCATCTCATGTTTGTAAATTGAAGAAGGCTTTATATGGACTTAAACAGGCTCCTCGGGCCTAGTACAAAAGGATTGACAAATACCTTTTAAGTCTTGGATTCACCAAGAACGTGGCTGATCCAAATCTCTACTTCAAGGTAACTAAAGGTGATATGCTCATTTCAAAGAAGTATACTATTGATATTTTGAAAAGATTTGGAATGTGGGACTGTCGACTCATGTCTACACCTATGGAAACCAACTTTCACAAGCTAAAGGAACCAAGTGCTGAATCTAGAATAGTTGATCCCACCTTATACAGATGGATAGTTGAGTCCTTGATGTATTTTGTAAATACTCGACCCAATATCTGCTATGTAGTGAATGCATTAAGTCAGTTCATGTGTGAATTGCGTGAGATTCATCTTGTTGCTTTGAAGCATATATTGAGGTATCTTCAAGGTACTATTGGGTATGTACTTAAATATGAGAATACCAGTTTGGAGTTACATGGATATACTAATTTTGATTGGGCCGGAAGTGTAAAAGATCGGAAAAGCACATTAGGATGTTGCTTTAGTTTAGGATCAGCCATGACTTCTTGGATTTGCATAAAGCAAGCTTTTGTTGCTCAAAGTTCTACTGAGGTAGAGTATATTGTAGCAGCGATGGGCGCTAGAGAAGCAGTGTGGCTTTGGAAGTTGCTTTCTAACTTGTTTGGTGAACCTATGGAACCTACCACTATTCACTATGATAACCAAAGTTCTATCAAGTTATTTGTGTATCTAGTATTTCATGATAGATCCAAGCATATAGAAATTTCTTACCGCTATGTAAGAGACATGGTGGAAAGAAGTGCTATTCAATTAGAATATATTAATACAAGTGATCAAATAGCTGACATTCTCACCAAGGCTCTTCCTAAAGCGAAAGTTGATCATTTTAGAAAGAAACTTGGCTTGATTGAAATGTAAGTTTATGAGATTGAGTCTTAATTTTGTAAATTTGTATTATTTAAATAGAGATGTTTAAAGTGTAAACTCTTTTGTCATGTGTGTGACTCTATGACTCATGGGCCTACCCTATGTTCATTATTTAAGGTGATAATCTTTTATAATGAAATATTGATTCTGATAAGATAAGGTGACGACTTTATTATTATTAGATTACTATCATGATGAATATCATGTGACTTGATATCTGTTGAAGATCAATATGTTCAAATTCATGGTGAATATTATGTGACTTAATATCTATGGATATACCATGATCTTTTATGGTGGATATCATGTGACTTGATATTTGTATACACACCATAACTAGAAAGAATATCACGAGACTTGATTTTCTTATATATATCTTGAGGATATTACTTCTTATAATGAGAAGAATTCATATGCACTTTGTCCTCCCTAGCTAAGAGGGAGTGTTGAAACAAATAGCTTCGGTTCAGACAATTGCGCTGATCATATGAGAATATACTCATGTATATATACATGTCGATATGTTGAATACCGATATGTATATATACATGAATATAATCTGCATGTACTTATGGTGATTGCAGCATTCATAACCGACGATGCATGGCATGATTGAATAATGTCTGAGAAACGATCTCAGTAATAATTGTATTTATGCTGATTGTTAAATGATTGCAATGGACTTAGTTAAAGTCTTGAAGTCATTAGTTTTGTTGGTTTAATCACATCGGGTGTGACCATTCCACGAATCGGGTGCATCGGTGAATGGTCATGTCTCCATTTGGAGACATGCTCATTCACCCATGTACCCGTCCAGACTTGTATACATATTGTATGCTGCCCAATATTGCAAACATAAAAATTGATTAATGTATGCAGATCGAAGGTAGTACAGACATCGAACTTGAAGGAGTATTTATATCATTTTTACATTGAGATTATACTTTGCAGCACTTTGGATTCTTCATTGGCATTGATTGTACCTGCAAGAGAAATACATATTTCAGCACTGTTAAAAGAAATCTGTAAGTAAACTTTACAATATGTTCTCTAGATTGTTTGTGGGCATTTCATTTATGTCAATTGTAGAATATTGCCCTCAACACTTACATAGTTTCAAAACGCAAGGTTCAAGATACTTGAATTTTGGTGGTTTACAACCACCGAGTAGATGGAGGCATCTGCGGTGCAAGGAATAGATTTGTCATATTTTGAATTCCATTGGAGTTAATTATTTTTATGAGAAGTGATTGCTGACTTTTGTGGTTCAAAGAGAATTTTGGGGGATAGATGCTGGATTCTTTTTTATTTGTTTGATATTAATGCTTATTTTCTAAAACTTATTTCAAGTTTGGAATCCTCGCAAAATCTTCAGTTTTGCTGCCCCGTTTTCAAATTTTGTGATTTAAGGAAAATCCAACATAGGAAGTATGGTGAAGCAAGAATTGGAAAGCCTTCTTGAAGAGGAAAGTCCACTAGAATGGGTGATGAGTATTATTGTCTAATAAAATCATGGCAAAGGGAAACTATGATATGGTTTTCAGGATCTGTATTTTCCTCAGCAAGTCAAATTAGTGAACTATCTAAGGATCTGAAAAGTTTTAGCTTTAAAAAAATTAATGGGGTGCAATCATAATGAGCTAAAAACTAGTTAACAGGAATAGAAAAGTACTTTGAGTTAAAGGACTACCTGGAATTAGTTTAGCCTAATGGGGATCTTGTCAAATGAAAGGGGAGTTGCAAATATGTGAACTTATGTAAATTAATAGAATGGGTATTTCATAGGAGTAATATGAGCAATATTTTTGAGAAAGGTGGTTTCCACAAGCATTTTGTGATGAGAAGATGGCAAAATTCTATAAATTTCTAAAATCATAATAATGTTAGCATAAGTTGCAAACCTTTTTAATATTTGCTAAGTGTCAAAAAGGGGAAAGGATCAAAATTATTTTGAACCAAATGTGGAAACGTGATGAATGGTGCAATGAAAAAATCTTGAAACAAAAAAAGAAATCACAAGAATATGTAGTACAAAGCAAAATTTTAAATACAACAGGAATTGGTCTTTCAAGAAAACAAAGATCTAAGGGAAAGATTTTTCTTTTAAAAATCGACAAAGAAGCACTCCAATTCAATTTCTTGAATGAAACAAAAGTGAACACTCAGGGTTGTATGATGTAATCATTGGAAATCTTATAAATGTGGACATCAATCAACAATGCACGTCCTGGAAAAAAGGGAAAAAATCTGAAATGATTACAGTTAAATCAAATGAGAGAGAAAATTGTATACCTAACTTTTCACAACTTTTTTTTCCTTCTATAATTCAAGGATGCTTTTTCATAAATATTGCCAAGACTATCTTCTAAAACGATGTTTAAATTTTATCAAGATCTGAGCCTCTTTGTAAGACTCCTTATAAAATAAATGCAACTAGAAGAGCTCTTAGGAAAGAGATTAATAAACCGAGAGTTTTACCTTAGGAAGCCTAAATTATTATTGTCAAAAGGGATGAAACCACAAGGTTATGCAAATATAACTAATTATCGAATGAAAATGTTGTGAGTAATCCATTGTCTTAGATCAAAGACTTGTTTGTTCATTTGAAAGAAGCAACAATATTTTAAATAAAAAAAGAGGATCTTTTCTTTTGTAAGTATACCACCAAGTAAATGAAAGATGAAGATAACAAGTGCACCCCCCCCCACCACACACACAAAAAAAAGAAAAAAAAAGAAAAAAAGAAAAAAAAGATACAAACTAGATTTGGAAATATGAACTTGTATCTTTTGGTGTAACGAACACCTCTATTGCTTTTTATGTACTTAATGAATGGTGCTTTATATGACTATCTAGATAAACTTGTATTATTTTTTCCAGATGTTATCTTAATCTACTCTGAAATTGAAGAAGATTTAGTGCCACCTCGAGTCTTGGAAAAGCTAAGAGAACATAGGTTGTGGGGAAAGCTATCAAATGTGCATTCTCTTAAATAAAAATTTATTGCTTAGGGCATATTTATGTCACCAGAAGGAATTGCATTATATAGTGAGAAGATCAAGGCTATAATGGAATGATATTTTTTCTTATTAATGTATCTTAAGTAACAAGTTAAATGGATCTAGTCAAGTATTATAGAAGTAAAAGAAGAACGCAAATTCACATGGAAGTTGACTACAAACCTATTTTGAATCTCCCTGATCCTAATGGAAACATTTTTGTTGTCACTGATGCTTTTATGCAACGTTTTAGATGCGTTCTTCTACAAGATGAAGGTGGAATTGCTAATAGCCCTAGGAAAATAAAAACATTTGAATTGAATAATGCACCTCACTGTTTCAAATTGTCATTATGGTGTATGCACTTCAGAAAAGGAAACACTGAAACTGATCATCAAAGTTTGAAATATATTTTGCTCAACCAAATTTGAATACAAGATGGTGAAGATGGCTGGAATTCTGACTATAATTTTGATATTGAGTACATTAAGGGTAAAAAAAATAGGTAGAAGTGCTCTAGTAGACATTTGAAGGCTATAGAAACTAGTAAAATCACTTTAAAAAATAAGTAATAGGAGAACAAAAACAATATCCAATTTTATAAGTTGATCCAAGAGATCCAAGATGGAAACGATATACTTCCAGTTTCTTTCATACCACAATAAGATGTATGTTGTAGAACTGAGAATTTTTAATTTTAGTTGCAGCTCACAATCATCCCAATTTAAGCCGTCTAAATTTAATAAGAAATATTCAGACCTTAGGTAACTCATTTCATACTAGAAAATTGAATCTATAATGTATACAACGTGTCTCTCATAAAGAGTTACATACTAGATGAAGTATACACTAGATGATAAACATATCTTGAATTGGCATTTCTTGTAGGCCCAAGAATTACGAATAATAACAGTAGAGTCATGCAGAATTTTGCAGAGGTGCAATATCACTCTTGTGACACGATAGTAGATCAGTGTAAAGTTCAGCAGAATCAATATGATCCAGCAAATGTCACATGGGAATACCTGTTTGAAATGCTAACATTTATAATCCTATTTTTTTAAAACTATGAAATTTTACATTTTTAACTTACTTCATTTGAATATACTATATAGTTTTGATACCACTGGGATGATCATAATTGAAGACCAACCGGTCCACCTCTTCTAATATTTTGGAAAAAAATATTCTGGATATAAATTTAATTTATAGTTCTCTTTTGCTCATTAGTTGCAACAAATTTTGCTCTGTTACATATTTATATATATTAAAAAATGGTTACTGCCAGTATAACCAAAACCAGGCATATTGTTTTGTAGAGTTACATTCCCATCCCAAAAAGGCTGTGGCTTACTACCATAATTGCACTGACCCCATTATCTTGGCAAGTCCATACTATGGCTGCCACTACTAACTTGTTACATGTTGTAGTAATCAGACTGCCTATCAAAGGTGAATTTATACCTTCAATCAATCTGTGTAATAACCCCAACAAGTTATAACTTCTTCAAACATCAAAAATCTTTATACTTCAGTTGTTTGACATTTCGTCAAACACTTTGCAAGCAAGCTCTGATACCATTGTAATAACCCTCCTCAAATTTGCCCTCAAAAAAATGCTGATGAAAGCTCAAAGAATTTCATCAAACAATTCACATGCAAGGGACGTATGACTGATATAGTATTTCAGCTGGCTTTAAATGACTCTTTTCCAATTTGCATCAATGAAAAACTTGTGCTAGAAGACTCCAAATGGACTACACAATGGCCTAACATGAGTGTGCTACTAATTTTGACAATATTTAGTGCATATATATGATCTAAGCATGAGAAATGTACACCTATAGCCAACTGACATTTTTGCAAACAGTTGGTGTACAAACTAACTAGCTAATAAATAATGATATTAAATTGCTTAAATGACACCAGCAACTATTATCTTCTTAATTTGCAATGAAATTTCTAATACAATGCTCATGAAATATGGCCAAGACTTTTGGCATTTACATGGATTACAAAATGATAATGCTGGTATAATGCACACTTACAACTGAAACTTATAACACCCTAAAAAACAATACTAATAAAAGAACCTGGTTGTAGATGGCTGTAATAATCTTCTTCAATGCTGCCCCTTCTGATTTTGCTTTTTTCGAACTACTTTTTCGGGTTGCTTTTTTCGGTTCCGCTTTTTTGGACTGCTTTTTCGATTCTACTTTTTCGGACTGCTTTTTCCTATCAGCTTTTTCAGACTGCTACCCTTTTGAATCTCAAGACCATATCTTTCAATGGCGTCAAAATTTCTAGCTTGAAGGGATTTCGTCCTTCAAACTATTGAGACAATCTCCAGAAAATTTTCCAATTTCTTTGATATTTCTAAGCATGCATAAAAGAAGCTCTTCCATTTCTTTTATAGTGTTCTCACAAGAGCTCCATCCTTCGTTTTCTCAATGTGGGATAAAACATAACTCCTTTTATGTAACTTATGTCTCCAATGTGTTATAAAATAAAGGACACTCTTTCAATTTAAATATTTCTCACAAACTATTGTCTATGCATTAATAAAGTTAAATATTTAAATTTAACTTTATAAAATAGCTTTATCAATGCATAACAGATCTTATCAGTGATAAACAAGTGTTCTTGTCGATTTTAAACAATTACCATCGACATATCGTTGCCACTGGATGTCTGCCCATGCCCAAGATGACTTACTATAAATAGTAAGTATGCCCAAAGTTGCCTCAAAACCCCTCAGAAAGACCTGCAACTGAAACTATCTAGGCCAAATGGCCTCTAAGTCCCTTTAATGTCCTGGTTAGCCTACGGGATCGTGGGGAAATAGGCTAACAACAACATCATGCTATGAATGCTAAAAAAGGGGACATTACAGTCCGCCCTTCCCAAAATTGCTTGTCCCCAAGCAATGGTCGAACAACAACCCAATCAATCCACCTGGATCCCAAATGTAGTCATGAACTATACTGCTGTCAATCAACATAGGCTCCTGCAACAACCTTTGAAAATTAACCAAGAGGAATCCATAATCAAATTGGCGGATACAACTCACCCAAACTCCAAAGTTAGGAACCCATGAGAAACAAGCTCTCGAAATATCAGAACCCAAGTAGAGTAGATAACCCAAACTGCCAACATAGTAAATACCATCAACACATCCCACTAGCCTATGTGGAATGTACAATACAATTCTGCAACAACGATGAATACACCTGCATGAAACTGCACCAAATACAGAGAATCCACACACTGTACACCTACTGCAATTATCACAACTCTGCAGATCACCAGTCATTGTCTCATAACCATAACACCCATGCACTGCTGATGGTGAATAGTTATTACATGGTAGATAGCAAAAACGAGAGCCCAGACCAAACCTGTCTGCCATCAACTCCTCAACACATGGATCAAAAGCAAACCGATGAACATATCCTACAGTATAATGCCGGTAAAAAGAACCAATCCCAATCAAAGACTCATCTTGCAGACGTGATACAACCAACTGTGACTGATCATCAACTAAGTCAGAGGATGATATAGCCAAGAGTGCAGAATCAATAATAACAACCGTTGAAGCATCACTCCCAAACTCCTACTCTAAGTCATGTATTATCAAGCTGTCAATCGCAGAACCTATCGCCATGTCATGCCCATCACAACTCTCATCCTGTGGTGTCAAACCATCCCATAACTGATGACAAGCACTAGGAGTCGAAGTATATCTCTGTATCATTATCTCATCAACATGGTCATCAAAGGTAAATTCATGAGCATACCTCACAGTGTAATGCCGATAGAATGCGCCAATCTTAGTCAGTGGCTCAAACTACAACCCAGATGAAACTAACTGCAATCGATCACTAACCAAGCTGGAACTGACTACTACCTCTGAAGACATCGCCAAGGGAGTAGTATCACTAGCAAGAACAATGCCAACTGCCAGCTCACTAACATCACACGTGATCTTTGATACAACATCTCTAGTCTCCGTGCCATCAGTATTAGAGGCCACCACCATGTCAAGCATACCGCAACAATCTGCTGCAACACCCAACTCAACTGAACCTGACTCTAGTGAGAACGAACCCGATATGCCAATGTTAGTATCAAGGATGGATGCATCCCCATCTCCATTGTCTCTAACAATCTCGACCATGGACATCCTCGGATCACCAGACACCACAACTTGTGACTGTACAGAATCTGGTAAAGACTGTAGTCGTTCTAACTCCATGGTCACCTTAGCCAAATGAAACTGTGACTCCTCGAAAGCCAACTGTGTACTCTCAAGAATCTCATAAGTCACCTCGAGCTGCTGAGTAAGCTCACCCATAGTTGGCATAATCGCCGAATAATCGGCGAGTTTCTACTAATCGCCGAGTTTTTGGGACTGGCGAGTTTTTCCCAAATTTAATTGCAAGAAAAAATTGCCGAGTTTTTGTGAAAAATCGCCGACTAATCGCCGAGTTTTTGCAAAAAATCGGTGAGTTTTTCAGAAAAACTCTGTTTTTTTTTTTTTTAAAATTTAATTTATTTATTTTTTTAAATTTTTTTTGTTAAAAACAAAAGGCAAAAAGCCTATATATATTATGTAAGATAGAGAGTTACAATATGCTAGTAGAGCTAGGAAGAGGAAAATGTGATTGTAATGATGTTTTTACTTCTAATTTGACACAAATTATTTACTATTATGTTTCCCGCCATCAGCATTCAGCATCAGAATGTGATTTTGTACCCACTATGCATTTATATATATCTAAACTCCTGCTTCTTTCTTTTGTGTTCTCTATAATGAACTCATTAGATGCATCTTCTCATTGAAATTTGCAAAAAAATGTATTTTGAATTAAATTTTAGCGGTTTTTTTAGGTTCCCGAGTTTTCCCGAGTTTTTTTTTTAAATGGCTGAGTTTTTCCCGATTAAACTTTTGGGGGGCTCGGCGAGTTTTTGGATTTGGCGAGTTTTCCAACTATGAGCTGCTCACCCACCTCATCTTCCTTGGCTAATAATGCTTCGTATGCTGTACTCTCCCACTCCATAAGATAATCTCTATCGGCTACCAACTGCATATAATTCTGTCTCAGAATCCGAATAGCCTCCCATAAAGAGTGGATCTCCATCAAGGAAAGATAACTTCCTCCCTGTTCATCACTAGTAGGAGAACCCCATCCATAAACTACTAACAACTGACGAGCAGCATCAAAATGCTCGCAAGCGATAGAAATGTCTTGCTCGCCAACTCTTAGCTGACTAGACACATGATTGTGTCGACTGGTCAAACTCCTATACTCTATCCCTGGTACACTGTCCAAAGGAGTAACCTCGGAATAGCTATCATCTGTAATACTCAGATCTTGGGACTCTTCTGTAAACTCTGTTATATCTGAGAGATCATCAACCCATTCCAACAAGAATGGTTGACTGGATATATGAACAATGCCCAACACAGGTGTGTAAAAACTAATTCCAGCATCAAACAAGCTGTTGGCATGGATGAGAACTACACCTGGCAAACTACTAATCAAGTCCATGATGGTGCAACAGATACTACTACCAAGGAATGATAGATATCTCTGGTCAAAACAATCCCAAGTACTAAGATAAGGATCCCAACATCTAATCCATGAACGGAAACCAGTTGGCAATTCAAGTAAACTTCTCACCTGAGTAATGTGAACAATACCAACTGACTTCACGCACCTGTCTACAATCTCTGAATCCGGAGTGTGAATGTTAGACATACTCATATCATCATCATGTGACCCGACTGTAAAAGAAAACTGAGTCCCTGCTATATGCGCTAACTCTCGAACTGAACTCACCTCAAGACAACGCTCGTCCACATGTCTCTCAGAATCCTGGAGAGCTAACTTCTTTGCCTCCATCCCTTCCTTGATCTGCTGTAAGTCATCACAAGAAGAACCTGTTGTGACTCCTTTCTGTCTCTCTTGTAGTTGAATCATACAAATGTGATTCTCAATCAATCCATGTATCCTATCATGATGAGATAAAGCCGTGACAATATTCTTGTCCCTTGTCTTCAGCTGGCTTGCCAAACCAAGTAAAGAGCTACTAGCCTCTATCTCATGTGAAGAAGCATCCAACTGTGCCTGATACTCACTTTTTGCAAAGTCCTGAATGCTCACTTTCTGATCAACTGTACTATCCTCAAACATGACAGTATCCTCAACTACTGTAACTTCATCCAGCCTAACTGTACTAGAATCACTATCTGTGTCAATCACACAATCCGGTGTGCCTGTGATATCACCTTCTGATGCAACTGGCTCAACCTGCACAACATCTGTAACCCCTTCTGCCTGTGAAGATGATGCAGATAAACCATTACCTAAAGATGTGCTAATGTCTCCCTGTATCGAATCAGCATGTCTGTTAAACTCCTCATACAAGTTTCTGCCTGTCGTAGGGAAGGTACGATCCTTAGGCCTATCAAAACGTTCAATCAGTCTCTCCTTAAACTCTACATATGAGATAATGTGTGCATGACCCATAGTGACCATACCATGATGCCACCACTCGTGTGCTAACCCATCTAGGTGAATTGCTGCATACTTAATAGCTTCTTCCTCAAGCATAGGGTTCATTTGAAAGTATGTGTCAAGCCTTTGAACCCAAGCTCTTGCTGTAGACTTCCCCGAGCCATCATAATATGGTAACTGAAGTTTCCCTACTTTCTTCTGTAGCTCATAGCTCTGGTTTCTGTCATGTCCACGTGGCATATGTTTCATCCGCACATCCATATACTCCCTAAAGGTAATTGCAGCAATAAAATTTGGACCTCCGGCTTCCCAATCTCTCCTCAACTGGTCCTGTATATCAGTGATTTGGGGCTCTGGTACGGGCTGCTTTGGAGCTCTAGGAGGAAATGTGGGAATAATGGGCCTTGAACTCACTGTCCTAGTTTGCTGGGGTGCATGACCGAAATTGTTCTCAACTTATTCGCTTCCATTATGTGTCCCATCCTGATTATTACCACTCTGGTTATTACCATTCTGATTATTTCCTCCGACCACATTAGCATTCAACCCCATTTGACGAGCCATCATCTGCATCATAAGCTCCAATCTCTGACTCTGTTCCTCTGCTCTCTGCTCTGCTGATCGTTGTCCCTGAGCTAAGGTGTCTAATAACTGTAAAAATCTTTCCTTTCCCTGATCTGGACTGGCATTCATTTTGTCAAACATTTTTCTCTTTATCTGGCTAATCCAAATTCCCAATAAGACCTCCACAGGATGGCAGGAAACCGCTCTGATACCACTGTAATAACCCCAACAGGTTATAACTTCTTCAAACACAAAAAATCTTTATACTTCAGTTGTTTGACATTTCGTCAAACACTTTGCAAGCAAGCTCTGATACCATTGTAATAACCCTACTCAAATCTGCCCTCAAAAAAATGCTGATGAAAGCTCAAAGAATTTCATCAAACAATTCACATGCAAGGGACGTATGACTGATATAGTATTTCAGCTGGCTTTAAATGATTCTTTTCCAATTTGCATCAATGAAAAACTTGTGCTAGAAGACTCCAAATGGACTACACAATGGCCTAACATGAGTGTGCTGCTAATTTTGACAATATTTAGTGCATATATATGATCTAAGCATGAGAAATGTACACCTACAGCCAACTGACATTTTTGCAAACAGTTGGTGTACAAACTAACTAGCTAATAAATAATGATATTAAATTGCTTAAATGACACCAGCAACTATTATCTTCTTAATTTGCAATGAAATTTCTAATACAATGCTCATGAAATATGGTCAAGACTTTTGGCATTTACATGGATTACAAAATGATAATGCTGGTATAATGCACACTTACAACTGAAACTTATAACACCCTAAAAAACAATACTAATAAAAGAACCTGGTTGTAGATGGCTGTAATAATCTTCTTCAATGCTGCCCTTTCTAATTTTGCTTTTTTCGAACTGCTTTTTCGGACTGCTTTTTCGGCCTGCTTTTTTCGGTTCCGCTTTTTCGGACTGCTTTTTCATATCAGTTTTTTCAGACTGCTACCCTTTTGAATCTCAAGACCATATCTTTCAATGGCATCAAGATTTCTAGCTTGAAGGGATTTCGTCCTTCAAACTATTGAGACATAATCTCCAGAAAATTTTCCAATTTCTTTGATATTTTCAAGCATGCATAAAAGAAGCTCTTCCATTTCTTTTATAGTGTTCTCACAAGAGCTCCATCCTTCGTTTTCTCAATGTGGGATAAAACATAACTCCTTTTATGTAACTTATGTCTCCAATGTGTTATAAAATAAAGGGGACTCTTTTAATTTAAATATTTCCCACAAACTATTGTCTATGCATTAATAAAGTCAAACATTTAAATTTAACTTTATAAAATAGCTTTATCAATGCATAACAAATCTTATTAGTGATAAACAAGTGTTCTTGTTGATTTTAAACAATTACCATTGACATATCGTTGCCACTGGATGTTTGCCCATGCCCAAGATGACTTACTATAAATAGTAAGTATGCCCAAAGTTGCCTCAAAACCCCTCAGAAAGACCTGCAACTGAAACTATCTAGGCCAAATGGCCTTTAAGTCCCTTTAATGTCCTGGTTAGCCTACGGAATCGTGGGGAAATAGGCTAACGACAACATCATGCTATGAATGCTAAAAAAGGGGACATTACAATCTGATAGACACCTAAACCATTATCTTCTTCATAGTATCACGACCCATTTCAGCTTTGGATCTGTGTAGCATCAGGATGATTGCAAAATTTGTTGAGGAGAGGAAGCCATTCAACCCCGGAAGCATCTTCTAATACCTTAGGAATATATCTAGGCCAGGGAATGGCAATCCTCAAAACAATTGTGCAATGAGTCATTATGCCCGTTATCTGTTTATCTTGAAAATTGTTTCAAAATTCAAAACAAATATTTAAAACAAAATTAATAATAAAATAGTAAAAAATAAATAAATGGGAAAGAAGAAAATAAATTAACAGTTGAATTTGGAAGTTGAAGATCAAGAATGAGGAATGTTTGGATAAATAATTTTTGGATATGTGATTCTGCTCTTACGAGGAAGTTAAGTAATAAATGATTTAATAATTTGGTTAAAGAGAGATGATTTTTTATATATTAATAATATTAGAATCAATTAAAAAATATTATTTGGAAATAGCTCTACCATGAGAACAAGGTTTACTTACATGCATGAGATTTTTTAGGATAATTGGTTTTTAATTAAAATGGTAAATGTCTTTTGTAAAATGATTAATGCATGGCTTGCGTGGAAGGAGAATTCTATGAATATTATATGCGACTAAGTGACTTTGCAGTAGAATAGCAGTCTAGTCAGTAACCATTGGATTCACAAAAGAACGGTTACAGAATGTTCTGAAATTTACATTTCATAGACTAGTTGAAATTATCACCAAGCATTTCTTTAGCCATCTTCTAAATATGTTATGTAGCCCACTGTTGAAAACCTCACTGAGTACTTCTGCAACCTTGAAAGTTTGTTCTTACTTTTTCCAGGGAAACTACTTTTTTTTTCTGTTTTTTTCTTCAGGATCCATTTTATATGGTATATAAATAACATAAATGTATCTTCAGGCTAAAGCAGATGGATTTGTAGCTGGAGGTGCAAGCTTGCATAGTTGCATGACTCCACATGGACCAGATACTAGTACATTTGAGGTATGGTCTTCTTTAGTTTCTTTAAAATAATACACCGTATATTTTTCCTGGCAGATAATGATATCCACCTTTTTTGGGTGATTTCAGGCAACAATAGCAGGAGGAAATGATGCAAAGCCAACCAAAATAAAAGATACCATGGCCTTCATGTTTGAATCTTCTCTGATACCTAGAGTCACTCCATGGGCTCTGAACTCTCCACATAGAGATCATGATTATTACAAGTGTTGGATTGGGCTGAAGTCTCATTTCAATCATGAAGATGCCAATGAGAATGTGCAGCCTGAAAATGGACGATAGACAGTTTGACTGTTACGGAATGGGTACATCAGCAAGGGTGGATGTAAATATAGTGTAGTAGAGATCAGTTGGCTCATTCCCATCTCTATTTGGGATATAATTTGATGATTGTCCGTATATTATTTGTAGCATAGATTGGTACGGTGTTGTTTACCAGTGCGGATTAGCAGCATATTTTCTGAAATATGTCCTTCATTGTTCTCTTAGGATCAGAGAATGCTGCTTGATAGCAGCCTGCTGTCTCAAATAAGGCTTCAGCATTCTAGTAGGAGCAAAGAATGCTGCTTAATTCAAAGACCTACAGTACTTGTATATTAATATGACATACCATGTTTGGCTATCTTCTTGATAGATATCAATGAAAAATTCCGCATATATATTTTCAATCAATAGTGTCCGATGATTATTTTAGCTCTGTTAGGTTTTTGTATGTGAACAATATTTAGTTTTGTCACTTTGTTTAGGGTAAAGGTGCTAATAGTGACTCAAGGTCTAATAACCGCCTACTTATTGTCATAATGACCCTCTAATAACTATTAAATAATTTTATATATACCAATAGTGGGTCCTTTTGTTAGAATGGTCAATTTATAGAACATAGAAGGCGGTTAAGCCATGTCACAAATCCCCAAAGGGAGTATTGGCATTTAGTCCAACAATCCCCCCTTAGTGTCACCCTAGGAGATTCAAACATGTGACCAAGCTTTGATACTACTTGTTAGAATGGCTAGGGCTGTCATTGCTCCAAAAGATTGACCTGTCAATGCCCGATATAACCACTGTTCTTATAGGATATAGGGGGTGGTTAAGCCATGTCACGAAGGGGAAGTTAGTGGTTAGTGCAACACTTTAAGTACCTACCCATAGTTGATATTTTTTTTGCTTTTTTGATTAATGATTGGTCCATTCATGTACCATTGTTGAAGATTTGTGAACTACTCAGACATTTGTGCACCACTACTGGGATATTTGTTTACATGTACTAGTGATTTTCAATAAATGGTTAATGGTGCAATAGGGGGTCATGTATCGGTTGACACTTTGAAATGACCACTTTTTGATCCTTTCACATATAATCTCTTAAAATGTGCATTATTAACCCCTAAGTTGAAATCTTTGCATTAGGCAATTAAGTTGTATATGGAAACAACCAAGAAATATCGTTGAAATTTGATATATTCTTCTGTCTTGATTGTGTGAATTTGGCTATAGACACTAGCGGTGCCTTCCCTATGTTATACCACTCCTCTTTTCCATATTTTCTAGCCAATCCTAGCATTCAAACCTTCCCTTGTTTGGGTGGATTTTCTCATGTGTGGTGCTTATCCAAACTAATTTAACTTTTTGGTTCTTAGGCAATGGGAATCGCACAAGAGCGAACATGGGATATTGTTCCAAAGGTCTACCACAAGCTAATGAATCTAAAATTCCCTTTTAGTGTGTAGAGGTGCTTTGAGCTTTTGATATTATAAATTCTATCAATTTTTTGAAAATAATAGTTTATTTGCTTACTATGTTGTCCACAATGTTTGTGCATGATCCATTTCCACCTATCTAGGATACTAGATTAATGACACAAGGCCTAGTGATGCCTATAACATGGCCAATGATTTTTTTCTCCTCCTTTATTGAGACCCAATATGTACAAATGTTGATGGCCAACTCATTTCGATGGTTCATTTGGAACCCTAGTGATCTTAAGCTTGTGGTTTGATAGTAGGCATGTCTTACAACATTAGTTGTATGTCTCATTATTAGGATTTTTTGAACTAGATTATTAAGAGTGGCTTATCTATCACAAGAAAAACAACTTTTACTTGACACAACTCCTTAAGTTGATTTGGTTGAGCTTGATTTTGTTAAAGACTTATTCCCCTCCTATGACACATCTTAATCCAAACACGACATCAAATAGCTTTCTAATCAATAAGAAATAAGAGGGTTGTGTCAATGTTAAAGATAGCAACCACAACATTTACAAGATTTAAAACCTTAAATAATGGTTAGTAATGTCTATTGTAGAATATGTTCAAACTACTCAAGCCTAAGGATTTTGTGTGCATTTTCAATTTTCAAAGACAAACCTAAGATATTATGCATATCTAAGCATCACTAATTTTAGAGAATAAAGGCATTTGACCTTCTTTGTCTATCAAACCTATGGGAATATATCATAATACAATGAATCCTTAATCTCTCTTGGTATTTTTTTTCAAATCAATAAACTTTAGCTAGTTTTCTATGCTTGTAGATTTGGATGAAGGTAGAGGAGTTCATTTTATGAACTTCTATAAATGATTTTTTGCCTTTGAATGTACGAAGTCTAATATAGTCAACACCTTAGAATCCTTTGATATTATTCTAAGTTATAGGGTTCAGGCCCTATCAGTCTGTTCCCGATCTATTTCCTTCTTGAGTTTGGATTTGTGCTAGGTCTGTGGCAAGTCTAGACAGGGTTCACGAAGTGGACTATGGGTCCTTGTGGGTGGTGCGAACCCTACCTGGACTTGGCATGGATCTATAGGGACCCGAGAGGACCCACAAGGAACTTGCGTTAACCCTCAAGGACCCTACGCGAACCCTCATGGACCTGTAAGGATCCACAACCCATGAGGCCAAAAAGTATGATGAAAACACTAAAAATCATATTTTTTTATTAATGTATTATGGTGTGTGGGTTTGTGTTTATGCATGAACCATAATTTAAGCCAAGATGAGCCTTGATTAAGCCTTTAATTAATTTGTGTATATATTATATCAAATTGTAGTTTACTAAGGATATTGCTATAAGATGCAATCAAACAAATTGTATAATAGTACCATTAGTAAATTGCTATGTAATATAATTTAAAATTATATGGTACAAATCATACACACACACACACACACACTCCAACTTCATGAAACTATCCAGTATTGCCATATAATAGTAGGGAGTCTCCTACCAATTATATAAAGAAGGGGCCCTTTCCCCTACCCTAACCTAATGTACCTTACCTTCTATACCTAACCTACCTAAATCAATTAAGGTTTCTATTAATGCCCCCTTACAAGCCCAGGGAGCCTATGCGCTCCTCGCCCCTTGCCCCCATAGGCCATGGGTAGGATCAATTGATTAAGAGAAGAAATTGGTTTAGTTTGAAGAAATTGGTTTTCTATCTACACGAGGAAAACATTTATGGATAGTATGCATAGGATCAATCAAAAAGAAGTTGGTTTTCTTTCTATATACAAGAGGACATTTATGGATGGTATTCACAAGAGCAATCAGTTAAGAGAAGAGATTTAGTTTTCAATCAAAAAGAAAATGGGATCTAGACAACATAATTTTTTATTTGACCTATCCAACCTCATCTGCCTTAAACATCACCTACACTTGCACCTACACAACTTCTTATTTATAACATATCCTAGCTTGCAACTCAAAACTCACCAGTCTCATACTCTTACCAATTACACACACACACACACACATAAAACATGTGACACTAAATATCAATGGCAATTGAATTAATCCAAATCCAACACAAAGATGATTTAAAATATCACACCAAATTGAAATATATATTGAATAACTGGGAACCACATTGGCAGCCACGCCTAGTCCTAAATATGGTTGCGCGCGCGTGCACACATACACAACTTGGACCCAAACTTGAATCCAAATCCATCCCCAAACCCAAATTGGCAACTTAGAAATTATTTGCTAACAAGGATTTGTAGCTCAAGCCCATAGTTTGCCATGTCACATGAAGAGGGTTTAGATTGATACTATTGTTCTTTTATCATTAGCAATTTGTGTTGCTTCTCACACCATAATGTGTGAACTATTTTTTTATCTTAGTTGTTGGTCATTAACACTTCTAAATATTTATGTGCCTAATAATGGTCTTATTATGTTTTGCCTACGATCTTATTCACTAAACCCTATGATTCCCATAAATAAGGGGCCCATTTGGTCGATGGAATTAAATAATGTTGGAGTTGTCAAATTTTGGTAATTGACAATTCTGGATATTTTAATATATGGCTAGAACCGTTTGGTTCACATGTTTTTCATAATGAGAAGATGCATTTTCCACATTTAGTGCGCTAGAATTGGAATACCACCTAATTTGGAATACCAACTATGATGATAGAGGAAGTCATAGAAACCAATAGAATTAGGAGAAACATAGACACAAATCCTTTTAATTCAATAGAGACTCAAATTCTACAGAGCCAGGAACCCACAACATATAGACCAAATTAAGCCTTTGTTTCCGTCTTGAATTACATGGGTACGTCTATCCGATTAATGTTGAGATTTTCCCTTCTTGTGATTCAACAGTTTAAAGTAAACTCAATTATAGCTAATCATTCCAAGGATGTCTCCTGAATGAACCATTTTCACACAAGCTCGATCTTAAACTGTTATCTCACTGGAAGTTATTTTTCCTTTCGTTGTCACCATTGATATGTTTTGGCGGAAAAAGGACCTTTTTTTGTTAAGTTGGGCTTCTTTACATGAATGTCAGATTTTGTTTGATGACTTGGCTCCTCCAAGCAACGTGTGAGAGTTGAGATTTGCTATTCAATTTCCTTTCGTAGTGTTTTTCCAATCTCTTCAGCCATCTCCGCCTTTATTTTGGAGTCTTCCTCTAACATGATCTCGCCTGTGTTTGAAACCTCTGACCCGCTCTTACAAAGTATTGCCTTTTTAAAGATTTCATTTAATTGTACAGCAGAAATGCAACTTACCCAAAGGAAAGTTCCTAGTACACCAGGCTTCGTCTCAAGGTTGCAAGATGATTGCAATCGTGTTAATTCTATCTGAAATCTAATTGGGCATGGTGTTTTCGTTTTGCTCGAGTTGTACTAAAATAGAGATGATGGGCAACTGAATGTACATTGCAGTGTGTGGCAAGGAAACTGGTGGATCGAGAATGGGGGCAGTAGCAGATGCTTCTGGAAATGCACGCAGGGGTAGGCATGTTGCTTCTGTTTCAACCACTCTACATTGTCTTCAAAATATTAATCGATGCAAAATTGAGAATCATATTAGTTTTTAAGGATTGCTAATTCTATTTCAGCGCATCTACCTAAACTAACTCTTTATAAAGCTTATGCATATGGACTTCAATTTAAGTGGAATTGGAATTCATTTTCCAATTCCACTTATTTAGGTGGAAGATTCAAATGCTAGTTTTGGGGGTAAATGGGAATTAGCAAATCTCTATTCTATTTTTGTTTTTGACTACAAACATTGAAAATCTCAACTCTAGAATTTGACAATCCCGATTCCACTCTAATTCTAACAAACAAATGGACAAATCAGTCTTCCCTTAAGCTAGGGTGGTGGTGAACAAGGCTATTCTTCAACACTATCAAGTTTTGTCACATTTAAATTTAGTAACACTCTAATTTATCTGACTCTACTAAACTCTTATCTTGTTGCATCATTCCCTTGACCACACAATACCTTGATTTGTTTTGTACATGGTTGAAATTTAAGAAAGTGGCTTTGTGAACATCTAAGCATGCATACTATCCAAATAGCTTCATACTTGATACAAACACTCCTCACACTTTTAATTTATGCCAAGTCACTTATAGGAATCAGTGTTGTCAAGGTTAGGGAGATTGACTGAAATTTGCCTAAACATGCAACCAAATTCAAAATCACGAAACTACAATGAACTATGCAATTTGGGGACTAAAATTCAGTTGCAAGTTATGTTTTACATTCCCCACAAACAAAGCCACTTTAGGAAACGACCAAGACATTGACTCTCATGCTATTATGTGTTCTACATGCTATCTCTTAGATGTAGATGCAAGATTTTGTTGGTGAAGGATTTTTTTTTAATGCTAGAGTACAAAGGAAAGCTACCATTGGCTTCTACAAGTATGCACAATCATGATTGTTGATTCATATATAATTTAAACCAACATTTTTTCCCTTCATTAGTTTCTGAGTACTTCAGTATTTCTTAAGTTTCATAATAAAATACATCCTTACATCATCAAGCTATCAATAGTCATGTGTGTCATCAAGCCATGATCCACATGCAACAAGTCCTTCACACCTCTATATTTTCTCAACAAAAGGATGCTACTAAAAAAGAAAGGGTAAAGTTGTGTGGACATTTATGTTGAACACTTCAAATCTATTAGTCTTCTACCAAATTAACATCAACCTCCCTTTAAAATAAGAGTTGTATGCTCTATGCACAAACTCTACTCTATCCATACTCTTGCATATCATTCTACAGAACTATTTTTATGTTGCATTGTTCCATTACACAGACAATGCAATGTCAAAATATTATCTACATGGTTGATAATTTCACACAATAAATTTTGCTGCAAACATTGCTAACAAATAGTTTTGTGTGAGAGAAGGAAAAATGTGCATTCACTCTTTATTCATCTTACACCCAATTCAATAGTTTCCATTTAATCTTTACCAAGCCAACCTTAACAATGCTTTTGCATTTTACATAGTCTACATATACATTGGCACCACTACACTCATTTTGAATCCATGTGTGAAATATGGCTACATCTTGTCCACGTGCTTATACCAACCAATTGACACTATTAATCTACAAGTTGGTGCAACTTCCGCCATATAGGAAGTCAACTATACATGCATGAACTTGTCAACATGTTGTGGAAGGTTTAGGTATACAACCAATTGTAAAAGAAAATCACTATACATTGTATAAACTAGTTTACCAACTAATGAGCCAACTCATATCATTTGACCTAGTGTGTTTGTAATCTAGAGCACCTCGTCCAAATTATTTACAATCGGAAAGACTATGATTCCTACCATTAGGCATGTATGATTTTTATGCAATTACATATCATCAGTCAATATTAGACAAGATTCCTCATAAATTTCTTATCTCTACTTTGTTTTAGCCATTCACTATAGAATAATATTTTTTTAACTCAAATTTTTTATTGGAAGTAGGTTTATATCCATTAGTTTAACTATTAACTCTGTGCCTGTGCAAAGCTCTACACTGATCTTAAACAAAAATTAGAGCACTAATTCTCAAGATCAATGTTTCATGTATTGAAAGCTTTCACTAGCATATGTATGTGTTCTTAAGAGAATAGTTCATGTCATGGTTTCAATATAACATGCATTTAGCTTGTAAGCTTCGTATGATCGCATGATCAAAGTCCATTCAAAGGATATTATTTTCCAATGCTCTATACTCAATTGTCGATTGCTACAATTTGACAAGTTTTACAAAATTCCCCACTATGCTTTTGGAACACATTTTTACA